>JAOTON010000940.1:0-600000 GCA_034440635.1 Lepas anatifera | reverse complement strand
GTGCCATGGCCTTATCAAACGTTTTTTTTTTGATAGGTCGAGTTTTGGGAATATTTGTTTGCACTATGATTGGCAAATGGTCACTGATGTCTTCTTGGATGACTCTCGCAGATACATGCTCAGTGAGGTTAGTTATGACATGGTCTAGAGCAGTGGGAGTCGGATACAGATGTGTTGGCGAAGTTATGAGCTGATGAAGACCAAGCTCTTGAATTATAAGCTGGTAACGTTTTGTTTCACGTTTCTCTGTATCCAGGACGTTAAAGTTCATGTCTCCTAGGAGGAATAATGGTTTACCCAGAGACTTGAGTTCCAGCAGTAAACTCTGCAAACATTCAAGGCTAGGGGCAACGGGAGCATCTGGTGGTCGATAAGCTGCGCATTAGGGTGCATCAAACGCCCCATGATTTTCATTTTTTGATGAATTAGCTTAGCGGCCCGTCACATTTTGTTGTTTCAGACATGAAAACCTCAAATCCCAAATTTTTTGAAAATCTATATTGGGCTAGGGGTGCCACCTAGCGGTCAAAGTTTCAAATTTTTGCAATTTTTAATATTCATTGGATCGCCCGTGGAAATTGTATTATCATAAAATCGGACCCAGCAGTGGTCAAATACTGTTTTCCAAGCTCCAAATTACCTGTGCAGTCACTTCCGCGCATTTTGGACGCCAGCTAGGGGTGCCACCTGACGGTAGAAGTTTGCAACGTTTGGCGTTTTGGTGAGTTTTTATCGAAAATAATTGTTGAACCATCCTGGATTTGAACTTTGTTGTAATTATGAACTACTCCTGTACGTCCAAAGTATCTGTTAAAGGCATTTACAACTTTTGGCAATGAGTAACATCTGGTGGCCGAAATTAATTTCTAAGTTTTTAATAAATTAATGACTATGACAAAAATGAGTAAGAAGTTTTGGTTGAGTTCCAACGATAATTTGTGTTGCAAATTCCTCTCAAGTGTCAAATATCACCTTCAAAATTTCCGGACCAATATTTAATCCTCCTTTTTCGTTGTTTTTCAACAAATCATCCATTTTCTTCCATAGTTTTTCATAGTTTTTGGGAGTTCTCGCACGACCTCCTCTCATTTCAGTAATCCACCGGAGCACAGTGGGCGGCTAAGTTGGGATATTTCGGGAAAGAACCCAATCGTTCATCGATTTGAGGTATTATTCCTATTACAATACAAGGCCAGTTATACAATGCTGAGACCAAAACATCTTGATTCATCAATCTTTGAAATGCTTGAAGGTTCCAGCTTAAGTACCTTGCATGAAAAGCACCGTTGTGGAAGCTAAGCTCATGTACGATGATTAACGCCAAGAGCCGATGTTTCCAAATTGACAACAAATGTCTTAGATTATTGTAATCATGTTACTTTGGGTTATGGCTTATGTTATTATTGTAGTTAACATAACACCGATCTTTCGATAACAAATACGAGATTTGTAAGAGACATTCATAGCACAGCTCACGGCCTGTTTGATTGATTTTTGGGGCTTATAGACGCACCAACTGCCAGGGTCATACGGCGTCGCCTACTCTTTCCCTTTTGGAAGGGTTTCTGGGGAGCCCGCTTGCTCCTCGTTCAAGTAAGTCGCCGGGCCTTGAACCCGGGTCGGCTGCGTGGAAGCCAGCTGCGCTGACCACTCCACTGCCGCGCTCACAACTCATGGCCTCGACAAGACGTCATGTTCAGTTGCGCTAGTTTTGACCACTGATAGTCACACTTGACTTTCTATTTCTACTATTCACACAACCCCCCTTTCTTGAGCGCACAGATTACTTGTGTTTCGGGTTCCTTGAGCGTAGATCAGGTTGCCTTTTCGGTTTTTTTCCCGACCGCTTGCAGAATGTTCTGCAAGTGTCGCTTAGACTACGCTGTCGTTTGAAAGTCCGAGGCCATCTTTCCTCCCTTTACGGCGGTATCATTGGGAACATGTATGGCCCGGGGCTTTACCCTTGATGCCTGGTAGGTAGATGAGTCAGGCCCGTCACTGACATCCAGCTCTAGGAACCCGGTGTCCAGCTTCAGGAGTCTGAATTTAGACCACGATTCAGGTTCAGCCAGGTCTACCAACTTAGTCTCTTTGCTCAATCTCTGCAAACTCTGGGGCCGGGGTGGCCCAGTGGCTTTGTTGCCAGTATTTGGATCGGATAGCATGGATTAACGTGGGTTCAATTCCCACGGCGGGAAACCGCCTTCCGTGTCCGATTTGACCCGGTGGAGAGGATCCTTTAACACCCACGCCAATACTCCCTGTAATTGGGCAAGTTTACCTGTTGGGAGTGGCCCTAATAAAAAATAAATAAATAAAAAAACATGGTTTCCCGGACCCACTTCCTTCACGACTGAGAGGTGCCTCGGGTATGATCTTGAGCTTCACCACCAGAAAACGTTTTGCAAGCTGTCTTCGCACAGGCTGAGATGTCAAGTTGCTGAAAAGAGCAAGAGAACCATCTCTAAGGTGAAGTACCGCTGATGGCTGAAAGCCAGCAGTGTACCGGTGCCAACAACCTTGTTCACCCAGTCCCCATAACAGGACAAGTGCTGATTAAGATTCAGATCATGCCATGGGGAATCCACTGCGTCCTGGCATATCATGCATTACAAGCCATAGACGAAGGAGATGAAGGTCCCGAACCGCCAAAGCTTTGACATTAGTTCCTGCGTTGGGGCTTTTTTTGTCTTGAACGTTGGAATGTGGTGCTCGGACGTGCATATCTTCATCGCATAAGGCAGGCTGCTCATCCATCTAGCTCTACGCATTGCTCCTGAGCGTCGAAAATATACATCTGGATTATTTGAGCCAAGGAAAATAATTCCTAGTTCTCTGAACTCCTCGTGGTCATCACGGCTTTGCTTCGGACAGACAGTTTGAAGGAGGTTCTCTTTGAGTTCCGTCAGGAACGGGCGACTTTCTGGTGAAGTTGAGTTTATTTGAAAGATAAACTCAACCGTCTTTCATATTTCGCTTATCTTGATAAATAATCAATTTCGAAATATTGTTAATTTTTTTGGCCCGTTTTTCTTCAGTGTATAATGAACGTAAGTCGGTTTTTGTTAGAATTATTGGTTAGGCAAGCAGAATTTCTCAATATCGAGTCTGTTCAAAACACTGACGTGGACTTTTCCCCCGACTTAGTGCCTGTCCGCAGACCAGAGCAGAGCCTTGTTCAGCCGATCTTGGATTTGGATGCAGGCGGCTGATCGATGACCTGTGTTCGACCCTGTTGAGGCAAACACCATGTTCACCACTGCGTCTGAGCACTCCTGCCGTTCAAGAAGCTCAACCGTCAAATTCGATATGGGGGAGCCGTATTTTCCATTCGTTCTCTTACTCTACCACAGTGTAACCAGCAATTAGTTTCCATGTCCGCTCCCCACAACTTGTTTCCGTCTTTCTTCGTTCTTAGCCTTGTGTGTACGAGAAGGCATCAAATTACAGTAAAACGGTAGTTTATCGCCCAAAATATTAGCTGCAAGCAGGACCAGCGTCCTCAATAAATAAAAACGGATGAACAGAAACCAATGTAAATTTTTAACTTCGGCTGCCAGGTAGTGCCATATAAAGAAATCCAAAATGCATGAAATCCGTCTCGCAAGTACCCTGAGGTCGATTCAGCAAAATCTCGTTTCAGCTGGACCAAAATACACAATGATTCTGTCCACACATTTAATGAAACAAATTGTAAAAAACTGTCAAAATTGATTTTTCACCGCTAGGAGGCACCCCTAAAAGATGTCTAAAATCCATGAAATTGGCCATGCAATTGCTTTTAGGCCAGCGCAACAGTGTTTGGTCACAAAACAGTCCACTAATAAAATGAGGCGACTTCTGCGGCCAATCCAAAGTATATCCAAAAATTGTCAAAACTGAAAACTTTGGCCGCTAGGTGGCACCCCTAGCCCCTTTCGAAATTTCAAAATATTTCATATTTGGACTCACTAGGTCCAAGGCAAAAAATTGGGCCGGGCCGCGTAGCTAATTTCAAAAGTCTGGGCGTTTGATGCACCCTACTGCGCATATGACTGCTGACCTTCGACCGGTGCCAATAACTCGGATACATATTGTCTCAACGGCTGGATTGTCGTGCCTCGAGATTATTTCTTTAACCTTTAGGGACGTTCTACTCAGAATACCGACACCTCCACCGCGCGCTACTGTTTTTCCTCGTCGGGGTGCTGATCTGTCACGGCGGTGAAACTGGTACCCTGGAAATACCAGCGGATCTATTTTGCTTTTCACAGCTGTTTCGGAAAGTTTAGTCTCAGAGAGACAGAGCACGTCTAGGTCATAATCATTGAGTAGCAAGTTGATTTGGTCGACTTTTCCCGTGAGGGAGTTAACATTGAGGTGGGCGATTGTCAAACTGCGGGTGTTTCGGCTGCAACCTTGTTCTTTAGAGGTTTCGTTTCGATTAAGCTTCGTTAGGAATCTTTTCCGGACTGGTTTTGGTCGAGGTGTTGGTCGATGTCTTACAATTATCGGTAAGTTTCGTTGTTTCGGTGTCTTCGATATTCTCTTCGGGAATTCCTGGAGTGATAGTGTTGCACTATACGGCGACGCCATTATTATAGGGTCAGGCTGGTCACAGTGGCGTAAGATCGGTACGATCGTTGGAATTCGTTAAGAGGTCGTAAGAGTTCGAGGTCGATATTCCGATTTGAGACGGTTTTGGTGTTCGTTTGTGGGTCGATGATCCGTTATGACTGTAATGGTTTTTTCGTTTGGCTTAATTTCCAGTCGCTTTAATTCATCTAAGGTGTATGTGATTAATGCGCGACACATTTTGTACACTATTTGGACGATATTGATATTTCTGTTGATCCTCAATCTGGGATAGCTCTATAGGAGGATCACTCTTCAGGATGCCACGCGTTTTTTTCCAAAGGCTAATTCCGGTGTTCATCAAAAGTTTAGATTCACACAAGTAGAAGATCTCTCTTAACAACGTTACGTTTTTTTTTGCGAAAACTTCGGGTCGGGCTTGTGCGACGTAAGTGATGAAAGAAGGCAAAACTGGCGCAGTAGAGTCAAGTAAAATCAGTAGCAATGAAACAGGCGAGGGTGTCGTTACCTTTCGGTGGAGCTGATGTGGATGAAGTTTTGGCTTGGCGAAAAACGTTCCTCCTATATGGCTTGAAACACAATCCTAAACCTGAAAATATGTGAATCAGTACCTACCTACAAGATTACAGAAGACATTTGACACTATGTTCACACCGGATACGCACTATTTCAACAAATTAACAGCAAGGAACGAGGAGCGATGATTGAAGCGGCCGCAGCCACTCTACCGCACTCGGTAGCGACGTACCTCTGTCTCACCCCAACCTCACGATGGGGTGAGAACAGAGATACACAAATTAACCCTTCCTCGTTTGCAAAAAAACACTTGAAATAACATCAGAGAATAGAGTCTCACAGCAGGCACACGGACTTGTCGCATGTTCTTTTATCGTCACTTGAGATTCAAATTGAACGCTGTAAACATGTGCGAATTAGTGTAGAAACGCAGGTAAACCTGCTTATAGCTGATACGGCATTTGGACTTGGGAATTTCATTGAAAAAGAGGACAAGCAGCTCACTGATCTTTACCAAGTAAGTAAGTACACAGAGAGTGACATAAAACGTGAGGCAGGTTCATTGGAGAACTCGTTCTGCGCGATCGACGCAACGCCAATTCCGTAAAAAATTAGTCCGGTCCTGGACCAAGCCACGATTGCGTATTTATTCTGCAGGAATGTGATACCATTTTGCTGGTGTATGAACAAACAAATCACCGTTGAATGTGATCGATTTTGCCTTCATGGTTGCATGCAGTAGCGCACCCAAGGGGGAGAGGGTGGTTATATACAATATAACCGGAATTATAACAGTCTTTGGGCGAAAATGAGGGTTTGATCTTGAAAAATAACTTTGAACTTGACCTGTGACCCGGACCATGAGTAGCCTTAGCAATAAAGTCATAGCATAACATACGTCATACTGAGTAATGCCTGACCGGAATACTGCGGTCAATGACCTTGAAATGGGACCTTTGACCTTGACCTTGACTTCCATGTGGGTTAATATTGACATATAACCTGATTATATGACGTTATGACGTCACCAATCGGTCCACAGTGCAGGCGAACTGGTGCAACCGCCCGAGTGCGACGGTCTCAAAATATAGGTCTCGCTGTGAAGGCCTATATGTAAAAAAATACCCTCCGATTTTCAAAATTGCTTAACCAAACGACGCGCTCACAAATGCTATCAAATGTGGCCGTGTAGCGTTTTCCGGCGGCAAACAGTTCTCTGGCTACTTTGGAAAATAGGTGGGGGCACTTTAGGGCCCTCTCCACTGCGTGTGTTAAGCGAGGGTCAAATAACGTCTTCGATGTCAAGCACAAGTGTACTGGGAATCAACTAGAACATCCATGCAAAGCCCCCTTATTATCATGTACAAATATAGTTATTTTTGTTACTGACCTAGGGTCAAATACTTGACAGCCATGCCCGCTATGGTCAGGTCTTGGCATTCATATATTGCCCACATAATCTGTGGGAAAAGAGCTTTCGATTGATACCAAAATTATTGATCTGGGATTCATACTTCCTGAGTTCTTGAATTATGTCCCCACTTTCGGCTCCGTTAGAACATTGTGCACCGTTCCACACTACGGACCTTCCCACTAGCTGAACACCTGTGACCCGTCAGGAGGTCATTGGCCGGTACCACTCAGCCGAATAGGGGAAAGAGCCCTAATTACGCACACCTAACGGAAAAATCGCAATTGCTCCGATATGAGGCAGCCCTGAGCCAAAAAAACTCGTAATACATTAGTTCGATGTGTTGCCTAACATCGGCCAGAATACGGAAGTTTTAGCTGTCATGGTCATTGCTTGGTAACAGTTTTACGAACAGGCTGCATTCGTGCCTGGTTAGGAACAGAGTGCCTTATTACGCACACCCCGTCGAATCTGCGTGCTTAATTTCCCACAACTCTTACTGACCTTACCAAGTCATCGGATAACTATACTATCGCAATGTATTGTATGGTATCATTGAATTTTGTGGATTATTATGTTAAGTTTTATGTTATCATATTCATTTTGTTATACTCTGTTTTTGGGCTTTGCCTGTTCCTGAATCTAGCACTCGTTCCTCTTCAGTCTTGCCATCAGAGAGTCTTGTGGGCACAGGATCTGGAAAGGACATATCTGGAATAAGGGCAGAGAAAAGGTTTGGGAATAGTGGTGTAGTGGTGGGCCAATTGGATCACAGGAAAAAACCACGTGTAAAAAGTGGAGAAGATCGCTTAGATGGGGCCAGACCAGGGGACACCAAAGGGATCCCATTTTGTGGTGGAATTTAAAATCACTCATCGGTGTCAGTAAGCCTCTAAACGCTCTGAGATCTAAAACATCAGCGCAGTGACACCATATCAGCTCATGAGCCATCAGCCCAACTCAGAGAGTCCTAGATCAGGTCAGGGGTTTTGAAAATAATTACAATCAAAACAGCTCTGAGGCCCCAGACAGGCCAGCTCAAGGAGCCCAAAACAAGCTCAGGGTGCCCCGATCTGCTCATAGTGTCTTAGGCCAGTCCAGAGGGCCCCAGATCAGGTAAGGTGCCCCAAGACAAACCCAGGGAGCCGCCAGATCGCCTAAAGAGGCCCCTCAGATATTCTATCGGGTCTGTTTATTTCATGTTTCATATAACGATTAAACCTGTGATCATCCAGGGGGCCCACCGCAGAGAAGTGGTGGGGGAGGGGATCCAATGCCGCACAGTTCCTACGTCTATGTTGGGCCATCTCCCCGTTTTGTTGAAAATTTACCATGCATAAACGTGCGGGTCCCTCGCAGCTAATTTGGACATCATTGTATATTCATAGCCCTACTAGCATTTCTGGCGACGCCTATGGCTACAAATGTGGCAGAGGTAGATGAATAAAACAGTTTGTTTAACACAATTTGTTTCTAAAATGAATAATTTTCTTCCAGAATGGATGTCAAATTTGACGTGTGCGCGATAAGGAACACTCGATTTGTGCGTAATTAGGCCCATGATCTGAAGACGCACAATCCATTTTTTCGGTATTTGTGCTCAATCCAGCTGTGCATAATGAAAACAACCCTAAAACATCGAAAGACTGTTCCTTTCTGTACGTTTTGTCGATGTAGGTAAAATTCCCTGAACAATATGAATGCTTAGTAAACGATGAAATTCGAGAAATTGTAATTAACAAGACGCCATTTTTCACGACTTTCAGAAAAACACCCTTCCATCAAACACTCGAATAAAACCACCGCCCCCCACTTAAACGTCTGAACACGTTAGCGATGCAGAAACGAAAGACCATCAATTTTAAGAGTTTGAAGTGATGTAATGAGCGTGAAAGTCATGATGATAATGTTATAAAAAATTAACCGGCAATCGCTCATAGTATAATGAAATTGAAAATGCCAAATAGTATATTGATATTTCGACGGCGTGTCTTCTTCAGGAGCAAGTTTTGAATTTGAAAGTCATTGATAGCAATGATTTTTAAATTCAATTTGAATTTAGGGCAAACAGCAAGCAGGTACACGTGGAAACAATGTTTAACATCTCGCGAAAGATACAATGTGATGAGTTACCTACAAAAAGAGACATTTAAAAACTACAGGATACAGAAACTAAACACGCATAAAAGCACAGTATGCAACAAAACTATGGATGTAACAGTGAGTAAAAACAATTTTCAGCGATGGATGTGTGGTGGTATGGCGAGTGTTTATGCGTGGTGGTTTGGTCTTAAGTGGTATAAGTGTATGTGTATGGTACTGGTTGTAGGAGGCGCCACGAGGAGAATTGCTTATTTATTTGTGGTCTGCGGTTTCGGATTTCTATTGATTCTTTAATTTTGCATTCTGCCGAGTCTTTACAAACATGAATAATTTTTATTGTGAAGTCCTTGTCTGTGATGCGTGTAGTGGGGTGATGTGATATGGTGTGGTCTCCTAGATACTTACCCTTTTCTTTTCTCCTAGCGTGTCCTAAATGTTCCATGAAGCGGGTACGGATTTGGCGAGTTGTTTCCCCTATATAAAACATGTTGCAAAGTAGGCATGTGATAAGGTATACTGTATTTTTGATGTGGCACCTCCCCTGTAACCCGGCGTCGCATGTGCTGCATGATTTCCTGTGTCCTTTAGGGCATGGTGGTGGGTTTAGTGATGATCTTATGAGGATGTTTGAGAGTGTTTCACCACTCTTCCAGGCTATCGTAATGTCTAGGTCTGTGGATCTGGCTGCGGTGGTGATCTTGTGCGTGAGCTGCTCATCAATGTATGGGAGAGAGATGTAAGTTGTGTTCCTGTTCTTGTTCTTGGGACGTGGTTGGCATGGTTTATATTTGGCAGAGTTTTGTATGTTTTTGATGAGTTTGGCCGGGTATCCGTTCGACATAAATAGTTCCATGATTTTTTCTAGGCCACGTTTTTTTGCAGGTAGGTCTGATCCCAGCCGGATGGCTCTAAGTGACTGTGAGTGTATAACTGATCTTTTAGTTTGCATAGGATGAGCGGAAGTGAAATCTAGAATTATCGGTGCGGTCATGCATAGGCGTAGGAACCGGGGGGGCCAGGGGGCCACTGGCCCCCCACTTTTCTGTGATGGGTCCCCTGCAACGGAGGTAAGAATATCAACAACTGTAATATCAAACGAGAAACTCAAACTGGCCCGATAGCTTGCCCTTGCCCCGGAACACCGTTAAACTTACTTGTGCCCCTAAACTAAGTTGAGGTCCTATGAGTTGATTTTAAGGCCCCCTGAGCTTCTCGGGGCCCCTGAACTGGCCTCTGATGCCATACGAGCTAATCTGGGCTCTTTGAGCTGAACTGAGCGCCCCGGAGATGGTTTGGGCAGCATGAACTGTTCTAGGATGTCTAAACTGAGCTAGGAGCCGTAACCTTGAACAGGGCCCCGTGAGTTGGCCAAAACCTATATCCACCGACCTGGGGGGCCCCTGAGCTGAGCTGGGACGGTAAAGTTAATATTGTCCTTTGAGCTAATCTGGATCCCCTGTGATGCACAGAAGACCCTAAACTTATCTGAGACCCCTGCACAGGAATAGGGCCCATGCTCTGAAATTCTGTTATAAGCTTTAATTGAAACCCTGAACTGTTCTGAAACCCAAAATATGCCGACAAGGGGCCCCTGAATGATCCGGGCCCTTAAGTTTATCTGGTCATCAGAGCTAATATGGGGGGGGCGCGGTAGTGGAGTGGTCAGCGTAGCTGGCTTCCACGCAGCCGACCCGGGTTCAAGGCCCGGCGGCTTCCCTGAACAAGGAGCAAGCTGGCTCCCGAGAAACCCTTCCAACAGGGAAAGAGTTGGCGACGCCATATGACCCTGGCAGTTGGTGCGTCGATAAGCCCCAAAAATTATTTTATTTAGAGCTAATATGGGCCCCTGTGTTGAACTGAGGGCCCCTGAGATGGTCTGGGACCCCTATAAGGCTTTACAGCCACTGACCTGGCGGCCGTGAGCTTGAATGGATCCCTTGAGATGTTCTGACAGTGGTGTAACCAGGGAAGGGGGGTCCTTGGGGTCCGCGGACCCCCTTGGGCTGACCTTATGCACTAAAAACACAAAAATTGATCCCGGGGGCCTCTGAGCTTGGTCTCAGTTGGGGGGACCTCCCGAGCTTGGTCTCAGGAGGCCCCCGACAATCGGTATCGAGGGCTCCAGAGTACCGAATATTGATCTTGGGGGACCCCTGCGCTCAGTCTCAGGTGGTCCCGAGCTTGGCCTCAGGGCCCCCGAGCTTGGTCTCAGGGCCCCTCCTCCCCGAGCTCGGTCTCACGGGCCTTTCGATTTTGGTCTCAGGGGCCCCGAGCTTGGTCTCAGGGGCCCCGAGCTTGGTGTCTGCGGGGCCCTCCGAGCTTGGTCTCAGGGAGCTCCCGAGCTTGGTCTCAGGGGCCTTTCGAGTTTGGTCTCAGGGCCCCCGAGCTTGGTCTCAGGGGCTCCCCGAGCTTGGTGTCAGGGAGCCCTCCGAGCTTGGTCTCAGATAACCCCCGAGCTTGGTCTCAGGCCCCCCGAGCTTGGTCTCAGGGGACCCCCGAGCTTGGTCTCAGGGATGTCCCCAAACTTGGTCTCAGGCCCCCTCTCCCCGAGCTTAGTGTCAGGGGCCCTCGAGCTTGGTTTCAGGGGGCATCCGAGGGCATCTGATGCACAAGGCTGACCGTATGCACTGGAAAACACGAGCATTGGTCTCGGGGGGCCCTGATCTTGGTCTCAGAGGGCCACCGAGCTTGGTCTCAGCGCCCCCGAGCTTTGTCTCAGGGGCCCCGAGCTCGGTGTCAGGGGCCCTCCAAGCTTGGTCTCAGGGAACGCCTGAGCTTGGTCTCAGGGGCCCCCTGAGCTCGGACTCACGAACCTTTCGATCTTGGTCTCACGGGCCTTTCGATTTTGGTCTCAGGGTGCCCCAGAGCTTGGACTCAGGGCCCCCCGAGCGTGGTCTCAGGGGACCCCTGAACTTGGACTCAGGGGCCCCGAGCTTGGTCTCACGGGTCTTCCGAGCTTCGTCTCAGGGGGCCCCCGATCATCGGTATCGAGGGCTCTGGAATACCGAATATTGATCTCGGGGGCCCGTGAGCTTGGTCTCAGGAGACAACCGTGCTTGGTCTCAGGGGGCAAGCTTGGTCTCATGGGCCTTTCGATGTTTGGTCTCACGGGCCTTTCGATCTTGGTCTCATGGGGTCTCGAGCTTGGTCTCAAGGAACCCCCGAGCTTGGTGTCAGGGGGCCCTCGAGCTTGGTCTCAGGGAGCATCCGAGCTTGGTCTCAGGGTCCCCTCGAGCTTGGTCTCAGGGGCCCCCGAGCTTGGTCTCAGGGGTTCAGGATCCCCTCGGGGTGCCCCCGACTATTGATATCAAGGGACTCATGAGTGAAGCACGAGCATCGGCCTCATGAGACCCAGAGTTTGGTCCCAGGGGCCCCCAGACCTGGGTTCAGGACCCCTGAGCATCGACATCGAGGGGCTCCAGAGTACCAAGCATTAGTCTCGGGGGGGGCTCGAAATATTGATCTTGAGGGCCCCGGAACATCGGTGTCGAGTTACTCCTGAGAAAAGCGCGAGCATGGGTCTAAGGGTGCCCCTGAGCCTGATCTAAGTGGGACCCCGAGCTTGGTCATAGGCCCCCGGGCATCAGTATCAAGGGGCTCCGGAGTATTGGTTTAGGGGAGCAATTATTTTAGGGGCCTCCAAATGGTGATTTCGGAGGGCCCCCGAAAGTGTGGATGCAGTGGTGTAGTCAAGGGGGCCCTAGGCGTCCGCAGACCCCCACCACTTGGGCCAATCTGAACCACTGCAAAGGATTCTCTGATCACGTGGCCCCCAGAGTTAGTCTCAGGGGCCCCTGAAGATTCGTTCTCAGGGCGTCCCGAGTCGGCCTCACGGCCCCCGCCCTGAGAGTCGGTCTCAAGGCCCCCCGAAAGTAGATTTCGGGGCCCCTGAGGGTTGGTATCAGGGGCCCCAAAAGTCGGTATCAGGGGCCCCGGGAGTCTGTCTCAGGGGAGGGGGGCCGAGCTAGTCTCAGGGCCCCCTTAAAGAGTGGTTCTCAGGGCCCTGCAACAGTCTATTTCAGAGGGGCCCCTGAGAGTCAGTCTCAGAGAACCCCAAGAGTCGGTCAAGGGGACCCCAAGAGTCTGTCTTAGGGGACCCCGAGATTCGGTCTCGGGGTCCCCCTGAGAGTCTGTCTCAAAGAACCACAAGAGTGAGTCTCAGAGCACCCCAAGAGTCGGTCTCAGGGGGCCCTCATAGTCTCACGGGTTTCTCTCTCAGGAGTCAACATTTAGTTTCAGGTGGCTCCGAGAGTTAATCCGGGGGTCCGAGAGTTAGTCCAATTTGATCTGCAGAGTGCTGGTTTCAGGGGGCCCCGGAGGGTAATTTTGGGAGCCCTCGAGATTTAGCCTCAGGCTGTGCCCCCCCCCCGAGTTTTGGTATAAGCGGCCCCAAGAGTCAATCTCAGGGAGCACCCAAAAGTTAGTCTCAGAGGGCTCCCGGTTGTCAGTCTCAGAGACATCCGAGAGTTAATCTCAGGGTTCTGAGAGTAATTTCCAGAGGTGCTCCCGATTTTTGGTTTCACGGGCCTGGAGTTAGCCTTAGGCCCGCGAGAGCTAATCTGGAGCCTCCGAGAGTCAGTCTCAGGAACGCCAAAGACACAGTCTCAGAGGTGATTCCACCCCCCCCCCTGGGTGTTTGTCTCAGGGGCGCCCTAGAGTAAGTCTCAGAGGGCTGTCGGAAGTCATTCCCAGCCCCCCTCCCCCACCCCAAAGACAGCCTCAGGGGACCCCAATAGCTAATCTGGATGGCCACGATAGTCAGTCTCAGCCCCTCCCCCTCCAGAGCAAATCTGGGGGGCCCAATAATTAGTCTCAGAGGTGCTGCCGATAACTAATCTCAGGAGCCCCGAGAGATTCTCAGGGGCCCCCAGTTTTGATCAAGAGGCGTCGTGAATCACTCTCAGAGATCCCTTGAGATATAATCGGGAGAGCGGCCGAAAATTATCTTTGTGAGTGCCGCCAAGTGTTGGTGTTAGGTGGCTCCAGAGCTGAAATAAAAATTTTCAAAATCATATGCCTCGGAAAAATATACCTACCCCTATTGCGTACTAAAAAAGGACAAATTGAAACATGTCGATCAGGCACCATTATCGAAGGAAAGGCAAAAATTAATATAATTTTATCATAAGAGCAAATCGAACAGGGCTAGTCAATTTCTAATCGAGTAGCTTAACACCAATAAATACATTCCTCATTACATTCCAATATTTTCGTAGGAAACCAGACGAACTAGGGTAATGACAGAAATTGATGAGCATAATCCCAAAAAGAAAAATAGGTATGCAAGGTTGAAAATAACAATAACAGAGTGAGCCAAAGCGATAGATATCTTGGGCGCCTTTTGTCTCGGTAATTTGCTCGTTTACAAGATAGCAAGGGTAAGAAAGTAACTGGATCTCAACAGGATCTGTCGACGGAATAGAGGTTATGTAACGTTCAGGACACACTCCCATATCCCTTGTATCTTTATTCGTTTTTTCGTTTCTTTGGAAATTTCCTGATTAAAGAGTTTATGGATTCGACACTGAGAAATAATTGCTAATCATTTCCCGTAGATCATTTCTTCGTACTCAAAACGACTGACCTCCAATAACTTCATGTCTGATTACCCGAGAGAATTGAGGTAGACACAGGTTTAACATCATGCGCGCATCAACATTGAACTTCCCGAAATATGGCTCAAAGCTGTTATTATAGCCACGCTACCATATAAGTTATGGGCCATCCTTAATATTTGGTGACCTTAGTTTACCAACACTTGGTCGGATCGAAAAACCAAGCTATAAACAAAATAAGAATGAATGCTTAAAAGCCATAACAAAATTTCCTTCGTGTGAATGTTATAATGTTAAAATACTATACAAAAGATATAGGAGATGGGCCTGGTTGCTAAGGGAGCCCCGGCCTGGGGCCCCCGACGGTAGTCGGACCCCTCCTTGGCCGAATCCTGGCTACGCCACTGTGTTCTGAGACTCTACATCAGCCACCCTGGGACCCCCTAAGCCTAGCTGGGGCCCTGAGCTAATTTGGGTACAGCTGTGCTTAACTGGGGCCTCTGATCTGGTATGGGGGCCCTGGACTCTTCTAGGCTCCCTGGGCTAAGCTGGGGCCGTGAGCTTGAATGGAGCCCCTGAGCTGGTGTGAGACGGGACGCTATATCAGCTGATCTGGGCCCCTGAGCTGAGCTGGCCTGTACTCAACAAGAGCCCTGAGCTGGTCTGGGGCCTCTGAACTGTTCTAGCATCATTGAGCTAAGCTGGGATCCGTGAGCTTGAAGTCCCTTGAGCTGTTTTGAGACCCTACATAAGTCGACCTGGGGACCTCCGAGCTGAACCGGGCCCCTAAGCTAAACTGGCACCCTGTGCGAATCTGGAGCTCCCCTGTGATGAGCTTCTATGGGTGCTGTGCTTATGTAGGGTCCCTTGACAAGCTGGTCCCAAAGCTAATGCACTGGTCTGGGCCCTTGAGCTGACTGATCTGGTTTCCTGAGCCATGGTCTGGACTTTGGGGCCCTCCGAGATAATTTGGCGGCCCCTGGGCAGCATAGGCGTAGGAACCAGGGTCAGGGGATACTGCCCCCCCTTTTGAGGTGGGCCCCCGCAACGAATATAAAAATATCAGCAACTGTAATATAGAACAAGAAACCCAAACGGCCCCGATAGCTTGTCTGGGAACGTTCAAGTTCGGTAGTACGCTGCCTGCAAGCCCCTGGAGGAGGAGCGCTTCGTAACAAAGCCAAGGAACCTACTACCCGAGTGTTTCCAAATGAGTCCCGAGAACTGGGCCCAATCAAACTCCATTCCATATCAAACCCAACACAAAATATGAATCAGACACGGACCCTGCACTAAATGCCAAGCAACAGTCGTCCCTGAGCCATCGAAAGGCGCGACGTCTTTCGATGCCAGGGTTATATGGTGTCGCCAACTCTTTCCCTGTTGGAGGGGTTTCTTTGGAGTCAAATTGCTCCTTGCACAAGGAATCTGCTGTGCCTTAAACCCGAGTTGGTCGCGTGGAAAGCAGGGCTGCTAACCACTATAACACCATGCCCACACCTCCTCGGCATCACAAAGCTGGCCATCAAGTACCAACATTGCACTTGCAGTCATGCTGGAACTCTGCATTTTAGCCATCGAAATATAGCTAGGCGTATTCATTGTGATCTGCCTTTACCTAAATCAATCTCTAATGATGGAAAGAATAGATCAGTAATAACCTACATAAATGTTCCCATTTTCGTCATTAAATAAGCAAATACAAGTTGATTAGGCATAGCGAAGTGAGGCTATTTGGTATCAAAGCATTGTCTGTAGTTTTCTAAGCAGTTCTTAATTTGGTAAATGTAATGAAAAGGGCCTAAACATCTGTAAATATAAAAAACGCGCTCGTGGTAAAAAATGATTAAAATCCTCAAAAAAGCTTAAAAATGTATTTCGTATTGGAAAAGGGTCTAGGTAAAAAACAAAAATGTTTTTTTTGGCGTTTTACTATGATTTATTACATCATAATAGGCACAGCTCGAAATCATAGGAAAAAATAATTTCTCAATTTTGCATATACTGACATCCTTGTGTGCATGCATGCCTTATTACACTAAACGAGCTATCTAAAATTTTTTTAAATTATAGGCCCCGTGGACTGGGGCCCCCTTGAGGTGGGCCCCCTCTAAGGCTGGCCCCCCCACTTTTCAAACCGTTCCTACGCCCCTGCGGTCATGGGTTTTATATAGAGTTCTGTGGTGTACTTTCCAGAGGGATGTACGGTCAGGAGGGTGTCTAGAAATGGAATCTGTTGATGTTGAGAGTGGTCTGACCTATCTATGCTGAACTTGAGAGCCGGGTGAAAATCATTGATGAAAGTGAAATATTTCGTTAGGGTCTCTGAGCCATGTGTCCATATTCCAAAGATGTCATCTATATAGCTTAAGTAAATGATAGGTTGCAATTCACTGGATGATAGGATCAGGGATTCAATGGTGTTCATAAGAAGGATTGCCAATGGGGGTGCTATACGGCTGCCCATTGCTATGCCCTTAGTTTGTTTGAATATTTCCCCCAAATCTGACGTAATTGTTGTTAAGACAATGCTTTAAAAGTGATTCTAAGTCAGGAATAGTAAGGCCAAATAAGTTGATTTTATTGGTGTGAGTACGTATCATTTCAATGGTCGAGCTGATGGCCTCTGCTGTGGGTATGTTACCATAGAGATTATTGACATCCATAGTGAAGGCTATTGTACCGGCTGGGAAGTTGTATGGAAATTTTACCTTGATTCTGTCCAAATAGTCGTAGGTGTTTGCAAGATGAGCCGGGACAAATACTAATAGCTGTGTGATAATACGCTCGAGGACCCATGACAACTTGTCCAATGGATCCCCGCAGGCCGATACGATGGGTCGAAGTGGGTTGTTAGGCTTATGAGTTTTAGGTAAGCCGTATAGCTCGGCTGTCCTCGACTCTGTGGGATTGATTGATTGTATAACCTTATCCGGGAGTTTGTCTTTCATTGTGGTTTTTATCATGCTTGCAGTAGTTTTTTCAAGCTTTCTCGTGGGGTTAGTGCTAATACGCTGATAGTCTCCTACAATCGCCTGTGCTTTCTGAATGTAATCTTCCTTATTCATTATTACTAAGCCTTTACATTTATCTGAGCGTTTTATCACTATTGTTTCATTTGATGATGTCGATCAAAACGCTAATGTTAATCATAACCCAGACACCAATACTAACACAACACCGGTAAAATTCCTTAACCTAAGCCATCAGCCTATCAACAACACACTTTCTAATGTTTTGGAAAAGGGACCCAACTTTGCTTTCACACGACGCATTAGTACACAGACACTGAAAGAAGTGGAGGCAAGTTTAGAGCGAGGGGCATTTGCTATAAGATGGAAGGAAGAAATAGAGGAAAAACAAAGACGAGCACTCTGCACAAAAACAGACACGCCACCTTACCCACCCACACAAGCTCCACCTGCCGACGCACACTCACAGCCAACACCACGCCAACCACCCCTGCCCACACTCAACCCCAAACAGTACACACGTGAAACAAAACTAGTACCCAGGTTCAGTGACACACCTACATGCCAAGCACCAAAAGCAGGAATAGTTACAGAGCACGCACTGCAGACCTTCAAACAGAAAGTGATGAGCCTTTACAAGCACCATAAGAGCAAAACTCCACCTAACCACGCCACAAATGATATCCAGATGGTCAAACTACTGAAAAAGATGAAACAATAGTGATAAAACGCTCAGATAAATGTAAAGGCTTAGTAATAATGAATAAGGAAGATAACATTCAGAAAGCACAGGCGATTGTAGGAGACTATCAGCGTATTAGCACTAACCCCACGAAAAAGCTTGAAAAAACTACTGCAAGCATGATAAAAACCACAATGAAAGACAAACTCCCGGATAAGGTTATACAATCAATCAATCCCACAGAGTCGAGGACAGCCGAGCTATACGGCTTACCTAAAACTCATAAGCCTAACAACCCACTTCGACCCATCGTATCGGCCTGTGGGGATCCATTGGACAAGTTGTCATGGGCCCTCGAGCGTATTATCACACAGCTATTAGTATTTGTCCCGGGTCATCTTACAAACACCTACGACTATTTGGACAGAATCAAGGTAAAATTTCCATACAACTTCCCAGCCGGTACAATAGCCTTCACTATGGATGTCAATAATCTCTATGGTAACATACCCACAGCAGAGGCCATCAACTCGACCATTGAAATGATACGTACTCACACCAATAAAATCAACTTATTTGGCCTTACTATTCCTGACTTAGAATCACTTTTAAAGCATTGTCTTAACAACAATTACGTCAGATTTGGGGGAAATATTCAAACAAACTAAGGGCATAGCAATGGGCAGCCGTATAGCACCCCCATTGGCAATCCTTCTTATGAACACCATTGAATCCCTGATCCTATCAGCCAGTGAATTGCAACCTATCATTTACTTAAGATATATAGATGACATCTTTGGAATACGGACACATGGCTCAGAGACCCTAACGAAATATTTCACTTTCATCAATGATTTTCACCCGGCTCTCAAGTTCAGCATAGATAGGTCAGACCACTCTCAACATCAACAGATTCCATTTCTAGACACCCTCCTGACCGTACATCCCTCTGGAAAGTACACCACAGAACTCTATATAAAACCCATGACCGCACCGATAATTCTAGATTTCACTTCCGCTCATCCTATGCAAACTTAAAGATCAGTTATACACTCACAGTCACTTAGAGCCATCCGGCTGGGATCAGACCTACCTGCAAAAAACCGTGGCCTAGAAAAAATCATGGAACTATTTATGTCGAACGGATACCCGGCCAAACTCATCAAAAACATACAAAACTCTGCCAAATATAAACCATGCCAGCCACGTCCCAAGAACAAGAACAGGAACACAACTTACATCTCTCTCCCATACATTGATGAGCAGCTCACGCACAAGATCACCACCGCAGCCAGATCCACAGACCTAGACATTACGATAGCCTGGAAGAGTGGTGAAACACTCTCAAACATCCTCATAAGATCATCACTAAACCCACCACCATGCCCTAAAGGACACAGGAAATCATGCAGCACATGCGACGCCGGGTTACAGGGGAGGTGCCACATCAAAAATACAGTATACCTTATCACATGCCTACTTTGCAACATGTTTTATATAGGGGAAACAACTCGCCAAATCCGTACCCGCTTCATGGAACATTTAGGACACGCTAGGAGAAAAGAAAAGGGTAAGTATCTAGGAGACCACACCATATCACATCACCCCACTACACGCATCACAGACAAGGACTTCGCAATAAAAATTATTCATGTTTGTAAAGACTCGGCAGAATGCAAAATTAAAGATCAATAGAAATCCGAAACCGCAGACCACAAATAAATAAGCAATTCTCCTCGTGGCGCCTCCTACAACCAGTACCATACACATACACTTATACCACTTAAGACCAAACCACCACGCATAAACACTCGCCATACCACCACACATCCATCGCTGAAAATTGTTTTTACTCACTGTTACATCCATAGTTTTGTTGCATTCTGTGCTTTTATGTGTGTTTAGTTTCTGTATCCTGTAGTTTTTAAATGTCTCTTTTTGTAGGTAACTCATCACACTGTATCCTTCGCGAGATGTTAAACATTGTTTCCACGTGTACCTGCTTGCTGTTTGCCCCAAATTCAAATTGAATTTAAAAATCATTGCTATCAATGACTTTCAAATTCAAAACCTGCTCCTGAAGAAGACACGCCGTCGAAATATCAATATACTATTTGGCATTTTCAATTTCATTATACTATGAGCGATTGCCGGTTAATTTTTTTAATAACATTATCAGAAAGACCATCAAGTGTGGTAAACATGGTCAGCTGACTGGATTTGGATTATGCTGCCGTCTAAGGGCATTTTCCTTGCGATCGTGCGTCATTAGGCACTGTGCGTAATATGGACACTTTCCCCTATGCCGGGACGCTGGCGCCGGGTGCTGTGTTTGTCCCGAAAATGCGCGATATAAAGGTGTTTTAGAAGACGAACCAAACACTCCTTTGGGCTGAAGTTACTTGTATCGTCGAGCTAGGATCCTAAACTAGCTTTATTCCAAATTTTATCAACTTCCATTCATTTGAAGGACTTGAAGCCATGGTGAGAAGCAAAGGTGGTCCGAGAAATTTAGCTTCCCGTAATACATTTTGGACTAATTACTCAAAACCATTAGAGATAGGTGGGTTGTATAAGTGAGCGAAATGACCGCAAGTAACTTTCCTATTCAGCTATGTCAGTTCTGAGTTTGTGAGTGACATGAGCTTGGAACCAGGAAGATGCAAATAAAAAGTTTTTTGACTCAATTTCTGTTTATGCCTATAAAACAAAGAATTTCACCTTCACAATTTCCATCTCCAAATATTAGGCGGAAGCAATGTTCTTTCATTATTTGAAATGAAAACTCAGATCGGTCAATTAGATTGGGAGATATTAACGTTGAAATGAAAGTAACCAAAATTCAGTCTTCCGGAAGAACTGTAAAAAGTAGATCAACAGTTTACGTTTTGCACTCAAAACTATGCCTAAGCACAACAAAATTGACCTAGCTACCCCTAGGTAACTGCCTTTCAGCTAACTGAAGCGTGCCTTCTGACATCTCGAGCGTACAAATCGGCAATCAACTTTAAGTAGGTTTTTGCTTGCGTGAGAAATACTGCGTTTTCGCGCAATAAATATTGTCGGATCAGCTCAATTTTTTCCCAAGCTGGCCCTTGTTATCTATTGAAAAGGACATAAATTTCAAGTTCGTAGCTTATTAAGTAAAAATAAGAAAAATATAAAACAGAAAAAGTTTGAGCCAAAATTTATCAAAGACTATTTTGGATTTCGACTCGAGGCTTCAGTTTGGGTGTCTGGAGCAGGAGGGCTATCACTCTACAAAATTCCAGAGCTCTGACATAAATTCTCAGGACGGACAGACGACAACCCCGGTCTGCGACCTGGGCTGACGCCCCACCGGCGCAGGAGAGCCGCATGACAATGTGCTGAACGCAAACCATATTTCCTTCTCAATGTATCTCTTCACAAGCCTGTAGGTCAGTGTTATCATTATTTTCCTTGAAATAACTAATACATATCCCGCAGTCAACCCCGGATTCGAACCGGCCACCCCTGCCCAAGAGACAGGGCCTCTAACCACTGGACCACTGCGCCACACTGTACTGGCTCCCACTAACCCTTCACCTGTGTTAGATCCCCGCTTCCCGCACTCTCATGGCACACCACTTGCTCAGCTCTTGAAGTGTATTCGACGACTGCCGCTGCACGGTCAGGCCCGGTGCCTACCGCACTAACACCATCTCGTGAGGGCGCACTACACCAGCGGTACCAGTACATCACACCTCCCCCAGATGGTGAAAAAGTATGGGATGCAAAATGCTTATGCCACCATCTCAAGAAACTTAAAAGTGATAACACGGTCCCGACTACTGACTGCATCTTCTGCAGCTGTGCGAAGAAGACAAGTGACGCGAAAGACGAACAAAACACCTGTAACGGCGGAACCGAAATACACATCAATGCCTGCAGAAATTACGAACCACTTACTCGCCCGTGCCCTGAATTCTACTAGGCATAACTAACCACACTGTCTTAGTCATTGTAACTGACACCTCCCCAACGCACTCGCAGACGGTCAGGCGGCTGCCTCTCACGCACGCTCCTACGCATCGTCATCGCCGGTGCTGAGATCACGGAACGCTGTGGATGCACTGGGGGTACCGTTAGCGGGGGTACCTGCACAACTGTGTTGTGTTATAGTCTGTGAACAGGGGCCGTGATCGGCCTGAGGTAGGGACTGCGCTTCTCTGCACACTAGGGGCCTGTGTGGCCTCAGGAAACGACGGTTACGCCACAGCACCCGGCCGCTACTCAGCTTGAGCAGATAGTCTCGTCTGGATCCTATCCCGACGACGGTGCCGACGCGGTCCCACCGTGAGGTACGTGGGTCCTGTATGTCGGCGACGTTGCCGATCCGCAGTTGTGACAACGGGTGAGCTGTCAGGTCGTGTCTCCACTTTTGCTCCTGACGCTGACGTGCTGCCCGCCTGTCGGCTTCGTCTGCTGCTGTTTGCCACTCGGCTGCAAAGGAGCGGAAATGAGTGGGCACGTTAGAACGCGTAGCATGGCCGAATAAGATCTGTGCAGGCGATTTTCCGTCAGCGCGAGGCGTGTTTCTGAGCTCTATGAGCGCTCTGGCGAAAGCATCCTGATCAAGCTGGCCATTGGGTGATGTTAGTGTTAGTACCAGTCGCTTCAGGGTCTTGACCGCGGCTTCCACATGTCCATTCGATCTCGGGTAATGCGGAGAAGACATCACGTGACGGACACCCCACCTTTGAAGGAAGCGCCGAAGTGTCCCAGAGGTGAATTGTGGGCCTCCATCTGTCCTCAGCAGCACGGGCACGCCAGTGTCGGCGAACACTGACCTGAGGAGACGGGTCAAATGCTCAGCGGATGCGCCGCTGCGAGGACACTCGAACACGATAGGCCATCCAGATTTCCTATCCACGTATATGAAGTATGTGCGGCCAGCTGCGTGGAAGTAATCTGCTGATACAGATTCAAAGACGCGAGTTGGAGATGAAGCATCCTGCCATAGGGGTTCATTTGGAAGACTCGGCAGGTATTTACGGCACTCTTGACATGATGAAACTGTGTTCTCGATGTCTTTGTCGATTCCAGGCCAGTAGACGGTTTGACGCGCCCGCCTTTTGGTGCGACCCATGCCCTGGTGCGAGTCGTGCAGCCGGTGCAGGGTTTCTCGACGTAGGCTTTGCGGGATCAGAAGGCGGGGGCCACACACGACCAACCCCTCATCGACCGCCAGCATGGAGCGCACGCCCCAGTACGGACGAAGGGATGGCTGGAGATCTTGCCGGTGATCCGGAAAACCGGACATGATGACGTCATGTAAAGCTGCATATTCAGGGTCGCGGGCTGCAGCGGCACGGACCATCTCCAAAGTTTGGTCTTGCAGGGGAGTGAGACGCGTGCCATCTTCAGCGACGGATTGGAGATGAGAGAGTGACTGGTTCTTGTCTTTGTCGATAGACGGCGCTGTCTGCCCACAGGCATCACCAGGCGGCGGCGTTCTATGGTGCCGGTTCGGCGTCGACTGAAGCGCAGAACCCTCGGGCGGCTCAGTACCTCTCCTAAATTGGATCGGAGGAAGACTGGCGCGGCGCTGGCCGCGCACCATCCCGATCTGTGCGGGAAAATCTGCCGGAAGCACACCCAGTGCGATGGAGTCAAACCAGCTGATCAGAACAGTGCTACCGAGTTCCTTCAGAACGGACACTTCAGTTTTAGTCTCCCGGTCACCTAGCCTCAAGCACGCTGGGAAGCTCCCGAGCCACGTGAGGGGCTGCCGTCCCGCAGCGGAAAACGCCGGTGCACGGCCAGTGTCACTCAATGTTGAGACATTGAATCCCAGTGCTTCTGCCGCTGCTGGTCCAACAACTGTGGCCTCGGCGCCGGAGTCGGCCATGGAGTTGAACACACTGGTACCTGCAGTACAACTGAACTGTACCTTTATTTTCGGCGCCGGTCGCACGGATGCTCCGTGCCTCCGGATGTCGGCTATCGTCGGGGAAGTGCCGACGCAGCACGATCGAGACCTGTCAGATCCTGTGGAAACCGACGTGTTGCGTTCACATACATTCACGTGATAACGAAATGCATGATCACGGCGGGGAGACTGGCTGCTGGCATGGTAGTATGGACTGGGTGAACGATATCTGTATCGGCCTTGCCTCCTGGCAGGAGACCGGCTGGGACTGCGTTCGTACCGGCTCTCCCTATACCGATACGGGCTGTCATATCGTCTCTCCCGAGACCGGTTTGGAGCGCGTGCATTCTCCCGGTACCGGCTGCTTGTCCCTTGGTCCCACTCACCACTCGGTGACCGGAGGCTGTGGCCCGGCTGATACCGGGGCGGGGAGGGGGAGGGCCGGCCGTGACCTTGACCGCTCGCCGCAGGCACCGGCGTGCGGCCGCGGCTGCCCCATGGCCGGTCCGATGACGTCACGCGTGCAGGTGTGGCTGCCGGTGGAGGGCTGGAGACATGATAGCGAGATTCACGTTTGTAGCGAGAAACAGCGTACAGGGACGGGTCAGAATAGCCCCTGATGTCGGCGCTATTCTTAGCAGCACTTTCCGCTGCGCGACATATATCGATCGCCCTCTGAAGAGTGAGAGGCTTCTCCTCCAACAGACGCTTAAGGGTGTCATCGTCCCTTATCCCTGCTACGATTCGATCCCTCAGCCGGTTATCGATACAGTTTGTACAGAAGTCACAGAAACCGGTGATCTCCTTGACAGAACACAAGAAGTCATCAAAACTCTCACTCGGATGCTGGATGCGAGTGTGAAAATCTCGTCTGTCGACCACGATGTTCCGCTGGTCCCTCAGATACTTTTCCATGAGACCGATTAGGTCAGTGAGGGGCGTGTCGTCAGTGAGAGTAAGGCTGTACCGAATGATACGGTTCCAATCATCGCTAACAGCGGCTTGCAGGGCTGCACGCTGTTCTGTAGCGGGGAAGTTAGAGAGCCGTGACAGAGTCGCATAGCCTTCAAACTTATGTTTCCAGACATCGAACTCCTTTAACAAAACAGATGAACCCAGGTGGGGCGGCTGCAGAGCGATGGGTCGTGGTCCTTGAACAACCGAACTGGTTGACACAGGGGCGGGTTGAAGCTGGCTACGCTGGCTATGTTCCGAGGCGATGTGGTTCGTCAAAAGCACAACGTTTTCCTGCAGCTTTAAAATCGCGTCGGCTACAAGGGCCATACCTGAGTCAGCGTCCTGCTTGGCCATGGCTTCTCAGTCACTTCTTGGGTGCAATGTCCTCAAACCGACCGCGCCATGTTAGATCCCCGCTTCCCGCACTCTCATGGCACACCACTTGCTCAGCTCTTGAAGTGTATTCGACGACTGCCGCTGCACGGTCAGGCCCGGTGCCTACCGCACTAACACCATCTCGTGAGGGCGCACTACACCAGCGGTACCAGTACATCACAACCTGTGACCAGTCAGGAGGTCACTGGCCGGTATCACTCAATCAAAACGATGCCGTGATCGTGGCGCCGGGTACTGTGTTCATACAGAAAAGGCATGGTGTAAAGCTGCTTCTAGAAGACGAACCAAACACTATATTGGCTTCGAATCACTTGTATCGGCGACCCAGGACACTAAGCTAGCTTTATGCTAAATTGCATCCTCTTCCAATCATTTTAAAGACTTGAAACCATGGTGAGAAACAAACGTGTTCCGAGAAATTTAGCTCCTTGAAATACCCTTTCAGACGAATTACTCGAAAGCCGTTGGAGATAAGTGGGTAGTGTAAATTAATGAACTGACGGAAATTAATTTTCCTATTCAGCTATGTCAATTGTGAGTTTGGGAATGACATTTGCTGGGAACCGAGAAGCTACAAATAAGAGGTTTTCTACTAAAACTATATTTATTCATATTAAACAACTAATTTTAATATCACTATATCCATCTCCAAACATTATCAGGGGGACGCAATGTTCTTTCATTATTTGAAATGAAAAGTCAAATCGGCGTATTAAATCGCGAGATATTAGCATTTAAATGAATGATCAAAACTGCAGTCCTCCGGCAAAATGGAAAAAAACTAGGTCAGAATTTTACGGTTTCCATTGGAAACTATATCTAAGCACAAGACAATTGACCTAGCTACCACTAAGCAACTGTCTTAAAACTAACTGAAGCGTGCGTTCTGACGTTTCGAGCTTATAAGTCGGCCGTCAAATTTCAATAGCCTTTTTGATTGTATTAGAAATACTGCGTTTTGGAGTAATGAATATTTTTTGACCAGTTCGAATTGTTTTGCTTAGTTGGCCCCTGTTCCTTATTCAAAAGGAGGCAAATTTCAAGTTCATGGCTTAAGAAATAAAAATGAGAAAATCCAAAATTGAAAATGTTTGTTCCAAAATTTCTCAAAAACTATTTTGAATTTAGATTTGGGAGCCTTAGTTTTGGCGTCTAGCGTAAAAGGGCTATCACTCTACACAATTGCAGAGCCTTGGCATCAACTGTCAGAACCGCCAAGCGGCCAGAATAGTCTCTTGATAAATCTCAATCCGCTTCGCTCCATGGATTTCGTCACGCGGCTCTGACAACTACTGTCAGAACCGCCAAGCGGCCAGAATAGTCTCTTGATAAATCTCAATCCGCTTCGCTCCATGGATTTCGTCACGCGGCTCTGACAACTACTGTCAAAACCGCCAAGCGGCCTGAATAGAGCCTCTTGAGAAATCTCAATCCGCTTCGCTCCATGGATTTCGTCATGCGGCTCTGACAACGCCAACAGACCACGACGAGACCCGTCTGAGCGGCCAGAATAGAGCCGATTGAGAAATCTCAATGCGCTTCGCTCCATGGATTTCGTCATGCGGCTCTGACGACTACGACGACGACAACAGGCCACGACGAGACCCGTCTGGGCGGCCAGAATAGAGCCGCTTGAGAAATCTCAATGCGCTTCGCTCCATGGATTTCGTCATGCGGCTCTGACGTTCACAGAGTAAAGTTGGGTCCGGTAAGCTCTCTAGGCTTTATAAAATTTTTATTATAGTAAAAAACCGCATCTAACCGCAAGTGTTCTTTTCTTGATCGAATTCGTAAGGTCATTGCATGGATGTTTCTATAGACACTTTATTGGTATTGTGTAATATGGCTCTTCAAGATGTTACCTTTTGCTCACCGGAGTCGCTGACTGTATAATCACAATGCCGTCCGATTCATGTCCAAGTTTGTTTAGAAAGAGCGAAGTGGGCTAAGACGGACATCACATGTGGGGCAAGATGGACATGGTGTCCATGTTAACCCGCACAAAAGTATATTTGATTTTATATAATATAAGCTTAAACAAATACATTTATCAAGGGTTTTGGGGCCCAGCGATACACCTGAGCGGGGACGGATTTGGCTGATGGTGGGGGGGAGGGGGGATGGGGGCACAAGGCCGGAAATGCTGGAGAACATATAATTAAATTTGGGGGTCATCCAGGGGCAGGTGTACCCCTCGACCCTCAGCGCCCCCTGAAATGGTCACGGTGTCTCTCTGACAGATTGATGGGCCGCCTAAAGTGTCGCTTCCAACCCCTCCCCTCAGGAGCGGGGTAGGGGCGCTCTTAGCCCCAGGGACGGCGGATTCCAGGGTGCAAGTGGTGCAGTTGCACCACTCGATTTTTTTTCAAGTGGTGCAAAAGTATCTTTTTGCACCCCTTATTTTGTCTTTGTCCAGGAGGCGCCCCTCCCCCAGCCTCAGCCGGCGCTCCGGCCGGTCAGAGAAAATCAAGCCTAATTACCGCCTACCTGAAGAGGTAGGATCCTCTGTGAAAGATTTACATTTTCATATATGAATGGCGCCCCCCTTACATCATAGTCGCGCCCTGGGCAGCAAAATGCACCCCCCTTGAGTAAAGGCGCCCCTCTGGCTAGCATAGGCGCCCCTGGATAGCGTAGGCACCTCCTGGAAGCCGAGGTGCCTCCGGAGAAAAAAACGGCGCCACTGGATATCACCTGCGCCCCCTGGACAGCAAAAGGCGCCCCCCCGCAGAGAATTGGCGCCCCCTGGATAACATAGGCGCCCTTGGGTAGGTAAGGCGCCCCCTGGAGAGCAGAGGTGCCTCCTGGAGAGAAAAAGACACCCCACGGAGAACAACGGCGGCAGGGACGGCGGATTCCGCGGGACAGGGTCTGCAGTTGCACACCATGAAAACATGTTTGTGTGCAAAAGTATCTTCTCTCACACCTGGTTTTGACTAGTCCGGAGAGGCGCCCCCCTCCCCCACTGATTGGGGTGGCATCCCCGGATTTGGCCGGCGCCCCCGGCCGGTCAGAGAAAATCAGGCCCAATCACCACCTACCCAAAGAGGTAGGATCCTCTGTGAAAGACATTTTCATACATGAATGGCGCACCTTGACATCAAAGCTGCGCCCTGGAAAGCAAAAGGCGCCCCCCGCCCTTGAGTAAAGGCGCCCCTCTGGATAGCATAGGCACCCTTGAAAAGTGTGGGGGCCTCCTGGACAGCTGAGGCGCCTCGGAAGAAGAGAAACGGTGCCCCTAGATATCCCATGCGCCCCCCGGTTAGCACAGGCACCCCTGGACAGCAAAAGGCGCCCCCCCGCAGAGAAAAGGCGCCCCTCTGGATAGCATAGGCGACCTTGGAAAGCAAAGGCGCCCCCTAGACAGCAAGAGGCACCCCTGGATAGAAAAAGGCGCCCCCCCCAGTAGAGGAATAACGACGCCCCTGGATAGCATAGGCGCCCTCTGATTAGCACAGGCACTCCTGTACACCAAAAGGCGCCCCCTCCCCCATTGAGCAAAGCACCCCCTCTGAATAGCATAAGCTCCCTTGAATAGCAACGGCGCTCTCTTGAGAGCAGGGGCGGAAAGGACGGCGGATTCCGCGGGACAGGGTCTGCAGTTGCACATCATGAAAAAGTGATGGCGCGCAAAAGTATATTTTTGCACACCTGGTTTTGACCATGTCCGGAGAGGCGCCCCCTCCCCTCCCCCCCCGATACGGATTTGGGTGGCACTCGATTTGACCGGCGCACCCGGCCGGTCAGAGAAAATCAAGCCTGATCACCGCCTACCTGAACAGGTAGGATCCTCTGTGAGGAAGACATTTTCAGATATGAATGGCACCCCTTAAGCTGCGCCCTGGAAAGCAAAAGGCGCAGCCATGGAGCAAAGGTACCCCTCTGGATAGCATAGGCGCTCTTGGATAGCGTAGGCGCCTCCTGGATAGCCGAGGCATCTCCGAAGAAGAGAAACGGCACCTCTGGATATCACATGCGCCCCGTGGTTAGCACAGGCACCCCTGGACAACAAAAGGCGCCCACCGCAGAGAAAAGGCGCTCTCCTGGATAGTATAGGCGCCCTTGGATAGGAAAGGCGCCCCCTGGAGCGCAGAGGTGCCTCCTGGAGAGAAAAAGACGCCCCCCGGAGAGCAACGGCGGCAGGGACGGTGGATTGCGCGGGACAGGGTGTTCAGTTGCACACCTTGAAAAATGATGGTGTGCAAAAGTATCTTTTCGCCCACCTGGTTTTGACCTCGTCCGGAGAGGCCCCCACGGATTTGGGTGGCACCCCCGGATTTGGCCGGCACCCCCGGCCGGTCAAGAGAAAATCAGATACGTCGCCTATCTGAAGAGGTAGTACCCTCTGTGTAAATATAAATACACTTTAAAATATGAATGGCGCCCTCTGACATCAAAGCTGTGCCCTGGACAGCAAAAAGCGCCCTCCCCCTTGAGTAAAGGCCCCCTCTGGATAGCAAAGGCAGCCTCTAGACAGCAGAGGTGTCCCTGGACAGAAAAGGCACCCCCAATTGAGGAGTAACAACGCCCCTGGATAGCATAGGCGCCCTCTGGTTAGCACAGGCACTCTTGTACAACAAGAGGCGCCCTCCCCCATAGAGCAAAGTCACCCCTCTGGATATCATAAGCTCCCTTGAATAGCAATCGCACTCCCTGAACAACACGGGCGTCCTCTGGATAGCATAGGCGCCCCCAAAACAGCAAATACACCCTTTGATACTAAAGGCGCCCCAGATAGCAGAAGCGCCCTATGGACAGAAGACACCCTCTGAATAGTATAGGGACCACTGGACGGCAGAGGCGCCCCTAAAGAAGAGCAACGGCACCCCGGGATAGCATATGCGCCCCTGGTTAGCACAGGCACCCCTTGACAGTAAAAGGCGCCCCCCGCCCCCTGAGTAAAGGATCTGGGCCTCTGGATAGCATAGGCGCCCCTGGATAGCGCACGCGCCTCCTGGACAGCAGAGGCGCCTCCGAAGGAGACAGAAGAACGGCGTCCCTGGATATCATATGCGCCCCCCCCCGGTTCGCACAGGCGCTCCTAGATAGCAAAAGGCGCCCCCTCCCTCCCCCTGCCGGAGAGAAAAGGCGCCCCCTCTGGAAAGAATAATCACCCATGGATAGGAATGGCACCCCCTGGAGAACAAAGCAGAGCATTTTTTTATGGAACACTCAGTGGGGGGAGGGGAGACTTTCTTGTGCTGGCCATTATAGTGTCTTCGGGGGATCAAACCCCCATTTGGAGGTGGGGTTAATACAATTTAGATGGGCTAGTGTTAAATAAATGTCTCCCAATTTTTGTTATTCCATGTTCTAAAGATTAGAGATGCTGACCAGGACTACGAGTTTTTTTCGACGGGAAAATGCCAAACCGGGTTTGGAAAAGGCCAAAGGGGTCAAATTTTATTTGCGCTAATTTTTTTTGATTTCGTCCAGGTTCTTCCGAGTACGGCTGTTGGAGTCTGAGTCTCACTAATGTCCTCAGGAGACTTGTCACGGAGACCCCGACCCTACCACCCGGACGAGCAACGCCCACAATGAAGGGTTGAGTTAGAACCCAAAGTTTAACCTCCCACAAAGCACAGGGATGGCCGCCTCGCTCAGATCACCCTCTCACCAGTCAGTTGCCCTTTAGTCATTTTGCCCTGTACGTCGGGCAAACGATTGAGCGCCGGAGCGTCTCAGGGGAACCGATCCCAAGCCTGGACATGCACTGCCACTGCATGCTTCTCAGCAGCGGGCCGAAGCCCGACGCTCTACCAACTGAGCTACCGGGGCGCCAAATGGCCAAATAAATACCTCAAAAGTCATATTTGAGGCTAAAACGATCCCTACCGGTTGTCATAAACCCACAGAAAAAGGACAGCACTCTTGTATCACTGCAGTGAACAGTGCCCAGTATAAAACTAAATGTTGATAATTTGATATTGACTTGACGAAATAATCTTTTAGCACACTGCCCATTTCATAGGGAGCCAGGAGTGCCCTTCCAATCCCGCGTGGCCACCAAATAATTTTATCCACATAACAAAAAAATTTGTTAGCATCATCAATTACCTTGGCCGCACCATTCCCCGCTAACACTTGATATTTTCCTGCTTTTCCTGTGAATTGTTTGCTCTTGAACAGTGACGGATCCATAGGCAGATCCAGGATTGCTAATCGGAGGGGGGGGCACCTTCCCCTGGGACGCCATCCGGAGCAGGGAGCGCCACTTTTGACCGGAAAAAACCTATCAGGTGGGCGTAAAATCCTATCGGTGAGCACCGATTTTCGCATCCTGGGGGGAGGGTGGGAAGCACCATTTCAGGCGAGTGCCATCGACCTTTCAGGGTGCGCCGTGACCATTTCAGGGGGCGCCGAGGACCGATCGGGGAGGCTGCATCTGCCCCTCCCCTTTGCCCCCTGGATCCGCGTATGGGCAGATCTAGAATTTTGGTAAGTGGGGGGAAAGCAGAGTCTCAGAGCGAGCACTTTACCATCAACGTTTCACCCAAAGGGCGCCTATGGTATTCGGTTTTCGGCAGCCGTCATTTTTGTGGATCGTATTTTTAACAACGTTCTGTCGCTCCCTCCCCCAGCCATAACAGTTTGTACCAGGCAAGCAAGATGCCTATTTGCCGTGATATTTGAAACGATGAATTGCTAAACAGTTCTGTCCATACTTTTTTCGGCACCTCTTAAACTGTAACTGCCACTAGGCCATGGAGAAATGCAAGACACTTGGGAACATACAACAGCTGAACATAAAGGTACATATCTGAGGATTTTTCTATTTGTGAAGAGGGGTTAAGTTTATTTTAATATCAAATATGATAAGCATCATTTTGCCTTTCCACGTAGCCACCATTCGTAAGATAATGGTGAGAGGACATTGAAAATAATTGCAGGAGAATTGCTCTTGTCCGTGAAATTTCGAGAGAGGTTAAGACAATTTTGGTAGCCATGTAATTGAATGCTAAAATAGATCATGGCAGGAATAGGCATGTGTGATTTGTGATAAATGGGACCCACTAAAATAAAAAGAAAACAGTTTCAACGGGTCCAAGTACTCTCTTGATAAATTGATAACTTTTTTCGTTTATTGACTGTGATTTGCGCGTGTAATGATGATGTGCAGTGTTCAGATCGAAGTGAAAAGACCATTCAGATTGATAAAACGAGTATATTTTGTCACTGACTATCCTCTTGTACATTCCATCGTCTTCAGGTCAAGTTCAGGACGCATCATCTAAGAGAAGAGGTGAGCGTGCACTGTGCATGCCTAAATCGAGACACAGCCGCCCTCCCGATGGACATACCGCGTGGAAATACGTCCTCGTCGCGTTTGATTTCGCGCAAGCGTACGACGTAGTGGACCACCACCTCCTACGCGTTCACCTACTGGAGATGGGGCTGCCAAATTGCACCATGGCCTGGATTTGGCAGTGGCTCCGGGACCGAAGAGTCAAGGTGGAACTAAATGGCGTGCTTTCCAGTGGGCGCATTTTCCGAACTGGCCTGCCGTAATGAAGTGTCTTATCGCCAATTTTATTTTTGCTATGGGCAGCTCGGCTGGTGGACGCACTCCGCGCGGTTCCCGGATGCTCCTCCTACATGTACGCCGATGATACGGCGGCTCTCTACACGGGCAACAACACCCAAGTCGCCAAGGACCGGGCGCAAGCTGCTGCTGGCACCCTCGTGAAGTGGGCCCGACAGAACAAAATTGTAGTATCAGGAGCCAAGATCCAATGACTGGTGATGTCCCAGTGGGCCAGAGACGCCGATCCTTTCAGTTTCCAGGTCGACAGGAAGTCTGTCACTGCTGGAGACACCCTACAGCTACTTGGCATCACCATCGATCGGCTCCTCAACTTCGGCCCACGCTGTAAGAAACTGTGGGAGAAGGTCCACCCCCGCATCTCCTACCTACGTCAACTGTCCGGCTGCAACTGGGGGTTGCACGAACAGCACCTCCGAACCATCGCTACTGGCTACGTGAGAGGAGCGATGGAGCAAGCGGCCGCAGCGTGGCTCCACGCCACACCGCCATTTCATGTCAAGCTGCTGGAACGCAAAATGAGAGCGTCGGCGCGTGTCATCACAGGATGTACACGCCCCATCCCCAGCCGAGGCAAGACTCCCCCGTAGCGGCCAGAAGGAGGGTACTCGCGACCCGAATGCTGGTGAAAGTCCATGTGCTGCCGCCTGAAGACCCTCTGTGAAGACGTGCGGAGGCGACAGCGCCCTCTCGACTCTCCTCGGTGACCAGTTGGCGGCAGGTGGACAGAGAGATGTGAGATCAAGCACGCATCTCCCTCCCCATCGAGTCTCATCTTCCTCGACGTCTTCCACCGTGGGTAGCAGGAGAGTGAGTCACATTTCAACTAGACGTGGGCCCACTGACATCGGGAGCGCCACCTGTCCGGAAGAAGCGAGTAGCTCTCCTCAACCTTGCTTCCCTGACTCGATGTGCCACATGGATGTGGACCGACGGGTCAGTGCACGGAGGGATCATGAGCGGGGGAGCTGGGTCTTCATCGAGTCACCAGACGGAGCCCAGCATGAGCTCAGGCAACCAGTAGGCTCGTTCTCCTTGAGTTTTCAGGCTGAGATGGTAGCCCTCCAAACTGCCTGTGTCTTCCTACTGGACCACTCGTGCACACAGAAGATCCGGTCATCTTCAGCATGGCCCGCCAAGGTGATGACGCATTATAGAAATAAAATGGCTTCAATGTCGGTAGATAAGACAGCGAATCGGTAAAAATCGCTAACTTCCTTGTCATCCTAGGATTAATTCAAAGGTGGCGCAGTGAATGAAGTGATGATGGAGGTGATGATGGATGTGATGATGGGCGTTATGATGGACGTGATGATAAATGTGACTATGGAAATGACTATGGAGGTGGTAAAAGATGTGGTAATGGAGGTGATGTTGGAGGTAGGGATGGAGGTCGTGATGGAGGTGTTGCGGACGTCATGATGGAGCTTGTGATGGAGGTGGTAGTCTGGTGTTGAGCATTATTATGTGAAGCAAATAAATATGTAAAGAACAAAAAACTTCCTCGCCATCAGGCGAGACACCTGGTCCAAACAGCAAAAAATGGCGTACAGCTCTGAAGTAAAAATGGATCCTTTGTAAGGCAAACTAGAAAACTTCTCAACATCGTCACCAACAAATGCACGCCCTGTGCCATTGTCACTTTCTTTTGCAACCATCTGTATAGAAACAGACCCTACTGCTGGTGAAAGTCCACGCACTACCGCCTGAAGACCCTCTGTGAAGACGTGCGGAGGCGACAGCGCCCTCTCGACTCTCCTCGGTGACCGGATTGCGGCAGGTGGGCAGAGAGATGTGGGATTAAGCAGGCATCTCCCTCCCCATCGAGCCTCTCCTTCCTCGACGTCTTCCACCGTGGGTATCAGGAGAATGAGTCACATTTCAACTAGACGTGGGCCCACTGACATCAGGTGTGCCACCTGTCCGGAAGAAGCGAGTAGCTCTCCACCACCTCGCTTCCCTGACTCAATGTGCCACGTGAGTGTGGACCGACGGGTCAGTGCACGGAGGGGTCACGAGCGGGAGAGCCGGGTCTTCATCGTGTCACCAGACGGAGCCCAGCATGAGCTCAGGCGACCAGCAGGCTCGCTCTGCTCGAGTTTTCAGGCTGAGATGGTAGCCCTCCAAACTGCCTGTGTCTTCCTACTGGACCACTCAGTGCACACAGAAGATCCGGTCATCCTCAGCATGGCCCACTAAGATGATGACGCATTATAGAAATAAAATGGCTTCAATGTCTGTAGATAAGACAGCGAATCGGTAGAAATCGCAAACTTCCTCACCATCAGCTTAGATACCTGGTCTAAACAGCAAAAAATGGCGTACAGCTCTGAAGTAAAAATGGATCCTTCGTAAGGGAAACTAGAAAACTTCTAAACATCTTCACCAACAAATGCACGCCCTGTGCCATTGTCACTTTCTTTTGCAACCGTCTGTTTAGAAACAGACGTGGTTTTCGAACGGCTCCACACGCAAGTTAATAAATTACTGGCGCGTTGGTTCAGGAGGCAAATTTTTGCTTTGTTGGAGTAGGTCTGTGTTCGTGTCAACTGACGAGATGAGCTATGGTTCAATAACCGCTGCTTCATGTGGTTCTACGAGGCTGCTGTCGATACCAACCTGTGCCAGCCAGGCACAGACTCTCACTCCCGGGTGACGGGTTGCTACACGCGAGCCACTGTCTATCTGACAGAGGTAGTCGTCGCCAAAAATGTTTGGCATGTGGGGCATGCTGGTGACTGATTTTAAAGGGAACGTGGCATCTTGGTAAAATCCTGGAATTTTGTGTAATTAGGCGTACTTTTAGCCGAAAATAATGAAACTACTCATGATTTCTTTGAAAAATGTACAACAAGCTCAATATTTTTATTTTTAAATACTCCTCTAGAAAAAGAAATAAATATCTGCCTGCGGATGATGTCAAGATCTAGCAGCCACTACCATACTCCGAAACACTTCAAGAGCTTCGATTGGGTGATGCTCATCGTGATGTCAGCATATGTCGTCACACCAGCAGCTCACAACAATGGCCGCCTGGCGAGAGCTACATGAGAAGTACATTTCGGGTAGGTTTTAGCTTTTTTCTACGGAAATATCGAGTTCCAAGACAAATGATATATAGAGCACCTGGTTTTCCGACTTGCCTTACAACTTGGCTATATCAGTTAAAATCAAGTTCCAAAGGTGCCACATTCCCTTAAATGGCTTAATGCAAAGCGAGTATCTTACTGCGTATTTGTAGCGGTATTTCATTAATTTCCACTATCATGCTCATTATGGGTGAAGCTTGGAACGCCCCTGTTACTATTCTGATAGCATGATGATGGACATATCGCTAATCCTTTTCGCGGACTAAGGAGCGGCCTCATACACAATAAAGCCATACTCGGACTTCGAACGAATAAGTGATCTATATAGCATAAGAAGCTTGTAACGTAGCGCATAATGATGAGCGTATAACGTGCGTATAACGTATATATAGGCGATAAGCGTATAACGTGTATAGCATGAGAAACATTTCTCTATCCGCACCGTATCTCATTCTCGTCAACACCTTCAGTATTTTCAGCGTATCGAAACATTTTTTGCGGAAATCATTCAGTTGTGGCACATACAAAAGTTTATCGAGTGTGAGCCCGATAAATCTGGTTTCTGCACCAACGTCGATCGGATTTCCGCGAATTTACAACATCGAGTATTCAGTCTCAATGTCTATTATAGAACTTTGTCTTTGAACTTGAAAATTTCAGTCCATTGCATATGATCCATTGCTGCAATGTGTCAAGGTCAAGCTGCAGCCGCCTCTGCGCAGCTGCTGTAGTGGACGCTGTCACCCATATTATGAAGTCTTCAACGAAAAGCACATGCCGTGTGTTTGCGGGAAGTGTCTGCAATATCATTGGTCATAACTGCAAACAAGGCTATGAAAATCACAGAATCCTGGGCTATGCCACTCTGCTGCTGATACGAATCCGATACGGCTGAGTTTTCGCGAAATCTAAAATACCTATTTTTCGGAATATTAGAAATAAACCACCCCAAGTGGCCTCGCATGCCGAGTCCAAAGAGTTTCTGCAGAACGCCCTTGGATAGCAAAGGCGCCCCCCAAGGGATGAGGGCGCCCCCTGGGGGAAGGCGCCCCCTCCAGAAAGTCTTGCACCAGTTCTCGAAAATGGAATCCGCCGTCTCTGCTTAGCCCTGCGGGAGGATCTGGCGCCCACCTGATATGTTTTGCGTTCCAAAAGTACCACCCCTGGCAGGCGCGCACCCAGGATTTTTATTTGGGGGGGGCGGCTGACGAGAGGGGACACCAGGCCGGTGGAGGGGGCGGAATTTTTCCACCGGGGGCGCACTTGTTCACCCAAAAGGCAACCAATTTTCGCATCCTGGGGAGGGCGGGTGAGAGCGGTGAATTGTTTGCTCCACAGGCCTAGCGAACTTTTTTAGGGGCGGCGTGTTGGGTACAGGGGCAGCAAAGTCAGTGTAGAGGGGCGGCATGTTGGGTGCAGGGGCAGCAGTCAGTGTAGCACTGCCTCTAAAAGTCAGGTGAAGGTTCATCCTTCCCCTCGATGAGCGCCTTCGGCGCTCCACATGGATGGGGGCGGCACTTTGGAACCAAAGTGTTTGGGGGGCCTTCTCCCCCCTGGGTGCGCGCCCGCCCTCTGACCCGGATGGCGCCCCCCGGCAAGGTGCCCCGCCCTCCTGATCGGCGATCCTGGATCAACCTATGCACAGTTCCACGACAGTCCTTGATACTTAAATCCTCCGTCATTAAAAAATTCAGAAAAGGCATGACCCCCTTTGACCCTTTGACGGAAAAGGTAAGAAAATGCCCCCTTCCCCGCGACGGACGACAGTCGCCTAGTGGGTGGATGCAGATGGAAATCTTCAAGGCCTGGTTCGATCACTTTGTTCACCTTGTCCATCTTTCCCCATGAGGTGACCACGTTACCCCAATAGGTGGGGCGAAATGAACTATAGCTACTATTTTCTCAACTTTACGCGCATTTTAACATAATAAATACAGACACATGGCTGCTTGCACAGAGGTAGATAAATGTCTGAAGTATCTCTACAGCCAAAATAGGAACGAAGCAAGCTCATTAAGTCATCGAAAACTCACACCATCGTTACAGTGTCTGTGACCCCCCCCCCACTTTCCCTTACCTATCGTTCAGATGCAATGGTGTTACCAAAAATGTAAAACTGAGATGATGGCTACACTACTATTCATTGTACGACTCATCAAGTACAAATCGAAACCCAGGATGACATCACTTCAAATACAAAACACTGGTTCTTTATTACTCCTATACTGACAACATCTATATCTAAAAATCGATTGAATCGCCCAACAAACTCCCTTTGAGTACTTTGGGCAAGACAATTCAGACTACATAATCCAGCATCTATTTTAACCGTCACAAAAGCCAGTATGACGCTTGTGTCGCTCTGCCGCCTGCTGTTCCAGAAACTGTTTGCCTTGTCGCTTTGTATACTTTTTTCCCCCTCCAAACCTAAGTTAAACAGTAAAAGACAGTGAGGAAAATTAAGCAAGAGCACAAGAAATCACAGTAAAACACAAAAGAAATACAAATTTGTATTGCTACGCCATATAGGTACCCTAAGATTTGTTAGAAATTCATATAAATATTTCTGGTTAGCATGTTTGATGTTTTTTTAATACAGTCACTTGGTTATGATATATTGACGGGGTTAAAGGTTTGCATTTATGAAACACTTGATAGCAAGAAGTACAACGCCTTAGATAGTAATAAAAACATAGAGATGAACTATTAATACTAGAGAGGAACTTCCTATACAGAAGTTGTGACCAATTGAGGCTGAATCCTGGCTTTTTTTAGTAAACAAAATGAGCTGCAATGAGCTCGTGAGCTTTATCTTTTAGGTAGGGAAGAGGGTAGCAAGACGGGCATGGTAGGTAAGACGGGCACAGGCTCTGTGGACAAGACCAGTTTTGGTATAGATGTCCCATTACTTGCATTAATGCGTCTTGGAATGTCCTATCATGAGCCAAAAACACCAAGTTCTAACCTTTATTGTTTTGTCAAAATTTTAGAAAAACAAAATTAGTGGTTCACCCTACCATTGTGAGTAGTTTTGAGTGTAACATTCTAGCGGTGTCTGGTCCTATTTGGAAGGCCAAATATGCAAAACCTGTCTCGGGAGAGCTTTAACATACATTATGTGATTTAATTTTTATATTACCCCAGCACAGTGACCCCCCAAGAATGCGATTTTCTAACATATTAACATGGGGCAAGACGGGCTCGGAGTGAAATACTACATCACCATGCAAAGTATAATCTTTATCGCTGCGTTTTTGCATGGTTGAAAGGAATCAGTCTGACAGTCTTCTGCAAGCCGGCTGAGGATTGATTAATACTTAATTAATTAATTAATTAATACCTACTTAATTAATACTTATTGATTAATACTTTTAATGATTGATTGTCAGATTCCAGTGAAAAATTATGATTTTATGTAAATTCAGCAAAATAATTTGCTCTTGAATGTTTAATCGAATCAATGCATTGCAAAATGTTTCAGAACTCATTTTTGCTCAACGTGGTAAGGTTTTTGAAAAAAATTCTCGCATATGACAAACTACTTTCATAAAACCCGTCTTCCCCGCCTGTTGGGGCAAGACGGGCTTTTGCAGCATTCTACGGTAAACGTTACTGCTCCTAGGAATATGCACGGATCCTAGTATGTTTAAGCGCAGGGACAAATAAATGTTTACTGAAGTTTAAAACAAAATTTTGTCACTGTCAAATTAAAAGCGAGTGAGACACAGTCTCAAACACAACTATGCCCGTCTTACCACCCTCTCCCCTAATTCTTGCATGAAAATGCGGGGTTTATTCATTTTTATTTTTCGAAAAAATTGAATACATTTCATATTCAGACAAAAGCTTCTTGTCGTAGAGTTGTAGTTTCTATGACAATTGTATGTGTCAAATAATGCCTTCCGTTGATGGCACCCAGCTCGGTTTACGAACGAAGCTCGAGCCGCTCCCTTCCATTGTGTTGTCCTAAAATACTTCTATCCTGCCCGGTCATTTCCTCCTGGCTCCTATATCAACCCGTCTATCCCATCCTTCCTCTTCTAGTCTGTTAGGCCCTCTTCTCTTCCACCCTGTCATGCCCCTCACCTGCCCTGCGTCTCGTCTGCTCTGCCTCTTCCTTGACCATGGGTGGAGATCCCGGGGGGTTGGGGGGTCAGGACCCTCTGATTTGGAAATCGAGAGAACCTGGGTGGTCAGCCCGGGTCCTACAACTTCTGTTCTCACAAAATATTTTCTAGCCAATAAGCAATAATAGTTTAATTCACGGCATTCGTGGGATCGGCTGAGTCATAATTTGACCTTTTTTCCCCCTTTCCACTTCTTTGTAGAGGAGCCGAGGACCAGGGGCGGCACCACGGCTTTCCGTCACGACTCCGCGTCAGAAAGAGTACGGGCCCCCGAGCTGGTCTAAGGTCCCTCGGCTGAACAAAGCAGCACCCTAAGTCGGTCATTCACAGAGGGTACGTGATTTAGTGTTGGGCCATGTGCTCTTACCTTAACACGCGCAGTGGAGAGGGGTCTGACGTCAACGTGTAGTGGAGGGTCCTGAAGTGCCCACCCCCCCCTGAGATTTTGGAAACCAAGAGGGTTAGAAATTACCCGATGGGAGGTGCGTGAGGGCGATTGTTATGTAAGTTATAGCTAAGTTTCACTGAATTAGCTAAGTATCTTTAAGGTCAAATGAGGTTGTAAAGGTCATATATGAACCGTACTGAAAAGATTGGGAAATGCCGTGATTATACAAAAAAGCGGCAATCCACTACAAGTGAACTAAGGTCATAGAGGGAAGGTCCCACTCAATGTCCTCTGAAAGTTTGAGCTCAAGGTCATTCAAGGTTAATGACCTATTATTAACAAAACATATTCCAACAAACGTACAGTATAACTGGCACTGTAGCAGTCTTTGAGCCGGAAATGAGGGATTGGCCTTGAACAAGTATTTGACCTTGACCATTGACATCGACCTTGCCAGTGAGCAATCTTAATTATGAAGTCATAACTGAGCAATGTCATATGTCCGGAACACAGGGTTAAATTACCTTGACATGTGACCTTGGCCTTTACTTGGGGTGACTAACATATGACCGGATTATATGACGTTATTATTTTATTATTTATGGTTTCTTGATATGCGTTCTGAGCTTGGCTCCTTTGTCCGCGTCTAAATCATCGCAGGAGAATTTAAATTCGAAACAATTTTAGGGAAAAGGCAAAACGTAATTTAGAGCATGGTCACCCTTAATCTAGTGGTGTAATTTTACCTATCTGTTACCATTATATGACGTTATTACGTCACCACTCGGTCTACAGTGCAGGCGAACTGTTGCAACTGCATGATTGCGACGGTCTCAAAATATTTCTGAATTTGAAAGCGGATAATTAAAAAATTAGCCAATTTTCGAAATTAGTTCAACAATCGCCGCAATAATGCGTTCTCTCAAATGTGGCCGAGAAGCGTATTCTGGCGGCAAACAGTTCTCCGGGTACCTTGGAAAATAGGTCGGGGCACTTCTAAGACCCCCTGAACTTCGCGTGTTAAGGTCTCCGAGCGGTGTTAGAAACCCTGAGCTGGTATGGGCCCCCTGAGTTGATTTGGTGCTCCTTGAGGGGATTCAGGGCCTCTTAGCTTGACGGCCTCTGAATTGGCGTGGAGACCCCGCGTTGGTGTAGCCCCTCCCCCCCTGAGCAGTTTTGGGATCCCGTGAAGTTAAGCCGGTCTGCGGTCCCTGAAGTAGACTAAGACCTCCAAATTTTTGGGCCCTTGAGCTGGTCTGGCCCTGCAGCTGGTCTGGGATTTTTATATGGTTGGGTCCTCTGCAGTGATCTTGAGAACCCTGGGCTAAACTGGACCCCGAAGAGTTGGGACACGAGCCCCTGCGCCCATAGTGGGCCCCTTATCTGGTCCTTTGCCCCTGACCTTCAGCTGTTCTTCGGACCCCTGAGCTGGCCTGCACCCCTGAGCTGAATTTGTGCCTTCTGAGATCAAAGTTTCGCACGGGCCCTTGGGCTGTTCTGGGGCCTGCTTATCTTGAGACACATGGGCTGATATGGAACTGTGAGTCGACACTGGGACCCCTGAGCTATTTGGGGCTTTTTATCTTATCTTACCCTCCTAAATTTGTATGTGATATTTTTTAGGGTAATTGGTACGCTAATGGTACCCTCAGATGTTTTTGGGACCCCTGAGATGTTCTGAAACCCATGAGATGATCTGGACCTGAGTTGGTTTTATGCCTACTGAGATGGAGCTTCACTTGGGGCCCCTGAACTGTTCTGGGGGCCCTTGAGAAACTTGTGCACAGGAGGTTTTAGACTTGAGCTTGAGGCCCCTCAGTATCGTCCTCTTTTTTCTGAACCCCCTGAGTGGCTTTGGGGTCCTTGAACAGGCCTGGGTCCTCTGAATTGTTGGTGGGTCCTCTGACGTGATATTGAGCCCCCTCAGCTGATCTGGGCCCCTTAAATAACCAGGCCCCCACACTGATCTTGAAACCCATGTGTTGGCACTGCGGCGCCCTGAGCTTGTCGGAACCCGTTAACTGGTATCAGCTGGTGTTGGGTCCCCTGAGTTGGTTGTCAGCCGCCGGAGAGGGAGTTTTGCAGGTAGCCCCTGGACTGTTCTGGGACCGTGAGAGGATATTACATATCAGCTTACAGGCTCAGCCTTAGACCCTGAACTGGCTCAAGGGCCATGCACTGGTCTAGGGCCCCTGAAAGGATTTACTTAGGAGGTCCATGGCTTGGTCATAAGGTCCCTATCTTGATTGGTGTCCCTTGAGCTGGTAAGGGCCCCTGAGATGATATTGGGCCCTTTAAACGGGTATGGGTCTTTTAGCTTTTCCGGGCCCTATCTATTGTGCTGATTTAGGTCCCTTGAAATCGTCATGGGCCCAACTGGCCTGGCCCCCTGAGTTTTCTGGGCCTGCTAAGCCGATTTAGGGCCCACGCACTGGGTCTGGCCCCCTGAGCTGACCTGAGACCCTTTCAGATGGTCAGGGTTCCCTCGCTGATCTTGAAACCCCGGTGCTGGCACTGGCGCTTTTTGAGCCGTCGGGGACCTCTTATCTGGCCTGGAACCTCTTACCTAACTGGTATGGCCCCTCTCGGCTAATATTGGGTCCCATGAGATTTTGGCAAGGGGTCCCCGGACTGATCTGTTACTCTGGGAGAGTATTATGCAGGAGCTTACTGACTTTGTCTTGGGACACAACCTGGTTTGGGGTCACCTTAGCTGGTAAGGGCCACTGAGAGGAAATGCATACGAGGTTTTAGACTCGGTTTTATGGCCCCTCGCTGGATTAGTGTCCTTGAGCTTACAAGTGCCCCTGGGTTGGTATCTGGTCCGTTTAATGTATGGGCCCCTTTGGCTTGTTTGCGGCCCCCTTGTGCTTATCTGGGGCTTTGTGAGTTCGTCGAGACACCCAGCTGGTCTGGCCCTCTTAGTTTCTATGGGCTTCCTGAGCCATAAAAGCCATAGTTTTTATGTGTTGGCCTGAGCATCCTGAATTGACACTGGAACTCTTGAGAGAGAGTTTCGCAAAATGTCTCTGGGCTGTTCTGGGTCCTTGGAAGGGTATTGCACAGGAGCTTACTAAGTGATATTGGGGCTTAAGCTGGTTTGGGCCCCTGAGCTAAAAAGGGCCCCCTGAGGAAAATGTCAAAGGGAGTCCTGAGCTAGTCTGGGACCCTTGAGAGGAATTAAGATTTCTGGCTTGATCTCGGGATCCCTGAACAAGTGAAGGGCCCCTGGGAGGTCAAATTGGTCGTATGTACCCACAGTCATGTATCGGAAAGAAATTGTGGTTGTAATTGGTGTTTGGAGGAGGCCTGCTGTTTGTTATTCGCTTTAATGATTCCAGTATTGAAGCTATTTCAGTAATCAACTATTGAATTCTCCACACATTCAAGGAACGAATTTTCGTGGCATATTTTTATCTTATAAAATTTTCTTTGATGTTTGGTGCAGTTTTTAACCCTGGAATTGTAGGAAAAAGAACATAAAATGAGTGAGAGAGGGGGAGAAAGAGCGCAGAAAATGTGCCAATTTTGCGGAAACAGCATACTGGATTCAGCTATCGCCTTATTGTGGCATGGCTCAGTATTTTTTTGGTGATCTTATACACCTAACATCAAAATATTTACATTGTAATAATCGTTTTGGGAAATAATGATGCACCAAATGCTGGGGTCATAAGACTTCTCAGGAGAGTAATACGCCATACTTGAGCATTGAAAAATATCTTATTTCACACGCTGATGTTGTCTACTGCTAACACGTTTTCATTAAGGACCAGATTAAAAAGTGCACAGTACGTTATAATCGTTATACTTTCAAAGACCGAGTTAACGGCAGAGGTTTGAATCCGTATCTCATTTTGAGTTTCCGGAAAAAATATGATTGAATGCTCGAAGTGTGTTGAAATTTATGTACATGTCGGTTTTACCTCCCGAGGAAGTCATGATCCGGGTCCTGTAAAAATCCTACCATCATAAGGTTTCATACGGTATTTATAGGCATTGCCTGAATTATAGTGTCTTCATTTTCTCACGAAAAACATCCACTCATGCGGCCCCGACCGGACCGGGACCCCCCCTGGTTTGAAAAGAGATTTCCACCCCTGTCCTTGACTACACTACGCTTTCATCGTTTGTCCTGCCCTTCAGTCCTCATTGTGTCTTTCCTACACTTGCGTTTGACCTAAGCTCGCCTTGTTTGCCTTTTTCTTGATCTTGTTTCTCCTGGACCTTCCTTGTTTGACCTGCCCTTCCCTCCGTTTGCACTTCATTTACCTGAGCTCTCTTAACTTTGATATGCCCTGTCCTCCATTCATCCACTCGGGGATCTCCTCGCCTGCCCTCTCTTCGTACCTGCCCTCCATCCACTGGTATGCCCTGAAATTGCACTCGTCTGTCGTTTCCTTTCGCTCCTTACGAGCCAGTTACTTACGAAGGACAATTAAATACAGGACCATGGTTGCATCTTGAGGATTGATGAAAATGTTATGAAAATTCAGAGCTTATTCTCAACCATCAAATGAATTCCCTGCACATTTCAAAGCTGGAGCTAACCCGGCATAAATTTGTGATTACGTTACATGTATTTACTTGGGTGACTTACAGCCAACACGCTACTCATTTGCAAAGTGCTTGAAAAGGGAAATGAAGAGAAAGCTCTTCTTTCTAGTTTTTTTAATTCTGACTCCGGCACCGGCTGCTTAGATTGGCCCCGGCTAGATTCACCTTCGCCTCGGCACTGGTCCTAAAGAAAAAAGCATTAAACGTGCATTGACGGGGGTCTGAGCCACCTTCGCTTTGATGGGAGGGGCGGGTACCCGCCCCTCTAAGATCTCATAAACCACGTTAGGTAGCGAAAAACGGTAAACGGCGCTGGACAGCCCATCCATTTCTCCATTTTTGTCAGGTCAAATTTAAGGTCACTGAGGTCAAAACATGCCGTCATAAGGATAAAATCTAAATGAAGGTTTTCGGTCATTATATCTGAACAAGTAAAGATAGAGCAAAAATTGTAAGCCATTGGAATCCTCGCAGCAAGAGCCAATATGTTTAGCCAATTTATGTTATCTCCAAAAAAACCGAAGGGGGCGGGTACCCCGAGAGAATCGTCTTGCTTTGCTAAGAAGGTAATGGAGTACTTTGAGCACTGCTCGTGTGAGCCGGTGAGATAGGCTTCCTGAATGGGCGAGAATGTTAAGTCGACGTTTTACTTTTATTCACGACGTCTCATTACTGGGATCTGATAGGGGAAGTCCGTACAAGAGTACGCACTTAACTTTCTAAAGGCTTTCACTTTTCTCCTATATGTCTAACAGCTATAATTTGTATACGGTTGTTTAGCCTGACGAATTGTCTATGTATGATGCATGTTTCAACTCGATGTCTCTGAAAGGAACTCGCCACGAGCCCATCAAAAATAAAAGTCACGTGCGTACTCTTGCCGGAGGGGGTCGGTAAGATTACGCACAAGAGGAGGCTGGAGTAAGCAATGATGCCACGCTATGCTTTAGATGCATAGGCCATGTTGCGAAGTTTTTTGTCGCCAAACTAGGCGATTGTATTATTTTATATCGTTCTGAATGTACAAGAACTATATTGCAACGTTTGGTTTTCCAAATATGAATTACTGACTATATCCTGAGCGAAAATTAAATTTTCCTATCTCTTAAGCATGTGCACTCTTCCACAATGGTCTACTGCGTACTCTTGCCGGACACGCTCCCTTGGGAAGAAAGTCTTCATAAACATGTTGGCAGGCGTTTTAGCGTGAGCTCCAGTCCTGCAGCCCAGTCCTAGCTCAGCTTTCTTACTGATGACAGACCGTAATACAATACTTTTGATAATAGAAGCATGGTCTACAAGTTTACCTAGTTAAGAAATATTACATCAAGGGTGCCCAGAAACTTATTTTGCTCTGTACTCCCGCGGAAAGAACAGGAGCACGTTGAATTTTTTGTGAAACCTACGCACTGACCTTGCTTTTTTATGCCACGGTATCCACCATCTCAGTGGTTGCTAAGCAACCAAAACAGCTGCTGCGTACTCTTATCTCCTGCGTACTCTTACCCACCCTTACCCTAGTAGTCAAGGCTGAGACAGGCAGCTAGGTTGATCTCCATACCTCTTAGACACGCAAATGGCCGCATTCAGACGCTTTTCAAATCCAACATACAGTGTCTACTCGCTTTTGCACAAAAATTGGGAAGTGAATGGGCTGCCCAGCGCCGTTTACCGTTTTTCGCTACCTAGCGTGGTTTACGAGATCTTAGGGGGCGGGTACCTGCCCACCCCCCCCGTCAAAGCGAAGGTGGCTCAGACCCCCGTCAATGACCTGACCCCCGAACCTGACATGAAAACGATAGCTGATGGACAAGTGGGTGGTCACTGACAAAACAAATCAGTTATGCCAATCTGAAAGGTGTGTTTACTTCTGTTTCAATATTGTACATAAGTCGCCGCTTTAAAAGCGTTAGGTACCGCATGATGGTATAAAGCAGAGATAGAAATGACTGCCCGTTTACAGAGTGAGAAACTGAGAGCATTCGAGATTACCTTTTAAGCTACCCAAAGTATATGTAGTAACGTTTTTCAGTTTCGTAGAACTACTAATCCACGTTTAATCATTGTTCTTCGTAAGAAATACAGTTTGCATTATAGGCACCATCACTAGCGACCATTAAACGCGCAATATCACAGCCATTAAAAAAAGACGTATCAGCTTATCAATAGAGCACCTGTACGTGTCGGAAATGTTTTAGTTTGTTCCAAGAGGTCTCATAAGTGTCGCAAATCGCACGATTTTACTCCTGTCATAATACATTTCAACATTCTACCACATAGCCACCACATCTCTATCACATTTCACAAGTTCACGCACAGGAGCATTTCTCCTATCCTGACGAATTAAAAACAGAAATAAAAGAAGTGGAAAATTTCCGTATGTTTTTGAAGTTTCCATGTTTGTCTCGGCGTCTCACCTTTCCAAATATGTGGTTGCTTTTGGATTCTAGTATATCTGGAGACTACTTCTTGGGGAGCAATTTATATTGTGGGGTTATTGTGCGGCTTGGATTGGCAGAAACGTCAGTGTCTCCGCTGAGCTAATTTTCCTAGAACGCAAACAGGACAGATTTACACTGTCTGTGATTCCTTTCAATCCGTTCCCGCCATTATCTTCCAAATCTTTGTCACATGGACTGGCAAAATTGTGTTTTTCATACTTGATAACAAATCCACTTTACATTCTCTCCTCACGGGTCGGAAAAACTATCAAACATAGTTTATGTTAGGCTGTTGGAACCACCCAAGTGTATTGCATTTTCCCAAGACCTGGTGGCGGTATACACTTCATTTTTTAGAGAGGCCGAAGGAAAGTGTGAACAAAAGGTGTAGCACTGAAATGCTTCAGATATCACGCCAGACAAGTACATTTCTTTATTTCCCTTCCACCTCAACGCCCAAAGTCACAATTAAAAATACCGCTAGACCGAACTTTCCATCCTGAGGCATGTTGGTACAAACCCAAAGTGAATTTAGGTATAGAATTTGAAAGCTGTGTAACACTTGTCCCATCGCTTCAGAATTAGCATCTGACGTCGCAGCCGGCCATCATGGGGACGGCGAGGTATGTACGGTGGGAAAGGTTTCAGATTTATAGACTCGGAAAAATGTCTCCTTCCCACGAGGGAAGGGGAAGGGGAAGGGGGAGTTCAAAACCAGCCCTCGTCAGTGAGGGGAATTAATTAAAATATAATCGCTTCAATAATCATGAACGCTGCATTACAAAACTTGTTCACGGGGAGTGGCTAGGCATTGGTTATGGATAGCTTTCGTACGTGAGTATTATGCCCTCGCAAACAAATATTCACAGTTTCAGGTTTTTATCTCTTTACTTAAAGACCAGTTTCTTCACGTACTGGTGTCAGATATCAGATAAAGACCGAAGAAAACATTTTCAGCGAACCTACTAGTTAAACTATTCTTTATGTCCAGTTGTTTAATACAGTAATTACAATCATTGAACCAGGGAGTAAAAAATAGGAAAATATGACTACAAAACAAGCGTATTTGGTCGATCTTAATTCCCTGTTCCATCAGCGATCGTCTGGAGGTCAAATTCACTGCGTCTGAGGCATAGAGACTGGCGAACGTGCCCTCCACACCGCGTGGCGTGCGCCGACGGCGCGTACATGTTATATATTCCGCCAGCTTTTCCATGCTTAGAAGCAAATATCCAGTGTTTCTTGTTGATCACTATATTTTGCGACGTGCTTTTGTACGTGCTAGCTCCAGTTTTCAAATCCACGCTGATTCCATATTTTTAACACGACGTATATTTTTGAAATTCCTCTAATGTTTTCGGTAAAAATAAAATGCTTCAAAGATGTCAGCAAGTGTTAACTGGCTCATTTGAAACATTTTGATAACTAATTTTACCCACTTACCATTATATTAATTGGACTAAATGGCTGTAGAAGAAATTGCTGTGTAAAATTACCGGAGGTTATAACTACCAAACTGTTTCACCTAGCAACCTAAAAATATCCTAGGCGTATTCGTACCTGCCAATAACATCATACACAAGGTTGAAAAAATCGAAGGAATTGGGGTGTAAGGCCTGTGCTGAAATGTCGTGGAATACACTGCTTTGGTCCTTGGTACCTAGATGAGTCTTCCCACCGGGTAGCAAGCTTTAACTGACATGCGGGTACATCATTCCTCCACGACAGAAGAATGGGCCCTTAGACAAAACAAATCGTCGCCTATGACTCTTGAGTTTTACCATATAGTTTTAGTTTTCGCGGTATTTTCATTTTTCATTTTATTTACTAGATCATCAACGGGGTAGTCCCCAATTACCTACAGATGAAGTCAGGCTGTTAAGAATATATACAAATGCATACACAGTCGTCGTGATAAGACAAAAATCAGGATTACAGAAATAAAACCACTCATAAATATTACAATGAAGTACACTAAAAGATCAAAGTTGAAATGCATGTAAAGATGATCGAGTAATAAAGTAAATTTATAAAGCCCTAAAATGTGAATCACAGCGATGCCACACATAACCAGACCGACGAACGAAACGCATTAAAGGGAATGTGGCACCTTGGTCGAATCCTGGAATTTAGTGTAATTAGGCGTACTTTTAGTCAAAAACAATGAAACCACTCATGATTTCTCTAAAAAATGTACAATAAGCTCAATATTTGGTTTTTTAAAAATCCTCCTCTAGAAAAAGAAATAAATATCAGACTGTGGATGATGTCACGATCTGGCAACCACTACCATACTTGAAACGCTTCACAAGGGCTTCGATTGGCTGATGCTCATCGTGACGTCAGCATATGTCGTCACACCAGTAGCTCACAACAATGGCCGCCGGTGACGGGGGGCTGAGGGGGCTGGTGTCAGGTAGGTTTTAGCGTTTTTCGACGGAAATATCGAGTTCCAAGACAAATGAAATATGGAGTACCGGGTTTTCCGAACTGCTTTACAACTTGGCTATCTCAGTTAAAATCACGTTGTGAAGGTGCCACATTCCCTTTAAATGAGTCTTGGAACATATCAACCCCCCGGCATTGTCTTAAAAAACCTTCATAGCCGTTGGCAACCTCACAAGCAAACCCTCCTTCACAGTTCTCACCCTGGCGAATGGAACATTGCAAAGGCTGCGCTGCCTTGAGAGTCGGGCAGGTACATAGAGATTAACCCTTGCCTCGGTGGCGGGTACGGCCTAACTGGGTAGACACAGTCGCCCAGTTTAATTTGGCCGCAGTCATCCCGACACTTTGTGTCGAAGGTGACAATGAATCTGTGGTCTCGTAGACGTGGGTCTTTTTGCGTAGAATTTTTGTTGGGGTTCAATTTTTCGAGGGCTAGCACATTTTGACCTTTAAAGTCAAACATGTGCTCAAGGTCCACATCAGAGAGATGGGACACTTCCGGGGCATTGATGATGCCCCGGTAGAAGTTAAGGGAGTGGTGGACAGAAAAGATGACTGGTTTCGACCCAAAAGTTTTTGTGGCCAGCAGGGCTCGGGTAGATTCCTGATTTTAGGTTTTGATCAGGATATCTTTTTGATGCTTGATAATCTCAAAACTACCTTTCACTTTTTGGCTGATGGCCTTATCCAAATTAAAGGAAGACTCTTTTGCCAAGTTTTGGTGCGCCGAAGGTAGGTGCCAACCAGCCAAGCTCCGCTTGGCAGGTTGGCTTTGTTCAAACGGGGGCTGGAGGGGCGGAAGAGAGAGGTGGAAGCCATGGTACGTTTAAGTTTAAATGAGATACTTGGTATTAGCTTTGCTAACACCTTTTGGGTAGAAATGGCTAGAGAAGTTGAATTGAAGAAAGTGGTCCTAGTTTTACTAGCAAAGCTAATGGGAGTATTAACCTAGCTAGGGTTGGGTGTTGGAGTATTATCCTAACTGGGGAGTGCTTAGAGAAAGCACCTAGCCTTAGAAAAGTGTGAGCAAAAGGCTGACTCAGCCACTAAGAGGGGGTTTAAGTCGGAGGGGAGGCAGGTGCCTCTTCAGGACCTAACAGGGGCCTAGGTGGCTGACTCAGCCTCTAAAAAGGAGCCTGACTGGGGCCTATGCTTGTGAATCCCTAGGGGCAGGTACCGTGGTACCCTTGCACAGACGCAGCCCGGGTGGAGGGTTTGGGAGGGGACCCGCTTCTATTAAGCGGGGGTGAAAGTGAGTTGGCCTTGCGTTATAGGGATTTTAGCAATGGAGGACCGATAGGTCCAGCCAAAGCCACACGCTTAAGGACTGACGAGGTCCAACAAGCGTGCTCACCCCGGGACAAACGTCCCACCACTCGGGTTTCCGGCCGAAGAGTAAAAGAGATAGTAGAGAAAGAGTAGGGTTATGGGACTGAGAAGAAGAGGTACCAGGTGGCCGGAATCCAAGAAACCAAGACCACCTGGACCGATAGGGTAATTACCGAAAAAGACCAGCTGACGTCCAACAGCACCACACCAACCAGCTGTAAAAACAGCGGCTGGTGAGGCCGGCTGGAGTCAAAGTACCGCACCGACCAGCTGTAAAAACAGCGGTCGGTGGGACAGACTGGTCGCAGCGAAGACTCGAGCCGGGAGCAGGTCTTGAAAAAGTCTTCTACTCCTTCTTCTTGTCTTCGCAGCAGGAAACGCAGCAAGCAGCAACAACAGCAAGCAGCAACGACACCAGACCTGCCGGCAAACGCTCAAGCAGGGTGTCAGTCAGGCAAGCCTCCTCTCGATCTGATAAGAGGTCCTACCAACTTGAAAACCATCATTCACAGCCATACCTAAGAGCACTTCTAGGTAACACACCTGAACTAGCAAAGATGAGTAAAACAATCTCGGCCATCGGAATCCTCGCAGGAAGAGGAATAGAATGATATGTAATATAACATTTCGGGGTCAAATAAGGTAAAAATAATATTTGACCTTGGTTGAGGTCAGATCAATATCAAATTAGGTTGAAATGCATATCAATTAGAACTGCCAGGATGAGGCAGACCTAATACCGTTAGAATAAATGTTCTACCGTCATCCATTACTAAGTTATTCAATTTAAACAATTTCTCCCACGTATTTCCAATTGAGAGGCGATGACTCGTACCTGACCTTAGGTCATTGAGATAAAAAATACCGGAGCAAATTTTGCAAAACTTGGTGGGGCCATTATATGGTACGAGTTTCAATGGGATAGGTCCAGCCTGTTCTGAGTTATGCTATCCTAAACGTGTTTTGAGGTGAGGTCACTTGACTTGCACTGGTGACCTGACCTAAGATGACCCAATCTTAAAATGTTGTCAAAAGCTGTAGAAATTATCAGAGTAAGGTTATGCCAAGTACGGTGGCTCATGCGCCGCCGTTTTTATTCTGGCTCCAAAAAACCCGAGGTGGGGCAGGTACCCGCCTTTCCCCGTCAATGCTCGTGTTACATGGCCTACCCAAATCAGTTATCGTCTTTCGCTGTCTAGCGTGGCTCTCGGATTCTTATGGGGAGGGGATGCGGGTACCTGCCCTCGTCAAGCTAAGGAGGCTCAGACCCCCGCCAATGCAGGTTTAAAAAAAAAGTAGTCAGTATTGAGGCATTTACCATTCGTACAAGAAGTAAACTACAAATTCTGTCTTTAGCCTCCTGCTGCTTTCTTCAATATAGATCTCTCTCTCTCTCACTCTCTCTCGCTCTCTCTCTCTCTCGGGGGGTCTAAGAAGTTCCCTTTAAAACTTCTTAAACACATTGGCAATGCCACATGACCCTGGCAGATGGTGCGTCGATCTGCCCCCAAACCAGAAATTATTGACCTACCTAAGAATTGTGTACTGTGACTGTTTTCCCCAGTGCTGGCCTGGAAGTGCCGATGGCGGCAGGTGTCATCCCAATCTCGCGCTTTGGACGAGCCGATGGAGTCTTCAGCGAGCTGGTTCCTGAAAAGAGCTTTAAATACGCGAGTTGGATCTACCCTTGGAAGCTCAAGTGCATTTTATACAAATAAGTGGCAAACAACGAACCTCAAAATCATTTTCACAATAATTCCTTTGGGTAACGTTTAGAACGTGGAGAACACTGAATGCACATCGTGTGATAACTGTGCTCGAATCAGCAGAGTTCAATGCAATATTATTATGATGGTGGAGTTTAAGGTCAACTCTGCTCGACTGAAATTCGCTTCGCTGTATAACAAATATAAATTGCTACAACTTGGTTGTGTTCGTTTTCATTAGATCACATGCATACAATTTCGGTATTATGATATCGGAAAGCTTTGGAAAATTTTGTTCGTATCGATGCCACCTGGAACTGCTAATCTCCGGTGCTTCATCGTTTTCGACCCTAATTTAGTTCAATTAGAATACGTTGAGTATGTACGAAGCTGTAGGCGTACGTTGTACGCTGATGTACGTTGTGTATTGCGTCACTCTCCACACACATCCCACAAAGGCGTTACCTTAACATGACTGGTTTATTACAGCAAATGTTATAAAGCAGCTGTGAAACTGGCAATATAATCAAACTGAAAGCAGCTGTTTAACATATTATCAATGAAATAGTGGTATCGGGCATTACATACCGGTATTGCAGCTCAACACAGTGCAATCATTTCCAACAGGAAAGTTTAGGCTCACTCATGGGGTTTGCTGCCAAAACAGTCATTCACCAACGAAAGTTTTCAACCCGGAAGCGCCACGTCAGGACGACTCGGCTTGCTCGTTTTAAGATCTCAACACCACGGAGGAGCTGAGTTCACACGAATTTCTGTTATAAAACACCATAGAAATAATACGTTGACCTTCAGTGCTTATTGCCACATCGAAAAAGCACCAAATATATGAAAACGTACTTGTAACTGCCTACGCCTACGGTACACCAGCGCAAAAATCGGTGGTTTTATTTGCCAGCACATAGAAATTACACTTCTGGGTTGAAAAAAACGATTATTATACACCAGATGCGTGTGACAGTTACAGTAGCGTATGTGATGCCTTTACCAAATTGGGGAGTGAAATGGACTTTTTCAAGTTCAAAGCGCATGAATTAAAACCCATGGCATGTAGGACAGAAACGCATAGAAGCAACGACACTTCATCTATTGTAAAAACCCTTCACATCGGAAAGGTGAGGTCACTTGGGGGTCCAGGCGGTCCGTTTGGGGGCGGGGCAAACTGATCGAAAAAAACTGATCACACGGGGCCGGGTGGCCAAGTGGCTTCTTTGCCAGTCTTCGGATTGGATACCATGGATTAACGTGGTTTCAATCCCTACGGTGGGAAACCGTGTCCGATCTGACCCGGTGCAGAGGATCCTTAAACACCCACGCCAATACTCCCCGTAATTGGGCAGGTGTGCCTGTTGGGAGTGGGCCTAAATAAATAAATAAAAAAGCCAATGAACGAAAAATGTCACACAGCCTAAATGGAAGCTGACTGCTTCTAAAATGTCTTGCTGCCGGCCGTGGGGGAGGAACACTATTTTCGACTTTATCGGGCTTGCCCCTTCCCTCCCCTGGATCTGCCAATGGATTGGTTCCAGCCATAAAAGGCCATTCAGTTTGAACAGATTATTGAAGTTGTGTGAAGAAATGAAAGAAGAGAGCGCTGAAACCTTCCAATACACAGTAGCCGTTTTCACACGAGGAAATAAATGGAGCTTAGTTCATACTATTCACCTTCCTACTATTTACCCGGGTGAATAGTAGGTTTTAGATACTCACATTTTGGGTCCTAAAAGCTCATTTGGGACCAAAATACAGTTATAAAATAGATATTTTATGATTTTAAGTGATCTGCAATCATGCTCATTCAGAATATTCATAGAAATGCCCTTAACGTTGATAAGTTTTGAAGTGCTGCGGCGAGGAGCATGATGATGAGTTGTTAAGATGTTCAGGGAAGTTGTTTGAGGCCAGGGAAATGCCCTTAAATCTAAGCCATAATCCCTACGTGGGAAGAAGTAGTACGCGAACCCCTCCACCGAATGTTCCGACCCGCCCGGTCGGAATTTACATCTGGCAAAGTTCCACCTTGGGAAAAGTACAATTTTAGTAGGAGGATACTTAGCCTCTGTCTATGCTGCCGTGAGAATGTTAACCAATCAGCAGCACTCCCGGTTCACGAAACTTGGGATATGTTTACCCTTCGCAAACTTTTCTCAAGATAACAGAAATTAACCCCATGCTGCCACCCCAAATTTTCTGGCAAATTGTTGGATGTCCAGGAAGCCATTGTTGATGGGCTAATACCTTAGGAATTCAGATGTGTGATGCGTAGGTTTGTAATTGCAAAGTTGCTGCCAATCAATTGATCAAAATAATTGATATGGCAGGTGTTTAACACGCGCATTGACGGGGGGGTACCCGCCCCCTCGGGTTTTCGGAGACAGCGGAAAAACGGCGGCGCGTACGCCGCCGTACTGGTATACCTTTTCCCTCATCATTTTTACAACTTCTGTGAAAATTTTAAGGTTAGGTCATCTCAGGTCAGGTCACCAGTACAGGTCAAGTGACCCGACCTCAAAAAAAGTTTAAGATAGCATAAGTCGGAGCGGGGTGAACTTATCCGATTGAAACTCATATCACATAATGACCCCACCGAGTTCTCTAAAATATGTTCCGGTATTTTGATATCGATGACCTAAGGTCAGGTACGAGGCATGACCTCCCATTGGAAATACATGGAAAAATGGTTTTTACGGAATAACTCAGTAACGGATGGTGATAGAGCATTTATTTTAGCTGCATTAGACTCGCCTGGGCTTTGCGGTTCTAATGATATGCATTTTATATAATTTGACCCTGACCTGACCTCAGGTCAGGTCAAATCCTTGATTTGACCTAGCAAGGTCAAATTATATATCATTCGATTCGGCTTGCTAAGAGGATTCATATAGTTCAAGTCGTTTTGCTCTATCTTTACTTTTTCAGATGTAATGGCCGAAAAACTGATTTTACGTGTTATCCCTATGACGGGCATGTTTTGACCTCTCGTGACCTTAAATGTGACCTGACAAAAAATGGTTCAAATGTTTTCGATGGAGAAGTGGATGGGCAGCCCAACGCCGTTGACCGTTTTTCGCTACCTACCGCGGTTCTCGAGATCTTAGGGGCGGGTACCCGCCCCCCCGTCAATGCGAAGGTGGCTCAGACCCCCGTCAATGCGCGTGTTAAATAGGAAAACTAAGTTAGAGATGCGCTCTTCCAATTGATTAGTGGGAAACACACATCTATTGCACAATTGCACACACATCTACCACGAGACCATTCAGAGTAAGTTGTAGGCTTATGTTGCTACCCATATGAAGTGTATTTTTCTTGAAAATGAATAGGTATTTGTTAAGCTGATGGAATCCAGTTTGTGGGTGTATGAATTTTTAAATAAATCCCATGATTATCCATATTCTGGCTAGCCGCAGTCTTCTGCGGAACAGTAAAAATCATACGCTCAATTTATTAGTTATTTGACAATCCTGAATTCATTAAAAATATGAAAAATGATCTTAAATATAAATGTGCTTGTGAAGCTGATGAAAATCAGTTCATGGGTCCTTAAATTTATATAAAAACTCTGCACACACATCTGGCACGAGACCATTCAGAGTAGGTTGTAGGCTTATGTTGCCAGCCATATGAAGTGTTTTTCTTGAAAATAAAGAGGTATTTGTTTAGGTGATGGACACGGTTCCTATAGATACGGTTCGGACATGACAGCCAGCTGACTGCCTGATCTAGCAGCACGTTGAGGATATGGTAGTATTTTGAAGGGTTTTGTTCAAGATAACTTTGATTTTGCTAGCATAAGGTAGAATGCAGCGTTTTGATTGGGCAATTGTGTCAAGACTGTGAAACTGAAGAACATACAAATCGACTACGAGTCACCATCCAGGATCACACAGACTCTTAACAGCTGGAGACGCTTCTCCCCCATGAACGAGCGCTATTTCTCCCCAGCCAGTGCCTATCTACTTATTCGTTCAGCTGGATGGGACTCGATGGTCAAGGTTTGAAGACGACCGCCTCGACTATCTCGGCGCAATCACCGTTCTCTTCACGATGGTCAAGGTGTAGAACCTATCCATCCGTGAGCTGAATACAATCCACCACGTTCGCCTCGACTATCTCGGCGCAATCACCGTTTCTTCAGCTCAGGTGTGTCTCTGTAGCACACGATGGTCAAGGTGTACAACCTATCCATCTGTGAGCTGAAGACAAACCACGACGTTCGCCTCCACTGCCTCGGCGAGATCACAGTCTCTCGGCACACGATGGGACGCGATGGTCAAGGTGTGGAACCGAACATACCGTAAAGCTGTAGATCAAACATGACGTCCGCCTCGACTTCATCAGACAATCACCGTCTCTCTACAAACGATGTGGACAAGATGATAAGGTGCGCAACCTGAGCAACTGTGAGCTGAAGACCAACCATGACATCCGCCTCGGCTGCCTCGGCACAGTTGCCGTCTCTCTGGCTGGCTCCCTGCCTTTGGTGACGGCGGCACCTGCTCACACTATGTGACCTACGCTAGGTCACATAGAACTCAGCAACCTTCTGCTGCCCTCTTCCAGACCGGAGCCATACGTGTGCCCGACGGAACCCGGTTCGGAGAGCCGAAGAGCAGGCGGATGTTGGAGGACCCGAGGCACTGCATGGAGAACCAATCTACCCAGGGCGAGTGGTCTCGTTGCGGGCACGATCCAGCGTCGCATAAACCCTGCTCTCTGCCCTCGAACAACTAGACTCGTATGTGATGGGTCTCAGCACGCTGCAGGCTCTCTCTTCCCCCTCCCCACCGGCTGGACAGTGGGGGAGTAGACTACCGGCCTGGACTACCGGCCTGGGCAAGATGGACAAGGGTGTTTAACCTGACCAGCTCTTAGCTGAAGACCAGCCACGGCGGCCGCCGTCTCGACTGCCTCTTCGCGATCATCACCCCACTGGCCAGCTGACTACGAGCCTTTGGTGGTGATGACGCGTACGCCGTACTTCCGGGAGCACCAGTGCGCCGTACTACCGGGATCTGCATGGAGTGAAACGCCACTCTCACAGCCGATATTTGACTGAGGGGCCCATCAGACCCCCGGTTCGCCTCTGGAGTGTGGAGGCTGGACGGATGACGGAGTCCCTGGGGCGCGGTGTGGGTAACCGGCCCGTGCGGAGCGGCTGGCCGTCGGTGCCCTGGTATATCGCTGGCATAGCCCGGGCCCTTCTCGTCGCCTGATCAGACAGCGGGATCCATGTTTGCTGAATCTCCACGCGGTGTAGGCCCTTCTCGCTCCCTCCCACCGGCCGTTACGGATGTGCTGTTGGACGGTCGATGGGGCTCTCAGCCGATGATTCGCCGAGGCTGGTCGAGGTGTTGAGACTGACCAGCCGTAAACTGGAGACCAACCACGATGTTGAACAAGACTTCCCCAATACAATCGCTTTTTCGCTGACCTGCCCGCTCTGTGCCCTTGGGATAAATTAACATCCATGGGATATTACGGTAGCTCATCTCGTTCTGCTATGCTCATTTTGTCTCTTGTATTGCTTGTTTTTCTTTTTGTCGCTGCTGTCGTGCTTTTCCGCTTAACTCACACTATTATTTGTCCTTTTCGTTTTGCTTAATGCGCTTTTAGTGTCATCTCTGCGCTCATTTCGCCTGGCTATGCTCTTCGTCTTATTTTTGCGCTTTTGGTTTCCTGCTTGATGCTTTGGTTTTGTTTCATTAACTGCCACTATTGTTTGCTCTTATCCGGCACATTTATGTGATCTTGGGTATTTTCCTCGTTTGTGACTAACTTAAACGGCATATGTGGGCCCACGACTTCACGACTTCAAGCTAACTTAGAATTATAAATTTTTAGTTTTTGTCATTTTGTTCAGTTTTTGTCATTTTGTTCTTTTTGTTAGGCGTGTTTTGTATTATCTGATCGCTCACTTTGTTTTGTATTGTTTCTTCTTCTTTTTTGCTTTTCTGCGGTGTTTTTTGTTTTTTTTGTGTTATTTCTGCTGACCAGCATTGTGTTTATTTGTCAGGATCTCATAACATACTCACCGACCTCACTTTTACGTTACTGTATGACTATTGCTGCCTTTCTCATGTTTCTTATCTGCTATTCTTCTCCTTTGCTTCTCTTCACCTGTCTATATGGAAAATGAAATAAAAAATTGATTGATAATTGAAACGTTTGAAACAGAATTCTGAAGGAATTAGCATGAAGTTCATCGTAGATTTTCCTTATTATAAAAGCACTTTAGAGACTAAAAACTGCACCCAGAACATAGCCTGATCAATTTTACATACCAAAAATAAAAAATATACCCTTAAGCACCACTTACATTTTCCCACTGGCCCGTGCCCCAAACCCCTCCAAACAGTCCCATTGGAATTACATGTTAAATTTTGCTGCCAAAAAACTGTTAGAACCAGAAATGGAACCCTCAAAACCCCAGAATTCTAGAGAAGTATCTCATGTCCGCCCCCTGGTGATGGAATCCAGTTTGTGGGAGTGTGAATTTTGTTTATAAATCCCATGATTATCCATATTCTGGTTATGTACCCAATTTATTAAATATTTGATTATGTTGAATTCACTAAAATGTGAAATCCATTTTTCTAAAAAAAGTATTTGGTATGCTGATAAAATCCAGTTTATGGGTTCATGGGTTTTAAGAAAACTCAAAATTATTTATATTCTGATCAGCCGCAGTCTTCTGTGGAGCAGTAAAAATGATGTACTGAACTTATTGACTATCTGATAATGTTGAATTCTAACTTTTCAAAGAAATGTTGAATGTGGTGGGTCTTAAGGCTGATTTCATTTTATTTGTACAAAATATTATGGGAAATTCACGTGTTTGAATGTTTTTTGCTTTTCGTTAAGTATTGTCCTTACGTGTGGTACAGATTGGGAAGTTCATATTCATGTGTTTACATCTTAAAGATGTTGAAGCTTAAATATTCTGTCAGGGTATGCATCATTTAGTTCAGAGGGTTGATTTCCATGTGATCTCTGTATATCTTTTGGTTAAATTCACATGTTCAACTAAATTCACCTACAACTTACTCTGAATGGTCTCGTGGTAGATGTGTGTGCAAAGTTTTTCTATAAATTTAAGCACTCATGAACTCAATTTCATCAGCTTCACAATCACATTTATATTTAAGATCATTTTTCATATTTTAATGAATTTAGCAGTATCAAATAATTAATAAATTGGGTATATGATTTTTACTGTTCCGCAGAAGACTGCGGCTAACCAGAATGTGGATAATCATGGGATTTATTTTAAAATTCATACACCCACAAACTGAATTCCATCAGCTTAACAAATACATATTTATTTTCAAAAAAATACACTTCATATGGGTAGTAACATAAGCCTGCAACTTACTCTGAAGGTTTTCTGCTTGACCACGTGGTAGATGTTTGTGAATGTTTCCCACTAATCAATTGGAAGAGCGCATCTCTAACTTAGTTTTCCTATTTAAACACCTGCCATATCAATTATTTTGATCAATTGATTGGCAGCAACTTTGCAATTACAAACCTACGCATCACACATCTGAATTCCTAAGATATTAGCCCATCAACAATGGCTTCCTGGACATCCAACAATTTGCCAGAAAATTTGGGGTGGCAGCATGGGGTTAATTTCTGTTATCTTGAGAAAAGTTTGCGAAGGGTAAACATATCCCAAGTTTCGTGAACCGGGAGTGCTGCTGATTGGTTAACATTCTCACGGCAGCATAGACAGAGGCTAAGTATCCTCCTACTAAAATTGTACTTTTCCCAAGGTGGAACTTTGCCAGATGTAAATTCCGACCGGGCGGGTCGGAACATTCGGTGGAGGGGTTCGCGTACTACTTCTTCCCACGTAGGGATTATGGCTTAGATTTAAGGGCATTTCCCTGGCCTCAAACAACTTCCCTGAACATCTTAACAACTCATCATCATGCTCCTCGCCGCAGCACTTCAAAACTTATCAACGTTAAGGGCATTTCTATGAATATTCTGAATGAGCATGATTGCAGATCACTTAAAATCATAAAATATCTATTTTATAACTGTATTTTGGTCCCAAATGAGCTTTTAGGACCCAAAATGTGAGTATCTAAAACCTACTATTCACCCGGGTAAATAGTAGGAAGGTGAATAGTATGAACTAAGCTCCATTTATTTCCTCGTGTGAAAACGGCTACTGTGTATTGGAAGGTTTCAGCGCTCTCTTCTTTCATTTCTTCACACAACTTCAATAATCTGTTCAAACTGAATGGCCTTTTATGGCTGGAACCAATCCATTGGCAGATCCAGGGGAGGGAAGGGGCAAGCCCGATAAAGTCGAAAATAGTGTTCCTCCCCCCACGGCCGGCAGCAAGACATTTTAGAAGCAGTCAGCTTCCATTTAGGCTGTGTGACATTTTTCGTTCATTGGCTTTTTTATTTATTTATTTAGGCCCACTCCCAACAGGCACACCTGCCCAATTACGGGGAGTATTGGCGTGGGTGTTTAAGGATCCTCTGCACCGGGTCAGATCGGACACGGTTTCCCACCGTAGGGATTGAAACCACGTTAATCCATGGTATCCAATCCGAAGACTGGCAAAGAAGCCACTTGGCCACCCGGCCCCGTGTGATCAGTTTTTTTCGATCAGTTTGCCCCGCCCCCAAACGGACCGCCTGGACCCCCAAGTGACCTCACCTTTCCGATGTGAAGGGTTTTTACAATAGATGAAGTGTCGTTGCTTCTATGCGTTTCTGTCCTACATGCCATGGGTTTTAATTCATGCGCTTTGAACTTGAAAAAGTCCATTTCACTCCCCAATTTGGTAAAGGCATCACATACGCTACTGTAACTGTCACACGCATCTGGTGTATAATAATCGTTTTTTTCAACCCAGAAGTGTAATTTCTATGTGCTGGCAAATAAAACCACCGATTTTTGCGCTGGTGTACCGTAGGCGTAGGCAGTTACAAGTACGTTTTCATATATTTGGTGCTTTTTCGATGTGGCAATAAGCACTGAAGGTCAACGTATTATTTCTATGGTGTTTTATAACAGAAATTCGTGTGAACTCAGCTCCTCCGTGGTGTTGAGATCTTAAAACGAGCAAGCCGAGTCGTCCTGACGTGGCGCTTCCGGGTTGAAAACTTTCGTTGGTGAATGACTGTTTTGGCAGCAAACCCCATGAGTGAGCCTAAACTTTCCTGTTGGAAATGATTGCACTGTGTTGAGCTGCAATACCGGTATGTAATGCCCGATACCACTATTTCATTGATAATATGTTAAACAGCTGCTTTCAGTTTGATTATATTGCCAGTTTCACAGCTGCTTTATAACATTTGCTGTAATAAACCAGTCATGTTAAGGTAACGCCTTTGTGGGATGTGTGTGGAGAGTGACGCAATACACAACGTACATCAGCGTACAACGTACGCCTACAGCTTCGTACATACTCAACGTATTCTAATTGAACTAAATTAGGGTCGAAAACGATGAAGCACCGGAGATTAGCAGTTCCAGGTGGCATCGATACGAACAAAATTTTCCAAAGCTTTCCGATATCATAATACCGAAATTGTATGCATGTGATCTAATGAAAACGAACACAACCAAGTTGTAGCAATTTATATTTGTTATACAGCGAAGCGAATTTCAGTCGAGCAGAGTTGACCTTAAACTCCACCATCATAATAATATTGCATTGAACTCTGCTGATTCGAGCACAGTTATCACACGATGTGCATTCAGTGTTCTCCACGTTCTAAACGTTACCCAAAGGAATTATTGTGAAAATGATTTTGAGGTTCGTTGTTTGCCACTTATTTGTATAAAATGCACTTGAGCTTCCAAGGGTAGATCCAACTCGCGTATTTAAAGCTCTTTTCAGGAACCAGCTCGCTGAAGACTCCATCGGCTCGTCCAAAGCGCGAGATTGGGATGACACCTGCCGCCATCGGCACTTCCAGGCCAGCACTGGGGAAAACAGTCACAGTACACAATTCTTAGGTAGGTCAATAATTTCTGGTTTGGGGGCAGATCGACGCACCATCTGCCAGGGTCATGTGGCATTGCCAATGTGTTTAAGAAGTTTTAAAGGGAACTTCTTAGACCCCCCGAGAGAGAGAGAGCGAGAGAGAGTGAGAGAGAGAGAGATCTATATTGAAGAAAGCAGCAGGAGGCTAAAGACAGAATTTGTAGTTTACTTCTTGTACGAATGGTAAATGCCTCAATACTGACTACTTTTTTTTTAAACGTGCATTGGCGGGGGTCTGAGCCTCCTTAGCTTGACGAGGGCAGGTACCCGCATCCCCTCCCCATAAGAATCCGAGAGCCACGCTAGACAGCGAAAGACGATAACTGATTTGGGTAGGCCATGTAACACGAGCATTGACGGGGAAAGGCGGGTACCTGCCCCACCTCGGGTTTTTTGGAGCCAGAATAAAAACGGCGGCGCATGAGCCACCGTACTTGGCATAACCTTACTCTGATAATTTCTACAGCTTTTGACAACATTTTAAGATTGGGTCATCTTAGGTCAGGTCACCAGTGCAAGTCAAGTGACCTCACCTCAAAACACGTTTAGGATAGCATAACTCAGAACAGGCTGGACCTATCCCATTGAAACTCGTACCATATAATGGCCCCACCAAGTTTTGCAAAATTTGCTCCGGTATTTTTTATCTCAATGACCTAAGGTCAGGTACGAGTCATCGCCTCTCAATTGGAAATACGTGGGAGAAATTGTTTAAATTGAATAACTTAGTAATGGATGACGGTAGAACATTTATTCTAACGGTATTAGGTCTGCCTCATCCTGGCAATTCTAATTGATATGCATTTCAACCTAATTTGATATTGATCTGACCTCAACCAAGGTCAAATATTATTTTTACCTTATTTGACCCCGAAATGTTATATTACATATCATTCTATTCCTCTTCCTGCGAGGATTCCGATGGCCGAGATTGTTTTACTCATCTTTGCTAGTTCAGGTGTGTTACCTAGAAGTGCTCTTAGGTATGGCTGTGAATGATGGTTTTCAAGTTGGTAGGACCTCTTATCAGATCGAGAGGAGGCTTGCCTGACTGACACCCTGCTTGAGCGTTTGCCGGCAGGTCTGGTGTCGTTGCTGCTTGCTGTTGTTGCTGCTTGCTGCGTTTCCTGCTGCGAAGACAAGAAGAAGGAGTAGAAGACTTTTTCAAGACCTGCTCCCGGCTCGAGTCTTCGCTGCGACCAGTCTGTCCCACCGACCGCTGTTTTTACAGCTGGTCGGTGCGGTACTTTGACTCCAGCCGGCCTCACCAGCCGCTGTTTTTACAGCTGGTTGGTGTGGTGCTGTTGGACGTCAGCTGGTCTTTTTCGGTAATTACCCTATCGGTCCAGGTGGTCTTGGTTTCTTGGATTCCGGCCACCTGGTACCTCTTCTTCTCAGTCCCATAACCCTACTCTTTCTCTACTATCTCTTTTACTCTTCGGCCGGAAACCCGAGTGGTGGGACGTTTGTCCCGGGGTGAGCACGCTTGTTGGACCTCGTCAGTCCTTAAGCGTGTGGCTTTGGCTGGACCTATCGGTCCTCCATTGCTAAAATCCCTATAACGCAAGGCCAACTCACTTTCACCCCCGCTTAATAGAAGCGGGTCCCATCCCAAACCCTCCACCCGGGCTGCGTCTGTGCAAGGGTACCACGGTACCTGCCCCTAGGGATTCACAAGCATAGGCCCCAGTCAGGCTCCTTTTTAGAGGCTGAGTCAGCCACCTAGGCCCCTGTTAGGTCCTGAAGAGGCACCTGCCTCCCCTCCGACTTAAACCCCCTCTTAGTGGCTGAGTCAGCCTTTTGCTCACACTTTTCTAAGGCTAGGTGCTTTCTCTAAGCACTCCCCAGTTAGGATAATACTCCAACACCCAACCCTAGCTAGGTTAATACTCCCATTAGCTTTGCTAGTAAAACTAGGACCACTTTCTTCAATTCAACTTCTCTAGCCATTTCTACCCAAAAGGTGTTAGCAAAGCTAATACCAAGTATCTCATTTAAACTTAAACGTACCATGGCTTCCACCTCTCTCTTCCGCCCCTCCAGCCCCCGTTTGAACAAAGCCAACCTGCCAAGCGGAGCTTGGCTGGTTGGCACCTACCTTTCGGCGCACCAAAACTTGGCAAAAGAGTCTTCCTTTAATTTGGATAAGGCCATCAGCCAAAAAGTGAAAGGTAGTTTTGAGATTATCAAGCATCAAAAAGATATCCTGATCAAAACCTAAAATCAGGAATCTACCCGAGCCCTGCTGGCCACAAAAACTTTTGGGTCGAAACCAGTCATCTTTTCTGTCCACCACTCCCTTAACTTCTACCGGGGCATCATCAATGCCCCGGAAGTGTCCCATCTCTCTGATGTGGACCTTGAGCACATGTTTGACTTTAAAGGTCAAAATGTGCTAGCCCTCGAAAAATTGAACCCCAACAAAAATTCTACGCAAAAGACCCACGTCTACGAGACCACAGATTCATTGTCACCTTCGACACAAAGTGTCGGGATGACTGCGGCCAAATTAAACTGGGCGACTGTGTCTACCCAGTTAGGCCGTACTACCCCCTCCCTATTCGTTGCCAAACTTGTCAAAGGTACGGGCACGTAGAAACCAACTGCAAGAACCCCACCCCACGATGCGTCAAGTGCAGTGCTAAGCACCGCACTAAAGATTGCACCTCTAAAAGCCTCAAGTGCGCTGCCTGTGGCGGCGCTCATGGGGCAGATAATCCCAAGTGCCCGACCTGGCTCCGAGAAAAAGAAGTTAACGTTTTGGCTGAGGAAAAAAAGCTTCCGTTTGACCTGGCCCGCAAAGAAGTGCTGCAAAAAGAAAAGAGCCGCACAGTCCCAAAAAGCTGTGGTAGCAAGGCTACCACAGCAGCCCCCAGCACAGCCGGCCAGGAACACCCCATTTCCAAACATCCTCAGCCACCCAAAAACACAAGCCGCCACATCCGCCCCCTAATGGAGCCCCTTTTCTTGGCGCCCATCAGGCCGTCCGTCCCCCTCCCCCACCACGTGGCGCAATCACTTTTTGGCGTAGGTGGACGCCCGCTGCGGGCTGGGAGGATCTCCCGACCCGCACTAGTTCTCCGCCAGGTCTTCCGACCGAAAATCCTCCCGCCCCTCAGGCACCTAAAATCACCAGGAAGACCTGGACACCAGCAGCAGGGTGGCAAAGCCACTCTGCACGAATGACTGAAAAGTCTGATTTCCCCTCGCTACCTGCCCCCAAGCACTCTAAATTCACCGGTGCTCCCCTTCCCAGGCGCCGCCAAAGGCAGGCTCCGAGAAGGCCTTTAACGAGTGGCAGCCTACCCCCTCAGGGTAAAACGGCTGTCACTCAAACCAAAATCCAAAAAGTAAATATTTCAATCCAAACTGAAACTGCTCCTCTCTCCTTGGAAAGAAGCGATGCTTCTTTCCAAACAGCACCAACCACCCGCACTTGCGGATCCCAAACCGACCTCATAGGTCATTATATGCAGTTTCAGTTTTCAAGTGACTTTGAAACGTCAGACGACAAAAGTCAGTCTGACAACGAGCTGTCCGGGACAGAGACCGTCTCTGACACCAGCAGTGCTTCAGAGACGAGCTCTGCAAAAACTGTTATAAACACTTCCAGAGCTCCCCTCCTGGAAACCCCCCAGCCCCGGCTCCTCCAGCCCCGGCAGCTCACCCGTAGCAAGGAAAATTAGCTTTTCCAGACACTCCACCCCAGTTTCTCCTGCTAGCGATAGCAGCAGCAGCAGGTGCTCGTATAACCTTCGTAAGCGTAGATCCCCTAATCACAAACGTTAAAAACCACCATGGGTTCAATTCTGCAATGGAATACAAATGGCCTTATCGGGAAATTCCCGCTTTTTTCATCAATATTTGCTGAGAAAAAACCGGCACTAGCAGCATTACAAGAGACCCACTTTACTGATAAAGATAACGATAAATACAAAATCTCGGGTTACTCTTGGTATCGCCATAACGTAAACGCTGCTGTCCGTAAGGGAGGCACGGCCATCCTAATAGAAAATAGCATCCCACACAGTCACGTGCCTTTGGTAACATCACTGGACTGTGTAGCTATTAGTTTGAAAATACAACACGTCCAATTGACGGTTGTCTCAATATACATATCCCCTTGCGACCCTGATCCAACGGATCGGGAACTCGCACAACTATTTAATCAAATTAACGGGCCTTTGTTATTACTTGGAGATTTGAATGGTCACCACCCATCCTGGGGCAGCGCCACGCCAAACCGTAGAGGTGAAATTATATATGACGCAATAGGTTTTCAAAATTTAGTTATCCTAAATAACGGCGCACCAACCCGCCAAACAACGCAAGGCGGACATTTAGACTCAGCCATTGATATTTCGTGCTGCACGCCTAGAATTGCGTCACTGTTTACCTGGGATGTCAAAGACAACCCAGGCATGAGCGATCACCTCCCAATCAAAATCAATGTCCCCAAGGAGCACTCGACCGCGTTGATCTGTTTACCCATTCCTGGAGTCTAAAACGAGCGGACTGGACAAAATTTGAGGCAGAGGTCGACCTCACACTGGTCACCGAAGGTGACCCACACTCGGCAGACATTGAATTAATACTAAGAGCCATAAGCTCAGCAGCACAAGTAGCAATACCAAAAACCAGAGGACCCCGAAAGAAAAACGGAGCCCCATGGTGGAACGCAGAGACGGCACATGCCAAAGCTCAAATGATTAGAGCCCGCAAGGCATATGAGAGGAGGGCACACAGCCCTACTCGATCCGCACTTCGGGCAGCAAAAGAACACTTTCGAAACACGTGCAAGCGGGTTCAAAAGGACAGTTTCAACTCCTTTGCTTCCAAATTCAACCGCTTCACTCCCACCACCCAAGTTTGGAAAACCATTAGAGCTTTCTCTGCGAGGCGACCACCCCGTGGACCTTTCCCTCAACTAGAAATAGCTGGCCAACCCATCACCGAACCTAAGGAAGTCATGGATAAATTTGCTGATCATTACGCCAGTGTCGCAGCTAATAACTCATACAGCCAGCGCTCCAAAGACCAGGCAGAATGGTGCAAAAAGCACACATTCATCAATTATGGTAATCAAGAGTATTATAATGTACCATTTACAATGACCGAGCTAAATTACGCCATTAGCAAGTGTGGAAACACTGCAGTGGGCCCTGACAAAATTCACTACTCTTTCTTCAGGCACCTCAGCCAAACAGCACTAAACTACCTGCTTTCGGCCATTAACAACATGTTTTTTAGCGACTCTTTCCCCACATCGTGGCGAGAGAGTATTATCATCCCCCTTCCAAAACCTGGCAAAGAAAAAACCTCGGCCTGCGGCCTCGGCAGGTGCCGCTCTGGCGCAGGAGAAGCCGGTGACAATGTACGGTAGCCAAACAGTTCGATTGACAGGCGAGTTTTTTCAGCAGTTTGATACTTATAACAACGCAATGTTGGAGTTTTAGGTTTTGTGTTCTCATTATGGCTCCATTCAATCCCCTGTCTAGGCCCATGTTTTCCTAAATTAGCATGTCTCTGCATACTGCACCACGCCTGCCCTCTGTTCATATCATCAAAGAAATAAACACATGCATAATGTTTGTTTTGTTAAGCAAAGACTGGGCATGACGAGAAGAAAGGAGATACGATATAAAATATGATGGGTTTTCCGACGGTATTTAACCTATACCTGCAGATTCTCACCCAATTCAGCCTATTTGTTACCGAATTATGCCCCAGCTCGAGACCTCAGCCCCACGACCGAACTGATGTCCTGGATCCGCCTATGCTCCAGCTCCTTAGCCCACCCCCTTACATATGTCCTGGATCTGCCTATGCTCGAACTTCGTAGCCCCACCTCTATACTGCCCTGGATCCGCCTATGCTTGAACTCCTTAGCCACTACCCCTACTGATGTCCTGGATCCGCCTATGCTCAAGCTCCCGAGCCCCACCCACGTACTGATGTCCTGAATCCGCTTATGCTCGAGCTCCTTAGCCCCACCCCCGTACTGATGTCCTGGATCCGCTTATGTTTTAACTCTTTAGCCCCTACCTGTTTTAACTCATTAGCCCCTTGATGTCCTGGAACCGCTTATGCTCGAGCTCCTTAGCCCCACCCCCGTACTGATGTCTTTGATCCGCTTATACTCGAGCCTCTTACCCCAGCCCCGTACTGATGTCCTGGATCCGCCTCTGCTCGAGCTCCTTAGCCCGACACCCATACTGATGTCCTGGATCCGCCTATGCTCGAGCTCCTTAGCCTCACCTCCGTACAGATGTCCTGGATCCGCCTATGCTGGATCTCCTTAGCCCAATCCCCGTACCGATATGCTGGATCCGCCCATGCTCAAACTCCTTAGCCTCTACCCCCGTACTGATATCCTGGCTCCGCTAATGCTCGAGCTCCTTAGCCCCACCCTCGTACTGATATCCTGGATCCGCCTATGCTCGAACTCTTTAGCCCCACCCCCGTACTGATGTCCTGGATCCGCCTAAACCCGAACTCCTTAGCCCCTACCCCCTACTGATGTCCTGGATCCGCCTATGTTCGAGCTCCTTACTCAACCCCCTTACTGATGTCCTGGATCCGCCTATGCTCGAACTCCGTAGCCCCACCTCTGTACTGCCCTGGATCCGCCTATGCTTGAACTCCTTAGCCCCCACCCCCTACTGATGTCCTGGATCCGCCTATGCTCGAGCTCCCGAGCCCCACCCCCGTACTGATGAGCTGAATCCGCTTATGCTCGAGCTCCTTAACACCACCCCCGTACTGATGTCCTGGATCCGCTTATGCTCGAGCTCCTTAGCCACACCCCCGTACTGATGTCCTGGATCCGCCTCTGCTCGAGCTCCTTAGCCCCACCCCCGTACTGATGTCCTGGATCCGCCTCTGCTCGAGCTCCTTAGCCCGACACCCATACTGATGTCCTGGATCCGCCTATGCTCGAGCTCCTTAGCCTCACCTCCGTACAGATGTCCTAAATCCGCCTATGCTGGATCTCCTTAGCCCAATCCCCGTACCGATATGCTGGATCCGCCCATGCTCAAACTCCTTAGCCTCTACCCCCGTACTGATATCCTGGCTCCGCTAATGCTCGAGCTCCTTAGCCCCACCCTCGTACTGATATCCTGGATCCGCCTATGCTCGAACTCTTTAGCCCCACCCCCGTACTGATGTCCTGGATCCGCCTAAACCCAAACTCCTTAGCCCCTACCCCCTACTGATGTCCTGGATCCGCCTATGTTCGAGCTCCTTACTCCACCCCCTTACTGATGTCCTGGATCCGCCTATGCTCGAGACTCCGTAGCCCCACCTCTGTACTGCCCTGGATCCGCCTATGCTTGAACTCCTTAGCCCCCACCCCCTACTGATGTCCTGGATCCGCCTATGCTCAAGCTCCCGAGCCCCACCCCCGTACTGATGTGCTGAATCCGCTTATGCTCGAGCTCCTTAACACCACCCCCGTACTGATGTCCTGGATCCGCTTATTTTTTCCTTTTACCCACCTTATGCTCGAGCTCCTTAGCCACACCCCCGTACTGATGTCCTGGATCCGCCTCTGCTCGAGCTCCTTAGCCCCACCCCCGTACTGATGTCCTGGATCCGCCTCTGCTCGAGCTCCTTAGCCCGACACCCATACTGATGTCCTGGATCCGCCTATGCTCGAGCTCCTTAGCCTCACCTCCGTACAGATGTCCTGGATCCGCCTATGCTGGATCTCCTTAGCCCAATCCCCGTACCGATATGCTGGATCCGCCCATGCTCAAACTCCTTAGCCTCTACCCCCGTACTGATATCCTGGCTCCGCTAATGCTCGAGCTCCTTAGCCCCACCCTCGTACTGATATCCTGGATCCGCCTATGCTCGAACTCTTTAGCCCCACCCCCGTACTGATGTCCTGGATCCGCCTAAACCCGAACTCCTTAGCCCCTACCCCCTACTGATGTCCTGGATCCGCCTATGTTCGAGCTCCTTACTCCATCCCTTACTGATGTCCTGGATCCGCCTATGCTCGAACTCCGTAGCCCCACCTCTGTACTGCCCTGGATCCGCCTATGCTTGAACTCCTTAGCCCCCACCCCCTACTGATGTCCTGGATCCGCCTATGCTCGAGCTCCCGAGCCCCACCCCCGTACTGATGAGCTGAATCCGCTTATGCTCGAGCTCCTTAACACCACCCCCGTACTGATGTCCTGGATCCGCTTTTGCTCGAGCTCCTTAGCCACACCCCCGTACTGATGTCCTGGATCCGCCTCTGCTCGAGCTCCTTAGCCCCACCCCCGTACTGATGTCCTGGATCCGCCTCTGCTCGAGCTCCTTAGCCCCACACCCATACTTATGTCCTGGATCCGCCTATGCTGGAGCTCCTTAGCCCCACCCCCTACTGATGTCCTGGATCCGCCTTTACTCGAGCTCCGGAGCCCCACCCCCGCACTGATGTCCTGGATCCGCCTATACTCGAGCCCCTTAGCCCCACCCCCGTACTGATGTCCTGGATCCGCCTCTGCTCGAGCTCCTTAGCCCCACCCCCGTACTGATGTCCTGGATCCGCCTCTGCTCGAGTTCCTTAGCCCCACACCCATACTTATGTCCTGGATCCGCCTATGCTGGAGCTCCTTAGCCCCACCCCCTACTGATGTCCTGGATCCGCCTATGCTCGAGCTCCTTAGCCCCACCCCCCGTATTGATGTTCTGGATCCGCTTATGCTCGAGGACCCGAGTTCCAACCCGCTCCTGATGTCCTGGATCCGCCTATGCTCGAGCTCCTTAGCCCCACCCCGTACTGATGTCCTGGATCCGCCTATGCTCAAACTCACTAGCCCCACCCCGGTACTGATGTCTTGGATCCGCCTATGCTCGAGCTCCTTAGCCCCACCCCCCATACTAATGGCCTGGATCCGCCACTGCTTATTAAGTTTATTTAAGCAGGGAGTGCAAGGAGTCACGTGTCATGGTATCACCAGAAAGAGGTTTATTCGGCTGGGAAAGAAATGGTGTGCAACGGTGGATCCATTGGCCAGTGCTACCTATGGTTAGAGGATGCATTAACTAGTGGGTAGATAGATAGACAGATGATAAACTTTTATTGGACGGAAACAATATGACAGGTATAACAAATAGATTGACGCAAAAGCCCGAAGGCTTAAGTGGTGGGGCCTGTCTTAGCTCTCTCATAAGACACATCACTTTTACCGGACCTATCACACACATACACAGTAAGATTTGGACACACATAAAGAAACAACAAAACACAACAAACCAAACAAGCAAACCAGTTCCTGACCACCATTTTGTTTTTTATTCGTCGCAAGTCGCAGCAGCGAGCGGGACCCTACCGCACGGCCGCCACCCGGCCGTCCGACTGATATGAATATCTAATAGACAACGCGCCCGCCGCACGAGTGGAGGCGCCGAAACGAGACAAACTACCCTGCCACCACCGGGCATTCGCGCTGGTCTATAGCATGCGTACATAGCTATGGTATCTGTCTCGCATAGCAGCTACCAGTGCGCCGCCCGCAGCCACGCTACGGCCGAACGGCGGGGTGAGGTTTCGAGCGGAAAACTTACTAGCATTGTGTATTACATTTAATTAAAGGTACACTGTTGTTGCTATGATATGCAACCTGTTGCGATGGCAAGATATGTCTTTCAACTAGCTTTTTGCTGAATTTCATCCACTTCCATCTATATTAACCATTCGAAATCCTGGTGTGAAGCAAAAATGAACCGATAAAATTACCACCTTGAAATGTATTTTACGGCTGATAGCGCGGAAGCCGTAAGAGATAAGTGGGGGGTATGAGTGAGAAAAATGACGGCAACGAAGTTTTCTATCCAGCCGTGTTAAGTTCAATACCGTAGCTATCACGGTCTGGAAACCAGGGGGCTGGGAATAAAAATTTTAAAAACTTATATTTTATTTTTGCCTCTAAAATAAAAAGTTTCAGTCTGAAAGTTTTTATCTCTAAATATATAATAAAAGAGGCTAATCTCTTTTATTATCTGAAATGGGAACTAATTTATCTTAATTAGATCGGAAGATATAAGGGTTTGTCTGATATTTTGGGAAATGCAGACCTTCGCAGAATGGGCCAAAAAGGACCCTTAAATTTCCGTTTTTGTTTTGTTTCTGTGTTTGTGCAGTACTGCACAAACCGGCCTTTAAATTGGTATTTGACTCAGAACCTGAACTGCTGTAGCTTCAGATATTTCGAGCCTGTAGTTTAGACTATGAGTTTTATGCCAAATTTAGGGTGCAAAGTTTAAAAGCTAATTTGGAGCCTTAAATTTATGACTTTTTCTTTCAAACTTTTTGTGTGATCTACAAATTTCCCTGATGTAAAAGGGTGCAAGTTTGAAGACTGTAGATGAATTAGGAAAAAATAGGAAAATAAAAGTTAAAAATCACATAATGCAAAATTCTGGGCAAAATTTTGAAAATTTTGAAAATTGACAACCGTGGTGCTTATTCATTTGGAAGTGCCTTCTATCCACAAAAGTTTTAGGTCTCTGATACCAGCGCTCAGAACAGACAACAACAGACAGACACGACGAGACCGGAAAAACTGTCAGAATAGAAGCCGTTTCTTACTTCGTTCGTCACCGGCTTCTGACAGACCCAAAAGGTTATCGCCCAATTTCGCTTACTAGCTGTGCTAGCAAGCTTGTCGAGCGCATGGTAAACGTTAGACTTCACGAGATCCTCGAAAAGAAGCTTGATGCTATGCAATCAGGCTTCCGGCGCGGGCGAGCCACCACTGACAATTTGGTGAAACTGGTCAGTGATATCCAGAATGGCTTTTACAAAAAGCAAGTAACAATAGCTGCATTCTTAGACATTAAATCGGCGTTCGATCGCGTACAAAAAGACGCCCTTTTGTTTAAATTAAGCAAGTTAGGAATTCGTGGTCACCTTGCAAAATTCATTGAAAACTTTCTCAAGGACCGAAAATTTAAAGTCCGTTGTGGCACCACATTCTCCTACCTGGCAACCCAGTACCAAGGCACACCCCAGGGTAGCGTTCTGTCCCCCACCCTCTTTTTAGTAATGATCAATGATCTCTTCGCCAAAAAGCTACCGCCTGGAATAAATTACTCCCTCTTTGCGGACGATGTCGTCATTTGGAAAACCACTGCAATCGATACCAGGCGGTATAACGATCCAGAATTCCAACACGCAACTACGCAGTTGCAGGATAGCCTAAACGACATCAATAATTGGTGTAGTTTAATGGGTCTATCTCTCTCGGCGGAAAAATCATCAGTCGTTGTCTTTGCCAAAGCGCATTCCAGACACGACCCTCCACGGCTCCAAATCTCGGGTAAACCTATTGAATGCACCAATAGCTTCAAATTCTTGGGCGTCACCCTAGATTCCCGATTGAGTTTCAATGAGCACATCACCAAAGTCGTCTCTAGCTGTCAAAAGCGAGTCAACATTCTCCGCATGCTCGGCGGCACAGAGTATGGCGGGGATCGAAAGACCCTGCTTATGCTCTACAAGTCCCTGATTCGGTCCATTCTCGAATATAATTCGTTCGTTTTTGACTCGACGAACAAGACCAATAAATTAAAGCTAGAGCGAGTCCAAAACGCCAGTATCCGGGCAGCCACAGGCGCGCTCGGAGAATCCCCCATCACCAGCCTGCTAACTGATAGCGGGCTATGCCCACTGCAGACAAGACGCGACGCCCAGCTTATTTCTTACTACATTAAGGTCCAATCCACCGAAAACCACCCGGCAAAACAATGTTTTGCCCATCCCAGACGAGCAAATAAAGCCACTTCCCGAATTTCTTTTCACTTCCCGTAAAACGGACTTCTCAGAGGAAGAAGTCTCCCAAAAATTCCTAGAGTTCCGATCTTGTAACGCGGAAAAGACCTTTATATTTACAGACGGCTCCAAAATAGGCGAAAAAGTAGGCCTCGGCATCTGGGGGCAAAACATTTGCCTTCAGAAAAGACTTCCGGACAACTGCTCCATCTTTACAGCCGAGGCTGTTGCCATCCTAAATGCATTAGCCATAATCAGAACCCAAAATATCAACTCAGCCGTCATCTGTTCAGACTCTAAATCTGTCCTGCAGGCCGTCAGTAACGTAGTCAACCCCAACCACCACGTTATAGCAGATATTCAGAAAGGTATCGATGATACCCCTGATGTCTCTTTTCTTTGGATCCCGGGCCACTGCAAAATTCAAGGAAATGAGAAGGCCGATGAGCAGGCAAAAAAGTCCCTAGAAATTAGAGAGATCGCACCCTTAGAGTGGTCTGGAGACGATAGCAAAGCTCTCCTCCAGGACACCATCCGGAAGCAAATTCAACATAACTGGACCACAAACCACAGCGCCCACCTATTTTATATCAAGCCTAACATCGGCTACTGGCCCAGTTCCAACCAAAAGAGTCGCCGGCGCGAGGTTATTCTAACCAGACTCAGAAATGGACACACAAAATTAAATGCCTATTGGAACGCGGGTACCTGTGGTACCTGCGACGCAATGGAGAATCCCCATCACATTCTCATCGATTGTCCCCAGCACAATACCCATCGGCAACCCATGCTAGATTACTGCCGAATCCAAAACATCCCTGTAGACCTAAAAACTCTGCTCGGTAACGACCATCCTGAACTTCTCGAAAAAGTCTTTACATTTCTAAAGGACTCTGGGCTAGAGAAGTTTCTATAAATCACTCCTCCCAGTATATATGATGAGGGTGCATGGTGCACCCCCAAAGTAGGACTTGCCTATTTTCTAATCATAGCTGATCCACTGCGAAATTTAAGCAATAGTTTTGTAACCTTTAAATGGTTCATTGTAGGCTAAGGATAGGTTATGTTAGGCTAACTTTGAAATCAGGTTAGGTTAGATAGGTTAGATTTCTTCACTGCAGTGATACCTTTCACTGCGGGTCTATACTAACCACACCTATACTCTTACTAACAATCTAACTATCCTCTCACACTTCTTTCTCTGCGCGGCGGCTGCCCAGCCGGAGAGGGGAGCTGCAACTTCACCTCCGGGTTGCAGGGTAAATTCGCGGCACCCTGGCCAGGTGTTTAGTGCACTTTCTAAAATACGAAATTATTGAGTTAACGGAGGTTTTCGAGTAACGTATACAAGCGGACATCAATAGCTGACACACAAAATTCTAAATTCTAAATTCCAAATTCTAAATTCCAAATTCTAAATTTCAAACTCTAAATTTATAAGGTCTTCAACCACAGAAATAACCTTCGCACTCTGCGGGTCTAAACTTATTAAAAGACCTCCCTTGGCATGGCTATGCCATTGCCACGACCGATCCACTTGCAAGCTAAAACATCTTGCAACCCATTACTTGAAATAACTCCCATTGCTTTAACAGACTAACGTAGCTTGCCCTCACACTAAATTCTAAAATTCTCCCACACACTCCTTTAGAGGCGGGCAAAGGTGCTATGCAGAGAACGCCTAATAAAAAGCCATAAGCAAGCAAGCAAGACCTCTTATCGTATTTCGACGAAGATACGTTGTTTCCTTAATTGCTGATTTATTTGCACCTGGCGATGTGAACAGGTGATGCATCTTAATCAAAGCTCCAGCACTCTCTTGTCTGTACTTGACCTTACAAGTCCTTCCTCACTCTACTGACATACTGTCTTCTGCAGCACTGTAGGCGTCTGCCTCACTATGAGCTGAGCTCATCAGTCTGTACTCACATCTGCTGATCTGTGGCTGTCCTTGCACACACACACTGGTATCTCACTGTTCTAGTCTAATCTGTCCACTGAACTGTCTCAGCTGCTCTGGGCTGACTCGGCATGGTACTGCCTAGTACCACAATGCATCAGAATCTACAACTGTCTGAGGGACGCTTAATTAGTTAGTTAAGGGCTTTTTAGAAGGCGTTCTGTACAAAGCACCTTTGCCCGCCTCTAAGGTGTGGGGAAGAATTTTCCGGGAGGGGTGTTTACTTTAATGTCGCAGAACAAAGGGACGAATCTTATTTCAAGGAATGGGTCGCGAAGTGTAGCAGTACTAGCGAGGGAAGGGGATTGCTACGGCAGAGATGCTGAGCCTGGGGCACAGGTAGGATTTAAAAGGGTACGTGAAGAGGCTTGCCAGCGTAAAGATTAGTTTTTTTAATTTTGTTCCTTGTTATCGAATGACCGTTTTGCTTACGTTACTCCAGTTCCTCCATTGAAAAAGAATAATTTTGGGTTATTAGAAACACCCGCAAGCACCATGACGTGATGCCGTGGGTCTTTATCCTGCAACGAGGAGGTGAGGTTACAGCACCCTCTCTGCCTGGGTAGCCGCCGCATAGAGGAAGAGAGAATCAGCGCTCTTTATATACGCCGAGTCGGCAGGCTTGGTTACAAACGCCGACCAATCACAGCACAATACGTCATAGGCGACAGAGTATGGTTCGATGCACTGGTCTGGAGGCTGATGAAATGCTGATGCAATCCAAGGCCAGACAGTGGGGTGACACCAGCGGCAGATCTCGTGAGCCAATGAGCGCTCGATACGTCATAGGGCGTTGGCTGGGGTGCATCGTGCGATGGACCCGTGGTCATGAACCGACAGGCTACTGCGCAGTAACTGGCAAAGCTCTTTGTCTGAGTGCGGCTGCACTTATAATGGGAGGGGGACGAGAAATGAATATGCATGCTAGGGGACCATTAATTACCGCGTCATTTAGCAATTAAAATGAAGTAGTTAATAAATTTTCGTTACATCACAGCGCGAGGTCCTTTGAATGAAATTTTGGTTTGTCTTCCAAAATTTTCCTTCACCAGCTCTGATTCTGTTTACAGGCATCTCAATATTCGAAGCATGATATATTTTACATTTAAACAATACGGTTACATGAGTGAGTTGAATATCTGCACACTACAACATAGTATAATTAGTTGATTACATAAAACATTCTCCTTCAACATCGTTTATAATCTACACGTCAAAGTCCACATCCGATCCGGCAAGCGCCATTATCGAATCAAAACTGTCTGCTGGGAAGTTCTGATTTATGTAATATACTACTTTAGGGGCAGCGTCGGGAGCAGCAACGTTGGTATCGGCAGCAGCGTTGGTGATTGTTTCGGCAGCGGTGTTTGTTTCGGCAGCGGTGACTGTTTCGGCAGCGGCGGTGTTACTGGTTGTTGGGACACTGGCGTTGATTAGTCCCCAACAGCCAGGTCGTATCCTTTGGGGCACGACTTTGTTGGCTGACTTGCAGTACTGTCGTGAGATGCGGACAGGTACGTAGTCTTCTTGGATCCAGCTGGCGCAGGCCATGGGACGTCCTGCCCACTTCACTAGTAAGTGAACCTGCCCATCGTTGTCGTGGTAGTGGTCCACGGCGAACTGAATAGCTGGGATAGCTGGAGTTGTGTTCATGCTGCTTGGTGGATGACAGGTGGCTGACTGATTGGTGCTCGTGGTTGAGTCTGAGCTTTTTATTCCACCCAAAGACATGTCAGTGGGATTGCTGCTGACTGCATTTCCGCTGGCGTTGATATTGATGCAGCTGAGCTCGGTGCTGGTATCGGGGAGGATTGGGAGCGGTTCGGACATGTTGATATACGTCTGCGTTTTATGATCACCACGGCGGATGCTGAGGCTACTATGACTAACACAATGCCTATTGCAGTGCCAGCGATGGGTTTCAAATGGAAGCTGAGACGGCTGGATTCCAGGCGCCTTAGCTGGGTACGGAGCTGACTTAGCCGATAGGTATTATCGGGTACGACAGGAAGCGATTCAATAGCGAGAGATAGAGCTTCAGTATTGTTCTCCAAGTCACTGAGAATGTTATGCCACACATCATGGGCGTCAGCTATGTAGCTGAATGCACCGGAAAAAGAGATCTCTGAGTCGAAGCGTCGAAAGGTGGGGAGCGTGAAGAATTTCGTCTGAGCTGAACAACCGAGTTCTAACTGCAAGTGATTTATGGTTTCAGTGAACATCCTTGTCTCTGTTCCATTTTTACATCTCGTGATAACTTCAAGAGGCTCGGATATTATAATCAACCATTCTCCATTTCCGACATACTGAGCTTTAGGCCTGATGGTTTCCTTACTTGATATTTCCTCATCACAATATCTTTGAATTTTCTCCTTATTTTTTGGTGAGCAAAAACGGAAGACACTTGTCTGATTCCTGAATGATTTCGAGCGGATTTTGCACTGGGTAGAATGGTAGGGTGCTTTTGATGAAAACATCTACAGAGTTATTTTACTAAATCATATACTTCAGATTGTCATCTGAGAGAGCAATGTACGAGAAGTCTTCGGTTGTGAACTTTGCAAGATAGTTATTTCCACTTACAAATTTTGGTTATGCAAGGTTCAGAATCTCATAGATTTGAAATCTATCGCGAACATTTACCAGAGGGATGAAAATATTGACATAGAATCCAAACTCATTCCTGGAAACTGATGTATTACTGACCAAATAATATTTTTCGATCTCTTCGAGCTGAAACGGTAAAGCAACGGAGGATGTGACGAATGTTCTCTAGCGTTTTCTGAAACTGAACAGGTTTTAGAAACGACCTTGACAGAATACCATGTTCTGCAAGACTAGCGTGGAGTTCCAAGTCAGGCAGGTAACTCTTAAGATTCTGGAGAGATACTAACAGATCATGAAATATGTCTTCATTTCGTCTGAGTTTTCCGTGTATGCCATCATGGCATTTGAAAGTACACGGATAAGATATCTTAATTTTTCATCAAGCGTCTTGGGGTAGTTCATAAGCTTATTCAAAGCTCTACGATTTGTTCTAACTTCTAGAGTGGTCTCATTCAAAATACTAACGTTTTCATCGATGACATGAATCAGGCTTTTCTGATTTGCCTCCAGATATTGAACATGTTTCAGGATGTCTTTGACATCCGTATTCGTGGCGGTTCCAAACAGACTAGACATTATGTTACCAACGCATGGGAGCAGAGATCTTTTCGTTCGATGCTTGGTAGGGTTATCCAAAAAATTGAAGAGTTCGCGCGTTCTTTGAATTTCATCATTGAAATATGACTTCTCTTTGTTCAGGCGGCTGATCAAGAGATTCACGCGGTTGCTTTCAAGCTCATGTTTGTACGTTGCAATTTTCATGTGAAATTCAATATCAAACTGCTCGACTTGATGGCTCATGAATTTGCATCCTTTAACACGCGCATTGACGGGGGGCGGGTACCCGCCCCCCTCGGGTTTTTCGGAGATAGTAGAAAAACGGCGGCGCGTAGCGCCGCCGTACTTGGTATGCCTTTTCCCTCATCATTTTTACAACTTCTGTGAAAATTTTAAGGTTAGGTCATCTCAGGTCAGGTCACCAGTACAGGTCAAGTGACCCGACCTCAAAAAAAGTTTAAGATAGCATAAGTCGGAGCAGGGTGAACTTATCCGATTGAAACTCACATCACATAATGGCCCCACCGAGTTTTCTAAAATATGTTCCGGTATTTTTGATATCGATGACCTAAGGTCAGGTACGAGGCATGACCTCTCCATTGGAAATACATGGGAAAATGGTTTTTACGGAATAACTCAGTAACGGATGGTGATAAAGCTTTTATTTTAGCTGCATTAGTCTCGCCTGGGCTTTGCGGTTCTAATGATATGCATTTTATATTATTTGACCCTGAGCTGACCTCAGGTCAGGTCAAATCCTTGATTTGACCTAGCAAGGTCAAATTATATATCATTCGATTCGGCTGGCTAAGAGGATTCATATAGTTCAAGTCGTTTCGCTCTATCTTTACTTGTTCAGATTTCATGGCCGAAAAACTGAATTTACATGTTATCCCTATGACGGGCATGTTTTGACCTCTCGTGACCTTAAATGTGACCTGAAAAAAATGGTACAAATGTTTTCGATGGAGAAGTGAATGGGCAGCCCAACGCCGTTTACCGTTTTTCGCTACCTACCGTGGTTCTCGAGATCTTAGGGGGGCGGGTACCCGCCCTCCCCCGTCAATGCGAAGGTGGCTCAGACCCCCGTCAATGCGCGTGTTAAGTTTGCCGTGTGGACTGGTACATGAATAGTCCAGTGATCATAAGAGGCATACATCTGACCTTTGGGTACGAATAACACATTCGACAGGGTTGTTTGGAGGGCAGTTAGAAGGAGGAGACATGTTAGTAACTGTTGAAGTCTCATCCTGTAACAGACAACACACATTTAAACTCTTGAAACTTATTGTAACTTGAGCTAGAACATAACCTAATTATGGCCTTCTAACCATTTGTGGCACCATCTGATCGTATTTGGCATCTTGTCAAATCACCATTATCCAATTAATAAATCCGTTTCATCCAGTATCTAATGATCCCGTCATGTCAAAGTACTCATTTCACTCTCAGGTGAAGAATCCGACTTATTACGTTATCACATACTTCTGCGACAACATGGCAGCCATATTTTCCATCTTTTGGCTGATATTTGCCATGTTCATGCTAAACATTTTGAACAGTTCCATCTTCTGTTCAGTATTCAGAGAGGAACCTGACGTTACCTCAGTCACAACACATTTGCTGCGTGTATTTACACTACTCTAAGCGGCATTTATACACTGTACAGTATCTATATCTTAAGTATCTATATTTGTACTCTCAATGTCTGATATCTCTGAGTCAGACGAATCATCTGCAGCGATGATCTTATTTGGGGGATAATCATCTTCAGAATCTTCTGATTCTATGTCGCGGTCTCGCTTGACCGCCACGTATGCGGTTGCATCTGGATTGAGATCCGAATCCAATGGTTCACAAACTCTTTTTGCATCCGGTATTAGAGATTCTAAGCTACGTTTTGGCTCTCTTTCTCTCTCTTCTCGAATCTGTTTGGCTAATTTTGCCAAAGGAATGTCATCCTCCTCGTCTGAGGTAGGGTTATGCATTCGTTTCGCCAACCTTGAAAGCGGAATATCATCCTCATCTTCAGAGGGTACATCAGGTTTTGATTGGCCAGAACTAGTATTGAATTGAGTGTCAGATAGCAAGGGTTCCGAAAATCTAACTGGCACAGGCGTTACATCCATATCATCATCATAACATAATTTTGAACAGCGAGGGGGCTGAATTCTGATTGGGATTTGAGACTTCGATTTCTCTTCATGCTTCTGATTAATATGGGTTGGTTCGTTTGAAATGTTACACCACGGCGTATTGGGGTCAGCACGTCTGAGATTTTGAGCGTTCACGGTTTTAGTACCACCTTCTAGCTGGTGTTTGATGACAAAAGTGACATCACTAAGCGCCTTTACAACACGATAGTATGGCTGCCAATGTGAGGTTAATTTTGTCGTGGAGCCAGAGGCTGTGGATGGATCACGAAAGTATACCATATCGCCTACGTTGAATTTTACCGACCGTGCTTTTCGATCATAGTACAATTTACTGTTTTCATGTCCGAGAGATAAGTTATGCCAAACTTCGTGATATGCACGACTAAGATTTTCCAACATGGTGGGGACATAGTCATCGCCTTGGTATCTATACTTGGGTGACAACAGTGTTTGCATGGGCAACACAGGGTCACGTCCATGCAAAACGTAGAAGGGGCTCTGTTTTTTTGTTTCGTTTTTGGCTGTACGATAGGCTGAAAGAATTGAAGGAAGCTTTGTGTCCCAGTCGCGTTGGTTTTTACTCACTAACTTTGCCAACATATCATTTTGAACGCGATGGTACCTTTCACAACGTCCGTTGGACTGAGGGTGATACACAGAGGTTCTAATGTGCTTGATATTAAAGAATGCCGAGAATTGGTCAATTACTACGTTACAAAATTCTGTTCCGTTGTCCGAAACGATGACAAGGGGGCACGCGTGTCGAGGGATGATGTGGTCAATGAGTATTTGAGCGACTGTTTCCGCACTTTTTGAATCAGTTGCGAATGACTCGGGCCAACCAGAAAAAGATCAACTATGTTAATGATAAATCGATTTCCATTGTAACTCTAAGGGAACAGACCACAAGTATCGATCGCTATCATTTCGAATGGATATTTCGGTATTTGCATGTCCTGGAGGGGTGGTCGCTGCTTTCTCAGTTTCCGCATGTTACATGCTACACAAATTTTCAGATGGTTCACTACGTCACGATACATACCAGACCAATAATAACGAGATCGCAGTTTGCCACACGTTTTATCAATTCCTAGGTGACCTCCGAAATAACCAGAATGAATTTCTTCAAATAACGGCTTCTGCAGAAATTTAGGGATGCACAATTGAAGACCGGGATGAGGGGTACATTTCGAAGTATCTGTAATAAGATACAGTATACTATCTAGCACTACATAGCGTTTGGCAACATCCCTATGATTTGGATCTGTTGGGTCTTTCAGCATTTTGATTATCTTCTGAATCTCTTCGTCCCCGCTCTGGAGGGTCTCTAAATCAGGATGCTTAGCAAGAAATTCCTGGAATTTCTCCTTTGGGTCTGAACTTTCATCTGAAGGGCACAGTTCTACCGTTGAATCCAACTCAACACGGGGTGCATGGTCGGAATCTATGATATTCACGTATAGCCTCTGCAGCTGCAGTGCCCTAAAACTCTAATCGGAATCTATGATATTGACATCCATGGGTTCATCTATCTGAGGTTTCAATCTAGAGAGGCTATCGGCCACGGTATTCTGTCTAGCGGTGACATATTGGATGTCGCAACCGTATTCATCGAGAATAATGGCCCAGCGTTGAATTCTTGGATTTCTCATTTCAGCGGTAAACAAATATTTCAACGGTTTGTGGTCTGTCATAATGGTAACTTTGGAGCCTAGAAGATAGGGGCGGAGTTTTTGAACGGCATATACGATGGCGTATCCTTCCCTCTTAATGACAGGCCAATTGAGCTGGGATTTGTTGAGCTGATGTGATAAATATTGTATCACACGTTCACCTTGGTCAGCTTCCTGAACGAGGGTAGCTCCAATTGAATGGTTTGACGCATCAGTGTACAATTTGTACGGCTTTCCGGTATCTGGATAGGCCAAAATGGGGGCATCTGTCAGAACCACTCTCAAAGTGTCAAATGATTCCTGACATTCGTCGGTTCAGTTGAAACGTTAGTTTTTCTTTGTCAATTCCTTCAGAGGCTTCGCAATTTTCGCAAACTTTTGGGATGAACCTACGATAATAGGTACACATGCCAATGAATGATCGTACACCTTTCACTGTTGTGGGTGCTTTGAGATCTCGAATGACTTCTACTTTAGACTTGACTGGCTGAATGCCACTTGCTGAAACTACATGACCAAGATATTTCACTTCCTGTTTGAGGAAATCACATTTTGACATTTAGAGCTTCAGGCCAGCCTTGCGCAGCCTGTTGAACACGTCCTCAATGTGTTCTAGATCCTCTTTGAACGTTTTTGAGAATATGATGACATCATCGATATACGCGATTGCATATTTGTGTTGTATGCCTTGCAAAACTTTGTTCATGAGTTCCGAAAGTAGCGCAGGAGCATTGGTCAATCCAAAAGAAGCGCATTCCAAGAATAAAGTCCCAAAAAACATGTGAAGGCAGTTTTATCAATTGTGTCTTGATCTGCCATGGCAATTTGCCAATAACCACTTTTCAGGTCTAGAGAGGTGAAGTACCGTGATCCTTCAAGCGATGCTAAGATATCATCAAGACGCGGAAGAGGGTAGCTATTTTTGACGGTGACCTGTTTGAGTTTACGGTAGTCTACGCAGTAGCGCTTTCCACCATCCTTTTTGTCTACAATGACTATTGGACTTGCCAGGGGCTCTGGCTTGGCTGAATGACTCCTGCTTTCAGCAGTTCATCAATATGATCATCCACCATTTGCCTTTGGCTAAATGGCAGACGGTAAGGTCGCTGTTTAATCGGAGCATTGTCTCCAGTGTCGATTTTCATGGTAACTAGATCGGTGCGGCCTAAATCAGTCTCGCTTTTAGCAAAGAGATCCGAATTGCGTTCAATCAGTTGTTGAATTTGATTTTTCTGATGTTCCGGGACATGAGACAGATCCGCTTTTTGAATTTTCATGGCAGGGTATAATTCTACTTTTGAAGCTACATTAACCTGCGCACTTGGTTCTGATGGTTCACTTCATTCACTCTGCTCAACAGCGTTGATTTCAGATGCATCTAGCACCTCAGCAAGTCTTATGACTTGTCTGGACGGCAGCGTGTGGTCACGTGTTGTGGTATTCACAATCACGGCTGGCAAGTGACCTTTTTCATTAGGTCTACTCACTGAGTTAAGTAGTATGGGTCATGTTCGTCACAGAAGTAGGGAGTGTTACTCAATGGTTGTATGGCACAGTCCTGATCAATCAGCTGCACACGGTTCACGTACGCAGGAACTTCCACGTACGACTGTGCTGGGATGGTTCTCTTTTCCGGTAGCCTTACCAATGAGGTGACTGACTGACAATTTAGATGTTGGGGCCTCAACGGGATCAAATTGTTGTGAATGTTCATTGTCTTCTTGCCGAAATCTAACTTGACTCCAAATTCACTAAGGAAGTCATTGCCTAATAGCCTGGCCGGTTTTGCAAAAAGTTGTTCGAATGTTTTTGAGAGAGAATGCCCTATATTTCACACACCATTCAAACATGACAATACAAGATGACAAACCGATGGACGTCGATCGAGGCACAATAAATCGGTTTGTCTGACAGAATCGTTAATGATGGAGACGATCTAGGCCCGTACACAGCAGGAGAGAGACACTTTCAACGCACAAAATTCCAACCTTTTGAGATCGTTACCGCCCAAAACAAGCGCAAGCAGGTAGCCGAGTCGAAGCAGGTGACGGGTGGGACCGGGAAAGACCACGTTTTACATTCGGCAGGGGTCAAGGACGCACCGAAGGTGACTAGGCTGATAATGCGTCGACTCACATCAGCCCAACCACCAGCGAATGCAGCCCATGACCCCCACCGAAACTCAGTTACTAACGCGATCGTTCCCGGCTGAGTGCGGTAATCAAATGTAAATTTATGGCAATCAAAATGTAAGGCTGTCACTCTATCCGCCATTGGCCCCGTTACATTCAGGCACTGTTAGGAGAATCGCGAAAGAAGTATGACAATGTTTATGAGTGTAGATCGGTAAGTACTTCGTATCAGCACAGTGATAGTCTATGGGAGCCCTTATCATTATCGAGATTCGATCAGTGGGCATCCGAGCACATCTAGCGGCAGAAGCAGGAAACACAGCTTCCTGTGACGGCGCAATGTAGTACACACCGTCGGCCGCCGAGGCCGCGGCTTTGATATCATTCTTGAACGTTAGGATATGTGACAATTATTGCCTCCGTTCCACCGGGGCACACACCACATGCATGCAACACTAGCACAGTGGTTGGTTAATAGACTCAAGGCGTTCATGTTCTCAATGTTTCTGCCATGTTAAGGTTTGAGAGAAGGGCTAATTGAATTGATACAGTATGTTACAATGGAATATAATATTTCTTTCGCAACTGAACACAATTCACTGATTAGCTCTAAACATATAGAAATAACAAATCCTCAGAGCAACACTGCAATGCGTTATATAGTGGGGCATTCTATCAAACAGGGCTGATATCTCCAAAGATCCCCCAGAGATAACAAAAAGCCGTTAATCGTCCAACATTGACTAGCAATGGCTGCATCGACAACACCCTCTAAGTCATATAGCCCACGTCTTACGTATACGAAAAAAAACAGGTGCCTCGAGGGTTGTTTTCTCAAGCCGTTTCTTGTGGTGCTGTCGATTTCCTGTCCCAGTGTGAACGTTCTGCAGAACCTCCAAAGCCGCACCTCCACTCAGATCTGGCTTCACTGAGACCTCCATTTCCACATGCGTCGCCGTCATGATGTACGAGATCTCTTGGCTGTTGCCGCCGCCTGAAGGACATCCGAGATCTGCTTTCGCTGGCCGATCCTTCGTCGTTATCATACGTCGTCATCACCATTTCCCGGCCCCATACTGAGAGTGTCAGCGCTCTCCCCGTCTCCTCACTAGGTTGCCGATGGCGACCGCCTGCTGGGGCAGCCCCCGCATCTGCACGCCCTGAGACGCCCACCGAGCATAAGGGAGTGCAGCTGCTGCCACTTGTATGACTGCAGCGTCCGGTCCAGACGCTGGTCGCTGCAGCGTCTGGACGCTGCAGCGTCTGGTCCAGGCGACTCCATCGCCTGTCAGGTGCCTGGTACCGCTCTCCGAGCTGGAATGGGGATCCAAGGTTAGGGTGGTCGTCAAGGCAAGAGCGAGGTGGGTTAGTCACATGACAGGGTGAGGAACGTAAAGGAAGCAGATCCTTGTCAATACTCCCAACCCTATGAATATTGATTATAATCTGCCTTGCTTAGTTACCAATCTCTTATCTTAGTCCCTTCGATTCCCTAATTCAAGTAGATTATTAAACGCGAGATACCTAGGTAAATCCCTCGTGGAGAAAGGAGAACAAGCAAGCAAAACAAGGCCTAAAGTAAGATGATAACCTAAAATGACATGAAATATGAAAAAAAATAAACGAACCCATCCCTTTTACCCGTGTGACACCCCGACTACACAGGTGACCAAATCAGAGAAATGGAAGCATTTCTCCTTATTTGCTATTAGTTTTTTTATAGAATTTCTAGTCTCTGTAAGAATGGGTTTAACTCTCTAGAATAGGTCAAAGTCTCTTTGGTTCTATTCTAGTAGCCCTCCAGGAACAGTTTATCAACTATTTGTTTGAAAAATTTCTTTGACATGGGAATATCTGATAGGTTGGGAATTTTGATTGCAATGATGTCATTCCATGTTTTTGGACAAGAAATAGCGGAAGAGTACGTTCTGTAAAGTGTTTCAGCCGGTGGTTGCTTAAAGTGTCGAGTTTGCCTAGTATTTCTATTAGGCTCATGAAGTTCAAAACACTGACTGTAGATTTCTGGTAGGCTTCCAGTCAAGAAGTTGTGCAGGACAATTAATTGCTGTTTTTTAACTATATCTTCGATTTTTAAGATTTTTAAGCTTTTAAACAAGGGGGAACTGGGTGCTCTGTGATGAGCCCCTTCAATGATTCGTATTATTCGCTTTTGCAAGTTGAATAGTTTGGTGATGTTGGTCCTGTAATTATTAGCCCAAATGAATGCATTATAATTGATATGTGGGAGCACAAGAGCGTTATATAACATGAGCATCTGTTTTTTATTAAGTATATGCTTGACTCTGACTATTACACTGATGTTTCGACAGATTGTATTACATATCTTTGATATATGTGTTTTGAATTTCAAATTTTCGTCCAAATATAATCCTAAATATTTAACAGTTTTAGCTCTCTCTATCAAGGCCGAATTAAAGTGAATATCTATATTTTGCTTATCGCTAGACACTGAATATATCTGATAAAAGGTTTTAGCTGCATTTAAAGTTAATCGATTACATATTAACCAGTCAGAAATCAAGGGAATCACCTCATTTATGCGGGAACTGACCTCCACCATTGATTTAGCTTCAAAGAGAATTGCGGCGTCATCAGCAAACAGATAGAATTGAGCCTGGTTAGAAGTATTGAAAATGTCATTGATATAGATGTTAAACAATAATGGGCCGAGTATAGAACCTTGTGGAATGCCCATTGTTATGCTTTCAGAGTCTGATTTCTCCCCCAATACCTTAGTTTTTTGACATCTTTTTTCTAGATATGACTCATACAGTTTAAATTCATTATTTCTTACCCCATATTTCCATAATTTGTGCAAAAGAATTTTGTGATCCACCGTATCGAATGCCTTTTTTAAGTCCAAGAATAGAGCTACAGCAGTTTGATTTTGAGAGAGCCGAGAAGTTATACGATCACACAGAAGGGAGATGGGCATGTAGGTAGAATGCCTCTTCCTAAAGCCAAATTGATAGTCGAATAGTATGTTGTTATTCTCCAAAAGTCGCGAAAGATCATTGTACATTATTCTTTCAAGAATCTTTGATAGAACAGGAAGCACCGAGACTGGTCTATAATTTGTAAAGTGCTTTCTAGAGCCCGATTTATAAATTGGCTTAATAAGCGCTATTTTCAGACAGTCGGGAAAAGTTCTTTTTGATATAGATAACTTCATTAAGTAGGTAATATGTTCAATGATGAAGGGTGCTATTTTTTTAAGGAGCATAGTTGAGATTCCATCAATGCCAGGACCAGTATTTTTCAAGTTTTTAATTATTTCCATTACATAATCTTGAGTTACTTCTGTTGATGCATAGTGTTCTTCTGGTTCGAATTGTTGAAGATAGATCAAAGGATCGGTTGATGTCCTAGGCAATTGTTTCTCTAGTGAAGGACCAATTGTACAAAAAAATTTATTGAATTCATTTGCAATCATTTTTGGTTCATCTAAAGTATTTCCTTTATCCTCAAAACTCTTTGGAAAAGATTCATCTTTCTTCTTTCTGTGCATAATTTCATTGAGAGTCTTCCATAGCCTTTTAGGATCATGCTGAAATTCTTCAAGCTTATTCCTAATATACATAATCTGAGCTCTTTTAATAATTGCATTTAGGTGATTCCTATATTGCTTGTATCTATTTTCTTTGGCTATGTTGCTCTTGTCTCTGATAAACTTTTTGTGCAATCTATTTTTCCTATTTATACTTTGAACTATTGCAGGTGTTATCCAAGGTTGCACAGGATCCCGTCTGAGGCTTTTCTTGTTCATGGACAAATGGTCTAATTCTTTGTTTATAACTGAAATAATCAAGTTGGCACAGTGATTTGGATCACTTGGAGGAGGCACATTATCAAGTTCATACTGCACTTTTTCACCCAGTTGATTTACCAATCTCATGTTAAATGAAGATGTTAAGGGTTCCTTGTTAATCATACTATAATTTGAGCTGTGAATAGAGAAAAATATGGGCAAATGGTCTGTGGAGTCATCTAAGATTGCTCCAGTTGAGGCAATTGATTGCGGATTATTTACAAAGATATTATCAATTAATGTGCTTGACTGGTTTGTTATTCTTGTTGGGACTGAGATACAGGGTAAAAAGCCGCCACTTGCCATACAAGACAAAAGTTCTGCGCCCACACCATAGTCTGAATTCATCAAGTCAATGTTGTAGTCACCAAGAATGAAACATCTTTTGTGTTTCTGGATAATTTTTGGAATGATAGAAGTATTTATGTACTCAAAGAATACATCTGGGGAAAAAGAAGGGGACCTATACATTGTCCCAACTATTATTTTCTCAGAAGAGGCTAATTTCACTTCAATAAACAAAGATTGAATCTCAATTGTTTTTATAGATAAATCATCCATAATAGTGTAGTTTAGATATTCCTTGACATACATTGCTGCCCCTTTTCCCCTGTGGTTGGAGTCTAAACTTGAGCAAAGAAGTTTATATGGTGAGAAATCATAGTTATTGTCCATGAGATTGTTAAGCCATGTTTCAGACAGACAGATGATATCGTGCTCAATCTTGGATAATTTTAGAAATGTGATAAGTTTATCAAAATTTTTTGATAAAGACCTTATATTCAGGTGAATCACTGAAAAACTCTTGGAAATCAGGTTGTCAAAGTCCCTGTTTAAGTCATGGTATTTACATTTATTAGAGAGTTCAATTAATTCATTGGTATGTAGTTCTAAGTCATCCTCACTATCATCTACACCATGAATCCATTGGGGCTTTACGTTTGCATATTTGGAATTCCGAGATGGGTTTACTTGCATACACACAGAAGAGCAAGGCTAGTGATTGAAGACAAAAAGAAAAAGAAAAGAAAAAAACCTATATACCAAAGCTGAATGCACCAGGCAGGTAGAGCAAATATGTGCAAGAGTAATTGAGGTCAATCACTCTCATCTGGGAAAGCCTAATAAGGTTTTTGTTAACAGAGATCAAAGCATAGATATATATTGAAAAAACTGACTTAAGCTGCTTAGTTCAGTCACACCCTCTTAGGGATCGTCTCAGCCTCTGACGGGTCAACAGTGACCACAGTGTCCGTCCCACCCACCTCAGATCCAGGTAACCTATTTGTTGCTAAATTTATGTCAGTTCCATCACTGCTGATAGAGCTTGTGGGACTGTTCCTTTGGGTCCAAGCCTCCCCCTCCTGGGCTGGAGCAATCCTTGGAGTATTGGCCGCAACAGAGGTAGTGCCCTCCTGTTCCTCATTCTGACTCAGAGGGACAGAAAGCCCCTTTCCTGCATGTGGTAGAGGTGGGGTGCCCTTCCTTTCACCCACCCGAGGGCTTGGGATATGTTCAGGCTGGAGAGATCCAGGGAGAGCTTTGGATCTGGTCCTGTCAGAGCTGGGGGGAGCCTTCCCCTTCCTCCTTCCAGCCTCTCTCCATCCCAACCCGCCCATGTTTCCCCCACTCCGGTGAGTCTGAGTTTGGGTACCTGGTTGCGGGTCTGACCTCCCTCCTCGGGCACCTGGTTGCGGGTCTGACATCCCTCCCCTGGCACCTGGTTGCGGGTCTGACATCCCTCCTCGCGCACTGACCTCTCTTCTGCAAAGAGCCAGGATATCATCCCTTGTTGCACCCACCCGTACTTCTATGGGACGTGACCACTCCCCTACTTTTATGAAGATAGCACCATTCGATGTAAAGAAGGACCTGAATGGGCAGGACTGGTCCCTTCTCAAGCTCCTTAGCAGCTCCACCACCTGCATGCACTGCTTGGTGAGCGACTCAAAAACTAAGAGGCCCTGCTTAAGTGGTCTTGTTCTTTTGTGGTAGATTCTTTGCCGGAGAGATAGGTCCCTGAACCTGACAAAGATTGAACTCCTTTTCTCAAGTCTGTGACAGGCAGTAATATCCTTTCGATCAAGGTTGATGCCGATGAAGACTCTCAAGAGCCAGATCGTGATGTCATAGACATCATCAGCTGGGCAAAGATCAGGTACAGCCCTGCCTGTTAGGACTAGCTGATATTTCCGTCCATACTGGTCAAGCTGCTCTAAGTTTTTGGACATCTCGGTAGCCTCCTCCTTAAGCTTCTGGTTTTCAGCTCTGACAGCTGCTATGTTTTCCTCAATTCCTGCAACACCTGCAGATGATTCGGCCTGGATCAGCCGATTTGTCTGCTGCTCTTCCTTTAGCTTATGAACCTCCTCTCGTAACTCAACAACTTCTTCCTCCATAGCAGCAAATTTTGCACGGAGTTCATCCATTTGGTCTTTGAGGTTATTTTTAGGAGCCATTTCGCAATAGAAAGCAAACGTTTCTAAAATCTAGATACCACCGAATTTGATTCAACCAGGGTAGGCACCCATCCAATCCAGCTTAAACTCAATCTACTTATTTTGGTTCAACCAGAGTACCTAGGTACCTACCTATCCAACCCAGCTTAAGCTCAAACCTATCAATTGCGGTCTCAAAAAGTAGCCAGAATCAAGAAAATCTTCATTCATCAGGCTTTCCCATCAGAGGTGACAGACACCAATGTTACAGAATACGGACTCGTTCTATGGATCTTACCATTTCTAGAAATAAATCGCAGTTTCACAAGTGGCACCCGCCTACCAGCCGGGAAACAGGAGAGGGCCGATTTGCTTGTTTTGATTCTGCCAAATATGGCGTTCAACTACCCAGAATGCGCCAATTCTACCGGAAAAGGTTCAGGATCAGAGCTGCAGGTTTGGCACCAATACATCAATTTCTTGGCAACGGAAACCCCATTCCGGTAGGAATCCCTCACGGTCTATGCTCTACCGATTACGGTGGTGAAGGCAAGAAAAATGCAAGATGCCTTTACCTTTCAAGATACCTTTACTTTTCTATCCGTAGCGAAGGGAAAAAACTCTACGGCTTATACATCTATGTAAACTGGCGCACCACACCAGTAAGTACGGTACACTTAATTTCACCCTAAACAACCCTATTCTAAGTCCAATAAACGTGCAAATTTTGCAGAAACAGCTTAGTTTCCAAAGTCTAGAGCAAACAAAGCATAAAAGAGAGAGTATAGACAGGTATCTGCTGGGTTAATTGGAGAGAGAGATAGGATCACTTCCACACCATATGGCAGCCTTGCTTCCTCTTGTTTTGTCCTTGTTTTGTCCCCATCTGTTTTTAGATGCATTTTGGTGTGCTGATTACGAATACGCGGTCTAAAATTTAAAAATCGAAAAAATTTTGCCCGCGCCCGGCCGTTAAAAGTTTTCCTTTTTCCCGAAATTTGCACGTTTTTTAACTACTTGTCTAATTCAGTCAGGTAATGACTAATACTTTTCCATAGATTGAGATAATGAACAATTCTGCATATTTGAGAAGAAAAGTCATCGCTCTATCTGTTTCCAGTTTTCCGTAGTTTTACCGTAAAGTGGAAGATCTGTCATTAGTTCCAGAAAATGATCACAGATGGCGTTAGCGAACGCAGCTCTTGACGAGGTGTTCATGGGAGCTTGGAGCCATCGTAACCTAATTTGAAACACGTGGCCTGGCCTAATGTACACTCGAAGGCCTTTCAAAGCAGTAGTGGGTACAAATAGGGATGGGGAGGGCTCAAGTCCCCCTCCCACGCTCCTCGGCAAAAAAGTGGGGGACCAGCCAAACTTCAACCTGATGCTGACAAAAAACTTTCAACATCAGGACCAAAAACTGTTCGAATTTGGGCTCCTCGTTGCCTTCTGCAGCAGCTGGATATAAGAATGTCCAGTTTTCTCTCATTTTGACTGAGATCAGGACATTTTTGGCCAAGAAATGGGGGGGCCAAGCCCCTCCTGGCCCCCCTTTTCCGACGCGTATGGGCCCAAGCACCCTCCAGAATGAAGTCCTGGAACTGCCACTACCACAAGCGTTCGTATTGGTCGGCGAAAATGTGTTAATATTCATGTGATAGCTTATTTTCTATGGGTTAACACAAATTTAATTATATTTGTCTCAGAAATTAAGGAGCTCAACAATGTGATAGGAAACAAAAATTGGTACACGCTGTAGTTATATACAATATTTCCGAACAAAAACTCCCGCAAAATAGCCACTGCAGTTGACGCGCAAGTAAACCCCAATAATTCTGGAAAAACTCCCTGTTCAGTGATTTATGTGATGTATATTTCTCTCATTGACATTAGAAACAAATCAGACTTCGTTCAGATACAAAATAGTAATATTTGCAGTTTTTCCTGGAGCCAAGGAAATCGAAAAATATGTGAATGAATTAGGTCATATGCAAGAATTTTCGAATGTTTATTTCGAGCTTCTAAACCATATTCATTTACGTAGTTCCCATTTTACGATGTGGCACTCACGACACAGCATAGCCAATCACTGCCTAGTCACCAACGCATTGGGAACTCACAGTCAGGGCCTCGTGCTGCCAGCAGACCGTTGTCGCTGCCTGAAGGAATGCCTGTTCAGTGCGTGCCCGTCCTGGCTCCGGACTTCGGTGACGGCACACACCGCTTCAGTGGTTACCTTTGCCGCTCTCTCAGTGGACTGAGTGTGGCTGGGGACTTGCGTTTTGAGTGGTACAGTGATGCACTGCTCGAGAGAGCTGTCATTCATGTCTTGCACCAACGGTGGTTCGACGTCTTCACCGGCTTCAATGGCTTTCGTGATGTCCACCAGCTCGGTGCATGTCTCCGTATTGAGGTTGATCCGAGGAACCCTCAGCTGTCGAAGATTCCTAAGCCTGAGGAATCCTCAGCCTGCTGTCGCTGCCGTCGTACACATCGGATGTGTTGCACTGCACGCTTGTGGCGTGGAATCAGTGCGCATATCAGTGACAAGAGATGCCACAAGCGTGGAAGACGGAGCATGGCAAGCTCAGTATGGCGCGCTGGTACACGGCTCAAAGCCGTCTACTCCGTGTGTACATGTCGGTGAAGGACCCCTCTGATGAGCCCTGCACCCTGGCGCGCTGCGTGGTTTGTGTGTATGTGCCACTGGTCATCGACGTGAAGCAGAAGTGGGACGGGATATACGCACCACAGCACGTCTGCAAGGAGCTCTGCCTTCAAAGGAAATACTTCAGCGGGACTCCCCTCGAAGTCATCCAGAGCAGCGTGGCGAGAAACTCACACGTGGCACATGCTGAAGTCATCCTTCTTGCCATGCTCGGGGATGATGAGCCCGAAACCAGGCAGACAGTAGTGCAGCACATCCGATGTGTACGACGGCAGCGACAGCAGGCTGAGGATTCCTCAGGCTGAGGAATCTTCGACAGCTGAGGGTTCCTCGGATCAACCTCAATGCGGAGACATACACCGAGCTGGTGGACATCACGAAAGCCATTGAAGCCGGTGAAGACGTCGAACCACCGTTGGTGCGAGACATGAATGACAGCTTTCTCGAGCAGTGCATCACTGTACCACTCAAAACGCAAGTCCCCAACCACACCCAGTCCACCGAGAGAGCGGCAAAGGTAACCACTGAAGCGGTGTGTGCCGTCACCGAAGTCCGGCGGCAGGACGGGCACGCACTGAACAGGCGTTCCTTCAGGCAGCGACAACGGTCTGCTGGCAGCACGAGGCCCTGACTGTGAGTTCCCAATGCGTTGGTGACTAGGCAGTGATTGGCTATGCTGTGTCGTGAGTGCCACATCGTAAAATGGGAACTACGTAAATGAATATGGTTTAGAAGCTCGAAATAAACATTCGAAAATTCGTGAATATGACCTAAATCATTCGCATATTTTTCTATTTACTTGGCTCCGGGAAAACCGACAGATATTACTATTTTGTATCTGAACGAGGCCTGATTTGTTTCTAATGTCAATGAGAGAAATATACATCACATACATCACATACTGAACAGGTAGTTTTTCCATAATTATTGGGGTTTACTTGCGCGTCAACTGCAGTGGCTATTTTGCGGGAGTTTTTGTCCGGAAATTTTGTGTATAACTACAGCGTGTGCCAATTTTTGTTTCCTATCTTATTGTTGTGCTCCTTGATTTCTTAGACAATTTTAATTAAACTTGTGTTAACCCATAGAAAATTAAGCTCTCACATGAATATTAACACATTTTCTACGAAAACCTTGTGGTAGTGGCAGTTCCAGGACTTCATTTTGGAGGGTGCTTGGGTCCATCAGGCCATAACCTCAAATGGTCTCCGTCTATGAAATGCATTTACCTATTACCTGTAAGCACTTCAACATTTTGAGGAGCGCGGGAGGGGGACTTGAGCCCTCCCCACCTCCATTTGTACCCAATACTGCTTTGAAAGGCCTCCGGGTATACATTAGGCCGGGTCACGTGTTTCAATTTAGGTTACGATGGCTCAAAGCTCCCATGAACACCTCCTCAAGAGCTGCGTTCGCTAACGCCATCTGTGATCATTTTCTGGAACTAATGACAGATCTTCCACTTTACGGTAAAACTACGGAAAACTGGAAACAGATAGAGCGGTGATTTTTCTTCTCAAATATGCAGAATTGTCCATTCTCTCAATCTATAGAAAAATTTTAGTCTTTACCTGGCTGAATTAGACAAGTAGTTAAAACACGTGCAATTTTCGGGAAAAAGGAAAACTTTCAACGGCCAGGCGCGGGCAAAATTTTTTCGATTTTTAAATTTTAGACCGCATATTCGTAATCAGCACACCAAAATGCATCTAAAAACAGATGGGGACAAAACATTCGAACAACTTTTTGCAAAACCGGCCAGGCTATTGCCTAAGATGCAAGCATGCTTTAGACCTTTGACGATTTGAAATTTGAACTTGCGACAGAATTTTGAAACTTCAACTGGTAGGGTCGCTGTGCCAAAGTTTTTGAGCTTGTGCCCAGTGACAGATTCAAGAAGGGCAAAATTTTTGGGGAAGTCCGAAACGTGTTTGGATGAGATTTTGTCAAAGAATTCCTGCAACACGATCGAAATATCAGCACATGTGTCTACAAGAGTGTACGCTTTACGATTTCCAAGGTAAATCCAACACATTGGGGTCACGTTTAATGAAAATCCTGGCGATGTTATCCCTAGGACCATTGGGATCTGGGCTTTCCGTCTGTTCGGTCCCGACAACAGATGGACCACTCAGTTTTCCGGCTGTTGAGGGCCAAGGAATGAGGCTTGCTTTGCTCTACATACTCTCTGGGTATGTCCGGCCTTCTCACAAAATGCACAAATTGGGTGACCATCATGGGTCCATTGATACCTGCGGGGCGGCTCATTTGATCCTACACAAGGCGGAGCAGTCTGTTGACTCTGAAACTGAGTCCTATGGGGCTGATTTTGCGGTCGCCTTTGCCATTGGTTGGGCTGAGGCTGGCGTTGAAACTGGCGATTGTTTGGTGGGGGCGCCTGAAAATGACATTGATTTTGAGGTGGTCCCTGGTATGGGCGTCGAGGTGGGGCTTGACTGTGACTTTGAGGTGGACTGAGAGGTCTAGCTCTATGATTTTTGCCTACTGTTTTAGCTAGCTTGTCGATTTTTGAGCCGACATCCGAGAGACACTTTTCTAGCCTGTCGATCCTCTCAGCTTGGGCGTCATTGCGAACTAAATCTATTTCCATTGGTTCCTCTACATCCAGTTTACCTCTGCAGAGCTCAAAGGTTCGATCTGTCCGCTGTTCGTCACTCGCGAATTTGACAGCTTCCTGCAGTGAAGTGAACTTCTTTCTGATCAATGCCCGTGCCAGTCGGTCATCATTTACACCCTTCTGAAAGACTTCCACCAACGTTCTCTGAGAATCGGCACTATTGGGATTGTCGAAAACTTCACTGGCAACGTCCTGGAGACGTTTGGCAAAATTTTGCATGAGTTCGCCTTTCTTTTGCCTGACTTTTTGTAGCTTCTCACGGGCGCAGTATGGATCTTTCAGATCGCTATATATGTCCCTCAATTCTTTTCTCAGTTTCAGCGATCTGAGATTTGGATTTTCAGTGAGCAATCTGCAGGCGAATTTTCCTGCGTGTCCACTTAGTGTTCGGGTTGCCAAAATTACCATCCGCTTGTCATCAGCGGTGCAGGCGATTGAATCCATATCCCTAGCCAAATCATGAAATTTGTTCGAGCTCTCTCCCGAAAATGATCTTACATGTTGTGTTAGACCTTGAACTCGGATCTCCATCGAAATGTCTCGCATAGTATCAATCAAAGTGTGCCCAACAACAGTAGCCATATTGTTAAACAATTTTTAACACAAGTACAATTAGCAAACGAAAATCCAACAGTTTTTAAGGAGAGGGCAAGGAAGCACCTTACTTGTGAGTTTTGAAGCGCTGGTTGCTGTATGAAGCACAGGTGGCGATGAAGAGCTGTGTCGAGAAATTTTTCGAAACGTCGAGAAATTTCTAGTAGCGTTGAAAAATGTCTGGTAGCGTTGCAAAACTGCTGGAACCGTTGAAAAACCGCTCAGAGCGTTGAAAACTACTGAACCGTTGAAAAACTATTTTCTGAAGTGAAGGTAGACGACTTTTGAAGTGGAGACGTCGGCTGATAACTCGAAGAATGGGCAAAATAGTAGAGATGTGGATGAATCTTAAAGAAAACTTGAAGTTCTAGATTAAGTTGTGATAGACTTAAGTTGGATGAAGATTTTTCAGAACCCGTGTAGAGCTCTAAAAACCAGATATACGTATTCCTGAGACTGTGTGGATTCCAAAAATATATAGTTTGTATATACTAAAGTTGGATTTTGGTGACACTTATTTTTCTATGTAGACCTATAGTAGCGGGTGAGTGGTGCAGTGCAACGGCTGGGGTGAGTCAGCGGCCTTGGCGACGGCTCGGCCGGCAATGCTGTTCTGATTAAGTTGAGTGACCACTGGGGCACGCGGCAGCGCTGGATGATTGCGTAATAGCGGCGGCAGAGTCGTATGGGCGGTACTGAGAAAATACGTTGATGGCGTTTGTAGGCGTTTTTGAACTTAGAGACAATTTTTTTCCTGCCAGAGGTGTTTGTAGAGGTGAATCTTGCGAATTAGACGGTAATTGGGTCTCTGTTGACAAGTTGAGTCTAGCTGGCTAAGTCCAACGATGTTTTCTAAGTCACGTGGTTCAGAAAAACATGAAGTTGGTCATGAAGATCCAAACTTGCAATTTTTGAAGTGTAACTTGATCCAATGTAATTCAATCCGGGGCACGGCACCAAATCTTTATGTTACCTAGAAGTGCTCTTAGGTATGGCTGTGAATGATGGTTTTCAAGCTGGTAGGCCTTCTTATCGTATTTCGACGAAGATACGTTGTTTCCTAAATTGCTGATTTATTTGCACCTGGCGTTGTGAACAGGTGATGCAACTTAGCCAAAGCTCCAACACTCTCTTGTCTGTACCTGACCTTACGAGTCCTTCATCGCTCTACTAACATATTATATTCTGCAGCACTGTGGGCGTCTGCCTCACTATGAGCTGAGCTCATCAGTATGTACTCACATCTGCTGATCTGTGGCTGTCCTTGCACACACACATACTGGTATCTCACTGTTCTAGTCTAATCTGTCCACTGAACTGTCTCAGCTGCTCTGGGCTAACTCGGCATGTTACTAACTAGTACTACAATGCATCACAATCTGCAACTGTCTGAGGGACTATCTAGCGTGGTTTTTTGGGGGACTATTGGGGACTATCTAGCGTGGTCTGAGGGACTATTTTCGCTATCTAGCGTGGTTCTCGAGATCTTAGGGGTGGGGGGCGGGTATCCGCCCTTTGTCAAAGCGAAGGTGGCTCAGATCCCCCGTCAATGCACGTGTTCATTCTGCATAGAAAACATTTGAATAATTTTGTCAGGTCACGTTTAAGGTCACGAGAGGTGAGGGAATGCCACCATAGGGATAACATGTACATGAAGGTTATCAGTCATTACATCTGAACTAGCAAGTATGGAGAAAAACAATTTAGACCCAAAGAATCTTCACAGCAAGCCAAATCGAATGGTATAAAATATGATCTTCCTTGATCAAATTTAAGGTTGCATTTGACCTGACCTGAGGTCAGGTCAAGGTCAAATTATGAAAAATGCATGTTCTGAGAACCGCAGAGATGAGGGAGACCTAATGCCGTTAAAATAAATGCTCTACCACCATCCATTACTAGGTTATTAAATCTAGACCATTTCTCCCCAAATATTTCCAATGAAGAGGTCATAGCTCGTACCTGACCTTAGGTTTTTTTAATATTTTTGCGTTCCCAACCCGGGAACATTTTGCACATTTGCACTACACACAAGCAGACACACACTATGTACACGGCAGCGGGGCTTCCGCTATCGGCACCCTTGCGGGACAGTCATGTCCGCACGCTCCCTGTCACACGCCCCACTGTACCCGACAGTGGAGCTATCCCGATTTCTCGGACCCGGCGGAACAGAGGACTGCTCCGGTGACACGCGGCGAGGCCGTGCCCTCAGGCGGTGCCACCGGACCGGTGGATCTATTTAAAGGCAGATCAAGCCCGTGCTCCCAATAACAAGGGCGCTGGTTGGTCAGCGGAAGTCCCTAGTCAAGGCGGGCACTACCCAGTGTACTGCCATTTCCTGGGTAGGAGGCGGTCGAGGAAAAGTCTGCTAGAGGTCAGCTTTGATCAAATTGATCAAAGGACCTCCCACACTGGACAGAGGCACCTTAACCAACTGCGCCACGGCGGTGGTACCTGACCTTAGGTTATCAATATAAGAAATATCGGAATATATTTCGTGGAACTCTGTAAGCTCATTGTGTGGTATGACTTTCAATCAGAAAGGCTCAAACTGTCCTGAATTATGCATCTTAAAATGTTTTTGAGGTGAGGTCACTTGACCTGCACTGGTGACCTGACCTGAGATGACCCAACCTAAGAATTTTGCATAAGGTTGTACATATTACTAAAGAAAATGCATACGAAGTACGACAGCGCTACGCGCCGCCGTTTCTATTCTATATTAAAAAACGAGGAGGGTGGGTATCTAACCTCGTCAATACGGGTGTTAAAGAATGTTTTGATGCACGTACATAGTTGACATCTCTAATATTTAATGCTACATTTTCATTCCTGACCTTGGGCATAGGCAGATACAGGGGGAAAGTGCCCCCACGATCGACCCTAAGCACCCCTGAAATGGTCACGGCAGCCCCCTAAAATGCGCTTATCTCCACCCCCCCAGAAGGTGAAAATCGGCGCACATCGATATAACTTGCCCAGATAGGTTTTGCCGGTCAAAAGTGGTACCCTCCTAGTCCGGATGGCGCCCTCCAGGAAGGGGCCCCCTTCCCCCTGATTGACGATCCTAGACTCCCCTGTGATTTTAGGAGCTGAAAGAAAGAGTAAAAATTTGCAATAAATAAATGCAGCAAATGGGATATCAAAATGTTTGGCTTTTCTTGCCCTCCTCTCCCCCATGGGTGTGCCATAAGGGAAATTTGGTAGCCACTGGCTTGGGCAGGATATGGTTCATGATAGAATGGCGGAGTTTTGTTTGAAAAAAATTGACAATATTAATAATTTTCTGCAGACCAGATTTGTTAACATAGGACTTGATGGGGCCAAGCGATCTGATTGCTCAAACATTCTTTCTCTTTTCCTTTGAAGGAATTTAAAAAAAAGTTAATAAGCAAACCACAATATTTTATATAAGAACTTACTTTATCTTCAAATTTTGCCAAAAATGAGGATAGAGTAAACTTGGTATACCATTACCAGTTGCAATAAGAGTATGCCAGTGAGAAATTAAACCCAACATACCACATAAAAAACGCGCAAACAGAAGCCCCATGGAGGGATCAAAATAAAAATGGCCAAACTTTATTGAACTTCATTTGTTTTTTATTAAATTTGGATATTTCTGAGCCTTTTTGAAAGTCAAGTATTCAGATGTGGACCACAGAAGCACACACTATTAAAAGGGAAACACTGCTCCCTGAATCCTGGACATAAGATACCATTGAGATTATCTATTTGGGCACAGCCCTTCATTTGATATGGAGTAATAATCTGAGACATGCTAGAGCAATCAGACATATATTCCATGTCTACCCACATTATGAATAATAATTTGGCTTGACCTACCTGATCCTGATGGACTGTGCCCAAATACACAATGGGCCCAAAAATATAATATAATGTATAATCATCAAGTGGTATTTTACATCCAGGATTTTGGGAGGCAGGCCAGAATATACCTGTCAACTTTTAATCATGCTTCTTGCCTCAGCACTCCAAAATCTATCAACATTGGAAATCACTTCATCAAAATATCTTATGCATATATCAAAATATTTACAAGCTTTGTGAGACATCCAAATATTGATATAATTTTTGGGGCTTATAGACAAACCAACTGCCAGGGTCATATGGCCTTGCCTACACATTTCCTGTTGGACGGGTTTCCAGAGAGCCAACTTGCTCCTTGTTCAGGGAAGCTGCAGGCGTGGGTGCCGAAAGCGGGGGGGACAGGGGACGTGTCCCCCTGTTGACCAACCAGGGGGACATCCCCCCCAAAAAATTGGGCCAATGGTCATAAAGGCTGTCAGGTACAGAATATGCTCAAAATTCGCCTCCCCCGTCAGCACCAGCCCGGGTCCATTCCCCGGTGAAAATTCTGCTGCAGTGCCCCTGGCTGCAGGGCCCTGAACCCGAGTCAGCTATAAAAATATTGATATCCTAGCATGTGATCTTCATGATAGATCATGCCATCCAATCATCTTTGCTGCACTAAACAATACTGGGGATATACCTTCATTTTATAGCTAGGATGTGTTGAGATTCCTTTTCTGTAGTGTTTCTATCGTGCAACATCTTATTCCTTCTTTATGGGTTTAGAACTTAGATAACATGGTTTTGAATTGAGATGGACTGCATCATCAAATACATACAAATTTATTGTGCCCAATGTCCAGTTCAACTACATTTGAATTGTGTTTTTAGAACCCTCATTTTAATGAGATTCCAGAAATTCCCCTCCCCAAACCAAGAAAGAATACTGTACCCAGAGATGACCATTAAATTATTATGAAAAGGAGAGCTTTTAATTTCATTTTTCCATATAAACAGGTGAAGAGAGGCAAAGGACATGAACAGCAGATAAGAAACATGAGAAAGGCAAGCAATAGTCATACAGTACAGTGCAAGTGAGGCAGGTGAGTATGTTGTGAAATTAGTATGTTATGAGATAAGGACAAATCATAATAATGCTGGTCAGTAGAAATAACACAAAAACCACACAGAAAAGCCAAAAAGAGAAGCAATACAAAACAAAATGAGCAGACAGATAATCCAAAACACGCCTTAAAAAAACAAATAAAATGACCAAAAGAAAAACTAACAAGTTATAATTATAAATCAGTTTGAAGTTGGTGGCCCACATATGCTGTTTATATTGGTCACAAACGAATAAAACACCCAGGTTCACATACATTGTGCAGGATAAGAACAAATAATAGTGACAATTAATGAAGCAAAAACAAAAGCAGCTAGCTGGAACCCAAAAGCGCAAAAACAGGAAGAAGAACATAACCAGGAGAAACGAAAGCAAAGACGACACCAAGAACCAGGCGAAATGAGAGCAAAGATGACACTAAGTACGGATAAAGCAAACAAAAAAGGATAAAAAAATGTTCGAGTTAAATGCAACAGCACAAGAGCAGCAAGAAAAAGCAAAAAAGAGCAATACGAGAACGAAATGAACATGACAAGATTAAACGAGCTCATGTCACATGGTGTGATGCTTGAAAATAATAATTCTTAATAATAATTAATCATGCTTAGGTAAATAAATATTCAGTTCATCATCATCATCAATTTAATGCTTTCTTTTTTAATATGATAGTAAGACAGCAGAAATGAGGAGCAAGAAGCAGATAGAGGAAGAGCAAGCAAGACAAAATCATACAAAAAGCAGCATAATAAGCAGGACCACATGTGATATTAACTTTAATCTAATCAGATCTTGGTCCCCAAAAAATTTCAGCATCTCACTACAACCTGCAGACATGTCAAGCTGATAAAACTATAAGCATCAATAGAATAAAACGTGAGTAGGAACGCACCTTCTTTTCAAAGAAGAAATTAGAAAGTCTTGGCTAATTAGGTATACGTTTTGTGGGCGAATGAAACGAATGTGTTGCGCCAGCTTTGTCGCACCTTCAAACGGGCATATCGCAAGCTGGCTCACTCGTTAGCATGACATTTTCCGCTAGTGGGCCGGGCTCAGGCCTGAGGACCAATCAGATTGTTGCAACCATATCGAAGGTATTCCTTTAGGGTTTGAAATAAGCCAATAAGCCCCTTTATCTTGAAAAAAGTGTGCGGAAATTTTATACAGAGAGCTTTGAGTAAAACTAAATATGCCAAAAGTGATTTCTTAACACGCTCTACAAAACTGCTATCTCAGTTCAAAACACGTTATAAAAGTGGGACACTCCCTTTAACCGGAATATTTTCCAACAAATCTCTGACATAGCCCTCGTTCCACTCCACAGTAGCGAGAGGTGGCAAATCATACACGGGAGCAGCAGGGGCTGCTAGACACGAGGACTCGGTAAAATTGGAGGCTAACACATCATGCAAAACATTCGCCTTTCCCCTATCATCAGAAATTGACATGCCACTGTGATGCAGGATCGGAAGTCCCCTCTTCCCCTGTTTGAGACCTCTGAGAAACGTCCAAAACCGCTTCGGATTTGTTTGGAAATCGTCAGCTGAGCCCGATAAATATTCACCATACTTGGCATCCGACTTCTCCTTGAGCACACGGCGTTTTTCACAGAATTCTGCCACTGCAGTGTTGTCGCCCTTCATTCGTTTTAATCGTTTAAACGCAGCTTCTTTTTCCCTGAGCATGTGCCGAAGTTCTCGATCAAACCACGGAGGATATTGACGCTTGATCTCAACAGTTGGAATATGATCAGCAATAGCGGCCTCAAGTAAACAATAAAACGTGTCAACAGCATCATCTACACGCGTCCCATCAAGAACACACCACAGTAACAAGCTTAGTGAGCGTCTCAGTCCATCAAAGTCAGCCTGCTTGTAATTAAAAACCTTTGCTCTAGATACCAAGGGTGCTGAATTTTTCATTTGGTTGACAAAACATACAATTTCAGATTGGTCAGATTCAAAAACGCCTTGGCGCACTGACGCAACTATTTCTAGTCGGGAAGATGCGTCAGTGCGAAAAAGAAATACAGTATGACGTCAGAAAGGTAAAATTAGCTTTAACATCGACAATGTTTTGAGTCACGAATGAAATTTCCCTCCCCAAAAAAATCAGAGTTAGTATTAAATACATAGCCGGAGGCTGATTCGTGGTAATGACAGGTGAGGCTTGAGCCCCTAGCCTCAACCCCGAAATGAAATCCTGAATCAGCCACTGCCTGGATCCGCCCATGCTCGGGGAGCACCAGGTTGGTTTAGGGAAAGTTGGGATGAAAGAGAGGCACCCTCTCCCTGTTGCACTCCCCGGAATAAAAAACAGCAAAAACAAAAACAGTAGACAAAAACAAAAGTAATAAAATGCACAGGCTGCCAGAATTCTCCACGGGCCAGGACAGAGCGTGTGCGCTGACAGAGACGTCTATACTTGCGTCACGAGGTGTTTGGCCAGATCGCGGATCGTCGCTCCTAGATGTCGCCCTTTGCCTATGTTTAGGGGCTGTTAAAGCTGGCAGTCAGGTCTCTCTCTCTCTCTCTCTCTCTCTCTCTCGAGTTGTGCGGTAAGGGTGGGGATGTGGGTGTACTACAGGTGCGTGTCGTAAGAACTTCAGCCTTGTGACGTCAAAGCAAAGCAAAGCAGTTTCCGTCGCGAAAACTGCCCATCTTGAAGAGCGGTATGGAAAAAATCTCCCGCAACCAGCTTCGGAATATTTGCGTGGGTCAAATTGAAACGCAGGAAAAGAACAAACATAATCGGTCGAGTGCCGACATTTTGGGGGATGTCCTCTGGTTCACCAGTTGGGTGACGCACGTCCAGGCGCGCAGCCAAGGGGAGGGGCACAGGGGGCACGTGCCCCCTCCCATCGGTGCCGGGGTGCCCTTTTGATTGCCAGGTGATGTACCCTCTTTGGGCCGTGCCGCTCGAAATTTAGTGCCCTACGTCGTTGAGCCGAGATGGAACTAAACTGCATTTAGCGATGTAAGCTATTGTTTGACAATTATGTGCCTTTTTGGTCAGTTAGGGCATTCTGTCGCCTTTCCAAGCACCCGGGAAGAGTATAGGCACGTAATCCGTTTCCAGATAATGCCTCATCGTCGCCAATAATCGTATGGGCGGAGCTAATCTGGTGCCTCTTGAGCTCATCTGGTGCCCCTGAGCACTGGTTGTGGCCCCTGGAGCTGATCATGTGCGCCCTGAGGTGATCTGATGCCCTCTTATTCAAACTGGTGCCCCCCCATTAGAAAATAATTGTGCATTCTGAGCCTATACAATGCTCTCTAATCTATCATGCTCCCTCTAAGTATAATGCTCTCTAAGTTAGTCTGATGCCTCCGAGCTTGCCTGGTGCCCTATTAGCTGTTTTAGTGCCCCTTGAGCTGATCCGGGTCAATGCCTCCCGTAGTTCATCTACTGTCCAAGGCCGCAGCCAGGGGGCACAGGGGCACGTGCCCCCATCGGCGCCGGGTGCCCTTTTGATGGTCAGGTGGTGTACCCCCTTTGGGCCGTGCCGCTCGAAATTTAGTGCCCTACGTCGTTGAACCTAGATGGAACTAGACTGCATTTAGCGATTTCAACTATTGTTTGAAAATTAAGTGCCTTTTTGTCAGCTAGGGCATTCTGTCGCCTTTCCAAGCGCCCGGGAAGAGTATAGGCACGTAATCCGTTTCCAGATAATGCCTCATCGTCGCCAATAATCGTACGGGCGGAGCTCATCTGCTGCCTCCTGGAGCTGATCATGCGCCCTCTGAGCTGATCTGGTGCCCTTGTAGTCAATCTGGTGCCCCTTGAGAAAATAAGTGTACCTTCTGAACCTATATGACACTCTCTGAGTTAGTTTGATGCCTCCGAGCTTGCCTAGTGTCCTTTTAGCTGTTTTAGTACCCCTCGAGCTGATCCGGGCCCCCTGAGCTTATTTAATGCCTCCCGGAGTTAATCTACTGTCCAGGGGTGCAGCCAGGGGGCACATGGGGATCGTGCCTCCCATCACTGCCGGGGTACCCTTTTGATTGCCAGGTGGTGTACCATATTTGGGCCGTGCCGCTCGAAATTTAGTGCCCTACGCCGTTGAACCTAGATGTAACTGGACCACATGTAGCGATGGAAACTATTTTTGGACAACGTAATACCTTTTTCGGTCAGCTAGGGCATTCTGTCGCCTTTCCAAGCACCCGGGAAAAGTATGGGCACCTAGTATGTGTCCACCTAATGCCTCATCGTCGGCAATAATCGTACGGGTGAAGCTAATCTGGTGCTCCTTGAGCTCATCTCGTGGCCTCTCAGCTGGTCTTGGCCCCATGAGCTGATTACTTGCCCTGTAAGCTGATCTGGTGCCCCTGAGTTAATCGAGTGCCCCACTGAGCAAATAATTGTCCCTCCTGAACCTATATAACGCCCTCTGAGTTAGTGTAATGCCTCCGAGCTTGCTAGGTGCCCTAATAGCTGATTTAGTGCCCCTTGAGCTGATTGGGGCCCTGAGCTGATTTCATGCCTCCCCAAGTTGATCTACTGTCTCCTAAGTCAATATCGTGCCTCTTCAACTGATTAAGTGCCCCCTCAGCTGATTATTGTCTCCTTAGATGGTCTGGTCCCCCCCCTGAGCTGGTTTGGTGGGCCCTGAGCTGTTATGTTGCTCCCTGAGCTGATTTAGGCTCCTGCCTTAGTCTGGGGGCTGGGAGGTGATCTGGCCTCCGAGCGGATCGATCTGGTGCCACCTGAGCTGCACTAATGCCCCTGAGTCGATCTGGTGCCTCCTGAGTCCATCTGATGCCCTCTGAGCTAGCCTGGTGCCCCCTGAGCTGATTAAGTGGCTCCTGACTTGATCTGGTATTCTCGAGCTGGTCGGGGACCACTGGTCAGATTGTTTGTACCCGAAGCTGATCTGGTGCCCTATGGACATCTGGTGTCCCCTGAGCAGCTCTGGGACTTTTGAACTGATTGGGCCCCTAGCTGGTAGGGATCCCTGAGCTGATTTAGTGCCCCTGACTTGAACTTGCCCCCCTGCGCTGATCGATCTAGTGCACCCTGAGCAAATATACTGCCTCCTGAACTTAACTAATGCTCCCTGAGTCGATCTGGTGCCTGCTGAGTCATCAGTGTGTCTCCTGAGCCCTTCTTATTCCCTCTGAGCTAGTCTGGTGCCCCATTGCTAATATGGTGCCCTTTAAGCTGACCCGGGCCTCCTGAGTTGATTACGTGATTTTCTGAGCAGCTCCCAGGCCCTGAGCTGAGCTGGGCCCACAAGGGCTGGTGAGGGCCCTTGAGATGGTATGGGGCTCCTGAGCTGATTAAGTGCCTCCTGACTTGATCTGGTATTCCCGAGCTGATATGGGCCCCGAGCTGGTCGGGGACCAATGATCTGATTGTTTGTCCCCGAGGCTGATCTGGTGCCCTATGGGCCGACCTGGTGTCCCCTGAGCAGCTCTGGGGCTTTTGATCTACTTGGGCCCCGTGCTGGTGAGGGATTCCTGAGTTGATTTAGTGGCCCCGACTTGATCTTGCCCCTGACCTGACTTGAGGCCCCTGAACTTTTCTGGGGCCCAAGAGCGGATCTAGGTTCTGAGGGTACCCTGAGCTGGTCTGGGCGCTGAGTTTGTGAGAGCCCCTTAAGTTGACTTGAGGCCTCCTGAGGTGATCTGGCGCCTTAAACTGTTCTGGGGCTTCTTGAACTGGTTTAAGGCCCTATGAGCCTATCTGTGGCCCATTGAGCTAGTCTGATGACCTCATCTCTGGGACCAATAAGCTAGTCTAGTCCCTGGGTGAAGCATGAGCTGCTCTGTGGCCCTGATCTACATCAGGGGCCCCTGAGGTGGTCTTAAATAGACATATAATAAGAACACAATGCCAACTCCTATCATCTCGGGGCGGGGTCAGTGAGCTAGTCTAGTCCCTGGAGGCACAACTGGGGAGATGGGGGAAGCTGCTCTGGAGGCCTCTGATCCACACTTGGGGGCCCCAGAGCTAATCTTGAATAGATGGGGAATAATAACATAATTGAAACTCCCCTTGTAAAACGGAGCTAACGAGGAATGAGGAATGAGTTCACACGAAACAGGCCAAGGGGTGATGATAATTTCATCTGTGCTTTATGGACCATGAACACTCCATATGCCCAATTGGTCCGAAGCTTTGTGGTGCCCGCGTGAGCACACAAAATACAAAGCTTTCGGACGGGCTAAAGCTGTTCGAAGCAATGGGCAAGTGCCCACACTTGCCCCCTCCCTGAACCTGCTTGTGCACCTGGTGACACATCGCACTACTACTTATTCCCCACTGAGGGGCGCTATTGCCTAAATAGCCTCAGTTCTCCACTATATCAGCGTTAGCTATGCGTTATGCGCACAGAATTCTCACGCTGTCTCTGTACTGTCCAAGTCAGATCTGGACGTGTTCTTTGGCCTCGCAGGCTGTACCACTCTGTCTTTGAAGTTATTAGGCCCGGCAAGCCCGTCTGTGGCGTTCGGGGGCTGCACTTTCCCACCAGATCTGTAACAGTCGCGTGCCGCATCACCTCTCCTGAAACGTTTGTAGGCCACACCATACCATCTGTAACTTCTTTAGACCGCACAACCCCGTCTCTAACTTTTAAGGCCGCGCCACCACGTCTTTTACGCTTTTAGGCCGCACCATCCCACTGATAAAGCTTTTAGACCGCACCAATCCGTCTTTAATACGCGCCCCGCTGGGGGGCGATATTTGCCCCTCCTGGTCATTTCCAGATAGCTCAAAAACGAAGAAACGCAGAACAACGAAACCTGGAGTACCTTATCCCTGATCAATTTTACACATCTGATCAATATTTTTAGTTAAGGCCATGTCAGGTCAAGGAGCTATTCAAGGTTGAGTGACCCGACCTCAAAACCTAAAATCACGAGTTTGAACCGGCGCCCAGGAAACATCAGTGAACCGATCAGTTTGAAACTTCTACAATATGATAAAGTCATTAGGGTCTACAAATCTGCTATCTCGGAATTTTGATATTATTGACCTAAGGTGGGGTCAATTTTTTCGACACCCCGTTATGAGTCTATGGTGAAAAATAGAACGGGATCGTTTTCAGTAAATATTGGATAGATAAGCTGAAAATCCTCAAAACCGTCTTCTTACCACGATTTTGAGCATAAAGTTGATTTTTTGAGCATCTGATCTCTCAAAAGTCATGTCACGTCACGGGAGCATAGAGTAATTGTTTTGCCAATACCTCTTTGCTGGGTTGTTGCATTGTGCTTATATTGTCACGGGAAGTCGATTGATATGCAACATGACCATACCAGGTCACTCTGTGACCCTGACCTAGCTCGAGGTCAGGTCATTTTCACTATTTGACCTAGCAAGATCATATTATACATCATTCGATTCGCCGCGATGAAAGAAATCTAATGGTGCATACAGATGTGCTCTAACTCCCCCGAGGGCAGATCTAGAGAGAAAAACGTACACTGCTCTGTTGTAAGCCTATGGAACCTTCTTTGACCTATGCTGACCTCAATATTGACCTGACATAGAAATTGTTCATGAAAATATCTTCGTCTTTTCAAGAGCTTTCGAACATCGCCCGTAATTTTCCTTTAGCTTTCGTGGGGAATGAGATACAGAGGGGGGCGAAAAACGCCCCCCAGCGGGGCTCGTCATGCTAGGGACCCCAGCGGGGCGCGTGCTAATGTTTTAGGCGGCACTACCCCGTCTTTAATGTTCGCGAGCAGTACCACTCGCGCCTGGGGCGTTGCCGAGTCGCGAACTATCATCAGGTTTCTCGTTTCCTCATTTCTCTAAGTGTGTCCATGCGGTTCGACCTTTACTCATTGGCACACCGGTTAACCGTTTGCTAGGAAAAGTGTTCTGGATTCAGGTCCGAGGAGATCTCCTAAACAAGGCGGATCGGATTCTCCGCACCCTTTCCTACCGCATGCGAATAGGTAATACTATAGAGGTGGCCCTAGCAGTTGGCGTGTCGTTCAACTCAACGATTACAGGAAGTCTGTCTACCCATCACGAGTTTCAGACCGTCGATTGTGACTTGGGGCTATCGTGGAGAATATTTCGAATAGATGTATGAACAAATAGAAGAATAGAAAGTATGCACAAATCCATGCTCCAATAAACAGAATAGAAGCCGTTTCTTACTTCGTTCGTCACCGGCTTCTGATTAGTACGCTCCTTCTGCTGCATACCAAACCAGCCTCAGCCAAGCACTCAACACTCTTCTAGATACCATAAGCCAACTGGAACTGTTATGTATGAATCACCACAACTAACATTACCACATCATACGTAGTCGTTGCCAGCGTTAAATCACTGCCGTGTTGCAGGACCAGTCGGTAGCAGCATTGGCCTCTGCCCAGTAACAATCAGACACTTGTTTAGTCTCCATTGAGCCGATTGGTGCGTGGTTTCCGGCAGTTAACGGAGACTCGTGTGACGCCTGACATTTCAGCCGCCATATGACGCTGTAGGGTGGAGAGGCGCCTCCAACAGATTGATGCCCAACTGGAGGTTCTAGCCCTCGCCCTTACAGGGAGGGCAGGGAGTGCTGCCGAAAGCTTTTCAAACATTGCAAAAAATGTTGTTCTGGTTACTGTCTTAAAACTTTAAGGAGGAATTAATTGCCCGTTTTGCAAAAAAAAGAAGTTAAACGTGTAAGATCACGGAGCCATGACCTCAGAACTGGAGGCATGCTGACGCCATTCGGACGCCAGGACACGTTTTCACGCGGATGCTGGAAACTCGCCGATCTCAGCTGGTCCTTTCATGAATTGGCTCTGAGTATTTGCCGTTGATCTTCCAGGACAAACTTGAAATCTGTTGAACTTGGATGACTTTCTGTGAACTTTGGTGACCTGTATGGTAGCTTTGCCTATTTTACTCTACAGTTCAGATTTTTAACCCCGTCCCGCCTGGGCTCTTTTCGCACCCACCAACGCCTGGGGGCCGATCAGACCCCTACATTCAAGGGAACCTTAAATGATACGGAAAAATTGAAACCGCGCTGGAAGCGCCTTACCACCTTCTACTCTCAAGCTAAACTTGAACCATAGTCGTTGATTCGTGACGTCACAGAGGGTCAAAATGGGTCAAGTTTTGACCTATTAAGAAAACCATTTATAGTCGGAAACCACGAGATCAAGAACGAAGCCAAAGACATAAATGTGCCCTCTTCTTCCCATGGATTCGAATGATATGAGAAATCGTCTTGAAAGGTTAATTTAAGACCTTGACCTCAGGTCAAGGTCAAATAATTACCTTTCAGGGTCATGTTGCACATCATTCGAATTTTTTGGTCATGCTCATTACTATGATACAAAATTTAAAACTGTATCTTGTTTTTTTCAAACGTTATAGACGCAAACAATTTTGAAGACCTCTGGTGACCTTGGTATTGATCTAATCTCAACTGGATTGCAGCTTGCAGATTTTCTTTTTTTGTTTTTGAATGTTTTTTTTGTTTTTGAATGTTGTTTAGAATCTTGATCTAGTCTTCTAGAAGCCGAGTTACACCCTGGTTTTGTCAGCCTCATTTAAGAGACCATAATCGCCTTACATGGGTTTAGAAATGACGTCATAACTCCTTGACCTGACCTGATCTGTTGCCAATTCTTTGTCATCAGTTGTTAGATGGATCACCCCAGAGGTGTGCAAAGTTGCGTCTCTCACTTAAATTTGCTCGGAATCATTCGCGAAAAACCGAGGATTGTGGCCTTAAGTGTAGTGTTGTCGGTAAATACATGTATGGATGGGAGGTGTGTGCCTCACAACACAAAATCAGGTCGAATCATGTGATTGAGATTTGTAGAAGCAGAGCAGGCTTAACCTTTTGGACGCAAGCTCACTTAACCTAAGCTCGTGACCTGACCTGAACTTGACTTAAATTTTAGAAAAAAATAAATGAACGCTTATACCCAGTATGGCGGTGCTGCGCGCACTGTCTCCCAGTGGCCCCGGAAAAATACCTGAGGGGAAGGGAGGTAAACAGACAGGTTTCTGGATGAGGTTTAAATAATTGATTTATGCTTCCACCACTACGCGCTTACTTTGGTTTCAAGCAGCCGAGCTTCCGCCGCCGAGCGGTCTAGCTACAATGTGAATTAACTTGTAATAGTGTTTTAGTGTGGACATGGAATACAGCCAAAGCAAAGCATCTGGGAAAACCACACTGCCCTAAGCAGCTTTCGTTGGTCTATCCTCAAGAGTCATCTTGAAGAGTGTTTGTGGGAGGGGGCTTCCCTAAAGCTAATCATCGCTTGGCACGTATTTTTGTTGTGGTTAGATTACAGTCATGCGCGCGGGTGCGAAGCGACTGAACTGACAAAGGCGCTGAGATTACAGGGCTGCAGCCGCTAATGCTGCTGGTGGAGGCCCCTGTGGCGTGTGTTCATCCGCAGCGGCCGTTATGTAACATCCACGGAGGCACCACTTTTGTCTGGTAGTTCCCTTCCCGCGGAAATACCGGCTATGCAATCTTAGAGTGACTTGGACTTTGAAACGGGAAACTTCAGTGTGTCCGTGTCCACGTTTCCGTATAGCTTTTTGTTCAAAATACCCTGAGAAAACGAAATGATACGGAACGGGACCCTTTGTGGGACATTTTCCCACAGTTGAAGGTGATATGACAAACTCAAATAGTACATGATGGTATGGATACAAAGATTTCATCCCATGTTGACACCCAGTGCTTCCAAGGTTCCGGTGGGTAAGTACGAGTAAGCATGTTCCTGATAATGCTAGGTGGTGGGGCCAGTGGCGTAGCCATGATTCGGCCAATGGGGGTCCGACTACCGTCGGGGTGCCCCCAGGCCGGGGGTTGTCGGGCCCGTGTCTTGTATGTGTCGTATAATATTTTGGCATCATAACATTTACACGACGAAAATTTGTATATCCCTTTTTTAAATGTTTGTTCTTATTTTGTTTATAGTTTGATTTTTCTCGATCCGACCAAATGTTGATAAATTTAGGTCACCAAATATTAAGGCTGGCCCATACCTACTTGGCAGCGTGGCTTGTAGCCAAGACTTGTTCTTGGGCCTGGCTGTGAGTGCGTTGCGTAATGGCGGACCTCTAGTTTGTTGTGTTTGCGATAGACAGGCAGCTTTTTCGGATTTTAATATATATATATATATATATATATATATATATATATATATATATATATATTATGACTTAGCTTTTAGACCAAACACTCTACCAAGACAGTTCTTCACACTGTTACATTTATCCACTCGCTGTCACAACAGCGTCTACTGAGCGTTGCACTGAGGCTCGTGCTAACACTGGCACTGGCTTGATACTGACCTGCTATTGACAAAACACGGGGAGTTTATATACGTCGGCGGCGGCTAATATCAAAGGCGGCAGCACTTACACTAAGGATACATCTCGATAACATTAATGAAACAAGCCTGGCTTCACACGGAGGTTCAGTCACAGCCGACGGACGCTACTAATGCATGCGGCATATGACAAAGGGGCCGCCTATCACTGTCGCTGGGAACTCAGATGGACTCTGAGACATCAAAGGCAATGGCGTACAGTACAGTGCAGGTGTCCATTAGACATCAGAGGGAGCCGCTTGATACCACTAAAAGTTATCTTAGATAACCCGGGCGTTCACAGAATGGTACGCCGGCGTTCACGCGCTCGTGCATGGGAACAGGACTGAGCACACAGCCTGACGAGAGCATGTTGGTGGGTAATGAATTCAGATGAGAAAATTCTGTCGAATAATTGATACTAAAATTTATGAATTAATTAAAGACTGACAAAAATCTTTGTCACATCACATCACATCACAGCGCGAGGTCCTTTTCAAATGACATTTTGGATAGTCATCCAAAATTTTCGTTTCCTCCCTTTCATTTCCCATCAACTTATGAATACAAATAAGCTCATGAATACAATAAGCTGTGATATATAAAATATTTCAAATAAGCTATAAATACAAATACATGCTCATTTCAAGTGAGCAACACCAAATACATGATCTCAAAACATGCATTCAGGGTTAACAATACTAAACACACGATCCAAAAAATAATTCTCATCCGCAACATACACAAATGGAACATTCAAACATTTGAATGGTAATGTGACTTAACCTAAGACATTTCTTAAACACCTCAATCGTCTAATTACGGCTTTACTAACCATTTAGCACGTCATCTGATCATATCTGACATCTTGTCAAATCACCAATATCCAATTAATGAATCTATTTCATCCAGTATCTGATGATCCGGTTACGTCAAAGTACTCATTTCACTCTCAGGTTAATAATCCGACTAATTACATTATCACATACTACTTCAACAACATGGCAGCCATATTTTCCATCTTTTTGCTGATATTTTTCATGTTCATGCTAAACATTTTGAACAGTTCCATCTTCTGTTCAGTATTCAGAGAGGAACTTGACGTTTCCTCAGATACATTACATTTGCTGCATGTATTGACACTATTCTTAGCGACATTTCTACACTGTACAGCATCTATATCTAAAGTATCTACATTTGTACTCTCAATGTCTGATATTTCTGAATGAGACGAGTCATCTGCAGCGATGACTTTATTTGGGGGACAATCATCTTCAGAATCTTCTGATTCTATGTTGCGGTCGCGCTTGACCGGCACGTATGCGGTTGCATCTGGATTGAGATCCGAATCCAATGGTTCACAAACTCTTTTTGCATCCGGTATTGGAGATTCTAAGCTACGTTTTGACTCCCTTTCTCTCTCTTCTTGAATCTGTTTGGCTCATTTCGCCAAAGGAATGTCATCCTCCTCGTCTGAGGTAGGGTTATGCATCCGTTTCGCCAACCTTGACAGCGGAATATCATCCTCATCTTCGGAGGGTACATCGGATTTTGAATTGCCAGAACTAGTATTAAATTGAGTATCAGATGGCGCGGGTTCCGAGTATCTGACTGGCAAAGGCGTTACATCCATTTCATTATCATAAGATAATTTTGAACTACGTGGGGGCTGAATTCTGATTGGGATCTGAGACTTCGACTTTTTCTTCGTGCTTCTGATTAAAATGGGTTGGTTCGTTCGAAATGTTACACCACGGTGTGTTGGGGTCAGCACGTCTGAGATTTTGGGCGTTTGCGTTTTTGTTCCACCTTCTAGTTGGTGTTTGACAACGAAAGTAACATCACTGAGCGCTTTTACTACACGATAGTATGGCTTCCAATAAGAGGTTAATTTTGTTGTAGAGCCAGGGACTGTGGAGGGATCACGAAAGTACACCATATCACCAACTTTGAATTTTATAGGTTGTGCTTTTCGATCATAGTACAATTTATTCTTTTCGTGTCCGAGGGATAAATTATGCCGAACTTCATGATATGCACGACTAAGATTTTCTAGCATGGTTGGGACATAATCTTCGCCTTGGTACCTATACTTGGGTGACAATAGTGTGTCCATTGGCAACACAGGGTCACGTCCATGCAAAACATAGAAAGGGCTGTGTTTTGTAGCTTCGTTTTTGGCTGTACGATAGGCCGAAAGAATTGAAGGAAGCTTTGTATCCCAGTCGCGTTGGTTTTTACTCACTAACTTTGCCAACATATCATTTTGAACACGATGGTACCTTTCACAACGTTCCGTTGGACTGGGGATGATTAACAGATGTCCTAATGTGTTTGATATTACAGAATGCCGAAATTTGGTCAATTACTACGTTACAAAATCCTGTGCCATTGTCGGAAACAATGACACGGGGGCATGCGTGTCGAGGGATGATGTGTTCGATGAGTATTTGAGCGACTGTTTCTGTGCTTTTGGAATCAGTGGCGAACGACTCAGGCCAACCAGAAAATAGATCAACTATGTTAATAATAAACCGATTTCCATTGTAACTCTGAGGGAACGGACCACAAGTATCGATCGCTATCATTTCGAATGAATATTTCGGGATTTGCATGTCCAAGGGGCGGTCGTTGTTTTCTGAGTTTCCGCATGTTACACGCTACACAAATTTTCATATGATTCACCACGTCACGATACATGCCTGACCAATAATAACGAGATCGAAGTTTATCGTACGTTTTGTCAATTCCTAAATGACCACCAAAATAACCTGAATGAATTTCTTCAACTTACGGTTTTTGCAGAAATTTGGGGATACACAGTTGAAGGCCGGGATGAGGGGTACATTTCGAAGTATCTGTAATACGGTACAGTATACTATCTAGCACTACATAATGTTTAGCAACATCATTGTGATTTGGATCGGCTGGGTCTTTCAAGATTTTGATAATCTTCTGAATCTCTTCATCCTCGCTCTGGAGGGTTTCTAGATCTGGATGTTTCGCAAGAAATTCCTGGAATTTCTCCTTTGGGTCTGCATTTTCATCAGAGGGGCACGGTTCTACCGTGGAATCCAACTCAACACGGGGTGCATGATCGGAGTCTATGATGTTTACATCCATGGGTTCATCTCTCTGAGGTTCCAATCTGGAGAGGCTATCGGCCACAGTATTCTGTTTACCTGTGACATATTGGATGTTGCATCCGTATTCGTTGATAATAATTGCCCAACGTTGAATTCGTGGATTTCTCATCTCTGCAGTGAACAAATGTTTCAACGGTTTGTGGTCTGTCATAATTGTAAATTTTAAACCAAGAAGGTATGGACGGAGCTTTTGTACGGCATAAACGATAGCGTATCCTTCCTTTTCTATGACAGGCCAATTGAGTTGGGATTTGTTGAGCTGATGCGATACGTATTGTATCACACGTTCACCCTGGTCAGTTTCTTGAACAAGGGCAGCTCCAATCGAATGGTTCGACGCGTCGGTGTACAATTTGTACGGTTTTCCAGTATCTGGGTAGGCCAAAATGGGGGCATCAGTCAAAGCTAATCTCAAAGTGTCAAACGATTCCTGACATTCGTCGGTCCAGTGGAAACGTGCATTTTTCTTTGTCAATTCCGTCAGGGGTTTCGCAATTTTCGCAAAAATTTGGATAAACCTACGGTAGTATGAACACATTCCAATGAATGACCGTACACCTTTGACTGTTGTAGGTGCTTTGAGGTCTCTGATGACTTCTACTTTAGACTTGTCCGGCTGAATGCCACAGCACCGATCACCCGCACTTGCGGATCCCAAACCGACCTCATAGGTCATTTTATGCAGTTTCAGTTTTCAAGTGATCTTGAAACGTCAGACGACAAAAGTCAGTCTGACCACGAGCTGTCCGGGACAGAGACCGTCTCTGACACCAGCAGTGCATCAGAGACGAGCTCTGCAAAAACTGTTATAAACACTTCCAGAGCTCCTCTCCTGGAAACCCCCAGCCCCGGCTCCTCCAGCCCCGGCAGCTCACCCGTAGCAAGGAAAATTAGCTTTTCTAGGCACTCCACCCCAGTTTCTCCTGCTAGCGATAGCAGTAGCAGCAGGTGCTCTTTTAACCTTCGCAAGCGTAGATCCCCTAAGCACAAACTTTAAAAACCACCATGGGTTCAATTCTGCAATGGAATACAAATGGCCTTATCGGGAAATTCCCGCTTTTTTCATCAATATTTGCTGAGAAAAAACCGGCACTAGCAGCATTACAAGAGACCCACTTTACTGATAAAGATAACGATAAATACAAAATCTTGGGTTACTCTTGGTATCGCCATAACGTAAACGCTGCTGTCCGTAAGGGAGGCACAGCCATCCTAATAGAAAATAGCATCCCACACAGTCACGTGCCTTTGGTAACATCACTGGACTGTGTAGCTATTAGTTTGAAAATACAACACGTCCAATTGACGGTCGTTTCAATATACATATCCCCTTGCGACCCTGATCCAACGGATCGGGAACTCGCACAACTATTTAATCAAATAAACGGGCCTTTGTTATTACTTGGAGACTTGAATGGTCACCACCCATCCTGGGGCAGCGCCACGACAAACCGTAGAGGTGAAATTATATATGACGCAGTAGGTTCTCAAAATTTAGTTATCCTAAATAACGGCGCACCAACCCGCCAAGCAACGCAAAGCGGACATTTAGACTCAGCCATTGATATTTCGTGCTGCACGCCTAGAATTGCGTCACTGTTTACCTGGGTTGTCGAAGACAACCCAGGCATGAGCGATCACCTCCCAATCAAAATCAATGTCCCCCAAGGAGCACTCGACCGCGTTGATCTGTTTACCCCTTCCTGGAGTCTAAAACGAGCGGACTGGACAAAATTTGAGGCAGAGGTCGACCTCACACTGGTCACCGAAGGTGACCCACACTCGGCAGACATTGAATTAATACTAAGAGCCATAAGCTCAGCAGCACAAGTAGCAATACCAAAAACCAGAGGACCCCGAAAGAAAAACGGAGCCCCATGGTGGAACGCAGAGACGGCACACGCCAAAGCTCAAATGATTAGAGCCCGCAAGGCATATGAGAGGAGGGCACACAGCCCTACTCGATCCGCACTTCGGGCAGCAAAAGAACACTTTCGAAACACGTGCAAGCGGGTTCAAAAGGACAGTTTCAACTCTTTTGCCTCCAAATTCAACCGCTTCACTCCCACCACCCAAGTTTGGAAAACCATTAGAGCTTTCTCTGCGAAGCGACCACCCCGTGGACCTTTCCCTCAACTAAAATAGCTGGCCAACCCATCACCGAACCTAAGGAAGTCATGGATAAATTTGCTGATCATTACGCCAGTGTCGCAGCTAATAACTCATACATCCAGCGCTCCAAAGACCAGGCAGAATGGTGCAAAAAGCACACATTCATCAATTATGGTAATCAAGAGTATTATAACGTACCATTTACAATGACCGAGCTAAATTACGCCATTAGCAAGTGTGGAAACACTGCAGTGGGCCCTGACGAAATTCACTACTCTTTCTTCAGGCACCTCAGCCAAACAGCACTAAAGTACCTGCTTTCGGCCATTAACAACATGTTTCTTAGCGACTCTTTCCCCACATCGTGGCGAGAGAGTATTATCATTCCCCTTCCAAAACCTGGCAAAGAAAAAACAGACCCAAAAGGTTATCGCCCAATTTCGCTTACTAGCTGTGCTAGCAAGCTTGTCGAGCGCATGGTAAACGTTAGACTTCACGAGATCCTCGAAAAGAAGCTTGATGCTATGCAATCAGGCTTCCGGCGCGGGCGAGCCACCACTGACAATTTGGTGAAACTAGTCAGTGACATCCAAAATGGCTTTTACAAAAAGCAAGTAACAATAGCTGCATTCTTCGACATTAAATCGGCGTTCGATCGCGTACAAAAAGACGCCCTTTTGTTTAAATTAAGCAAGCTAGGAATTCGTGGCCACCTTGCAAAATTCATTGAAAACTTCCTCAAGGACCGAAAATTTAAAGTCCGTTGTAGCACCATATTCTCCTACCTGGCAACCCAATACCAAGGCACACCCCAGGGTAGCGTTCTGTCCCCCACCCTCTTTCTAGTAATGATCAATGATCTCTTCGCCAAAAAGCTACCGCCTGGAATAAATTACTCCCTCTTTGCGGACGATGTCGCCATTTGGAAAGCCACTGCAATCGATACCAGGCGGTATAATGAACCAGAATTTCAACACGCAACTACGCAGTTGCAGGATAGCCTAAACGACATCAATAATTGGTGTAGTTTAATGGGTCTATCACTCTCGGCGGAAAAATCATCAGTCGTTGTCTTTGCCAGAGCGCATTCCAGACACGACCCTCCATGGCTCCAAATCTCGGGTAAACCTATTGAATGCACCAATAGCTTCAAATTCTTGGGCGTCACCCTAGATTCCCGTTTGAGTTTCAACGAGCATATCACCAAAGTCGTCTCTAGCTGTCAAAAGCGAGTCAACATTCTCCGCATGCTCGGCGGCACAGAGTATGGCGGGGATCGAAAGACCCTGCTTATGCTCTACAAGTCCCTGATTCGGTCCATTCTCGAGTATAATTCGTTCGTTTTTGACTCGACGAACAAGACCAATAAATTAAAGCTAGAGCGAGTCCAAAATGCCAGTATCCGGGCAGCCACAGGCGCGCTCAGAGAATCCCCCATCACCAGCCTGCTAACTGATAGCGGGCTATGCCCACTCCAGACAAGACGCGACGCCCAGCTTATTTCTTACTACATCAAGGTTAAATCCACCGAAAATCACCCGGCAAAACAATGTTTTGCCCATCCCAGACGAGCAAATAAAGCCACTCTACAGAAGTGGCCCCCATTTAAGCACAGAGTAGCGAAAACCCTGGAAAGCCTCAATCCTGCACTGCCAGCAACAATAGGCAAACCCCCACTCTCCCGCTTCTGGACTCGAAAAGAGCCCAAAGTGGAATTTCTTTTCACTTCCCGTAAAACGGACTTCTCAGAGGAAGAAGTCTCCCAAAAATTCCTAGAGTTCCGATCTTGTAACGCGGACAAGACCTTTATATTTACAGACGGCTCCAAAATAGGCGAAAAAGTAGGCCTCGGCATCTGGGGGCAAAATATTTGCCTTCAGAAAAGACTTCCGGACAACTGCTCTATCTTCACAGCCGAGGCTGTTGCCATCCTAAATGCATTAGCCATAATCAGAACCCAAAATATCAACTCTGTCGTCATCTGTTCAGACTCTAAATCTGTCCTGCAGGGCATCAGTAACGTAGTCAACCCCAGCCACCACGTTATAGCAGATATTCAGAAAGGTATCGATGATGTCTCTTTTCTTTGGATCCCGGGCCACTGCAAAATTCAAGGAAATGAAAAGGCCGATGAGCAGGCAATAAAGTCCCTAGAACTTAGAGAGATCGCACCCTTAACGTGGTCTGGAGACGATAGCAAAGCTCTCCTCCAGGACACCATCCGGAAGCAGATTCAAAATAACTGGACTACAAACCACAGCGCCCACCTATTCTATATCAAGCCTAACATCGGCTACTGGCCCAGTTCCAACCAAAAGAGTCGCCGGCGTGAGGTTATTCTAACCAGACTCAGAAATGGACACACAAAATTAAATGCTTATTGGAACGCGGGTACCTGTGGTACCTGCGACGCAATGGAGAATCCCTATCACATTCTCATCGATTGTCCCCAGCACAATACCCATCGGCAACCCATGCTAGATTACTGCCGAACCCAAAACATCCCTGTAGACCTAAAAACTCTGCTCGGTAACGACCATCCTGAGCTACTCGAAAAAGTCTAGAGAAGTTTCTATAAATCACCCCTCCCAGTATATATGATGGAGGGTGCATGGTGCACCCCCAAAGTAGGACTTGCCTATTTTCCAATCATAGATGATCCACTGCGAAATTTAAGCAATAGTTTTGTAACCTTTAAATGGTTCATTGTAGGCTAAGGATAGGTTATGTTAAGCTAACTTTGAAATCAGGTTAGGTTAGATAGGTTAGATTTCTTCACCGCAGTGATACCTTTCACTCCGGGTCTTTACTAACCACACCTATACTCTTACTAACAATCTAACTATCCTCTCACACTTCTTTTCTCTGCGCGGCGGCTGCCCAGCCGGAGAGGGGAGCTGCAACTTCACCTCCGGGTTGCAGGGTAAATTCGCGGCACCCTGGCCAGGTGTTTAGCGCACTTTCTAAAATACGAAATTATTGAGTTAACGGAGGTTTTCGAGTAACGTATTCAAGCGGACATCAATAGCTGACACACAAAATTCTAAATTCTAGATTCCAAATTCTAAATTCCAAATTCTAAATTTCAAATTCTAAATTTAAGGTCTTCAACCACAGAAATAACCTTCGCACTCTGCGGGTCTAAACTTATTAAAAGACCTCCCTTGGCATGGCTATGCCATTGCCACGACCGTTCATTTGCAAGCTTAAACATCTTGCAACCCATTACTTGAAATAACTCCCATTGCTTTAACAGACTAACGTAGCTTGCCCCCACACAAAATTCTAAAATTCTTTCACACACTCCTTTAGAGGCGGGCAAAGGTGCTAGGCACAGAACGCCTAATAAAAAGCCATTGATTGATTGATTGATTGAATGCCACTTGCTGAGACTACATGTCCAAGGTATTTCACTTCCTGTTTGAGGAAATCGCATTTTGACATTTTGAGCTTCAGGCCTGCCAGCCTGTTGAACACGTCCTCGATGTGTTCGAGATGCTCTTCGAACGTTTTGGAGAATATGATGACATCATCGATATACGCGATTGCATATTTGTGTTGTATGCCTTGCAAAACTTTGTTCATGAGTTCCGAAAATAGCGCAGGAGCATTGGTCAATCCAAAAGGAAGCACATTCCAGGAATAAAGCCCAAAAAAACATGTAAAAGCAGTTTTATCAATTGAGTCTTGATCGGCCATGGCAATTTGCTAATAACCACTTTTCAGGTCTAGAGAGGTGAAGTACTGTGATCCTTCAAGCGATGCTAAGATATCATCAATACGCGGCAGTGGGTAACTATTTTTCACGGTAACCTGGTTAAGTTTCCGATAATCCACGCAGTAACGCTTTCCACCGTCCTTTTTGTCTACAATGACTATTGGACTGGCCCAGGGGCTCTGGCTTGGTTGAATGACTCCTGCTTTTAGAAGTTCATCAATGTGGTCTTCTACCATTTGCCTTTGGCTAAACGGCAGACGATAAGGTCGCTGTTTGATCGGAGCATTGTTTCCAGTGTCAATTTTCATGGTAACCAGATCGGTACGGCCTAAATCAGTCTCGCCTTTGGCAAAAAGGTCTGAATTGCGTTCAATGAGTTGTTCAATTTGATTTTTCTGATGTTCCGGGACGTGAGTGAGGTCAGCTTTTTGAATCTTCATGGCAGGGTCAAATTCTACTTTTGAAGTTACGTTAACCTGCTCATTTGGTTTATCTGGCTGACTCGGTTAACTCTGCTCAACAGCGTTGATTTCCGATGCATCAAGCACCTCAGCAAGTCCTATGACTTGTCTGGAAGGCAGCGTGTGATCACATGTTGTAGTATTCACAATCACAGCTGGCAGGTGACCTTTCTTATTGGGTTTACTCACTGAGTTGAGTAGTATGAGCCCAGGTTCGTCACAGAAGTATGGTGTATTACTCAATGGTTGGATCACGCAGTCCTGATCAATCAGTTGGACGCGATTTACGTACGCTGGAACTTCTACATACGACTGTGCTGGAATTGTAGTCTTTTCCGGTAACCTTACCAATGAGGTGACTGATTGGCAGTTTAGATGTTGGGGCCTCAAAGGGATCACGCTGTTATGAATGTTCATCGTCTTCTTGCCGAAATCTAACTTGACACCAAATTCACTAAGGAAATCATTACCTAAGATGCAAGCATGCTTTAGACCTTTCACAATTTGGAATTTAAACTTCGTACAAAATTTTGAAACTTCAACTGGTGGTGTCGCTGTGCCAAAGATTTTGAGCTTGTGTCCTGTAACAGATTCAAGAGGGGCACAATTTTTGGAGAAGTCCGAAACGTGCTTGGACGAGATTTTAAAAAAATTTCTGCGACACGATCGAAATATCAGCACCTGTGTCTACAGGAGTGTACGCTTTACGGTTTCCGAGGTAAATCCAACACATGGGGGTGTCTCGTTTAATAAAAATCCTGGCGATATTGTCCCTGGAACCTGGGGTTTTTAGGTTTTCCGTCTGTCCGGTCCCGACAATAGATGGACTGTTCAGTTTTCCGGCTGTTGAGGGCCAGAGAATGCGGCTTGTTTTGCTCTACATACACGTTGGGTATGTCCAATCTTCTCACAAAAGGCACAAATTGGGCGACCATCATGGGTCCATTGATACCTTCGGGGCGGCTCATTTGGTCCTGCACCGGATGGGGCAGTCTGTTGACTCTGAAAGTGAGTCCTTTGATGCTGATTCTGAAGCTGCTTTTGCCAATGATTTGGTTGAGATTGCCGTTGAAACTGGCGATTGTTTTGTGAAGGCGCCTAAAAATGGCGTTGATTTTGAGGTGGTCCCTGGTATGGACGTCGAGGTGGGGGTTGACTGTGATTTTGGGGTGAACTGGGAGGTCCAGCTCTTTGATTTGTGCCTACCGTTTTAGCTAACTTGTCTATTTTTGAGCCAACATCCGAAAGACTCTTTTCTAACTTATCGATCCTATCCGTTTGAGCATCATTTCGAATTACGTCTATTTCCATCGGTTCCTCTACATCTGATTTACCTCTACAGAGCTCAAAGGTTCGATCCGTTTGCTGCTCGTCACTTGCAAATTTGACAGCCTCCTGAAGTGTTGCAAATTTCTTCCGGATCAATGCTCGTGCAAGTCGGTCATCATTTACACCCTTCTGAAAGATTTCTACCAAAGTTCTTTGGGAATCGGCACTGTTTGGGTTGTTGAAAACTTCACTAGCAACGTCCTGGAGACGTTCAGCAAAATTTTGCATTAGTTCGCCTTTCTTTTGCCTAACCTTTTGTAGCTTTTCGCGCGCGCAGTATGGATCCTGCAGATTGCTATATCTGTCCCTCAACTCTTTTCTTAGTTCCAGCCATTTGAGATTTGGATTTTCAGTTAGTAATCTGCAGGCAAATTTCCCTGCGGGTACACTTAATGTTCGGGTTGCCAAAATTATCATCCGCTTGTCATCGGCGGTACAGGCGATTGAATCCATATCCCTAGCCCATTCATGAAATTGATTGGAGCTTTCTCCAGAAAATGATCTTACATGTTGCGTAAGACCTTGAACTCGGATCTCCATCGAGATGTCTCGCATAGTATCAATCAAAGTATGTTCAACTGCAGTAGCAATATTTTCAAACATATGCAATAAGCCAGTGAAAATTCAACAGTTTTTTAAGGAAAGGTTAAGGAATCACCTTACTTGTGAGCTTTGAAGCGATGACCGCTGTATGAAGCCCAGATGGTGAAGTGATGGCTGCTGTATGAAGCACAGATGGCGGTGAAGAGATGTGTCGAACAATTTTTTAGTGGCGTTGAAAAGTTATCGGCAGCGTTGAAAAACTGCTGGAAGCGTTGTAAAACTTTTGAAAACGTTGAAAAACTGTTGGAAGCGTAGAAAAACTGTTTTCTGAAGTGGTGGTAGACTATTTTTGAAGTGGAGAAGTCGGCTAATAACTCGAAGAATTGGCGTACTAGTAGAGATGTTGATGGAACTTGAAGAAAACTTGAAGTTCTAGATGAGTTGTGGTAGACTAAAGCTGGATGAAGATTTTTCAGAACCCGCGTAGAGTTCTAAAAACCAGATAGAAGTATTCCTGAGACCATCCGGATTCCAAAAATATATGGGTTGTATATACTAAAGTTGGATGTTGACACTCTTCTTTTCCTGTGTACGCCTCTGGCAGTGGAGCGTGCTAGGCGCGTGGTGACTAGTGTAGCAACTGATGAATCACCAGTTTGGGCAGGCGGTCCAGCTACGGTTGAGTGATGCAACCGTAGGAGCGGGCAGTGCTGTGCGACGTCAGGTCTCGTCGGTGGCCGGCTGCAGCGCGGGTTGGTTGCGTAACAGCGGCGGCGGCGTCGTATGGACGGCTATTGAGAAAAAAGGTTTATGGCTTTTACAGCTGTTTTTGACCTTAGACACGAAATTTATTCTTGCCAATGGTGTTTGTAGAGGCGAATCTTGCGAATTAGATGGTAGTTGGGTCTCTGTTGACAAACTGAGTCTCTAATGGTTTAGACTCAAAGTGACGTTTTGGTAGAGTTGTGAATGGTCGATGGAAGCTTGCTAAGACAAAAAAATCTTTCTAAGTCTCGTGGCTTAGAGAAACTTGAAGTCGGTCACAAACATCCAAACTTGCAAAATTCAGAGTGTAACTTGATCCGATGTAATTCAATCCGAAGGTCACGGCACCAGGCTAATATGTAGCCAAGACTTGTTCTTGGGCCTGGCTGTGAGTGCGTTGCGTAATGGCGGACCTCTAGTTTGTTGTGTTTGCGATAGACAGGCAGCTTTTTCGGATTTTAATATATATATATATATATATATATATATATATATATATATATATTTTATGACTTAGCTTTTAGACCAAACACTCTACCAAGACAGTTCTTCACACTGTTACATTTATCCACTCGCTGTCACAACAGCGTCTACTGAGCGTTGCACTGAGGCTCGTGCTAACACTGGCACTGGCTTGATACTGACCTGCTATTGACAAAACACGGAGAGTTTATATACGTCGGCGGCGGCTAATATCAAAGGCGGCAGCACTTACACTAAGGATACATCTCGAAAACATTAGTGAAACAAGCCTGGCTTCACACGGAGGTTCAGTCACAGCCGACGGACGCTACTAATGCATGCGGCATATGACAAAGGGGCCGCCTATCACTGTCGCTGGGAACTCAGATGGACTCTGAGACATCAAAGGCAATGACGTACAGTACAGCGCAGGTGTCCATTAGACATCAGAGGGAGCCGTTTGATACCACTAAAAGTTATCTTAGATAACCCGGGCGTTCACAGAATGGTACGCCGGCATTCACACGCTCGTGCATGGGAACAGGACTGAGCACACAGCATGACGAGAGCATGTTGGTGGGTAATGAATTCAGATGAGAAAATTCTGTCAAATAATTGATACTAAAATTTATGAATTAATTAAAGACTGACAAAAATCTTTGTCACATGGCTATCATAACAGCTTTGTGGCACTTTCGGGAAATCAAATGTTGCTGCGTGCATGATGTTAAACATGACTCTATCTCAATTCACTCTGGTAATCAGGCATGAAGTTATTGAGGGTCAGTACGAAGAAATGGTCTTCTATACGGGAAATGATTACAAATTATTTCCGAGTGTTGAATTCATGAACTCTTTAATCAGAAAATTTCCAAAGAAATGGAAAAAATGAATAAAAATACAAGGGATATGATGGTGTGTTCTGGACGTCACATAACGTTTATTCCGCGGAAAGCTCCTGATGAATTCACCACAGTTACTTTCTTACCCTTGCTATGTTGTAAATGAGCAAATTACCAAAACAATAGGCGCCTTAGATAACTATCGCCTTTGATCACTCTGTCATATTTTAAACCTTCCATACCTATTTTTCTTTTAAGGATTATACTCATCAAATTCTGTCATTGCCCTTGTTTGTCTGGTTTCCTACGAAAACATTTGAAGGTTGTTTATTTCAAAATACTTAGGACGGTAGTTATTGGGACTAAGGTAATAGATTGAAAATCAGCTGAAGTTCCAATTTCCCTGTTCGATTTGCTAACATGGATGCTAAAATTAGACTAATTTTTGCCTTTCCTTCAGTGATGGTGCCTGATCGACAGGTTTCAATTTGTCTTTTTTGGCACGCAATGGGAATAACACTTTTAGACACATTTTCCGAGGCATATGATTTTCGAAAATCTTCTTTGAGCCTAGGATCTCAACCGATATCTCTGGATTGTATTCTAAAATTTAAAAGAAATGGAAAGAAAAAAGTACGCCCAATAAAAGGGATATAGGAGAGTGCCCCAGATACTATATAAAACCTATTCCATGGACGGTCCTACTGATGAAACCGTTTCACTTACTCCTCCCTAGCCATTGGTTAGAGATCCCGGGGGCTTGGGGAGGTGAGTACTTCCTTGGACTTTAGGTCTCTGTTATGCTTTGTTACAGGGCTTGTATTGCGATGCCAGTGTTAAACCATCCAGTACCATCACCCACCGCCCCCGCCCCCTGATCCCTGGGTCGAGCAGAGATCTCCAGGGGCCTAGCACTTGACACGGCGCCGAAACCAGTATCTGGGGACCCCCGAAAAAAACACTTCCCGCAAATCAGTACTTACGTCCTCCAAAACCAGCATTTGGGGTACCATGAGATTACCTACTACCTACAGGGACCCCATGAGACTACCTACAGGGACCCCCTGGAACTTACTCTCGTGGGGCCCTGAGGATAACTTTGAGGAAGGGGCGGGAGGAAGGAGAGGAATGCTCGCTGAGACTAGCTCTCGGGGACACCTGAGGTCAGCTTCAGGACAGGACATTTTCTAAGGAAAAGTCAGTTGGGGGGGGCATTTCTTGTGCTGGCCATTATAGTGTCTTCAAGGGGCCAAGACCCCATTTTGAGGGGATATAATACAACTTAGACGCGTTAGTGTGAAAGAAATGTTTCTCAATTTTTTAGTTATCCCAAGTTTAGAGATTATGGATGCTGCCCAGGGCTACCAGGTTTTTTTCAGCGGAAAAGGTCAAACCGAGTTAGAAAAAGGGCCAAAGAGAGGCAAAATTTTATTTCCACTAAAATAGCCAAATAAACACCATAAAAGCCAGATTTGAGGCTAAAACGACCCCTAGCGGTAGTCATAAAACCACAGAAAAAGCGACTTGTATCACTGTTCAAAACTAATTGTTGACAGTTTGATATTGACTTGACGCAATATTTGCAGCACACTACCCATATAATAGGAAGCCAGGGGTGCCCTTCCATCCCTGCGTGGCCATCGAATGATTTTATCCACATAACCAAAAATTGTTTTGGGATCATTACCCCCCCCCACTTTTTGACCAACAATTTCCTGATCTCAGTCAAAATGGGAGTAAACCGGAAATTTGTATATCCAGCCGCTGCGGAAGGCAACAAAAGCCCAAATTCGAAAAGTTGTTGGTACTAACGTGGAAAGTTTGCTGTCAGTATCAGGTTGAAGTTTGGCTGGCCCCCTCACTTTTTTGCCGGTGGTGACGCTTATGTATGCTACCACCACAATAATAAATTAAAAGGCTAATCATTTCATACCGCCACTGCAGCAACCAGTCTTACGCACTTTGACTACACCGTGTCCCGTCTAATCCACGAACGAGCTCTTAGCGCTGACAACTGACTGCGTGTGAAATGAGAGCATCATGCAATGCCACGGTTCTGGCTGGGATGTGGGCTTCCGGTCGGATAGAACAGAATGTTTGATTGGTTGTAGGCCAGCGTTCTTCTCCAACGTTGTGATTAGTTGATGCTGAGGCTGCTTTGCCGGGATTTCCCGTAACTACGCGCTTTGTTTCGTCTTCACACGATGAAGTAGACAGCCACGGGTGGAAATTTTTTAACACAACTTTTGTGGATTGACAATTTGGGACCAGAAATAGAACAAAGTTATAATTATCGGGTGGTGTTCTGTCTTATTTTTGTTAAGCGAATCTGCATTTGGTCAATTTTAAGTCATCTGTCTATTTCACTGAGGGGCCAATTTCTGGGCACTGGGGGGCATTTCGCCTGCCTGGGGGGGGCAAATGGCCCCCCAGTTAACATGTTAAAAAATGGCCTGCTTCAGGGACTAACTCCTGATGACTAACTGCCCTGAAACTAAAATGCCCTGAGACTAACTCCTGATGACCTCGTGAGACTAACTGTCGGATCTCTGAGATTAGCTCTCCGGCCCTCCTTACACTAGAACTGAAAGGTCCCCTGAAAGTAACTCGGGCTTCTGAGCAGAGTGGTGCGACTCACGAGTCAGAGTCGGAGTTTAACTCAAATTCCGACTCATTCAACTCTGAGTTGAGTTGAGTTGAGTCAAACAAATTAGACAAGTGAGTTAAGTTGAGTTGAGTTGGTCCACAACATGTCAATGAGTTGAGTTGAGTTGAGTTGTGAAGACAGCGAGTCAAATGAGTCGACGAAAAAGTTGACTCAACAGGTAAACATGTGAAGTAAAAGTGTTTGTATTTGCCTACCTGTTGCGAGCCTCCTTTAGCCTCCTTTAAATATTGTTTCCCTCCAGTGTTTCAATTGTTTAAATCAAAGTTTAAATTCGTCTCAATATATCAATAATTCTACGGTTCAATTGCTTATTTTAAAGGCCCATCCTGATCCGTTCAGAAGAAATCCCTAGACACAAATAATACCTGCACGAGAAAAATTAAACAGGTTCCTATCACTGGCCTTGCCTTAAGCATTTGAAGTGGTGGAACGTACTACAAAATACATTTCAAATCTCTCAAAAACTTCTCATTTTCAAAATTGAACATTACTTCTTTACTTCAAACCCTGCAAAAACACACGTCGTCGCTGGTTGTTGTCGTCAGAAGTCGTCCACTGAGAATAGTGTGCGCCAGGGTAATGTGTGCGCCATTGCTGTCTTTGAAGAACAAATTCAACCAAGTATAGGCTCAAGCTTAGGTAGCTCCAGGGCAAAAACTGTAATTGTCACGTAATAATTTATACAGTAATGCAAATATTTGTTGAACTATATATATGATATTATTTCTTGTGTCTCAAATGCGCCGTCTGCCGCCGCTTTTTTCGTTTTGCCTTAACACGCGCATTGACGGGGGTCTGAGTCACCTTCGGATTGACGAGGGGGGCGGGTAACCGCCCCCTAAGATCTCGAGAACCACGGTAGGTAGCAAAAAACGGTAAACGGCGTTGGGTAGCCCATCCGCTTCTCCATCGAAAATATTTGAACCATTTTTTGTCAGGTCACATTTAAGGTCACCAGAGGTCAAAAACATGCCGTCACATGCCGTCATAGGGATAACATGTAAATTAAGTTTTTTGGCCATTACATCTGAACAAGTAAAGATAGAGCAAAACGACTTAAACCATATGAATCCTCGCAGCAAGCCGAATCGAATGATATATGATTTGACCTTGCTAGGTCAAATCAAAGATTTGACCTGACCTGAGGTCAGGTCAGGGTCAAATTATATAAAATGCATATCATTAGAACTGCAAAGCCAAGGCAAGTCTAATGAAGCTAAAATAAACGCTCTATCACTATCTGTTACTGAGTTATTCAGTAAAAACCATATTTCCCATGTATTACCAATGGAGAGGTCATGCTTCGTACCTGACCTTAGGTCATCGATATCAAAAATACCGGAACATCTTTTAGAGAACCTGGTGAGCCCATTATGTGATATAAGTTTCAATTGGATAAGTTCACCCTGCTCCGACTTATGCTATCTTAAACTTGTTTTAGGTCGGGTCACTTGGCCTGTACTGGTGACCGGACCTGAGATGACCTATCCTTAAAATTTTCACAGAAGTTGCAAAAATGATGAGGGAAAAGGTATACCAAGTACGGCGGCGCTGCACGCCGCCGTTTTTCTGCTGTCTCCGAAAAACCCGAGGGGGGTGAGTACCCGCCCCCGTCAATGCGCGTGTTAAATAGCAGTTACTGCTATTAGCATAAAAAATTGGACCCTTGATTTGACAGAAATGTTGCGACACCTTTATCGCAAAAATCAGAGAATTTTGTGTTTTTTATTTTTTTATTTTAGGTCACTGTTTTTGTCTGATCAGAGTTCCTTCTTGCTTGGCGTCTGTGTTTTATTTGGAAAGCTATACATTAGCAATTGTCTATGAAATCGTGCTCCACAATTCTGAATATAGGTATGTATTGTATTGAAGGTTCTGAAACTCAAAATTAGATTGGGTTTAAAATATGAATATATTGGAATCCAACACGTTGATAGAATTATATTTCTACTGTCCTTTGTCATATATGGTATAATTTTTCTTAGGGTTTGCTGTAGTTCATAGAATTAGCAATTGCAGCTAGGTACTCTAATAGTTATTGCTTAAATTTGTATTTAACTCATGGTATATTAATGTTCATTCTTAAAGATCACCTAGCATCGTTCTCTAACAGAAAAACAATACTAATACCATTCCTGCAAATACAGTTAATATCATGTTTTTTAGCTTGGACCTTTTTTGACAGTATGGAGGCTCAATGTGTTGCCTATGTTGGTGTAACCTTAGCCCTTTTGGTTCCTTTCCATTCCATTTACCTAGTTTAATATGCAATGCTCCTTTTAGAAATAGTTGCAACATATGGTAGCTTTTTTGGGCGGTTACAGTCCGGAAGAATTAAAAAGTTATTCATGGTTGCTGGCTCAATGTTAACCAATGTTTGAAAGCCAATTATTTAATTGTCCTTCTATCAATCTTCCGTTTCATGTCAGACTTTTTGAACAGCTTGTTTTTTGCTGGTTGATTAATTTATTTCATATTTTTTTAATATTATTTATATATTTCTCATGTATTTATTTTATTTTGAAAATGAGTCAAAGTTTGAGTTGAGTCGTGAGTTGAGTTGGAGTTGAGTCGGATGAATTCATCCTTGAGTTGAAGTTGAGTCGACTCACTGAACTCTTGATCATGAGTTGAGTCGGAGTTGAGTCAACCGCTCTCAGCACTTGAGCTGAGTTGAGTCGACTCAAGAAATTTCTGAAACGCACAACTCTGCTTCTGAGATCAGTTCTTGGGGGACCTGAGACTAGCTCTGGGGCCCCCAAGACCAACACTTGACGCTACTCACAAGGTTAATATCCGGACCCTCTCCCAATTGGATCTCAGGGGGTCTCTGAGACTGATTCACAGCGCCTCTTGACCAAAATTAGGGGCCCTGAGAATCTCTCGGGGCTCCTTAGATTAGTCATCGGCAGCACCTCTGGACCTATTTATCGCTCCCCCCCAGATTTGCTCTGGGGAGAGGGGGCTGAGACTGACTCTCGGTGCCATCCAGATTAGCTCTTGGGGGTACCCTCAGGCTGTCTCTGGGGCATGGGGCGGGGGCTGGGAATGACTTCCGGCAGCCCTCTGAGACTTACCCTGGGGCGCCCCCTGAGACTAACATTCGAGGGGGAGGTGTGGAAGCACCCCTGAGACTGAGTCTTTGGCACGACACTCCTGAGATTGCCTCTCGGAAGCCCAAATTAGCCCTCAGAGGCCTAAGGCTAACTCGGGGCCCGTGAGGCAAAAATTCGGGAGCACCTCTGGGAATTACTCCAAAACCCCAAAATTAGCTCTTGGACGAACCGGAGACTAGCTCCCGGGAGCACTCTGAAACCAACTTTTAGGTGCTCCCTGAGATTGACTCTCAGGGCCCCTTATGCAAAAACTAGTGGGGGGGGACAGCCTGAGACTAAATCTCGAGGGTTCCAAGATTACCCCTCGGGGGCCTCCTCAGACCACCATTCTGCGGATCAAATGAGACTAACTCTCGGACCCCCAGATTAACTCTCGGGGCCACCTGAAGAGAATATTGACTCTTGAGAGAGATGCCCATAAGACTACGGGACCGAATATCGGGGGTCCTCTAAGACTAACTCTCGGGGTCCCTCTACCGACACTTGGGGTTTTCTGAGACTCATTCTCATGGAGCCCCTGAAATAGACTGTCGCGGGGCCCTGAGAACCACTCTCTGGGGGCCCCTGGGACGAGCTCGGCCCCCCTGAGACCGACTCTTTAGCTTGGGGGCCTGACACCAAGCTCGAGGAGCCCCCTGAGACCAAGCTCGGGGCCCCCTGAGACCAGGATTGAAAGGCTCGTGAGACTAAAGCTCGGAGGCCCCTGGGACCAAGCTCGGGGGCCCTTGAGACCGAGCTCAGGGGGCCTCTGAGATCAATGTTCGGTACTTTGGAGCCCTCAATACCGATGATTGGGGCCCCCTGAGACCAAGCTCGGAAGGTCCGTGAGACCAAGCTCGGGAGGCCCTGAGACCAAGTTCGGGGGTCCCCTGAGACCAAGTTTGGGGGCCCTTGAGACCGAGCTCGGAGGCAGCCTGAGACCAAACTCGGAGGGCCCTCTGAGACCAAGAAAGAAAGGCTCCTGAGACTAAGCTCGGGGGTCCCTGGGACCAAGCTAGGGGCCCCCTGAGATCAAGATCGAAAGGCACATGAGACTAAAGCTCGGGGGACCCTGATACCAAGCTCGGGGGCCCCTGAGACCGAGCTTAAGGGGCCCCCAAGATAAATGTTCAGTTCCCTGGAGTCTCGATACCGATGATCAGGGCCCCCTGAGACCAAGTTCAGGGTCCCCTGAGACCAACCTCGGAGGCCCCTGAGACCAAGATCGAAAGGCCCGTGAGATTAAGCTCGGGGCCCCTGAGACCGAGCTCAGGGGGCCCCCGAGATCCATGTTCAGTACTCTGGAGCCCTCGATACCGATGACCGGGGCCTCCTGAGACCAGGTTCGGAAAGCCCGTGAGACCAAGCTCAGGGGCCCCTAAGACCAATCTCAGGGGCCCCTGAGACCAAGTTCGGAGGTCCCTTGAGATCAAGCTTGGGGGCTTCCTGAGACCAAGCTCGGGGCCCCCTGAGACCGAGCTCAGGCGGCCCTCTGAAACCAAGCTCAGGGGGCCCGTGAGACCAAGCTCAGGGGGCCCTGAGACCAAGCTCGAAGGTCCCCTGAGACCGAGCTCGGAGGCCCCCTGAGACCAAGCTCAGGGGGGCCGCGAGACCAATGCTCGTGTTTTCCAGCGCATAAGGTCAGCCCAAGGGGGGGTCCGAGGACCCCACGGACCTCCTTGGCTACGCCACTGGGTGGGGCACATACAGTGGCGCAGCCAGAGCTTTAGAATGGAGAGGGAAGGCCATCCCACTGGGGCAGCCCGAGAAAAGAGGCACTTATCAAGGTGATCAAAAAACTTGTTATATCTAGGTTTATATCGATATTTTGGCACATTTGACCCATGGTGAGTCAAAGTTCAGCATTGGGAGAGGGGGATTCGGTTAAAATAAAAAAGTTTTTACAAAAAAAATGGCAAAATGTCTTCAGAGTGACGCCACCAGCCTTCACAGATTTAAGAACGATTAGGCTAACTGACAGAGGCAGTAATATTATCAATGAACATCAGAAAAAGCACCAGCGCCTAGGGTGTTTGCTCCTTTGTACGAGTTAAGACAAAAATGAGTCAAAAATTGCTTTAGTACCTACGACTTGTTCAGCAGCGGGTTCCAGATGGTCGTGAGAAATCGTCAATTGGCATAGGGGAGCCCTTGCTGTCTTCAGTCAGGTTGACGTGTCGTTCCTATTGAAGAAATCAAATAAAATGGTTAAAATCTCAGTGAGTTCCTTGAAGTTATCTGATCTTTCGGGATCCTTCCACCAGAAAGAAAGTTGGCGACGCCCCTTGTCCTTAGCAGCTGCTGCGCCGTTGAATCCAAACACCCATTGATTTAATGCGCGAAAAATCAGTCTAACAAGCCTTCGGCCTCGCCGCGAACAACGCCTGCTCGGATTGAAGGCGCAAGTACTACGCGACAGCTGAGTCCACGCCTGACGTCATAATGTAAACAGCGTTTTCCGCGCGTGCACGTGGGCGCGGCAGTGTTTTTCGGCTGTTACGGTGTGAGGCGTAGTTAGAAGTCAGAAGGGCCGCCGTGAAGGACCCCCGAGTCCGAAAACCTGACCGAGACACGATGGGCACCTGCCCAGGTCGGTATTAGCTTTGTTGTTTTCAACTTCAATGAGACTAGTACAAACGAGGTCAAAGGAAAAACACGCCGGTAGTGGTCACGTACACAGAGCTCGGGAGAGGGTTAGCGGTAGCCTTGGCCGCGGCTGGCTTCCTGCGAAAAGAAGTGCTTCTCCGGATGTGACCGGGCCGCCGGCCACGGCCAGTGGTTTTCTCTGGCCGTCCTGGCGCCCGCCTGCTTCTTCCTAGGAGGGTTCTAAACACGGAGCTGGCACCAGGTCAGACAGCAGACGAAGGTCTATTTTCTTGGTATTTGGATGCGGTTGCTTTTGCGTGAAGTCTACTTAAAAAAATAGCCAAGCAGTCAAGCGCTAAAAAACTGAATAGAGCGACAACTTTTTGGGGAGGCACTGTGGTAATTTGAGCCAAATTTGGGGTCTGGCGGGTGCAGAGCTGGTCACGTGAACCGCGGACGGTTCAGTGAACACTGGTCACGTGCGGAACTGGGCAACGAGCGAGAAGTGCAGAGAGCAGTCGTCAGTTTCCTGTAGATCTGTACCACGCTAGTTCTCGGTACTGGAGATACCGCGTCCTCGCTGGAAAGCCAACCAACACCGTACTTTAACCCTATTTCCAACGGGTTTCCGGCTACCCCTATTTCCAACAGAGGGGGGCGGATTCTGTCCCCCATAAGATCTCAAAATCTACCAGGCCGATTTTAAAAATTAAAACTGCAATCGATTCCTCTCACGCTCAACTCCATTTTTAACTAATAATTCTAAATTTTGAAACTTGAGGGTAGGGGATTCAAAATTTGTCTTTTAGGCTTGATTTTTTACGAGACCAGTATGGATTGACAGGAAATTGCTTGGAAATGGTCATATCTCTCATTTAGGCGAAATCTCAAATTCAAAGGCGGTTCTAGGGCCAGAAATGGGGGGATTATATGAATTTTGTCATGTCTTCTTTTTGCAGAAATGCACACGCCAGGTACAGTGTGATATCTCTGATGTCAAGCAAAGTGCGCAAATGCAAGAAATATGTCAGAGGCGGATTCAGGGAGGCAAAATAGTGGGGCAAGACACAAATTCCCCGCCTTTAACCCTCGCCCCACCGGAGCCATCGATGGCCCCCTAAGGTTTTTCCGGGATAGCAGAAAAACGAAGAAGCGCAGCACCGTGGGTGAGGACTCTACCTCTCACTGCATCATTTTCCCACCATCCCTGAAATTTTTTACCTCGGGTCACCCAAGGTCAGGGTCACCAGACGAGGTCAACCAAGGTCACCTCACTTCAACTTTAGAGCTCTGTAAGAGCTACATTTCGAATTCGATCAATTTGAAACTTCGTACACTTTATGGCCCCTCCAGGGTCTATAAGGTGTATATCCGGGATTTTTCGATTTCGTGCCCTGAAGTCAGGTCACGAGGTGACCTCTCCCATTGAAAAAGCATGGGGAAAAGCTGTCTTATGATCTAAAAGTCACAAAAGCGATTGAAAATGCTCAGCTTAATCAGAAAAGCGTTCTTGGACACCCTTTGACGGATTCCAGGGGCCATATTTGCCCTTTGACCTCTCTAATGGCATCCAAGGTCACAAGGGGTCAAAAACAGTAAAAACTTTTGACCTAGTTAAGCTAGAGCGCTGAAACAAAGTTTGTCTTGTCACTGGCTTTCATTTGATATACGGCAAGGTCACTTTCTGACCTTTCGTGACCTTAGGTCATCTTAGGTCACGAGGTGACCTCTGGAGGTCAAACCAATGGCGGGAGGTCTTAACGTTTCACATAGCGGAAAAAGGACTGACGATTTCCTATCAAATCAGACTTCAATAGCTCTAATGGTATGAGAGTAATGCCCAGTTTGCTTAAGCATTGCATATTTGAGTGAGAATAGCCGATCTTGACGTAATTTGACCTCTGGAGGGCAAACCATTGACCTGAGCACTAAAACATGCGAAGTAATTTCTTACTAAATTCACGCGAGCTTTCTATTGCACTTTGCAGATTTGCGCTAACGCCCATATTTTCGGAGTTAGAAGGGGGCCATCGATGGCCCCCGGTGGGGCGAAGGTGGCGCTGGACCCCCGGTGGGGCGCGGGTTAAGGTATGGCTACTTTTCAAATTCCCCCGCTTTTATCCACCCCTGCCCGACACGAGAGACACTCCTGGATCCGCCTATGGATAAACTGTGTCCATTTGGTGTTAGGACTAAGTGCATATCTACGATGCTTTTCCCGATTCAATGCAGACACAACACTAAAGTACGTTTGAAAGTTAGTGATCCCCTAATTACGGTACCTGAGCACGCCTATGATATCCTAGTATCATTGAATACACGGATGGGATCAATACATCCTTATTTTTACCCCTCCCGTCCATTCTGTAGGCCGTTTATTCACTTTGGAAGAGTTCGAATGGATAACATTGTAGACCCCATTTTGAGCTTATGGAACCGCCTATGGCCAAAAATATATCGAAATACACATCAACTGTCATCCCAAATCTCATTTGGTGCTAAAACGAAATATAAGTTACAAGTTTTGTCCCATTCAATGCACACACAACACTAAAATGAACTTGAGTGCGTGTGAACCCCCTAATTACGATACCTGAGCACGCCTTTAGCTTCTTGTCATCATATAATACATATATGGGATCAATGCATAGTTATATTTACCCTTCCCGAACAGTATTTACCCAATCTGTTTACTTTTGAAGAGGATGGATAACATTGTAAGCCCCCCCATTTTGAGCTTCTGGAAACGCCTATGGCCAAAATTATATCAAAATATAAATCAACTGTCATCCTAAATATCCGTTATAGCATTCATACATAACAACTGCCGCCAATTCATAGCAGACAGCTTTATTGTAGGACAAACGCAACGCAGGCAACAATGCTCGGCTTCTGGATAAACCCCCTAAACTAGCGAGCCATAGCTCCGCCTCTGCCAATCAGGGGCGCAGCCAAGGGGGGCACAGGGGGCACGTGCCCCCCCATCGGTGCCGGGGTGCCCTTTTGATTGCCAGGTGGTGTGCCCTCTTTGGGCCGTGCCGCTCGAAATTTAGTACCCTACGTCGTTGAGCCTAGATGGAACTAGACTGCATTTAGTGATTTAAGCTATTGTTTGACAATTAAGTGCCTTTTTGGTCAGTTAGGGCATTCTGTCGCCTTTCCAAGCACCCGGGAAGAGTAAAGGCACGTAATCCGTTTCCAGATAATGCCTCATCGTCGCCAGTAATCGTATGGGCAGAGCAAATCTGGTGCCCCTTGAGCTCATTTGGTGCCCCCTGACCGCTGGTCTTGAACCCTGGAGCTGATGATGTGCCCTCTGAGCTGATCTGATGCCCTCGTAGTCAATCTGGTGCCCCCCTGAGAAAATAATTGTGCCTTCTGAATCTATATAATGTTCTCTGAGTTAGTCTGATGCCTCCGAGCCTGCTTGGTGCCTTATTAGCTGTTTTAGTGCCCCTTGAGCTGATCCGGGCCCCTGAACTTATTTAATGCCTCCCGTAGTTTATCTACTGTCCAGGGCCACAGCCAGGGGACACAGGGGGCAGGTACCCCCATCGGTGCCGGGTGCCCTTTTGATTGCCAGGTGGTGTACCCCCTTTGGGCCGTGCCGCTCGAAATTTAGTGCCCTACGCCGTTGGACCTAGACGGAACTAGGCCGCATTTAGCGATTTCAACTATTGTTTGACAATTAAGTGCCTTTTTGGTCACCTAAAACATTCTGTCGCCTTTCCAAGCACCCGGGAATAGTATAGGCACGTAATCCGTTTCCAGATAATGCCTCATCGTCGCCAATAATCGTACGAGTGGAGCTCATCTGGTGCCTCCTGGAGCTGATCATGCGCCCTCTGAGCTGATCTGGTGCCCTCGTAGTCAATCTGGTGCCCCCCCTCCCCTGAATAAATAATTGTGCCTTCTGAACCTATATAATGCTCTCTAAGGTAGTTTCATGCCTCCGAGCTTGCCTGCTGCCCTATTAGCTGTTTTAGTGTCCCTTGAGCTGATCCGGGCCCCCTGAACTTATTTAATGCCTCCCGGAGTTTATCTACTGTCCAGGGGGGCACAAGGGGCACGTGCACCCATCGATGCCGGGTGCCCTTTTGATTGCCAGGTGGTGTACCCTCTTTGGGCCGTGCCGCTCGAAATTTAGTGCCCTAGCCGTTGAACCTAGATGTAACTGGACCGCATGTAGCGATTGAAACTATTGTTGGACAACTTAATACCTTTCTCGGTCAGCTAGGGTATTCTATCGCCTTTCCAAGCACCCGGGAAGAGTATGGGCACCTAGTATGTGTCCACCTAATGCCTCATTGTCGCCAATAATCGTACGGGTAAAGCCGATCTGGTGCTCCTTGAGCTCATCTCGTGGCCTCTCAGCTGGTCTTGGCCCCTTGAGCTGATTACTTGCCCTCTAAGCTGATCTGGTGCCCCTGAGTCAATCGAGTGCCCCACGGAGCAAATAATTGTGCCTCCTGAACCTATATAATGCTCTCTGAGTTAGTCTAATGCTTCCGAGCTTGTTTGGTGCCCTAATAGCTGATTTAGTGCCCCTTAAGCTGATTCGGGCCCCCGAACTGATCTCATGCCTCCCCAAGTTGATTCTGTCTCCTAAGTCAATATGGTGCCTCTTCAGCTGATTAGGTGCCCCCTCCACTGATTATTGATGTCTCCTTAGATGGTCTGGTCCCCCCTGAGCTGGTTTGGTGGGCCCTGAGCCCACCTTGTGTCCCGTGAGCTGTTATGTTGCTCCCTGAGCTGATTTAGGCTCCTGCCAGAGTCTGGGGGGCTGGGAGCTGATCTGGACCCCGAGCGGATCGATCTGATGCCACCTGAGCTGCACTAATGCCCCTTAGTCGATCTGGTGCCTCCTGAGCCCATCTGATGCCCCCCCTGAGTAATCTGGTGCCCTTTAAGCTGATCTGAGCCTCCTTACGTGATTTCATGAGCAGATCTAAAGCCCTGAGCTGAGCTAGGCCCACAGAGGCTGATGAGGGCCCCTGAGATGGTATGGGGCTCCTGAGCTGATTAAGTGCCTCCTGACTTGATCTGGTATTCCCGAGCTGGTCGGGGACCACTGATCTGATTGTTTGTCCCCGGAGCTGATCTGGTGCCCTATGGGCATCTGGTGTGCCCTGAGCAGCTATGGGGCTTTTGAACTGATTGGGCCCCGAGCTTATGAGGGATCCCTGAGCTGATTTAGTGCCCCTGACTTGAACATGCCCCCTGTGCTGATCGATCTGGTGCACCCTGAGCAGATTACTGCCTCCTGAACTTAACTAATGCCCCCTGAGTCGATCTGGTGCATGCTGAGTCATCAGTGTGTCACCTGAGCCCATCTTATTCCCTCTGAGCTAGTCTGGTGCCCCATGGCTAATATGGTGCCCTTTAAGCTGACCCGGGACCCCTGGGTTGATTACGTGATTTCCTGAGCAGCTACCAGGCCCTGAGCTGAACTGGGCCCACAGGGGCTGGTGAGGGCCCCTGAGATAGTATGGGGCTCCTGAGCTGATTAAGTGCCTCCTGACTTGATCTGGTATTCCCGAGCTGATCTGGGCCCCGAGCTGGTCGGGGACCACTGATCTGATTGTTTGTCCCCTAGGCTGATCTGGTGCCCTATGGGCCGATCTGGTGTTCCCTGAGCAGCTCTGGGGCTTTTGAACTGCTTGGGCCCCGAGCTGGTGAGGGATTCCTGAGCTGATTTAGTGGCCCTGATTTGATCCTGCCCCTGACCTGACTTGAGGCCCCTGAACTGATCTGGGGCCCCAATAGCTGATCTGGGGCCCAAGAGTGGGTCTAGGTTCTGAGTGTACCCTGAGCTGGTCTGGGCGCTGAGCTTGTGAGAGCCCCTAAGTTGGCTTGAGGTCCCCTGAGGTGATCTGGCGCCTTAAACTGTTCTGGGGCTTCTTGAACTGGTTTAAGGCCCTATGAGCCTATCTGTGGCCCATTGAGCTAGTCTGATGACCACATCTCTGGGACCAATGAGCTAGTCTAGTCCCTGGGTGAAGAATGAGCTGCTCTGTGGCCTGATCTACATCAGGGGCCCCTGAGGTGGTCTTGAATAGACAGATAATAATAACACAAGGCCAACTCCCATCATTTCGGGGCGGGTTCACTGAGCTAGTTTAGTCCCTGGAGGCACAGCTGGGGGATGGGGGAAGCTGCTCTGGGGGCCTCTGATCCACATTTGGGGGCCCCAGAGCTGGTCTTGAATAGATGGGAAATAAGAACACAATGGAAACTCCCCTTGTAAAACGGAGCTAACGAGGAATGAGGAATCTCTAAAACGGCTTGTGATACCTGGGCACCCCAGGTTATATAAATTGCTTATTATACTGGTGGATTCTGGGAAGGGATTATAAGAAGGCACGTGCCCCTGAGCTCAGAGCACAGTCCCCTAAACCAGGATTTCTACTAATTAATTTAAATGAAGAACTAGTTGTTACAATTTTCAGCCCTGTCACACCATCCCCATCTAAACCACCGGCCTCTTCACCTTTTATTTACTCTTAACTGCGACCGATCCTTGAGAATATGGAACTTAATAAACGAGTTCAAAAGGTATCTCCCAAATTTTTCCGGCAGCAAAAATGTGTTCTTCCAAAGACACTATGCCACTCCTCGTCCCACGGCGATTGTGGGAGGCAAGGAACTTAATCCGTGTTCAGCCAGGGCTCACTCGTCACGACAAAACCAGTGGGCATAACCAAAAAATTTTCGACTCCAATATGCCTTAACCTGCACATTGTAACAGATATCACATGCTCCGCTGATGTTAAGTATTTGCATGAGTTGGCTGTCCTTAAATCTATCCCAAAAAGTAGTGTTTTGGCTACTTCCATGGCATTTTGGTGATATTTTGTTCCTTTTTTCGGTTTTAATCGAGTTTTCCTTCTCCGTCAATGATTTCTTTGCATTTTTATTGAACCAAAGATGCCCAAAAAATTATATAAACAAAGATATAGTAAGTTTTTTAGGTTACGTTAAAAAGTGCCCTTTTTTCCCCGGGGTGCCCTCAAAGTTGGTGTGCCCCCCATACGAAAGCTTTGGCTGCGCCCCTGCTGCCAATTATATAGTTTCAAAATTTTAGGGAGCACGCGCTATTTAGTTTTAGAAAAAGTGGCAAAATTTGAAGAACCTATCTCAAACCGTTTTGGAGATACTATGGAAAAACCTGACGGGTAGGCAGAATCTGCCCCCCCTGTTGGAAATAGGGTTAAACTTGTGTTTCCCACGATAACAATACGTGAAAACCGTCAGCGGGAGCGGTCATTCCGTCACGGGAGTAGAATGTCACATAACGTGACACCCATACCACTCGGTACCGCTTCTGTCTGTTCAGCCAGAGTCTACCTGGGAAAATGTATCTCATAAGGGGTCCCGTCTTGTTGTCCAATCCCATTTTTCTTTCGTGATGTTTTCCGAAAAAAATTATGACGACCCATTCCGAATGTGACCTTAGAAATGTTGCCCCATCCCGTTACTGGCCGACCTATAAGGGACAGTCAAGCCAACACGCTTCTAGCGTTCCCTTTACAGCCGATGAAACATTGAGACGGTTTTCAACACGGGCTCACCTTAACCCTCGCCCCACCGGGGCCATCAATGCCCCTAGGCTTTTCAAAGATAACGGAAAAACAGTGATGAAGAGCGGCGCCGTACTTGGGAACCTGCTCCTTTTTGCAATTTCTAATGCAATCTAAGATTCAGGTCATGAAAAGTCAGGTAGGGGCAGGGGCGTAGCCAAGGGGGGCGGCAGAGACAGTCAGTCCCCCCTGAGGGCCCCCTACGGACACGAGCTGCGCTTAGCGCGGCTCGTCTGCACTATACCCTATGGCCAAATTTGGCATTTTATACCAGGTAGGGCCCTCTTAAGCCCTCTACAGCACTCTATTATGTAACAATCAGGGCCCTTTTTACCCATCAGGGCCCTTTTTGCGCTGTCGCAGGGGCCCTTTTGGGGCGCCGCCTCCCCCCCCTGAGCGAAATCCTGGCTACGCCTATGGGTAGGGGGATGGGTAGCTTAGTGGATAGCCCGTCTGTTTACTTAGTCACCGGTCCCGGGCTCAAGTCCCGGCGGAGCCTCTGAATAAGTCGATCTGATCCCCCAAATCCCTCGCAACAGGGTGAGAGTTGGCGACGCCGTATAACCTTGGCATCGTTAAAATCCAAAAAAATATTATAACAGGTCAGGTCACCAGGTGAGGCCAAACAAGGGAATTTCATTTCCAACTTTGAGCTGTTCCATTACCTACACATTTCTGAAAAATGGAAATACGTATCGGAAACTCAGAATCAGCATACATTCTTAATTTAGCTTGCGTCAACTCAACGAAAGACTCGCCATCATTCTTGTATCGTGATCTTTTGGCTGTATTCAAAATTAACAGTCTGGCAAATCGACGACCACAATATGATATCCTTTACGTGCACAATAATACTTCTGGCAAGATAGGCTATGCCTTTATTCTTGGAAAATTCCCTGATCATATGTTAGGAAAGAAAGCACATGCAATATTTGGTAGTCTGCTACATGTTCCATTTGTAAAAGAACACACTGTTAAGCGTGGATTGTTTTGTCGCTCAACCGCTAATTGTAGCTGGTACATGACAGAATGTCCGCTTTCCGGCCCTTCTAGATCCTCGTTTAACAGTTTCAGATCACAAGTTGGTTTATATATTAGCACGTGCATTGACGGGGGTCTGAGCCACCTTCGCTTTGACGAGGGGGGGCGGTTACCCCTTTCAAAGATCTCGGGAACCACGCTAGGTAGCGCAAAACGGTAAACGGCGTTAAGTAGCCCATCCACTTTGCGATCGAAAATATTTGGACCCTTTTTTCTCAGGGCACATTTAAAACACTAGAGGTCAAGACATGTCCTCTTAGGGATAACATGTAATTGAATGTTTTTGGTCATTACATCTGAACAAGTAAAGATAGAGCAAAACAATTTATACCATTGGTATCCTCGCAGCAAGACATATCGAATGATGTATGATATGACCTTGCTAGGTCAAATCAGGTCCAATATGTGATTTTACCTGACCTGAGGTCAGTCCAAGGTCAAATTAGGTGAAAATACATATCGTTGGAGCTGCAAAATCAAGACCAATCTAATGAAGCTAAAATAGATACTGTATCACCATCCATTATCAAGTTATCTAGTTAAAACCACTTTTCCCACGTATTTCCAATGGAGAGGTCATGGCTTGCACCTTATTTCGACAGCCTACACGACATTTCCAGGTTTCTCCACTCCATGAGGGCTATTCCGAAACCATCGTCACAGTCACATAACAGTCACATAATAAGTATAACCATTAAGTATGTAAGCATAATTTCAACAACTGTCTTGCATGGCTAACTTGAATTTCTTATGACTTGCCTAATGCGAGATTTGAACACTTCGGTACTGACAATATTAAGATCATTGGGTATAACGTGCTGGTTGAATTTTGCAGATGCTCGATATATGGCAACTCTTCTAAAAACGGCGTGGGACTCTATCTCTTCCGGCCATCAAACTGACATAATCTACACTGACTACTCTGCGGCCTTTCAGAGCGTGAATCATAAACTCTTACTCTATAAGCTTCAAAAATCTTATAACGTGTCTGGAAAAGCGCTGTCCTGGCTTAAATCATTCCTTTGCTCGAGAAAACAACGGGTTGTCGTAAACGGAAAGTGCTCTCATTGGACGGATGTGCGCTCTGGAACACCGGAAGGCAGTCAAATATCTCCTTTGCTCTTTGCCTTGTTCATTAATGATCTGCCAAACGAAATTCAAACAAATTCTTTGCTATTTGCTGACGATGTGAAGCTTTACCACCAAATTCATACTCCCGAAGACTCAGAACTGCTCCAGGCTGATCTAGATAGATTGGCTAAGTGGTCCGAATCCTGGAAGCTAAATCTGAATCCCTCAAAATGTCATTCGTTTAGAATCACTTTAAAAAGGAACCCCATTCCGGCAATCTACAAAATTCGAAACACACCTCTGGAGCACATGGACAAAGTTCGCGACCTCGGCATTTGGTTAGATTCCAAATTGAACTTTTCAGAGCATATAAACATCATCGTCAGCAAGGCAAACAAGATGTTGGGTCTGTTAATGCGCTCTCTTCAGACTGGTCGAGGTGGTGGAAGACTTAAGGAAGGACCAATTTTGGCTGCATATTTTGGCAATGTTCGATCAATTCTGGAATATGGATGTGTCATCTGGGGCGGAGCTGCAAGATGTCATTTGGATAGATTAGACAGGGTCCAACATAAATTTTTTATTTGGCTCGCATCCAACATTCACACATCTCGACCATCTCAGTCCTTGTCATACCATGATCTCTTAAAGCTCTTCAAAATTAGCAGTCTGTCCCAGAGGAGACTCCAGTACGACATTTGCTTCGTACTCAAAATCATAACCGGGAAGGTGGACTCCGCCTGTCTGCTCGGGAGCTTCCCACTCCATGTACCTCAGCGGCGAACCAGGGGGATGCAAAGCCACATTTTACATGTTTCCCTGCCTCGTGTGGAGACCATCAAAAGAGGCTTATTTCGCAGGGCAGCGATTGCTTTTAATGGCCATCTTGGACGCTGTCCCGAGGCAGACCCCTACGCTTCGACCTTTAGTAGTTTTAGAGCCAGGGTGAGGAAATATGTTAAAGCTCATCCATTTTAGGCTTCTTATCGTATTTTATGCCGTTTTTCATGTCTTAATGTATTGCAGTGTTTCTGATGTATTTTCATTTGCTTCATATTCATAGCTTCGTGTATATTTTATATCGAGTGTTTTATATAACTGTTGCAGGAATAGGTTGCATTACATTGTTACACGGTTGCATTGTAAATATTCATTGGTGTGCTGTTTTATTGCTTGACTTCAGCTGTAATTGGGTTTTCACATACCTGTTGCTGATAAGCCTGAATAAATGAAATAAATGAAATGAAATAAATATGAACTGACGTTTTCCATGGTTGTTATTTGGGCGATAGAGTGACAGTTGCAATGATTGCCGGGTTTTACGAGCTATAATTTCGTGGTTGAATGATATGTTGTTTCTAATAGATGAGGGGGTTTCGTTCGTGATGATTCTATGCAGTAAGCATACATCGAAATAGGTTAACAACTGGGGAATCGTCAGACATTCTAATTGTCGAAACACATCGGAAATATGGTCATATTTTCTACGCCCAGATATCACTCTTGATGCAAAGTTCAACACTTTCTGTAGTTCAGAAAGCACACAAGGGTTTGCGCTGCCATACACTTGAACACAGTATCATCTAAGGTGTGGCATGACGAGTGAGTCGATCAGACGAGGCAATGCTGAAAGGGGTAGAGCATGTTTTGCATGAAGCAATCCTAGTAGCATGCCCAAGCATCAACCAGCTAAGTTTTTGACGTGATATTTCCACGAGAGGTTACTATCCATTATAACGCCTAGGTTTTTAATCTTATCGGTACATTTGAGCGTTTCGCCCATGAATCTGATGCTTGGGGATTGGCTCAGACTTGCGATTTATCTGCGATCCCTGCAGTGTAAAAGCTCAGTTTTTTTCGGCACTAACCATCATTCCATGCTGTTGGAACCAAGTGCACATTGTGTTTAGTATCCTTTCCAAACAATTATGCATAGCTGTTATTCTGCTTTGGAGTCCAGTGATAGCCACCTGTGTGTCGTCTGCAAAGCGAACAACTGTGACCCGCAACCCATCGAATTCAGATGGAATGTGACATGTGAGGTCATTACTTATAGGGGAAAGTGGGGGGGGGGGTCATGGACACCGTGGGTAAGACGGACACCCCTTGTTTGGGACGAACTGACAGCGCCGCGACCGGGAAAAGCGTGTAATACGCTTCCTCTTAGCGCGCGTCGGTCGCAGAGCAACGTTGGGTCCGGTAAGCTCTCTAGGTTTAACACAATTTTCATAAAAGTAAAAACTGCAACTCATGTGTTATTTTCACAATCGAATTCTTAAAATCATTGCATGGATGTTTATATAGATACATTATTGGTATTGTGTAATATGGCTCTTCAAGATGTTACATTTTGTTCACCGCAGTCGCTGACTTTGTAATCGCAATGGCATCCAGTTCATGTCCAAGTTTGTTTAGGGAGAGCAGAATGGGGTAAGACGGACACCATGTGTGGGGCAAGATGGACATGTTATCCCACACAAGAGTATATTTAGTTTTATATGATATAAGCTTAAATAAGCAAGTTTATCAAGAGCTTTGGGGCCAGCGATACACCTGAGCGGAGGTGGTTTTGGCTGATGGTTGGGGGCGGGGGTTGGGGACACAGGGCCCGAAATGCTGGAGAACATATCATTAAATTTGGGGGGTCATACAGGGGCAGGTGTACCCCTCGATCCTCAGCACCCCCTGAAATGGTCACAGTGCCCCCCTGAGAGATTGATGGGCCGCCTAAAGTGTCGCCTCCATCCCCTCCCCTCAGGAGCGGGGAGGAGCGCTCTTAGCCCTGCAAGAGGATTTGCCGCCCACTTGATAGGTTTTGCGTTCCAAAAGTGGCACCCCTGGCAGGCGCGAATCCAGGATTTTATTTGGGGGAGGGTCACGAGAGGGAGCAGCAGGCCGGTGGAGGTGGCGGGATTTTGCCTCGGGGGAACACTTGTTCATCCAAAGGGCGGCCAATTTTCGCATCCTGGGGGGTGAGAGAAAATTGTTTTAGGGGGCAGCGTGTTGGGTGCAGGGGCAGCAGTCAGTGTAGGGGGGCAGCATGTTGGGTGCAGGGTCGGAAGTCAGCATAGTACTGCCTCTAAAAGTCAGGTGAAGGCTCATCTTTCCCCTCGATGGGCGCCTTCGGCGCCCCACATGGATGGGGGCGGCACTTTGGAACCAAAGTGTTTGGGGGGCCTTTGAAGCTAAAACGAAGCTTCAGCCGGCACGTTTGGGGTCCGGGCAGCTAAAACGTTTGGGGTCCGGGCCCGCTGCCCCCCCTGGGTGCGCGTCCACCCCCTGATCCGGATGGCGCCCGCCGGCAAGGTGCCGCTCCCTCTGATCGGCGATCCTGGATCAACCTATACACAGTTCCACGACAGCCCTTGACACTTTAATCCTCCACCATAAAAAAATCAGAAAAGGCATGACCCTCTTTGACCCTTTGACGGAAAAGGTAAAAAAATGCCTCCTTCCCCGCGGCGGACGACAATCGCCTAGTGGATGCAGATGGATGCAGACGACCGTGGGTGGATGCAGATGTAGATCTTTAAGGCCTGGTTCGATCATTTTGTTCATCTTGTCCATCTTTCCCCATGGCGTGACCATGTTACCCCACTAGGTGGGGCGAAATGGACTTTTGCTACTTTTTTCTAAGATTTACGCAACTTTTAATAGGATAATTAGACACCTAGCTGCTTGCACAGTGGTAGATAAATGTCTGAAGTATCTCTACAGCAAAAATGGGAACGAAACCTGCTCATTAAGTCATCGAAAACTCACACCATCGTTACGGTGTCCGTGACCCCCCACTTTCCCCTAATGTTAAAGAGAATGTGGCACCTTGGTGGAATCCTGGAATTTAGTGAAATTAGGCGTATTTTTTGGCCCAAAATAATGCAACCACTCATGATTTATCTAAAAAATGTTAAATAAGCTCAATATTTGGTTTTTAAAAAATACTCCTCTAGGAAAATAAATAAATATCTGCCAGTGGATGATGTCATGATCTGGCAACCACTACCATACTTGAAATGCTTCAAGGGCTTCGATTGGCTGATGCTCATCGTGACGTCACATATGTCGTCACACCAGCAGCTCACAACAATGGCCGCCCGGTGAGGGGTAGATGAGGGGGTTGGTGTCAGGTAGGTTTTAGCTTTTTTCTACGGAAATATCGAGTTCCAAGACAAATGATATATGGAGTACCGGGTTTTCCGACTTGCTTTACAACTTGGCTATCTCAGTTAAAATCACGTTATGAAGGTGCCACATTCCCTTTAAGCAATATATAGTTATCGGAAGGGGTTTAGACATTTTCTCACCTATTCTGGCTCTCTTGAGTATGTCCACTTAGATAGCTCCTGAACCATCCCGTCGAAATGTGTAAAAGATCGAGTTTGGTTAAAGGGAGATACGCGAAAAAATTTTTATTGGCTAGATCAAAAGGTCACAAAAAGTTGTTTCAGAAGTCATGTTCTCATTTTTGCGAATTCGGCCTGCAAATGCCTTAAAATTGATCTCAAAGTCAACATTTCTAGACGACTTTATCGATACACTGCATATCAATGTATATGACGTACACACGGCTAGGGCTATCAATTTCTTTAAAAAAATGGTCGTATTTTTCGTAAGCAGTGACTTAAAAGTTTAATTGTTAAGAAAAAAATTATTAAAAAGAGCTACAGCATAAAATAATATTATGACAGAAATATAGCATTTTTAAGAAATCACAATTGACCAATCAGAAGGTATAGCCACCTCAAAGGAGGTTCACGTGACCTTTCTGACGCAAGATTTTTGTCATCCTGGAAATTTTGCAGAAAACGATTGAAGACCCGAGGATCCAGTGAGACACATATGAACGAAAAGAGACGTATTTTAACCTGTATTGAAGCAAAGGAAACGAAAGCATAGTCAAGGATTACAATAACGGATGTGCCACTCCGCCGAATTCCTATTGTATGTAATCCGTGGCATAGTTATATAGGGGATTTCGAAGATTTTAGTGAGAGTTGTCGTTCTTGTATTCATGTTATCTTCCACAGGTAATAGTACAAATAGTTTTTTGCAGAGGTGATGCAGAAGAAATCTTTTGTTTTGTGCGTGTTTTTTTTTCTCTGAATCACGGAATATATGTGAATGGCTTCAGAAAAATAAAGCCCGTCGGCCCAGCCGCCGTGCCATCTTAGCAAACCAATAGAGACACCATAGTTAGTTACAACAGTACTCTGAGCAAGTGCCATAAAACATTGTTTTCAGTCAGAAAGCATAAGGAAAGGAGATTGTGGGATGTTGGTGTGCGATCATGCATGTAGGTTCTGGAGAAACTATGATATTGTGCTTAGGTTGATGAAGGATTAAATATTTTTGTACCAACTGTAAGTGAACTCTGTGAGTATGCTAGCTTTTAAAGATAGACGTTCCTTAATATTTGTCATTCTTAAAAGATAAGCAAGACATTTTTTGGGGGTTTTAGCAACCTATGTGGCCCTTGAACCTTTTAAATTAAAGATTAAACAGAGTATTCAGATAGCTCAAATTAGACCTTAACATGCCTTGATCTATACATGTTTAGGTACTATGGCAAGCTCATTTTTTATCCTGTATGCTAGATGGGGTAAATATAGAAGTCTTATCCTTCCTCTACGTTGGAGATGTATGATGTGGGTAACAACAACTCTATTTTCTGTCCTCAATGATATTCTGTCTGGAGAATGTGGCTGGTTTCTTGAGGCATTTGCGGCAGTGCAGATCCTGCATATATCTGGAGGCATAAACTTGATTTCCAGACGAAACTTTTGTTTCCAACCGGTGCACACAGCCATTTTTGTGTGTGGGGAGGCCGTTTATTAAAAATTGTCATTTTCTCTGTTCTCCTTTTCATTGCTTTGTAGCAAACATGATATGTTTTATATATATATTCACCATTGTGGAAAGTATGGCAGCTGGTCAGAAGAGTCGCACCAGCCATCTAAAACTATTGCACAAATTTGCACAGCCAGCCACCTAAATTCACACCAATCTGAAGTATACCAGGGAGAAAGCACCCATCCCTACCCTAGTGTGCAAAGTATGGCATTTTCTTTGAGATCTCGTTGGTGCGAGTGTACTTGGAGACAGGAGCAAGTGGTGCGAATTTAATGAGCCTCATGTGAATTTGTGAGACTGGTGCAAGGAAGGTGACACTGAAAACTAAACAAATATTGACTGAATGCTTATAAAGACTCAGGAGGGGGCCTTGAAAAAGTCCTTAACTATCTCACTAATAAGAGAGACAGCATTACATTGTGTGGGTAGGAATGAGAGCGTTTTTCCCTGGTAATATTAGTGTGAATTTTTGGTGGCTGTCGGTGCAAGAATTTCAGATGGCTGGTGCAGCTCGTCTGGCCTGCTGCCATACTTTGCAGACAGGTCCCTACCCACATGATGCAATGTTCCTTGTGTCTTTATAACCATTTTTCCATTATTTGTTTGGTTTTCAGTGTTACCTCCCTTGCACTAGTCTCCAATTCACACCAGGTTAATAAAATTTGCACCACTTGTTCCTGTCTCCAGGGGCACTCAGATTGACTAGTCCTTGTCAAAAGTACCATACTTTGCACCCTGGTATATTCATGGTATATTGTAGCAAACAATGATTCTGTTGCTTCCTGGAAAGCCTTAATCTTGCACTGCCAGCAACAATAGGCAAACCCCCCACTCTCCCGCTTCTGGACTCGGAAAGAGCCCAAAGTGGAATTTCTTTTCACTTCCCGTAAAACGGACTTCTCAGAGGAAGAAGTCTCCCAGAAATTCCTAGAGTTCCGATCTTGTAACGCGGACAAGACTTTTATATTTACAGACGGCTCCAAAATAGGCGAAAAAGTAGGCCTCGGCATCTGGGGGCAAAATATTTGCCTACAGAAAAGACTTCCGGACAACTGCTCTATCTTCACAGCCGAGGCTGTTGCCATCCTAGATGCATTAGCCATAATCAGAACCCAAAATATCAACTCAGCCGTCATCTTTTCAGACTCTAAATCTGTCCTGCAGGCCGTCAGTAACGTAGTCAACCCCAGCCACCACGTTATAGCAGATATTCAGAAAGGTATCGATGATACCCCTGATGTCTCTTTTCTTTGGATCCCGGGCCACTGCAAAATTCAAGGAAATGAAAAGGCCGATGAGCAGGCAAAAAAGTCCCTAGAACTTAGAGAGATCGCACCCTTAATGTGGTCTGGAGATGATAGCATAGCTCTCCTCCAGGACAGTATCCAGAAGCAAATTCAAAATAACTGGACCACAAACCACAGCGCCCACCTATTCTATATCAAGCCTCACATCGGCTACTGGCCCAGTTCCAACCAAAAGAGTCGCCGGCGCGAGGTTAATCTAACCAGACTCAGAAATGGACACACAAAATTAAATGCCTATTGGAACGCGGGTACCTGTGGTACCTGCGACGCAATGGAGAATCCCTATCACATTCTCATCGATTGTCCCCAGCACAATACCCATCGGCAACCCATGCTAGATTACTGCCGAATCCAAAACATCCCTGTAGACCTAAAAACTCTGCTCGGTAACGACCATCCTGAGCTACTCGAAAAACTCTTTACATTTCTAAAGGACTCTGGGCTAGAGAAGTTTCTATAAATCACCCCTCCCAGTATATATGATGGAGGGTGCATGGTGCACCCCCAAAGTAGGGCTTGCCTATTTTCCAATTAACCATTCATGTCATAGATGATCCACTGCAAAATTTAACCAATAGTTGTTTAACCTTTAAATGGTTTATCGTAGGCTAAGGATAGGTTATGTTAGGCTAGCTTTGAAATCAGGTTAGGTTAAATAGGTTAGATTTCTTCACAGCAGTGATACCTTTCACTGCGGGTCTATGCTAACCACACTCATACTCTTACTAACACTCTAACTGTCCTCTCACACTTCTTTTCCTCTGCGCGGCGGCTGCCCAGCCGGAGAGGGGAGCTGCAACCTCACCTCCGGGTTGCAGGGTAAATTCGCGGCACCCTGGCCAGGTGTTTAGCGCACTTTCTAAAATACGAAAATTATTGAGTTAACGGAGGATTTCGAGTAACGTAGACAAGCGGACATCAGTAGCTGACACACAAAATTCTAAATTCTAAATTCCAAATTCCAAATTTAAGGTCTTCGACCACCGAGATAACCTTCGCACTCTGCGGGTCTAAATTTTTAAAAGACCTCCCTTGGCATGGCTATGCCATTGCCACGACCGTCCATTCGCAAGCTAAAAACATCTTGCAACCCATTACTTGAAATAACTCCCATTGCTTTAACAGACTAACATAGCTTGCCCTCACGCAAAATTCTAAAATTCTCCCGTACACTCCATTAGAGGCGGGCAAAGGTGCTATGCAGAGAACGCCTAATAAAAAGCCATAAGCAAGCTGTTGCTTCCTTTGCTGCTGTCACTTTTGTGTAATAACTTGAAATACAGTAATGTGATGGATAGCATTCTTATAAAACATTTTGGCCCTAGGCCAAGTTTGTGCTCACATTTAAGTCCTGGGAATTAAAGTCTTCCATTCCATATTTTTGGCCTGTCCTTTCCCCATGCTTGTATGAATTTTTCAGGTGCTGCCAGTGGCTAAGATCTGTGGATGGTCCCTCACTTCCTGAAGCTGCTGAGGAACCACATCTTGGACCAAGGTCTGAGGCTACTGGGTCCAGAAGCACCGGTAGTAGACAAGGGCCTCCCCCAGCAGCTTTTGGCAAAGGACAATGCCGAGCTTCTGCTTTGCCACGCCCTTCAGTTGAAGCATATAAAGGTATGGGCCATCAGTTTTGTGCATCAAACTTTTACTTGCACTCTTTTTATATGTGCTGGACGTGAAATTTAAATGATTTGTATAGGATTTTAAATTATTCAGTGCTCGGAAGTGCACCTTTCCATTTGGTTTGTACCGTTTTTATGAATATACTGTGTGCAATTGTATTTGCAGAGGCAAAATTGATTACATTGCTATCAAATGAATCTCAGGTCACTCTTTCGAATGAACATATCAATATATTTTTCTCTGGCAACGGGAACATAGCAATAATATTAGTGGTGCTCTTTTGAATAAAAAGACATTATGAACCTTTCCCTGATAGGTGAAAATAAATTTAAAACAAATATATAAATGTGTGAGAGCTGAACATGTTTCATCTCCTAATATTTGTTAAGTTGAACAATCATGATAAATGACTAGATTGTGAATATTTGGCTAAGTGTCAATTATTTGCTCGATATAGCAAAATATCCAATAAAACTGTTCGTTTTGACAATTGCCCATCAGTTGATGATTGTCAGATGAAGTTTATACCAAAAAATTTCCGTCAGGTGACTGGCCAGGAGCGACAGCGAGTACGTCCAGCGGCCCAGATGCTCAGTGAGCGCGTGGGAAAGTGTCTACTTCACCTATTTGGTCAGCGCTTCATCAAGCAGGCTCAGTTCATCATCACCTGCGACGAGATGCTCGACACCTGCAACTTTCGGTGCTTCCTGGACGGCAAGGCTCATCGGTCAGCATTCGGCTTGGAGCACACTATCAATGCTCAGTATACTTCTCTGCTCGAGTTCATGCGGCTGATTCGGGATTCCCGAGTCGGATGCCAGAGCAGGTACCATTCCAGAACGGGTTCATCATGTCCTTAACAGCCCTGCGATGTCTCCACAGCATGCTCAAGAACATCTACAGTGTCAAGTACTTTCTGACGTCTCGGGTGAATCAGGACATGGTAACGAACTTCTTCTCTCAGGTCAGGGGCTTGGGAGCAGGCAACACCCACCCAACGGCGGTGGAGGCCAAGACTCGTGTTCTCATGCTAGACCACATGCTGATGGAGCCCCAGTCTCGTTGGAAGAAGAAGAAGAATCAACATACCTGAGTGCGGCTACCCTGCAACTGGACACCCTCCCCCCCGACAGTTATTACTGAAGAGCTTGATGACATCGCTGCTGTGTGTGATCAGATGGAGAGGGTGCAGCCGTGCCCCGCTCCACCGGTACCGGACAACCCGGAGCAGGACTGGCTGGACGAAAATGACCAGGACGACGCCGCGGAACGAGCTGCTCCATCAGCAGGGGACGCAAACCAAAAACTTTGTAAGCAGGCACCGACCTACGTGGCGGGCTTTGTTGCTGCAAAATGCAAATCTGTGGACAGCTCTCTCTGATACATATCATCGACCGAGCCTGTAGTAGATGAAAGTGGGAAACTGGAGTGGTTGCAACGTCTCAATCGGGGTGGTCTCATAATACGAAGTGAAAAGTGGCTTAGGCAAGTAGGGGAGTTAGAGGTTTTAGTTTGTGCTATGCATGGACCAAGCGGCACCGATAGGAAACCAGGATTCATTCGCCGTTTGACTTCTGATGTGCTTGTTAACACGCGCATTTACGGGGGGTCTGAGCCACCTTTGCTTTGACGGGGGGGTGGGGTGGGTACCCGCCTCCTCTAAGATCTCAAGAACCACCCCACCCCCTCCCCCTAAGATCTCGAGAACCACGGTAGGTAGCAAAAAACGGGAAACGGCGTTGGGTTGCCCATCCACTTCTCCATCGGAAACATGTGAACCATTTTTTTATCAGGTCACATTTAAGATCACGAGAGGTCAAAACATGCCGTCATAGAGATAACATGTAAATTAAGTTTTTTTCGGCCATTACATCTGAAAAAGTAAAGATAGAGCAAAACGACTGGAACTATATGAATTCTCTCATCAAGCCAAATCGAATGATATATAATTTGACATTGCTAGGTCAAATCAAGGATTTGAACTGATCTGAGGTCAGGTCAGGGTCAAATTATATAAGATGCATATCATTAGAACCGCAAAGCCGAGGCGAGTCTAATGTAGCTAAAATAAAGGCTCTATCACCATCCGTTACTGAGTTATTCCGTAAAAAAAACATTTTCCCATGTATTTCCGATGGAGAGGTCATGCCTCGTACCTGACCTTAGGTCATCGATATCAAAAATACCGGAACATGTTTTAGAGAACTTGGTGGGGCCATTATGTGATATGAGTTTCGATCGGATAAATTCACCCTGCTCCAACTTATGCCATCTTAAACTTTTTTTGAGGTCGGGTCACTTGACCTGTACTGGCGAGCTGACCTGAGATGACCTAACCTTAAAATTTTCACAGAAGTTGTAAAAATGATGAGGGAAAAGGCATGCCAATAAGGCGGTGCGTAGCGCCGCCGTTTTTCTCCTATCTCCGAAAAACCCGAGGGGGCGGGTACCTGTCCCACCCGTCAATGCGCGTGTTAAATTCCCGGACCTTCACGAAAAGGTAGCGCGAAAGCACGCGGTGACGAGAACACACATGCGGGTGAAGTGGCTGCAACGGTTGTATGCGGAGGGGAAGCGAAAGGCAAGGGCAGAACAGAAAAGTCGTCGGGAAATGAAGAGAATACGTTACTACATTTAGTAAAAGTGATTGAGTAGTATCCTCAGGTAGCCAGCTATTATTCATAATACTGTACCTGCACCCAGTTCGTATACTCATCGGGCGTTTACCCGCTGTAGCGCCGCGTCAGAGGTACGAGTCGGTGATTGATAAAGGATTATTTATACATTTTAGGAACGTGCATTGATCTATATATCTATGATAGAAGTGATAACAGTTGTGTGTACGTTTCGTTTTTTACATGTGTTTTTTGTGATTTGGATGTCCCTTGCGCAAAAACATTTAAAACCCTAAAAAATAGCGGGGAGTGGTGTGGCCCATAATATTTACTGTCCATTTTCTTCTTTGTTTTTCTTCGTAAAGTAAATAAGCACATGGGAAAGGGAAGGGCACTCCTGCATACCCAACAATGGGCAGGGGCAAAATTTTATGCGTGATCTGTACATTTTGTGTTGTGTAGTTTGTTGCCGCCGTAAATTTATCACTGATGTATACTAGTCAAATAAAACTGTTGGCTTCCCTGTTATGTATAGGAGCGTGACCTTTGTACACAGTGTCCTATTTTTGGTGCATCTGAACAAGAAGTGAAGTATTCGTCATATATTTATCGTGACGAACGGCTCAATGGCTGAGACTGCGTTGGTGCGCAAACCATGCAAGAATACGTGTAGAAATGGACGCGACACCACACAAAACATGTGCATGGCGTTACGATTTCGTTTAGCATTTGTATACCATCGATTCTCTGCTCACCTATATCATGAATAAATGTATGATTATGGATTACGATATTTCATTTGGAAATTTCTGCCGAGATGGTGCTGAATTAAATAGTCTTTCCGAAAAATTGCGCTCAATGTGATGTCAAAGGAGCTTATTCGCTGCCGTGATAAATATAAATCACTGCATTGGTAGATCAATTTTGTTCCACGGTATTTACCTAAGCATTTTAACACAAATTAGATCGTTTTCTGGTGAAGTTGCTAGATCTTCGAAGGAAAATGCCTCCCACGTTTGTTGTGTTGTGCCCTCATTTAACTTGACAAAGTTGAGAAAATGTCTAAAAATAAATATCCATTGAAAAATGCTCCGGCTGAACATATGGCTGGTAGTTATGCTAACACGCGCATTGACGGGGGACGGGTACACGCCTCCCTCGGGTTTTTCGGAGATAGCAGAAAAACGGGGGCGCGTAGCGCCGCCGTACTTGGCATACCTTTCCCTTCATCATTTTTACAACTTCTGTGAAAATTTTAGGGTTATGTCATCTCAGGTCAGATCACCAGTACAGGTCAAGTGACCTGACCTCAAAAAAGTTTAAGATAGCATAAGTCGGAGCAGGGTGAACTTATCCCATTGAAACTCATCACATAATGGGCCCACCGAGTTCCCTAAAATATGTTCCGGTATTTTTTATATCGATGACCTAAGGTCAGGTGCAAGGCATGACCTCTTCTTTGGAAATACATGGGAAAATGGTTTTTACTGAATAACTTAGTAACGGATGGTGATAAAGCGTTCATTCTAGTTGCATTAGACTCACCTTGTCTTTGCGGTTCTAATGATATAAATTTTATATAATTTGACCTTGACCTGACCTCAGGTCAGGTCAAATCCTTGATTTTACCTAGCAGGAACAAATCATATATCATTCGATTCGGCTTGCTACGAGGATTCCTATAGTTCAAGTCGTTTTGCTCTATCTTTACTTGTTCAGATGTAATGGCCGAAAACATTGATTTTATGTTATCGCTGGGACGGCCAGTGTGCAAAGTATGACATTTTCGAGGAGATCTTGTTGGTGCGAGTGCCCTTGAAGACAGGAGCGAGTGGTGTGAATTTTACCAACCTGGTGCAAATTTGTGAGACTGGTGCGAGGAAGGTGACACTGAAAACCAAACAAATAATGGCTATATGGTTATAAAGATACAGGAGGGGGCCTTATGAAAAGTCCTCAACTAACTAACTAATAAGAGAGGTAGCATTGCATCTTGTGGGTAGGAATGGGTGCGTTTTTCTCCCTGGTATATGGAAGATTGGTGGGAATTTTTGGTGGCTGGCGGTGCGAGAATTTTAGATGGCTGGTGCGACTCGTATGGCCTGCTGCCATACTTTACAGACTTGTGGGACGGCATATTTCAACCTCTCGTGACCTTAAATGTGACTTGAAAAAATGGTTCAAATATTTTCGATAAAGAAGTCGATGGGCTACCCAACGTCGTTTACCGTTTTCCGCTACCTACCGTGGTTCTCGAGATCTTAGGGGGGGCGGGTACCCACCCCCTCGTCAAGGCGAAGGTGGCTCAGACCCCTGTCAAAGCGCGTGTTAAATTAGGAGACATTAAAATTGCAGTTAAAATTTCCCGCAAGGTCATTTTCATTTCCGCTGGGGGCTAGAGGGTAAGATGCTCCAACGACAGAACACTTGTGCCAGTGAGCGCCGCGACGGCACCTAGAATTAGGGGGGCAAACCCATGTCTGCCTCTCCTGGGTGGGAGCGAACATTTTTTTACTCTACAGACCTTGTGTAAACATCTCTTTCAGTGCTCGTCAGACCTAGTATAAAGCTACATCTCCAAGTACATGATCGCTCTCCGGGGCGAGGGGGAGCGAATATTTTTTACTCTACAGACCTAGGGTAAACACTTTTTTCAAAAATTTCTCCGGCGTTTTGGGGGCCAAAAGATAGTTTGGTTCCCCCTCCAACGCTTTGGAGGGCGATGGTCCCTCCGATACACATTTGGTCCCTCCGATACACATCAACTCTACAGCACAACCCCTGGCCATCCTCGGCGCTCACAGATTCTGATCTAAATGCACCTTTTTCCCCCTACAATAGAAAACCTGGATCAGCCATTGTATGTTTCTGTTCAGAGCACTATAGTTTACACACTTAAAACACTAAAAACGGGTCTTCACTGTCCTTAATTCACCAAGCCGAGCCCATTACAGCCTTCGGGGTACCGCCGGACAGATTTTCATCTTTAGTTGGGTCTTGAAGTGAGTCAACGGCAATTTGCATCACTCCCGGCCGGCTCCTGGGTTTGTTTTGCGAAACTCGAACAGAGGTGTGTTGGACTGCTGGCAACCTACAAACTCTTTTGTGGTGCGCAGGAGCAATTCTGCATATTACGGGCTGGCTGCCGTCTGCATTCCATAAAATACGATATTGCGCATGCGCGTTGCAGAAAAACCTGCCAGTCCGCCTGCAGCCGAAGACATCTCCGGTTAGGTCGGATCGGACGGTAGGTGAAGGTTGAATTTTTTCTTTCAAATCTTCCTTGTAGGGTAAATTTGTAAAATTAATGAATAAAAAAGTGTACAAATACATTTTGCATACAAATACATTCTATGAGAAACATCAAAACACTAGTCTAGTAACCATGGCAACAAGAAAAGACTGTCCCTGGCTAGTGATGGAGTGCTGGGTTTAATATTCTAACTGCTATTGATAAATATTTCGATAATTGTGATGTGGCCTCCCAAAAAATTGGTCGAAGATACAAAAATGATTATTGGTTCCAGGATCAGGATTTTTCAAATATCAAGAAACCACAATAAAATTTTTCGCGTATCTCTCTTTAAAGGGAGTAGACCACTTTCTGAAAATCCTAAAAAGAACATTTTAAGAACAAGAGAGGTTTGAAAACCAGGAAACAGAATTTTTCCCTACCTTCATGCGCTAAAAACAGATATATCCTCTTTTCTAACAATATGTGACGTCATCAAAATAACACTGTTGATAATCCGTGAAATCCCAAACGTTTATCATAGACTCACTATAAGCTCCATTCAGAGCATTTCCGCACGGCGAAAATAGCATGCAGTACAAGAACCACTGGTGCAAGAACTGCACGTCAGGTGTCACTACGGTAGCCGAGTTTATTCAGTGGTAGAAAGATTATACATATATCTGATGTAAGGAAACAATTTGAGAGTTGAATTTTGACAAACACATTTAACTCTTGTTTGCACAAGTACGGGGAAGGAAAGATATGATGTGTATTGCAGTTATTGGCCTAATTTTGACCCAATAACGCTCTGAACTGGACAGCTTTTTGCCTACCATGCCGGTGGACAAGCAGTTGCATGCTGATTCACTCGCTAGCATGGTATTTACAGCGTGTGGGTGAGACGTAGGGTTTACGACCAATCAGATTACTGCAACCACATTGAAGGTATCCCTTCAGGGTTTGAAATAAGCCAAAAGGCCCCTTTACTTTAAACTTTAAAGCCGGCGGAAATTTATACCGAGAGCTTTGGGTGAAATTAAATATGCCAATAGTGGTTTCTCAACACGCTCTACAAAACTCTACAAAACAAAACTGTTGGACGTCAGCCGGTCAGTTCGGTAATTACTCTATCGGTCCAGGTGGTGTTGGTTTCTAGGATTCCGGCCACCTGGTACCTCTTCTTCTCAGTCCCATAACCCTACTCTTTCTCTACTGTCTCTATTTCTCTTCGGCCGGAAACCCGAGCGGGGGGGATTCGTCCCAGGGTGAGCACACTTGTTGGACCTCGTCAGTCCTTGGGTGTGTGGCTTTGTCTGGGCCTATCGGCCCTACATTGCCAAAGTCCCTAGAACGCAAGGCCTTCTCTCTTTCACCCCCGCTTAATAGAAGCGGGGCCCCACTCTCACCCTCCACCCGGGCTGCGTCTGTGCAAAGGTACCACGGTACCTGCCCCTAGAGATACACTAGCATAGGCCCCTGTCAGGCTCCTTTTAGAGGCTGAGTCAGCCACCTAGGCGCCTGTTAGGTCCCGAAGAGGCACCTGCCTCCCCTCCGGCTTAAAACCCCCTTTTAGTGGCTGAGTCAGCCTTTTGCACACAGTTCTAAGGCTAGGTGCTTTCACTAAGCACTCCCCAGATAGGATAAGAATCCCATACCCAACCCTAGTTTTTTTTTTTTTTTTGGTGTTCGCCACGGCTTCCGCCGGGGGTATATTTGTCCGCACACATGTATGGTTCAAAAACACCGAAATTGCACTTCTGTAAGTTCACATGACATGACCATTTGCACCTTACATTCATTTCAGCTCAGGGATATTGCGGATGTTTTGTATTTGAAATGCTTAGTGTGTGTGTGTGTATGTGTGTGTGTGTGGGTGTGGATGTGGATGTGGATGTGGATGTGGGTGTGGGTGTGGGTGGGGGTGGGTGTGGATGTGGATGTGGGTGTGGGTGGGTGTGGATGTAGATGTGGGTATGTGCGTGGACGTGGGTGTGTGTGCGTGTGGGGGTGTGCGGGTATGTGAGTTTTCATATGTTCATTTGTGTTTATCTAGCGGTGTGTGTGTGCGCTCACTGACCAGTAATGTGATGTACCTGATCTGAAGAGCAGCAGTACTAGAGTGTTTGTATGTTTAATTTACTTTCCAATATATGTTCCTTGTTTTTATGACTGATCTGATTGAGTTATTTCTATTGGAGCAGTCGACTCCCTAATTCCCCCCACTTTTCATTAAACTCGACAACCTTGTTGTTTTTTCTTGCGACAATACTTTCTTTTTCTACTTCTAACCGTAAAGTATTAGTAAAGTATTCTATATTTGGTTGTTGCTTTCTTAGCCGTGCTTTGAATAGAACTAGTTTTACGATAGTTGCTAACATAATTTCCATTTTTGTGCAGTTCTCGAAAGAGGGGAGGAACCAGTTTGATTTGTGAAACTGTAATGTAACATTAAATCTTAAATTGAGCTCAGATTTTACCTCTCAAATGAAAGTTTGAGTTTTGAGGCAGGTCCAAAAAAGATGATCAACTGTTTCAACTGATCTTTTACAGAAAGAGCATAACGCTGTTTGTGATTTCCCTATTATGTTAAGATATCTGTTAGTCGCAATTATATTTGCTATTATTTTGAAGTGAAATGATTGTAGGTATGTATTTTTCGTTGTTGAGCATATAGTATACATGCTTCCTATATAAGGTGTTTCGATTCCATTTTGGCTCCATTTGTTCACCCATGCTTGTTGTGAGTTTTTATATTTTGCTCTTAGCCGGTTTATAAATTCTTGGTAGGCAAGTCTGCCGGTATTCACATTTTTACTGATTAGTGCTAGTTGGTAAGGCAATACCGGTCGATCAAACTTAAATCTAGTTGTGCAAAGTTGTATGTTTGGTAATCCTCTGATCAGTGATTCATAGCAAAGAAAAGTAATGGGAATGTTGTAGATTCGTCGTAAATCAGCATGTGAATAAAAAAGTCCCGTATCTCTGTTAATGAGATCACCAATGAATCTGAGGCCTTTTTTGTCCCATCTCCGTATTATCGATGTTTTAAACTTACTAAAATTGGAGTACCATAGCGTGCTTCTAAGTATGTCTTCGTCTGCAGGCTTATGTAGCAGAATAAACTCGGTCCACGCATTGAATACATCTATCCAGAAAGGGTTATGTTGAGTTTTGACAATTTCTTTTAGTTTCTTAGAACCATAGGTAAGAAATGTTTCAATTGGTGGTAAGGTGTGCTTAACTAAAATTGTCCATGACTGTTTTGAGGTGTACAAACGTTTAACCCATCCAATCTTTAGGCTTTTCATAAATGAAGTAATGTCTGGAACATCTAGGCCATCATGCATTGTTTTTTGCACTAATTTGGAGCGTTTCACCGGATCACATCTGTAATTCCAAAGAAAATCGTAAGTAATTTTTTCAAGTTGTTTTATTGTCGCTTGGGGTGGCGTTGGCAATGTAATAAAGACATGAACCATTTTTGCCAATAATATAGATTTAATAACGGTGATTTTTCCTACGAGTGTCAACTTTCGTCTATTCCATTGCTTGATTTCTTGTTGGAGGGAGTTGATTTTGTCTTTCAAATTGTTTTCAGTTATCAAGGTATTTGTCTTATTAAACTTGATACCTAAGATTTTTAGCTCATCTACCGATGTTATACCTGACGCATTATTGCTTAGGGTTTCACTAACTGGCCCGATTGGTAAATATTTAGTTTTCTTTATGTTCAGCTTCAGGTTGGAAAAGCATGAAAACCTTTTCAACTCTTCAACAGCAGCACCTAATGCATTTTCGTCTGCCTTTGAGAATATTATCATATCATCAGCATATTGAGAGAGCCGCACTTCCATGTCTGTTCCAAGACGGATACCACTGCATCGAGTTGATTTTTTTAATTGGGAGGCAAGTGGTTCGACTGCTAAGTTGAATAAGTATCCACTGGCTGGGTCGCCCTGCCTGATCCCTTGGTTTAAATAAATTTTTTCTCCTAAGTAGCCAGCCAGTAAAATTCGAGAGAAATTGTTCGAATTAAGGTATAATAAGTCAATAATTGATCTAAATTGAGGCCCAAAATTAAAGGACACTAACGCTTGTTTTAAAAACTCCAGGCAACAGACTCAAATGCAGCTTCAAAGTCGGCTGCAAGAATAAGTCCGGTTTTCTCTTCTTTTTTAAGATAGTCGATTACATCATAGACTAGTCTTGTGTTTTCTCCGATATATCTGCCCTTTATATAGGCTGATTGAGTGGAGGAGACAAGTGTATCCATTACGCTTTTCAATCTGTTAGCAACAGCAGCGGAAATAATTTTAAAGTCCGTATTTAATAACGATATCGGCCTCCATCCCTTAACAGATTCTTCGTCCTGGCCTGACTTCGGAATTAATGTAATGATTCCTTCACGAAAAGAATGACATGTATTTCCTAGCGCAATGTTATTATTTAAAACCCTCAAAAGAAATGAACCTATGTATATCCAGAATTGTCTGAAGAAAGGGGCAGTAAACCCATTAACACCCGGAGATCGTCCTTTCTTCATCCCCTGCAACGCTTGTGTTAGCTCATCAAGAGTTATGGGTTTTTCTAGTTCGGTTCTCTCGTATTGGCTTAATTTATTATCGATGGTATTTTCCAGAAAACAGGAGGCATTTTCCATGGTATTGGATGCCCTATATCTTTCTGAAAAGTGATTTGAAAATTCTTCTAAAATTTTCTTCTTGTCTGAAATTACTTTGTCTGCTTTTTGGATACGATTTATTGATTTTCGAATGGCATTTCTTTTTCAAGTCCTAGAAAATACTTTGAACACTTCTCTCCCTGCTCGTGCCATGCTACTCTTGATCTCGTAATCAGTCCTTGTATCCTTGGTGCTCGGATTTGCTCCAGCCTATGTTTAACCCTTATTAGTTCATCACTTATCCCTTCTGAATCAGTTAGGACGTGTCTTTCTAACTCTCCAATTTTTTGTAGAAGTTTGGTCTCTTCATTTCTGTTTCTTCGTGCTTTACGTTTTGAGTATTGTACTGTTTGGCCTCGAATCATCATAATTAGTGTTTCGTAAAACAAATTTATATCAATACTAAGCTCTAGCTCAGCAAAATTTGAAGGTTCTGATCGGAATTCCATTGAATATATTGGGAGCGCATATTGGTTTATTTGATTTTTTATACAATCAATGATGCATGAAATGTATTCTGGGTCATCAAGAAGACTTTCATTAAACTTCCATATTCCAGGGCCCTTTTTTAAATTATGTTCCTTTAGAGACCATACTACACTACAGTGGTCAGTCCTGTATGCCGGAATAATTTCGCACTTGGTTATGTTTCTAGTTAGTTCATTACTTATAAAGACCATGTCTAGTCGGCCATATTTTAATGGAGTCCTTTTAAACCAACTAAATTGTTTTTCATTAGGATGTAAGTCCCGCCATACATCTATTAGTTTATACTCCTGAACAGTTCGGAGAAAACGAGCTTTGGCATTTCTGTTACTTTCATGAATATAGTTTGAATCCTTTTCTAAATCGATTACAAAATTCCAGTCTCCAGCAATTACCAGATTTTCAGGGGCCATAGTTTCAATGCATCGCTCTAATTCCTCATAAAACACTGGATTGTCTTCATTTGGTCCATAAACACTAATTAGGGAATACAAGTTCCCGTGTATTTTACATTTAATGGCTTTAAAGTTTCCATTTGTGCCATCAGATTCTGAAATAATTTCGTGAGACAATGTATGCTTAATTAGAATGGAAGTTCCGCGACTAAAATTCGACTTACAGGCATGATAGCCTCTCCCTTTCCATAAAACATCAAAGTACGGTACTGACTGTGTGGTGAGGTGGGTATCTTGAAGGAAAATTATATCAAATTTGGAGTTTTTCAAAAAATCAACAACATCCCGTCTTTTCTGCTGAGAGGCGAGCCCTCGACAGTTCATACTCATAAGTCGTAGTTCAGACATTTTTTAATTTTTACGTCTGCCACGGAACGAGCGAAAATCTAGAAGGGCTAACTTGCCGCTATTCTGTACTGCTGCACGTGTTTTGTTGTGTTGATTGCTTGCAATGGAAGAGAGTGTGGTGCGTTTGTTGTGTGATGTGTGTTTGGCGTGTTTTAACAGGTTAGTTACAGTGGTTTCCACAATAGCTACACATGCGCCACCTATAACACACTTGGTGGACAGAACCTGGTTGCCTGGGTCCCAATCCGAGCCCACTGCCATCTATCACCGCCTGGAGAGCTGCGTGTCGGGCCCAGACGCACAATAACACCGAAATTTGTGAGAAAATAGCGCTCGTTAACAGCAGTCCGACGTGTCAACGGGAGCTGCATACAGTTACGCAGTCGCTCAGCTTTTTTGGACAAGCGTAATACATACTGGCGTGATTCAGTTCATAACAAGTTGTGGGTAGAGACAACGAATTAGATAAATGAAAACAAATAACATACATTGGAGATAGCAATGATGCATTTACGCAAAATGCCCCATAGTTGTTTACCAATGATCTGGCGCAAAAGGTGACATACTGAATTAGTCGTAAATCAATAAATTCCAGCGTCCGTGAACTACACACCAGAGCGGCGGGCGATTCGCCGGAACAAACAGCCGCGAGACGACTTCGGACTGGAGCCGACTGGAAGGCGCGGCTCGCAGATACGCCACCTTAGCAGTCGCTGTCACAGTAATGCCGCCGCAACCAGCGGGCGGTAACGATGAGAAATTGAACATACAGCAATTTTAGAACAGTGTCACATAACTCATAGCATCTGCTGTACAGTCTCGTTAGACCAAAACAAAATCACGTTGGACTTCTGACAACACCAGAAAAGCGTTGACAAATATTCAAAGCAATACTTCTCGATCCATAATATTGTTAACTGTAAATGTTGTTAACAGAACATTGTTGATGCGTTTCATTTGGAAATGACCCCCTGGACTGTTTTTTTAGGAATCTCGACTATGCATGGACAAAACTCAGTGTTGGGCGACATTTGCACTTATTCTTAAATCTCATTCTTTGATTTTAAATTCTCGCTACTCAGCAACTGATTTCCCTCAGTATTCACATCTATCAAAATCAGCATGCAAGATTGACCATATAGCACAGTGTTACGCTTACCCACGGTCCTGCGATATAGTGTGCTGTTGATGTGCACAACACTCCTTCGCCGCCGACTCCGCCGCGGCACCAGCAGGGCCGCGCGGCCAGCCGTCGCCGATATCCACCGCTAAGAAGAAGCAGCAGCCGCCGCCGCCGGACCGCGCGACCCCGCCGCGCCAGCCGTCGGAGCCGCCGGCGACCGTTACCAGCACGTCATCACTGCACGTACCTGGATTTACACACAACAAGCAACATTTATCTTAAATTAATGTGCAATGTAAAATGTGTGATTATGCGTATTCAACGCCTGTGCAAGCGTCTGACAACTTAGGGTATTTACTCCGAACAGAATACATCTTATAGCAATGTTAGCAAAGACTAATTTCAGACAGCTGTTACACTATAAAGAATATGACGAATACAAACTTGACAAAAAACAGCACCATCTCGAAACAAGCGCCAGCATGTGTTTCAAAAAGACAAGTTGTCCTCTTAATAGAAACATTATCTACCGCACTCACTCAGATAACAATAGTATATCAACAATGACTACCAAGAACTCATGAGTTTTTAAAGAAATTCTCACAGTAGTTTCCTCACCGTCAGTAATTGCTGCCTACTAACTGTTCACTGCTGGGAGTTGGAGCAACTGTCCGTCGACACAGAGCCGGGCCCAGGTCTCACAACCTCGGTGCGGATGGGCCGCAGGCGTCGACAATCCGGGCCGGCGGCCGGGCCCCGCCGACAGCACCCGCCGCCAGCTCGCCTGAGGTCGGGGCAGGCGCCGAGGGAGCCGGCAGCGCCGCAGGCGCAGCCGCACCGGATCCCGCTGCAGTAGCACGAGTGTCCCAGCGAGTTGGTCGATCCCGACTGACGTTCCCGTTGAGCGCCGGCGGAAAACGGGCGCCCCCAGGATCCGTCGCAAATGTTGTTGATCCGGCACTTTGATGTTCCTGCCGTTCTTCTCTGTTCTACACCAGACCACACCACGGCGGCTGAAGACAGACGCGATGAGAGAGCCGTTCTCGCGCCGCCGTGCTCTCAAGAGTTCTTGGTAAATCGCGTTGTTTGCCGCGGTCAACTGCTCGTTGATGTACAGAGGGGACCACGCCAGGCCGGGCACCCCAGTAGATGCTGCGGGCGGCCGTCCTGTTGAACTCGTCATCGTGAAGCGACTGTCGTAGACTGCGTCGCGAGTACTGCGCTTGACAAATTTCACGATGACTTTCGAGTCAGATTGAAGGCGGTGAGCAGCCTGGATAGAGTCGGTAGTAAGAAAAACGTGCGGAATGCGGTTGTTGATGACACTTACGACCTTTTGCTCCATGTCTTCATTACTGTGACGAGTCTTAAACTCACCACATGTCAGTATAAGGGAGGAAAGACGTCTGTTGGCATCCATACCTTCCATCCGCTGTTCTAGCTCTTCTACTCTCTTCTCCTGTGTCGCGAGTTTCTCGTTGACTTTTTTCAGTTCCATTTCTTTGTCCATATTTTCTGCCTCCAGGATGGCCAGGCGCTTTTCGAGGTGCTCAAATTTTCCATCCATAGCCGTAATTAACTTCGCTGTTGCTCTGTCAATCATCGTTTGGATAGCAGCTAAAAGATCTGGGTCCAGGCGAGTCGGTTGAGCGTCCGGTGGTCCCGTTGTCTGCCGCTTAGCCCCGGGCATCTCCGCATCTGGTGGAGATGCTGAGTTTCTGGTCGGCGCCGCACGTTTCTTTTTCCTTGTTTCTTCCTTCCGTATGAAGTGAGAAACTAGGAGTTGTTTCTTTGGGCCGCCATGCAGCCTAGTAGTATTTTCACCACCAGAGGTTACACCTTCAGCTGTATGGGCAGAATCGTCTCCACTGTCCGACTCCATATTCACGGGAAAAACACCGAAACACTCTTTGCCCTTGTCACTGTTCAGAAAACACTCGCCGTTGAAAGTCACTTCGAGCTCACTTGGACATTCATGTTCGTTGCACTATTCCACCTTGAAAGTTGGTAAGCGCCCAGGCCCCACACTCGATCGCCTTCAGCTCGCCATTGGACGCCGATCTGGCCCCCGACCCGTCCGGAGCCAAGGTCACACGTCCGTCCGGCTCGGCGCCCGGGCCACCACTGTACCCAACCCTAGTTAGGTTATTTCTCCCATTAGCCTTGTTAGTAACAGTAGGACCCCTTTGCTCTGATTTTCTGCTTCTCTAGCCATTTTATCCAAAAGGTTTTAGCCAAGCTAATACCAAGTTTGTTAACGTATCCCATCTAAACGTAAACGTAACGTATCTATAGAACCATCTAGCATCCATGGCTTCCAACACTCTTTTCCGTCCCTCCAGCCCCCGTCTGAACAAAGCTAACCTGCCAAGCGGAGCTTGGCTGGTTGGCACCTACTTTTCAACGCACCAAAACTTGGCCAAAGAATCTACCTTCAACCTGGATAAGGCCATCAGCCAAAAAGTGAAAGGTAGTTTTGAAATCATTAAACACCAAAAGGATGTCCTGATCAAAACCTCCAACCAGGAATCCACCCAAGCCCTGCTGGCCACAAAAACGTTTGGGTTAAAACCAGTACTCTTCTCGATTCACCACTCCCTTAACTTCTAACGGGGCATCATCAATGCCCCGGAAGTGTCCCATCTCTCCGATGTGGACTTTGAGCACACGTTTGACTTCAAAGGTCAAAACGTGCTAGCCCTCGAGAAGTTAAACCCCAGCAAAAATGTCACGCAAAAAGACACCCGCCTGAGAGACCACCGCTTTGTCGTCACCTTCGACACAAAGTGTCGGGATGACTGCGGCCAAATTAAACTGGGCGACTGCGTCTACCCAGTTAGGCCGTACTACCCCTCCCTATTCGTTGTCAAATCTGTCAAAGGTACGGGCACGTAGAAACAAATTGTAAAAACCCCACCCCACGATGCGGCAAGTGCAGTGCTAAGCACCGCACTAAAGAGTGCACCTCTAAAACCCTCATGTGTGCTGCCTGTGGCGGCGCTCATGGGGCTGATAATCCCAAAAGCCCGACCTGGCTCCGCGAGAAAGAAATAAACGTTCTAGCTGAGGAAAAAAAAGATCCCATTTGACCTGGCCCGTAAACAAGTGCTGCAAAAGAAAAAAGCCGAACAGTCCCAAAAAGCTGTGGTAGCAAGGCCACCACAGCAGCCCCCAGCACAGCCGGCCAGGAGCATCCCACTTTGGAACAACCTCAGCCACCCAAAAACACAAGCCGCCACATTCGCCCTCTAATGGAGCCACTCTTCTTGGCGCCCATCAGGCCGTCCGTCCCCCTCCCCACCACGTGGCGCAGTCACATTTTGGCGCAGGTGGACGCCCGTTGCGGGCTAGGAGGACCTCCCGACCCGCACTAGTTCTCCGCCAGGTCTTCCGACCGAAAATTCTCCCGCCCCTCAGGCACCTAAAATCACCAGGAAGACCTGGACACCCGCAGCAGGGTGGCAAAGCCACTTAGCTCGAGTGCTCGACGAGGCTAAATTTCCTTCGCTACCTGCCCTCAAGCACTCTAAATTCACCGGTGCTCCCCTTCCCAGGCACCGCCAAAGGCAGGCACCGAGAAGGCCTCTAACGAGTGGCAGCCCACCCCCTCAGGGTAAAACGGCTGCCACTCAAACCAAAGTTCAAAAAGTCGCAACTGCAACCCAAACTGAAACTGCTCCCCTCTCCATGGAAAGAAGCGACGCTTCTTTCCAAATCGCACCAACCACCCGCTTTTGCGGATCTCAAACCGACCTCATGGGTCATTTTATGCAGTTTCAGTTCTCAAGTGAACTCGAAACGTCAGACGACAAAAGTCAGTCTGACCACGAGCTGACCGGGACAGAGACCGACTCTGACGCCAGCAGTGCATCAGAGACGGGCTCTGCAAAAACTATCGTAAACATTTCTAGTGCTCCCCTCTTGGAAACCCCCCAGCCCCGGCAGCTCCCCGTAGCAAAGAAAATTAGCTTTTCTAGGCACTCTACTCCCGTTTCTCCTGCCAGCGATAGCAGCAGCAGCAGGTGCTTCTACAACCTTCGTAAGCGTAGATCCCCAAAGCACAAACGTTAAACCACCATGGGTTCAATTCTACAATGGAACACAAATGGCCTTATCGGGAAATTCCCGCTTTTTTCATCAATATTTGCTGAGAAAAAACCGGCGCTAGCAGCATTACAAGAGACCCACTTTAATGATAAAGATAATGATAAATTAAAAATCTCGGGCTACTCTTGGCATCGACATAACGTAAACGCTGCTATGCGTAAGGGAGGCACAGCCATCCTCATAGACAATAGCATCCCGCACAGTCACGTGCATCTGGCAACATCACTGGGCTGTGTAGCTATTAGCCTGAAAATACAACACGTCCAATTGACGGTTATTTCAATATACATATCCCCTTGGGACCCTGATCCTACGGATCGGGAACTCGCACAACTATTTAGTCAAATAAACGGGCCTTTGTTATTACTTGGAGACTTGAATGGTCACCACCCATCCTGGGACAGCGCCACGTCAAACCGTAGAGGTGAAATTATATATGACGCAATAGGTTCTCAAAATTTAGTTATCCTAAATAACGGCGCGCCAACCCGCCAAGCAACGCAAAGCGGATATTTAGACTCAGCCATTGATATTTCGTGCTGCACGCCTAGAATTGCGTCACTGTTTGCCTGGGATGTCGAAGACAACCCAGGCATGAGCAATCACCTTCCAATCAAAATTGATATCCCCCTTGGAGCACTCGACCGCGTTGATCTGTTTACCCCTTCCTGGAGTCTGAAACGAGCGGACTGGACAAAATTTGAGGCAGAGGTCGACCTCACACTGGTCACCGAAGGCGACCCAGATTCGGCAGACATTAAACTAGTACTAAGAGCCATAAGCTCAGCAGCACAAGTAGCAATACCAAAAGCCAGAGGACCTCGAAAGAAAAACGGAGCCCCATGGTGGAACGCAGAGACGGCACACGCCAAAGCACAAATGATAAAAGCCCGTGAGGCATATGAGAGGAGGGCACACAGCCCTACTCGATGCGCCCTTCAGGCAGCAAAAGAACACTTTCGAAACACGTGCAAGCGGGTTAAAAAGGATAGTTTCAACTCTTTTGCCTCCAAATTCAACCGCTTCACTCCCACCACCCAAGTTTGGAAAACCATCAGAGCTTTCTCTGCGAAGCGACCACCCCGTGGACCCTTCCCTCAACTAAAAATAGCTGGCCAACCCATCACCGAACCTAAGGAAGTCATGGATAAATTTGCTGATCACTACGCCAGTGTCGCAGCTAATAATTCATACAGCCAGCGCTCCAAAGACCAGGCAGAACGGTGCAAAAAGCACACATTCATCAATTATGGTAATCGAGAGTACTATAACGTACCATTTACAATGACCGAGCTAAATTACGCCATTAGCAAGTGCGGAAACACTGCAGTGGGCCCTGACGAAATTGACTACTCTTTCTTCAGGCACCTCAGCCAAACAGCACTAAAGTACCTGCTTTCGGCCATTAACAACATGTTTCTTAGCGACTCTTTCCCCACATCGTGGCGAGAGAGTATTATCATTCCCCTTCCAAAACCTGGCAAAGAAAAAACAGACCCAAAAAGTTATCGCCCAATTTCGCTTACTAGCTGTGCTAGCAAGCTTGTCGAGCGCATGCTAAACGTTAGACTTTACGAGATCCTCGAAAAGAAACTTGATGCTATGCAATCAGGCTTCCGACGCGGGCGAGCCACCACTGACAATTTGGTGAAACTAGTCAGTGACATCCAGAACGGCTTTTACAAAAAGCAAGTAACAATAGCTGCATTCTCAGACATTAAATCGGCGTTCGATCGCGTACAAAAAGACGCCCTTTTGTTTAAATTAAGCAAGCTAGGAATTCGTGGCCACCTTGCAAAATTCATTGAAAACTTCCTCAAGGACCGAAAATTTAAAGTCCGTTGTGGCACCACATTTTCCTACCTGGCAACCCAAGACCAAGGCACACCTCAAGGTAGCGTTCTGTCCCCCACCCTCTTTCTAGTAATGATCAATGATCTCTTCGCCAAAAAGCTACCGCCTGGAATAAATTACTCCCTTTTTGCGGACGATGTCGCCATTTGGAAATCCACTGCAATAGATACCAGGCGGTATAATGAGCCAGAATTTCAACATGCAACTACGCAGTTGCAGGATAGCTTAAACGACATCGATAATTGGTGTATTTTAATGGGTCGATCACTCTCGGCGGAAAAATCATCAGTCGTTGTCTTTGCCAGAGCGCATTCCAGACACGAACCTCCACGGCTCCAAATCTAGGGTAAACCTATTGAATGCATCAATAGCTTCAAATTCTTGGGCGTCACCCTAGATTCCCGATTGAGTTTCAATGAGCATATCACCAAAGTCATCTGTAGCTGTCAAAAGCGAGTCAACATTCTCCGCATGCTCGGCGGCACAGAGTATGGCGGGGATCGAAAGACCCTGCTTATGCTCTACAAGTCCCTGATACGGTCCATTCTCGAATATAATTCGTTCGTTTTTGACTCGACGAACAAGACCAATAAACTAAAGCTAGAGCGAGTCCAAAATGCCAGTATCCGGGCAGCCACAGGCGCGCTCTCAGAATCCCCCATCACCAGCCTGCTAACTGATAGTGGGCTATGCCAACTGCAGACAAGACGCGACGCCCAGCTTATTTCTTACTATATTAAGGTCCAGTCCACCGAAAACCACCCGGCAAAACAATTTTTCGCCCATCCCAGACGAGCAAATAAAGCTACTCTACAGAAATGGCCCCCATTTAAGCACAGAGTAGCGAAAACCCTGGAAAGCCTTAATCCTGCACTGCCAGCAACAATAGGCAAACCCCCACTCTCCCGCTTCTGGACTCGGAAAGAGCCCAAAGTTGAATTTCTTTTCACTTCCCGTAAAACGGACTTCTCAGAGGAAGAAGTCTCCCAGAAATTCCTAGAGTTCCGATCTTGTAACGCGGACAAGACTTTTATATTTACAGACGGCGCCAAAATAGGCGAAAAAGTAGGCCTCGGCATCTGGGGACAAAATATTTGCCTACAGAAAAGACTTCCGGACAACTGCTCTATCTTCACAGCCGAGGCTGTTGCCATCCTAGATGCATTAGCCATAATTAGAACCCAAAATATCAACTCAGCCGTCATCTGTTCAGACTCTAAATCTGTCCTGCAGGCCGTCAGTAACGTAGTCAACCCCAGCCACCACGTTATAGCAGATATTCAGAAAGGTATCGATGATACCCCTGATGTCTCTTTTCTTTGGATCCCGGGCCACTGCAAAATTCAAGGGAATGAAAAGGCCGATGAGCAGGCAAAAAAGTCCCTAGAACTTAGAGAAATTGCACCCTTAATGTGGTCTGGAGATGATAGCAAAGCTCTCCTCCAGGACAGTATCCGGAAGCAAATTCAAAATAACTGGACCACAAAGCACAGCGCCCACCTATTCTATATCAAGCCTCACATCGGCTACTGGCCCAGTTCCAACCAAAAGAGTCGCCGGCGCGAGGTTATTTTAACCAGACTCAGAAATGGACACACAAAATTAAATGCCTATTGGAACGCGGGTACCTGTGGTACCTGCGACGCAATGGAGAATCCCTATCACATTCTCATCGATTGTCCCCAGCACAATACCCATCGGCAACCCATGCTAGATTACTGCCGAATCCAAAACATCCCTGTAGATCTAAAAACTGCTCGGTAACGACCATCCTGAGCTACTCGAAAAACTCTTTACATTTTAAAGGACTCTGGGCTAGAGAAGTTTCTATAAATCACCCCTTCCAGTATATATGATGGAGGGTGGAACTACAAATTTGGATTTTTTGCTTCAAACTTTAAGCAACGACTGGTTTTTAATGTGTGTAAAAGAGTGTAAGTTTGAGAGCTGTAGACTAAAAATAGAAATGAGAAAAATACAAGCTTAGAAAGATATAATCCAAAATTTTGGAAAAGGTTTTGCAAAATTCGAAAATCCTTCCTGTCTTTCATCCCTGCAAGTTTCAAGTATCTGATACCAGTCCTCAGAACAGAGAACAACAACTACTACTACTACTACGTTTCTTACTTCGTTCGTCACCGGCTTCTGACGGACAACAGAGAACGAAAAACTGTCAGTATAGAAGCCGTTTCTCATTTCGTTCGTCACCGGCTTCTGACGGACAACAGAGAACGAAAAATTTTCAGTATAGAAGCCGTTTCTCACTTCGTTCGTCACCGGCTTCTGACTACTACTACGGACAACAGAGAACGAAAAACTTGTCAGTATAGAAGCCGTTTCTCACTTCGTTCGTCAGCGGCTTCTGACAACGACGACGAGACCAGAAAACTGTCAGAATAGAAGCCGTTTCTTACTTCGTTCGTCACCGGCTTCTGACTACTACGGACAACAGAAAACGAAAAACAGTCAGTATAGAAGCCGTTTCTCACTTCGTTCGTCACCGGCTTCTGACAGACCACGACGAGACCCGTCTGAGCGGCCAGAATACAGCCGCCTGAGAAATCTTAATGCGCTTCGCTCCATGGATTTCGTCATGCGGCTTTGATGACATTGCGACGAATTCTTTTTCGGCTACCTAGCTTTGAGTCAGCTGACCACATGCAATTTAACGGTGCCTGGCGTGTAATTATGTCAACTTACACATAGCAAGCGTGTTGACAAATTGACACATGTGAAATACCGGTGACCTTCGCGTAAATCGTTTGGTTGCGGGTAGAATAACCGGTTGCTCGAGCGTAAATTGCGTTATAATAATAATTTTGGGGTTGAACGAAGCACCAATCGTTAAGGTCATATAGCGGAAGGGAAATGAACTAAGACTGAGCTATAGCTCTCAGGCCTCATTCTTTCCGCTGGGCCCTCAAGGGGACCACGGCACCAGCCGGTTCTACTTGGTTACTCCTATGTAGAGGGCCCAGCTGACCAGAGGGCCCTGCGGAGAATAGACGGTTACGCTAGTTCAGAGACTTCTCTTATTAAACAGGTTACTGACATTACTTACTTTATGGCTTTTTATTAGGCGTTCTGTGCATAGCACCTTTGCCCGCCTCTAAAGGAGTGCGTGCGAGAATTTTAGAATTTTGTGTGAGGGCAAGCTACGTTAGTCTGTTAAAGCAATGGGAGTTATTTCAAGTAATGGGTTGCAAGATGTTTTAGCTTGCGAATGGACGGTCGTGGCAATGGCATAGCCATGCCAAGGGAGGTCTTTTAATAAGTTTAGACCCGCAGAGTGCGAAGGTTATTTCTGTGGTTGAAGACCTTAAATTTAGAATTTGGAATTTGGAATTTAGAATTTTGTGTGTCAGCTACTGATGTCCGCTTGTCTACGTTACTCGAAATCCTCCGTTAACTCAATAATTTTCGTATTTTAGAAAGTGCGCTAAACACCTGGCCAGGGTGCCGCGAATTTACCCTGCAACCCGGAGGTGAGGTTGCAGCTCCCCTCTCCGGCTGGGCAGCCGCCGCGCAGAGGAAAAGAAGTGTGAGAGGATAGTTAGATTGTTAGTAAGAGTATAGGTGTGGTTAGCATAGACCCGCAGTGAAAGGTATCACTGCGATGAAGAAATCTAACCTATTTAACCTAACCTGATTTCAAAGCTAGCCTAACATAACCTATCCTTAGCCTACAATGAACCATTTAAAGGTTAAACAACTATTGCTAAAATTTCGCAGTGGATCATCTATGATTGGAAAATAGGCAAGTCCTACTTTGGGGGTGCACCATGCACCCTCCATCATATATACTGGGAGGGGAGATTTATAGAAACTTCTCTAGCCCAGAATCCTTTAGAAATGTAAAGACTTTTTCGAGTAGCTCAGGATGGTCGTTACCGAGCAGAGTTTTTAGGTCTACAGTGATGTTTTGGATTCGGCAGTAATCTAGCAGGGGTTGCCGATGGGTATTGTGCTGGGGACAATCGATGAGAATGTGATAGGGATTCTCCATTGCGTCGCAGGTACCACAGGTACCCGCGTTCCAATAGGCATTTAATTTTGTGTGTCCATTTCTGAGTCTGGTTAGAATAACCTCGCCCCGGCGACTCTTTTGGTTGGAACTGGGCCAGTAGCCGATGTTAGGTTTGATATAGAATAGGTGGGCGCTGTGGTTTGTGGTCCAGTTATTTTGAATTTGCTTCCGGATACTGTTCTGGAGGAGAGCTTTGCTATCATCTCCAGACCACATTAAGGGTGCGATCTCTCTAAGTTCTAGGGACTTTTTTGCCTGCTCATCGGCCTTTTCATTTCCTTGAATTTTGCAGTGGCCCGGGATCCAACAAAAAGAGACATCAGGGGTATCATCGATACCTTTCTGAATATCTGCTATATCGTGGTGGCTGGGGTTGACTACGTTACTGACGGCCTGCAGGACAGATTTAGAGTGTGAACAGATGACGGCTGAGTTGATATTTTGGGCTCTGATTATGGCTAATGCATTTAGGATGGCAACAGCCTCGGCTGTGAAGATAGAGCAGTTGTCCGGAAGTCTTTTCTGTAGGCAAATATTTTGCCCCCAGATGCCGAGGCCTACTTTTTCGCCTATTTTGGAGCCGTCTGTAAATATAAAAGTCTTGTCCGCGTTACAAGATCGGAACTCTAGGAATTTCTGGGAGACTTCTTCCTCTGAGAAGTCCGTTTTACCGGAAGTGAAAAGAAATTCCACTTTGGACTCTTTCCGAGTCCAGAAGCGGGAGAGTGGGGGTTTGCCTATTGTTGCTGGCAGTGCAAAATTGAGGCTTTCCAGGGTTTTCGCTACTCTGTGCTTAAATGGGGGCCACTTCTGTAGAGTGGCTTTATTTGCTCGTCTGGGATGGGCAAAACATTGTTTTGCCGGGTGGTTTTCGGTGGATTGGACCTTAATGTAGTAAGAAATAAGCTGGGCGTCGCGTCTTGTCTGCAGTGGGCATAGCCCGCTATCAGTTAGCAGGCTGGTGATGGGGGGATTCTCTGAGCGCGCCTGTGGCTGCCCGGATACTGGCATTTTGGACTCGCTCTAGCTTTAGTTTACTGGTCTTGTTCGTCGAGTCAAAAACGAACGAATTATACTCGAGAATGGACCGTATCAGGGACTTGTAGAGCATAAGCAGGGTCTTTCGATCCCCCCATACTCTGTGCCGCCGAGCATGCGGAGAATGTTGACTCGCTTTTGACAGCTAGAGACGACTTTGGTGATATGCTCGTTGAAACTCAATCGGGAATCTAGGGTGACGCCCAAGAATTTGAACCTATTGGTGCATTCAATAGGTTTACCCGAGATTTGGAGCCGTGGAGAGTCGTGTCTGGAATGCGCTCTGGCAAAGACAACGACTGATGATTTTTCCGCCGAGAGTGATAGACCCATTAAACTACACCAATTATTGATGTCGTTTAAGCTATCCTGCAACTGCGTAGTTGCATGTTGAAATTCTGGTTCATTATACCGCCTGGTATCTATTGCAGTGGATTTCCAAATGGCGACATCGTCCGCAAAAAGGGAGTAATTTATTCCAGGCGGTAGCTTTTTGGCGAAGAGATCATTGATCATTACTAGAAAGAGGGTGGGGGACAGAACGCTACCTTGAGGTGTGCCTTGGTCTTGGGTTGCCAGGTAGGAAAATGTGGTGCCACAACGGACTTTAAATTTTCGGTCCTTGAGGAAGTTTTCAATGAATTTTGCAAGGTGGCCACGAATTCCTAGCTTGCTTAATTTAAACAAAAGGGCGTCTTTTTGTACGCGATCGAACGCCGATTTAATGTCTGAGAATGCAGCTATTGTTACTTGCTTTTTGTAAAAGCCGTTCTGGATGTCACTGACTAGTTTCACCAAATTGTCAGTGGTGGCTCGCCCGCGCCGGAAGCCTGATTGCATAGCATCAAGCTTCTTTTCGAGGATCTCGTGAAGTCTAACGTTTACCATGCGCTCGACAAGCTTGCTAGAACAGCTAGTAAGCGAAATTGGGCGATAACTTTTTGGGTCTGTTTTTTCTTTGCCAGGTTTTGGAAGGGAAATGATTATACTCTCTCGCCACGATGTGGGGAAAGAGTCGCTAAGAAACATGTTGTTAATGGCCGAAAGCAGGTACTTTAGTGCTGTTTGGCTGAGGTGCCTGAAGAAAGAGTAGTCAATTTCGTCAGGGCCCACTGCAGTGTTTCCACACTTGCTAATGGCGTAATTTAGCTCGGTCATTGTAAATAGTACGTTATAGTACTCTTGATTACCATAATTAATGAATGTGTGCTTTTGCACCATTCTGCCTGGTCTTTGGAGCGCTAGCTGTATGAGTTATTAGCTGCGACACTGGCGTAATGATCAGCAAATTTATCCATGACTTCCTTAGGTTCGGTGATGGGTTGGCCAGCTATTTTTAGTTGAGGGAAAGGTCCACGGGGTGGTCGCTTCGCAGAGAAAGCTCTGATGGTTTTCCAAACTTGGGTGGTGGGAGTGAAGCGGTTGAATTTGGAGGCAAAGGAGTTGAACCTGTCTTTTTGAACCCGCTTGCACGCGTTTCGGAAGTGTTCTTTTGCTGCCCGAAGTGCACATCGAGTAGGGCTGTGTGCCCTCCTCTCATATGCCTTGCGGGCTCTTATCATTTGAGCTTTGGCGTGTGCCGTCTCTGCGTTCCACCATGGGGCTCCGTTTTTCTTTCGGGGTCCTCTGGTTTTTGATATTGCTACTTGTGCTGCTGAGCTTATGGCTCTTAGTATTAATTCAATGTCTGCCGAGTGTGGGTCACCTTCGGTAACCAGTGTGAGGTCGACCTCTGCCTAAAATTTTGTCCAGTTCGCTCGTTTTAGACTCCAGGAAGGGGTGAACAGATCAACGCGGTCGAGTGCTCCTTGGGGGATATCAATTTTGATTGGGAGGTGATCGCTCATGCCTGGGTTGTCTTCGACATCCCAGGTAAACAGTGACGCAATTCTAGGCGTGCAGCACGAAATATCAATGGCTGAGTCTAAAGATTCGCTTTGCTTTGCTTGGCGGGTTGGTGCGCCGTTATTTAGGATAACTAAATTTTGAGAGCCTATTGCGTCATATATAATTTCACCTCTACGGTTTGGTGTGGCGCTGCCCCAGGATGGGTGGTGACCATTCAAGTCTCCAAGTAATAACAAAGGCCCGTTATTTGATTAAATAGTTGAGCGAGTTCCCGATCCGTTGGATCAGGGTCGGAAGGAGATATGTATGTTGAAACAACCGTCAATTGGACGTGTTGTATTTTCAAGCTAATAGCTACACAGTCCAGTGATGTTACCAAAGGCACGTGACTGTGTGGGATGCTATTTTCTATTAGGATGGCTGTGCCTCCCTTACGGACAGCAGCGTTTACGTTATGGCGATACCAAGAGTAACCCGGGATTTTGTATTTATCGTTATCTTTATCAGTAAAGTGGGTCTCTTGTAATGCTGCTAGTGCCGGTTTTTTCTCAGCAAATATTGATGAAAAAAGCGGGAATTTCCCGATAAGGCCATTTGTGTTCCATTGCAGAATTGAACCCATGGTGGTTTTTAACGTTTGTGCTTTGGGGATCTACGCTTGCGAAGGTTATAGGAGCACCTGCTGCTGCTGCTATCGCTGGCAGGAGAAACTGGGGTAGAGTGCCTAGAAAAGCTAATTTTCCTTGCTACGGGTGAGCTGCCGGGGCTGGAGGTGCCGGGGCTGGGGTTTCCAGGAGGGGAGCTCTAGAAGTGTTTACAACAGTTTTTGCAGAGCTCGTCTCTGATGCACTGCTGGCGTCAGAGTCGGTCTCTGTCCCGGACAGCTCGTGGTCAGACTGACTTTTGTCGTCTGACGTTTCAAATTCACTTGAGAACTGAAACTGCATAAAATGACCTATGAGGTCGGTTTGGGATCCGCAAGTGCGGGTGGTCAGTGCTATTTGGAAAGAAGCGTCGCTTCTTTCCAAGGAGAGAGGAGCAGTTTCAGTTTGGGTTGAAATATTTCCTTTTTGGACTTTGGTTTGAGTGGCAGCCGTTTTACCCTAAGGGGGTGGGCTGCCACTCGTTAGAGGCCTTCTCGGTGCCTGCCTTTGGCGGCGCCTGGGAAGGGGAGCACCGGTGAATTTAGAGTGCTTGGGGGCAGGTAGCGAAGGAAAATCAGTCTTGTCAGGCACTCGTGCAGAGTGGCTTTGCCACCCTGCTGCGGGTGTCCAGGTCTTCCTGGTGATTTTAGGTGCCTGAGGGGCGGGAGGATTTTTGGTCGGAAGACCTGGCGGAGAACTAGTGCGGGTCGGGAGATCCTCCCAGCCCGCAACGGGCGTCCACCTGCGCCAGAATGTGATTGCGCCACGTGGTGGGGGGAGGGGACGGACGGCCTGATGGGCGCCAAGTAAGGTGGCTCCATTAGAGGGCGGATGTGGCGGCTTGTGTTTTTGGGTGGCTGAGGCTGCTCCAAAGTGGGATGTTCCTGGCCGGCTGTGCTGGGGGCTGCTGTGGTGGCCTTGCTACCACAGCTTTTTGGGACTGTGCGGCTCTTTTCTTTTTGCAGCACTTGTTTGCGGGCCAGGTCAAACGGGAGCTTTTTCTCCTCAGCTAGAACGTTAATCTCTTTTTCTCGGAGCCAGGTCGGGCACTTGGGATTATCAGCCCCATGAGCGCCGCCACAGGCAGCACACTTGAGGCTTTTAGATGTGCACTCTTTAGTGCGGTGCTTAGCACTGCACTTGCCGCATCGTGGGGTGGGGTTTTTACAATTTGTTTCTACGTGCCCGTACCGTTGACAAATTTGGCAGCGAATAGGGAGGGGTGGTACGGCCTAACTGCCGTACTAAGGCTGGTGGTACGGCCTAACTAAGGCTGATGGCCTTATCCAGATTAATTGTAGACTCTTTCGCCAAGTTTTGGTGCGTGGAAAGGTAGGTTCCAACCAGCCAAGCTCCGCTTGGCAGGTTGGCTTTGTTCAAACGGGGGCTGGAGGGACGGAAAAGAGAGTTGGAAGCCATGGATGCTAGTCGGTTGTATAAATGGTACGTTTAAGTTTAGATGGGATACTTGGTATTAGCTTGGCTAACACCTTTTGGGTAAAAATGGCTAGAGAAGTTGAAATCAGAACAAAGGGGTCCTACTGTTACTATTAAAGCTAATGGGAGTATTAACCTAGCTAGGGTTGAGTGTGGGATTCTTATCCTATCTGGGGAGTGCTTAGTAAAAGCACCTAGCCTTAGAACTGTGTGCGAAAGGCTGACTCAGCCACTAAAAGGGGTTTCAAGCCGGAGGGGAGGCAGGTGCCTCTTCGGGACCTAACAGGGGCCTAGGTGGCTGACTCAGCCTCTAAAAGGAGCCTGACTGGGGCCTATGCTAGTGTATCCCTAGGGGCAGGTACCGTGGTACCTTTGCAAAGACGCAGCCCGGGTGGAGGGTGTGGGTGGGGACCCGCTTCTATTAAGCGGGGGTGAAAGAGAGATGGCCTTGCGTTCTAGGGATTTTAGCAATGTAGGACCGATAGGTCCAGACAAAGCCACACGCCCAAGGACTGACGAGGTCCAACAAGCGTGCTCACCCCGGGACAAGCGTCCCACCGCTCGGGTTTCCGGCCGAAGAGTAAAAGAGATAGTAGAGAAAGAGTAGGGTTATGGGACTGAGAAGAAGAGGTACCAGGTGGCCGGAATCCAAGAAACCAACACCACCTGGACCGATAGGGTAATTACCGAACTGACCAGCTGACGTCCAACAGCACCACACCAACCAGCTGTGAAAACAGCGGCTGGTGAGGCCGGCTGGAGTCAAAGTACCGCACCGACCAAATGTAAAAACAGCGGTCGGTGGGACAGACCGGTCGCAGCGAAGACTCGAGCCGGGAGCAGGTCTTGAAAAAGTCTTCTACTCCTTCTTCTTGTTTTCGTAGCAGGAACAGCAGCAAGCAGCAACGACAGCAAGCAGCGACGGCACCAGACCTGCCGGCAAACGCTCAGGCAGGGTGTCAGTCAGGCAGCCTGTAGGTTACTGACATTGAGTTCTCGGAGGGCTTGTTGCAGATAGGGCACCATAGGGAACTGACATAAGGCCCTAGATGAGAAAAGTGAAGAGTAAAAGGCGACAGGTGTGAGAAGATCCCTAAAAAACAAAATACTGGAAATCCAACAACAGATCCCTGCAGTACACCACGAAAGTAAAAAAGAGCATAAAACAGCTTAAATGAACCTAAAAGGGTGCAAAAGCACAGGTGTGATGTGGAATGAACTAAAACGCTGCTAAACAAAAATACAAACTCAGTCGAAAAACTAAGATTTTGTGCGTAAACTAAAACTGTATATGTGAACTAAAATTCAAAGTATACACTAAAACTGCAATGTTCAGAGGCTTCTCCTCAAACCTTATATGTTTTCACGAAGTCATCCAAGATGATGACTGTGTGTTTAGACTGGGTTTGTGTTGTCTGATCAGAATAGACTCGGGAATTTTGCGGTCGGGCCCATCCCTAGTGTGTTTCAAAATTTTAATAGCCAAAAAATCCGTGGTGAGGTTCTGGTTTGGGTGAACCAGTCGTCGATGGTCCCCGAAAGGCGTGTTTTTTGTTTTGTTTTTTAATTTTGTCCAAGTTGTTCTCAGTTCGACTGCTGGAGTCGGAGTCTCACTAAAGTCATCAATGGACTTGTCACGGAGATCCCGACCCCACCACCCGAACGAGCAACACCCACAATGAAGGGTTGATTTAGAAGCCAAAGCTTAAAGTCCCACAAAGCACAGGGACATGTCGTTTGTGTTGTGCCGTTTGTAACGTGCATCCCCTCAAGAACAGTGCGGACCTGAATAAAAGGGAAATGGAAGTCAGGGAAAGGTAAAACACGACGTTTCGCCCATGGACCATCATCAGGTGTAAGGCAGTGAAAGAGTGAGAACGAGGCCCCTGAGGTAAACTTTTAGTGTAGCCTCGACAGTGTCGCGGTTTAAAACAGTTCAAATGAGAGCCTCCGTGGGTGTGAGGGTGTCAACGAATAAGCGGCCAAGAGGATGACTGTGTGTTTAGACTGGGTTTGTGTTGTCTGATCAGAATAGACTCGGGAATTTTGCGGTCGGGCCCATCCTTAGTGTGTTTCAAAATTTTGATAGCCAAAAAATCCGTGGTGAGGCTCTGGTTTGGGTGAAGCATTCGTCGATGGTCCCCGAAAGGCGTGTTGTGCCGTTTGTGACGTGCATCCCCAAGGTGTTCATTGAACCTAAGCCGAACAGAACGTTGATTACCCAATGTTGAAAGACTCGTCGGGCCCACATAATTTACAATCAATGCGATGAATCACGTTTTTCACATGGCATTTACCCTGCAAACCAGCATGGCAGGCGTGACAGAATCTACCGCCTCCCGTGCGCGGCGGGAGTTCCAGGGCTGACCTCACCAGCATGTTTTTCACAGAGGGGCCCACTACTCCATGCTACCCTCAAGGGGAACCCTGCTCACTAGGGTGCCTCATTTTGCACCGACCATGCAAATTGTTGGGTGGCGGTGGTTTTTCCCATTGCTTGAACCCCCTGAATCCAATGGTACTAAAATTATACAAATCCAAAAAAATTCTAGGGGTCGCGGATTGGATTTGAAATTCTGAATTTGTAAAAATGGTAAAAAAGCCTGTTTTGACGCCACAGATATAGCTCTTCTGTTCAGAGCCAAGAAACCGAAATCCACCGGTCGTTTGCCATAAATCTTGTTTATTTGGAACGAATTTGGTTGAATTTAGAAGCCAGATTACTCTTAATATTAAGTTAACCATCATATTTTAGTAAAATGTAGGCATTTGCATGCCTATTTCGATTTGTATTTCAGTTAATACGCACTCTGTGTACTATCATAGTGAGTTACTTCGGTTACGTGAGGAGCATTTTAACACTTTTGTTGGTAAAAATGGCAAGGACTGTTTTCAAGAATGCATGTTCATAAAGCTAAACAAATAAAGAATGTCTGATTCGCTCATATGTTTTATCCCAAACATGAACGATAGCATCCTTCGGTTCTGCCTCAATAAGCCCCATTCCACCACGCCATATTACTAAGTACCTTTCCAATATGTACGCTTTTGATTAAAAATAAACGTTTATGAATTATTAAGCAATAATAATAATTAAATAATAATAACAATTTATTAATAATAATATTAATTAGTTAATAATTTTCAATAGTGGTCGCGGCGACAATATTACAATTGTCCGAAGACCAGATTACTAATTAATAACCAAGGTGATCTTCCACGGATCTTTTTTCTTATTCCTGTGAGAATCTCTTATAGGTTTTGTTCGGCTCAATCACAGCTTAAGTTGCGGAGACAGATGAAAATTACCCTGGTCAGTCAACAAATACGGGCAAATTCCGGCGACTTGATCCACAGCCCGCGTCTAATTGTAGGCCAGCATTCCTCCTCAATTACAGGGGACAAGCTTCCTAGAGCGCGGCAAATTCTAAAGTATTTCTTTCACGTGGCTCATGGTTGTGATGACAGACAAGAGACCTACGAAAAGGCTGTAGAAAACACCCTCCCATTCTGGCACATGGCTAGAATAAACACCGTCAGTGAGCGGAGCTGCCGGTATAGACTAGAAAAACTGCGGGAACAGTGACAGAAACTCTTAAATAGGCCGGAGCGAACCATGTCAGAAGAATGTACAAAATTTCAGCTCAGTTTATTTCATAACACACCTGCTGATTCGGGAGAACAAGGCGATCTCCAGCTTCTATGCTGGCAGGTACTCGAAGGATGTGCCGTGGTAGTTGAACAGGTAAGTTCTTGGCGTGACGCTTCGCTATGCGCGTCGCAGACTCGGTCTCCACAGTTTCCTCGTCGGATTGCACATCGTACATTTATTCTTCAGCAGAGCTTGCTGAGTCGAGAATTCAAACTCAAGCGCGGCACCAGCCGAAGAACTTCCCACTGCTCTTCTTTGTGCCGTCTGACACGCGTTCTGCAGTCGTTCCTTCCCAGCGAGCTTTTTGTCATTACCGCTCGTGGTCCCTTACCTGGCGCCACGCTGGTCAGCGTAGAACACGATGTCTTCTTCCTTGCAATTGGATGTTAGTAGGTGACTCTGTTGTAGTTCAATCATGTTTGGTGGTTAATGTCCCTTAGATTGTCCAACACTAACGGAAATTTTTATACATTTTTCTGACATGGATGGCTCCGGCTTTTTGGAATTTCCGCCACTCTTGCCACAGTTTTTCTAGTCTATGCCGGTAACTCCGCTCACTGATGGTATGCATTCTAGCCATATGCCAGAACGGGAGGACTTTTACTACAAACTTTTCGTAGGCCTATTATCTGTCATCACTATCATAAGCCATGTAGAAGAAATACTTGAGGACCTGTCGTGCTGTTGGAAGCTGGCTCCTGTAATTGAGGAGGAAGGCTGACCTACGTAATAGACGCGGGTAGTGGATCGAATCGCCGGTAATTTGCATGTATTTGACTGGCCAGCAATGGTGGATCCAAGATGGGGGGGCTCAGGCCTACCCCCCCCCGAAATGTCCGAGTTCCTATAGTTTAAAGATCTTCTGTCTCCGTAACTTAGCCTGTGATCAAGCCGAACTAAAATTATAAGTTTCTCACCAGAATAAGAAAAAAGACCCGTGGGAGATCACTTCGGTTATCAATTAGTAACAAGATCTGCCGAAAAACTGCGTTAATGCAGGCCCGAGCCTGGCTACAATAAGACAGTTTTCCTGAACATTTGAAGATGCTGCATTTTACTTCCTTATTCATAAACTTTTATTTTTAATCAAAGCGTACATATTGGAAAGAAACTAAGTAATATGGTGTGGCGGCTTATTGAGGCAGAATCTAAGCTTCATGTTCGGGAAACCTCAGACATTCTCTATTGGTTTAGCCTTATGAACATCCATTCTTGACATGGTCTTTGTCATTTTTACATGTGAGCGAAGTAACTCACTATGGATGGTACACAGAGTGCACATCGAAATAGGCACGCAAATGCCTACATTTTGCTAAAATAGGTATAACGGTTAACTTAATATTAAGAGTAATCTGGCTTCTAAATTCAACCAAATACGTTCCAAATAAACAGGATTTATGGCAAACGACCGGTGGATTTCGGTTTCTTGGCTCTGAACAGAAGAGCTATATCTCTGTGGCGTCAAAACAGGTTTTTTACAATTTTTACAAATTCAGAATTGTAAATCCAATCTGCGACCCCTAGAAATTTTTGGATTTGTATGATTTTGGTACCATTGGATTCCGGAGGTCTCAAACAATGGGAAAAACCACCGCCACCCAAAAATTTGCATGGTCGGTGTAAAATGAGGCACCCTACTCCGCACCTTATGATCCCTTGAACTTGAGAGCCTCACCACGGATTTTTTGGCTATTAAAATTTTGAAACACAATAGGGATGGGCCCGACCGCAAAATTCCCGAGACTATTCTGATCAGACAACACAAACCCAGTCTAAACGCACAGTCATCCTCTTGGCCGCCTATTCGTTGACACCCTCACACGCACGGAGGCTCTCATTTGAACTGTTTTAAACCGCGACACTGTCGAGGCTACAATAAAAGTTTACATCAGGGGTCTCATTCTCACTCTTTCACTGCCTTACACCTAATGATGGTCCATGACCGAAACGTCGTGTTTTACTTTTCCCTGACTTTCAGTTCCCTTGTAATCAGGTCCGCACTGTTCTTGAGGCTTCCTTTGAGGTTTTAGTGTATACTTTGAATTGTAGTTCACATATACAGTTTTAGTTTACGCACAGAATCCTAGTTTTTCGACCGAGTTTGTATTTTTTAGCAGCGTTTTAGTTTATTCCACATCTCACCTGTGCTTTTGCACCTTTTTAGGTTCATTTAAGCTGTTTTGTGCTCTTTTTCACTTTCGTGGTGTTCCGCAGGAATCTGTTGTTGGATTACCTGTATTTTTTTGTTTTTTTAGGGATTTTCTCACATCTGCCGCCTTTTACTCTTCACTTTTCTCAGCTAGGACCATAAGTCATTTCCCTTGACATAGGGTACTGACTGTCAGACTGGGCCCTGTGGCCTAAAATGGTCCCTGCTAGCCACACAGCCTCCTCACTCAAAGAGGACCCAGCTGGTCAGACAGGTCCCTGGCGGCTATAGACCGGGCTCTGACAGCCTGCGAGTCACGCTGGGCCCTGTTGCTCAAATAGTCCCGCTGGCCATCGTGGCTTTATCGATTAAAGAGAGCCCAGCTGACCAAAATGGGCCCTACTTTGGATAGGAGCCCTGGCCACCAGTGGTTCAAAGGACACCTTTCTACGGACGGTTTTGATGGGTAAAAAAGCCCTCCTTGTCACAGAACAGAGTGCTGGAGAGGGCTTAAGAGGGCCCTGTCTGGTATGAAGTCCCACATTCGGCCCCAGAGCATAGTGCGAGCAGGCCGCGTGAAGCACGGCCCGTATCCTCAGGGGAGACCTTCGGTCCCTCAGGGGAGCGACCGCCCTAGCCACCCCCCTTGGCTACGCCCCTGGAAGGGGCCCAGAAGCATGTCAGGGGGCCCAGATAGTTACAGGGGCTCGGGTCGAATACCGGGACCTACAACTACTGAGAATTGAGGCCCGGCTTGGGCCTCAATTCTCAACAATGGGCCCCGAGACGATTGTTAGGACCCGGTCGTATGGCTCGTGGGGCCTCCCAAGGCAGGAACCCGAGAACACCCCTTGGAGCCATTAAAACAAAATTATTTAGCACTCCGAGAACAGCTCTTTGGGGGCCCCGGGGCCAAATCTAGGGACCTCCGAAACCAAAAGCTGGAGGCCCATAAACCAACATTTGGGGGTGGGCACGAAGTAATCCTCAGGGATCAATTTCAGGGGTCCCAGATACATTATGAGGGGCCCCTAGACCCACATTCGGGTGGCATTTAGAAGACATCCGGTGGGATCCGGCTACAGTAGCAGGCCCCGGAGGCCGTCTTGCAGAAGGGGGGCTGGCAGTAGGCCCCGGGGGGCTGTCTTGCAGGGGGACCGGCTACAGCAGCAGGCCACGGGGCCGTCTTGCAGGGGGGGCTGGCGGGCACGGCTGGAGGCCGTTCTTTCCAGTGATTAACGTCGGCCCAATAGGGGGGGGCGATCACCCCCCACCTAGGAACTGCCCGGAAATCTCCGTCTTATGCGAGCGACACAGATGAATGGTATTTTTACTTGACTAGTTCACGGTGGGCAGATCATTCTACTGGTTACACAAACCCTTGTGAAAGTGGGCATATTAAGAACAACTGGGCGATATTTTCACAGAATCATTTTCGTATCTGCAATGTCTGTAAGTAAATAGCCGTGGTTTCAAAACTTTGGTCGCCTTAAGCCATTCTGCTCCCGTTTTCAAGTACCTATGAAAATTCCACAAAATTTTAGTTTCGCTCGCTTTTATAGGGGCTCTTACATCACCCCCAATAAAAAGGTTAAGGCTTTCTTACCCGATTTCTTAGTGAAGAGGAAATAAGAGCTTGAATCCATTTTGGCGTTGGAAACAATAACTTACTTTCATTACATTAAAATGTATCATTGAACGTGCCTTCCTGGGCTTTTTCTAAACCAAAGTCGCCAAATTTGGAGGATTCGCCCATATACTTTGAGCCACTTTGGGGTGGGGGGAGATAGATTTGCCCCTGGTTTGAGCGTTTGCGTGAGCCATGCCTCTAATACCCCCCCCCCACACACACACACTTTAAAGGGTCGAGACCCCATTTTGAGGGGGTTTAATAAGACTTGGACGCGTTAGTGTTAAAAAAATGTTTCTCAATTTTTTAGTTATTCCAAGTCTAGAGATTATAGATGCTGCCCAGGGCTGCCAGTTTTTTCAGCGGAAAAGGTCAAACTGAGTTAGAAAAAGGGCCAAACAGGGGCAAAATTTTATTTCCACTAAAATAGCCTAATAAACACCACAAAAGCCAGATTTGAAGCTAAAACGACCCCCAGCGGTAGTCATAAAACCACAGAAAAAGCAGCTTGTACCACTGTTTAAAACTAATTGTTGACAGTTTGATATTGACTTGACGCAACATTTTTAGCACACTACCCATCTAATAGGAAGCCAGGGGTGCCCTTCCAACCCCGCGTGGCCATCGAATGATTTTATCCACATAACCAGAACATTTTTGGGGATCATGAATCACCCCCCCCCACTTTTTGACCAACAATTTCCTTAACTCAATCAAAATGGGAGTGAACTGAAAATTCGTATAACCAGCGGCTGCGAAAGGCAACGAGGAGCCCAAATTCGAAAAGTGTTTGTTACTAACGTGGAAAGTTTGCTGTCAGCATCAGGTTACAGTTTGGCTGACCCCCTCACTTTTTTGCCGGTGGCGACGCTTATGTATGCTACCACCACAATAATTAATAATATAACTAAGCATTTCATACCGCCCAGGGGCGCAGCCAGGGAGGACACAGGGGGCACGTGCCCCCCCTCATCAGTGCCAGAGTGCCCTTTTGATCGCTAGGCGGTGTACCCCGTTTGTGCCGTGCCGCTCGAAATTCAGTGCCCTACGCCGTTGAACCTAGGTGCAGCTAGACTGTATTTAGCGATAAAAATTATTGTTTGATAATGTAGTGCCTTCTTTGGTCAGCTAGGGGCATTCTGTCGCCTTTTCAAGCACCCGGTAAGAGTATGGGCACATAATCCGTTTCCAGCTAATGCCTCATCGTCGCCAATAATCGTACGGGCGGAGCTAATCTGGTGCCCCTTGAGCTCATCTGGTGCCCACTGAAATGGTCTTGGCCTCTTGAGTTGATCACGTGCCCTCTAAGCTAATCTGGTGCCCCCTGAGTCAATCTGGTGCCCCCTCAGCAAATTACTGTGCGTCTTGAATCTATCTAATTCTCTATGAGTTAGTATGATGCCTCCGAGCTTGCCTGGTGCCCTATTAGCTGTTTTAGTGCCCCTTGAGCTGATTTGGTCCCTCTGGCCTGATCTCATGCCTCCCGGGGTTGATCTACTGCCCCCTGAGCCAATATGGTGCCTCTTGAGCTGATCAGAGGCCCCTGAGCTGGTTATTGATGTCTCCTTAGATGATCTGGTGCCCCCCTGAGCTGGTCTGGTGCACCCTGAGCTGATCTGATGTTCCCTGAGCTGATATAAGCCCCTGCTCTGGTCTGGGGGCTAGGAACTGATCTGGTCCCCGGGCTGATTGATCTGGTGCACCCTGAGCTAAACTTATGCCCTTTGAGTCGATCTGGTGCCTTCTGAGCCATCATTGTGCCTCCTGAGTCCATCCCATGCCCTCTGAGCTAGTCTGGTGCCCCCTGAGCTAGTTTGGTGCACCATGAGCCTATTTGGTACCCTTTGGGCTGATCTGGGCCTCCTGAGTTGATTAAGCAATTTCCTTAGCAGCTCTGGGGCCCTGAGCTGAGCTGGGCCCACTGAGGCTGAAGAGGGCCCCTGAGCTGGCATGGGGCATGGGGCTCCTGGACTGATTAAGTGCCTCCTGACTTGATCTGGTGCCCCCCGAGCTGGTCGGGGAAGACTGAGCTGATCCCTTGTCCTCTGACCTGATATGGTGCTCCCTGAGCTGATTAGAACCCCGCTCTGGTCTGGGGACTAAGAACTTATATGGCCCCCGAGCTGATCGATCTGGTGCCCTCTGAGCAGATATATTGCTCCCTGAGCTGAACTAATGCCCCCTTACCTGACCTGGTGCCTCCTGAGTCATCATTGTGCCTCCTGAGCCCAGCTGATGCCCTATGAGCTAGTATGGTGCCCCCTGAGCTAATATGGTGCCCTTTAAGCTGACCTGGGGCTCCTGGGTGGATAACGTGATTTCCTGAGCAGCTCTAAAGCCCTGAGCTGAGCTGGGCCCACAAAGGTTGATGAGGGCCCCTGAGATGGTAACTGGCTCCTGAGCTGATTAAGTGCCTCCTGACTTGATGTGGTACCGCCGAGCTGATCTGGGCCCCGAGCTGGTCGAGGACCACAGTCTGATCTGATTTTTTGTCCCCGAAGCTGATCTGGTGCCTTAAGGGCTGATCTGGGGTCCCCTGAGCAGCTCTGGGGCTCCTGAACTGATTGGGCCCCGAGCTGGTGAGGGATCCCTGAGCTAATTTGGTGCCCCTGACTTGATCTTACCCCTGACCTGACTTGAGGCCCCTGAACTGATCTGGGGACCCAAGAGCTGATCTGGGGCTTAAGAGCGGACCTGGGTTCTGGGGGTACCCTGAGCTGGTCTGCTGGGCGCTGAGCTTGTGAGAGCCCCTTAAGTTGGCCTGAGGCCCCCTAAGTTGATCTGGCGCCTTAAACTGTTCTGGGACTTCTTGAACTGGTTTAAGGCCCTATGAGCCTATCTGGGCCCATTGAGCTAGTTTGATCTGGGTCCACTGAGCTAGTCTAGTCCCTGGGTGAAGCATGAGCTGCTCTGGGGGCCCCTGAGGTGGTCTTGAATAGACAGAGAATAAGAACACAAGGCCAACTCCCGGGGGAAGCTGCTCTGGAGGGCTCTGATCCACACTTGGGGACCCAAGAGCTAGTCTTGAATAGATGGGAAATAAGAACACAATGGAAACTCCCCTTGTAAAATGGAGCTAACGAGGAATGAGGCATCGCTAAAACGGCTTGTATATGCCTAGGCAACCCTGGTTATATCAATTATTATACTGGTGTTTTCTGGGAAGGGATGATAAAAAGGCATGTGCCCCTGAGCTCAGAGCACAGTCCCTTAATCCAGGATGTATACTAGTTAATTTAAATTAAGAACTAATTTTCACAATTTTCAACCCTGTCACACCATCACCATCCAAACCACCGGCCTGTTCACCTTTTCAATACTCTTAACTGGGACCGATCCTTGAGAATATGGAACTTAATAAACGCGTTCATAGGGTATCTCCCAAATTATTCCGGCAGCAAAAATTGTATTCTTCCAAAATCACTTTGCCACTCTTCGTCCCACGGCGTTTGTGGGAGGCGAGGAACCTAATCCGCGTTCAACCAGGCCTCACTCGTCACGATAAAACCAGTGGGCATAACAAATGAATTTTCGACTGCAATATTTCTTAACTTACACGTGGTAACAGATATCACAGGATCCGCTGATTTCTCTGATGTTAAGTACTTGCATGAGTTGGCTGATTTGCCCTTAAATCTATTCAAAACAGTCGTGCTTTGGCTACTTCCATGACATTTTGGTGATTTTTTTTTCAATCGAGTTTTCATTCTCCGTCAATGCTTGATTTGCATTTGTATTGAACCAAAGATGCCCAAAAATTATATAAACAAAGATACAGTAAGCCTTTTAGGTTAGTTAAAAAGTGCCCTTTTTCTCCCGGGGTTCCCCCAAAGTTGGTGTGGCCCCCATACCAAAGCTCTGGCTGCGCCCCTGATACCACCACACCAGCAACCAGTCTCACGCACTTTGACTACGCCGTGTCCCGTCTAATCCACGAACGAGCTCTTAGCGCTGACAACTGACTGCGTGTGAAATGTGAGCATCATGCAATACCACGGTATTGGCTGGGATTTGGGCTTCCGGTCCGATAGAACAGGATGTTTGATTGGTTGTAGGCCAGCGTTCCTCTCCAGCGTTGTGATTAGTTGATGCTGAGGCTGCTCTGCCGGGATTTCCCGTACTACGCGCTTTGTTTCGTCTTCGCACGATGGAGTAGACAGCCACGGGTGGAAATTTTTTAACACAACTTTTTTGGATTGCCAATTTGGGACCAGAAATAGAACAAAGTTATAATTATCGGGTGGTGGTCTGTCTTATTTTCGTTAGGCGAGTCTGCATTTTGACAATTTAAAGTCAGCTGTCTATTCCACTGGGGGCCAATTTCCGGGCACTGGGGGGCATTTCGGCCGACTGGGGGGGAAGGCCCCCAGTTAGCATGTTAAGAAATGGCCTGCCCTGGATCCGCTAGTGTGTGTGGCTTACTTTCTAGAACATGTATATGCAAATCAGGCTTCGCAAGGTTCTGGCGGTACTCTACTGTAAGTACATGTTGAGGCGCGGATCTGAAATGCCTGTCATTTAGAAAGAGTTCGAATGAAGCCCACCTTATTTTACTTTCTCTGGCGGGCTAGGATGCTGTACTGGAATTTCTCACCAATTTGGACACCATGGTGCTTCCAGACCAGATCGAGGAGGTCAACGCCAAAATCCTGGACAAGATCGTGCAGGAGCAGACTTACGCTGCCGTGTTATTCTACACATTTTACGAATAGACGTTTGAATAACTTTCTCTGACGGTAACATACGATAAGCGTTCTAGGGGTAATTATTTTGTAGTCTATCCAATAAACGAGCTATTTCACTGTTAGGCATAATTGCTTTTTTAAGGCTTAAATTCTAGATCAAAAGAAAGAATATCAAAATAACGGTGTTTTAGAGAATGTTAACCATTCAGCCGTATGACCATTCATAAGCATCCGCGGATCCAGGGGGCAAAGGGGGCACGTGCCCCCCCCGATCGACCCACGGCACCCCCTGAAATGGTCACGGCGCCCCCTGAAAGCTCGATGGCGCCCCCCTGAAATGTTGCTTCCCTCCCCCCAGGATGCAAAAATCGGCGGCCATCGATAGGATTTTGCGCCCACCTGATAGGTTATGTCGGTCAAAAGTGGCGCCCCCTCGGGAAGGTGCCCCCCACCCCCAATCGGCAATCCTAGATCCGCCTATGTTCATAGGCGCTTGTACCACCCCCACAGGAAATGTTGGTGTTCTGGAGGGGATTGAGGCCAGGATAAATTGCTCCCCACCCCCAAATCCAAGGCTTTGACCGCCCCTGTCTACGGCTGGCATACTACTTCAAACATAACCTAATCCAGGGATTTTTGGTTTCAAATCTTGCTGCAAAAGCAACAAATCCGCAAAAAATGCTTGGCGACCAAGTTCGAGGACTCAAGGCGTATTAAGAGCAAAATGTAGGATAAGGGGGTGTGCGTGAGCCTTCCATCGAGCCCTTAGGACGGCGCTCTTCCTTCGACCCTTAAAAAGCCTCGCGTCGAGACGAACGTTCTGTCTGCCCTGTCTGCCTGTCTGAGCAATCATTTGGCAAGGCCGATAAGAGAAGGGGCTATGCGGATGCACAGACACCTTCACCACACTTTTGCCTTGGGACGACAGCTGGTGACAAGGTGAAAGCAGCACTGGCGGCGGAAATGGAGGGGGACCGGGGCACAGTGTCCCCTTAAATCAGAAATTTTTTACACTAACCCTATGGCGTTGACTGTAAAGAAATGGGTTGAAAAGTCCATGGTGCCTCTCCCCCCTCTTAAATTCGGACGTTCCGCCGTCACTGGGAAGCAGTAGATATATCTGAGGCAGCTAGCCTTTAACTCTACCCAAGATGGATGTCGAACACCTTATTAAGCGAGCAGTGTAATGCTTTATGCATGTCTGGTGTCGATAAGAACACAACAGCCTAAATACATCGAGTGTTCGGTCCTGTCTATGGACATTTGGAGCGTGACATCACTGTGGACGGTTTTGTTTGCAAACTTACGGCGTGGACTTAGTTACTTCATGGCATGTTGAAAAGTACGTTGAAATGAGTCGATAAGATCCGAATCGGGTGTAAATGTAGCAATTTTATGGTGTGTGAGAAAAGGTGTCGTTAAGGTACATTTTTTGCAAAAAGTAATAAAAGCGTGTACATTTATTAAGAGGTATCGTGTAAGAGAAGTGACTTGAATGGTGTAAAAAAGTATGAAAGAAGGTGTTGTTTGGGCACATGTTTGCAAAAAGTAATAAAAGCGTGTACATACATAAAAGGTATCGTGTAAGAGAAATTACTTGAATGGTGTAAAAAAGTGTGAAAAAGGTGTTGTTTAGGTACATTTTTTCGAAAAGTAATAAAAGCGTGTACATTTAGTAAGAGGTCTCGTGTAAAAGAATGGTGTATAAAAGTAAGAACAAATGTGTCGTTTAGGTATTATTTTGCGAAATTATTTTGCGAAACGTACTATAAGTGCGTAAATTTAGTAAGAGTTGGCGTGTGAAAGAAGTATTAAGCGTGTACATTTAGTAACAAATACATACTTAATTTACCCTAACCTGTTTTTCAACGGTGTACAAGTACCCGGACCGTGTGTATATAGGAGCATTGTCGTGTAAAAGAAGTAGCTTTAATGGTTTAAAAAGTAAGCTTTATCGTGTAAATTAACACAAAAACGGCGTTTTTAGGTAATTTTGAATTACACCCTAACTTATTTAATTTTTTTCTGTGTGTAGGTCAGGGCAGCAAATCCTGCCCCTGGGTGGGCTCGAACCCACGAAACCCTGCACATACGGAATGTCATAAGCCGAGCCGTGTGCGTGCGCTAACCGACTGCGCCACCTAGAAATAAGCGAAACCGAGGCGTTGCCAAAACTATTATATGTAAAACTCCTCAAAACACCATGGATCGCCTTCCAAGGCCAAACACTTAATACTACAAATTTACATGTTAGAAGCCTAACAAGTACATATTTTAGGCAGCAGCGGTACGGGAGGGTCCGTTTTTACCACATACGCACAAATCACGTGAGCTAGGAGCCGTATTGGCTTACGAGCACACTGATGCCCAAAAATGGCGAAATAAGCCACCCAGGTTAGTAGCTCCAGGGAAGCGTGACACGTGTTCGTTCCACGTGACACGTGGGGACTGACCTTCGATCGCACCCTCAGCTGGGAACTCTCGCATTTCTCTTCTTACTCAACAATGCTTCGAAATTTTGGGTGGCCTGTCACATCTGAGACACCGCTTGCCTCCCAGAGTCATCTCGCCGATAGTCCGCTCGCTGGTGATTTCCCAGATTCGATGTATCACCGTGCTCGGCAATGGTACCCAAATAAACAATATTCGGCTCCAAAAGATTATTAACTATGCTGCAAAAATAGTTTTCGGCCGCAGAGTTTGATCATGTTTCGGACCCATTAAATAACCTTGCTTGGCTGTCGGCCAGAGAGCTGGCGAGGTACCACACATTTGCACTTGTACACAAGGCAGTGTGTTTCGGGGAGCCGGGGAGCTGGCCCGGGGATTCGTCCGTGTTCGCTCTGTTCGGGAACGCAGCACAAGACGGGACGGTAATATTTGCGTCCCTCGTTCACGTTCAATCAAAAATTACATAATCATAGCCCGGGATTAAGACATGTGATGAGTGGGTGGTGCTTTGCGGTGTGTTTGTGTTTGGTGTATGACTGTATTTTAGCCCGACTTACATTGTTTTAACAGTGTGTGCGTGCTCCTCCAATGGCAATCTAGTCGACGTGGAGTCGTAATGGCCACAACTGCATGCATGTGGAGACTCTGAATAAAGTCTTTGTCTTTATTCCAGGGTCACGTGCCCCTGGAACAAGCAGGACTGGACGGTGTTCGATTTGCAGCGTTTCCGCACGGCAATACGGCCACATGGTCTGATGCTGGCAGTTAAACACCTGGCCCAGGGCCTCAGACGTGACAAGTAGGTGATCTGCGGTATCTGCCGAAACAGAAAGTTTGGTCAAGGGAACAAATCATTGGTTTATGCACAAAGCAAAAGATACGTTTGTTAGAGAAATGCTAAGAGCAAACGTTGACGAAAGATACACACCGCAACGCAAACATTTTGAAACAGGATGTCTGTTTTCAAGGACGTTGGAGCGGGGGGGAGCAGCTGCCCCCAAACTTTACGACCGTGGAGCTGCCCGTCAAATTTCCGGAGCATAATTTTTTTCGAGAAAAGCACCTCACGCCAGCCGAATTCATATGATTTAAAATAAAACGTTTATTCATAAATTTACATCCAGTTTCCGTGCCACGCGCGGCTGCCCCTGTTGTGAATTACTCTGCTGATGCAACCCACTGCTTTGTGGATCTTAGGAGGGTCAATAAAAATGATGGAGGTAATTTAGCATCCCACTTTCGTATTTATGGCTAGTTCGGTCATTACGTTGTCGATTGAATTTAGTTCTGCTGCAGTTCTGAGAATAAAGCCAAACTCGTCTGACTTGCAGACATTTGACAATATTTTGCGCTTCCTTTTTTCTGGCACCAGTTTCCTCTCTCAGAAGTTTTGGTACGGATAGTTAATGGCTGTGTGTGGGCATTTGGGAGGGGTATGTTCCACAAGTTGACTATTCGACACAGAAACATGAATGAAAAAAACATTTTGCGGAAAGTAAGGAATGTAAAGTGAACTGATAGATCCGCCACGTACTGTTATCCACGATTCATCCGTTGGCGGTGAAACTCAGGTGTTAACAAGCTATTAAAACAGTTCACGCGTAAATCTAAGGCGGGTAGTTAATTGCTAAAGTTATAAAGAATGGGGATAGCATGAATTACCATGGGATGAACTCCTGCAACGGTAGACACGTTCTGTAAGGATGGAGACACATTTGTTGACCTGAAAAGACATTACAGAAATAGTTAGTTAGTTAGTTGGGCTTATGGGGCGCACCAACCTGGTAAGGCCATATAGCGCCCATCACATTACATTACAGAAATAGCGTTAAGATTGGCGCAAAAGCTGCAATGGGCTTATGTCTTGGCGCCGCTCTCACGAGCATTTAAATAAATACATTCATAAACTCATACACACATACACACTCAAAAGAAAAAAATAGAATAACCGCACATTCAAAATATACGTTCAATATAAAATAGTTCCGGACCAGCCGATTTCATGGCGCTCCTCCGATGTCGACAGTCATGGGCAGAAGCCTACCGGACGCGCCCACCAACTGGCCGGCGCCCGCGACCGAGCCAGCCGGCGCCCGCGACCGAGCCAGCCGGCGCCCCGGTACCACTCCGAAAGGCTCAAGAGAATCGGTTTGTTTTGATAAAAACGTATTGGAAAAATAAACTGATTTTGTGAGCCGGTAAGATAGGCTTCTTAAATGGGCTCAACTGTTACACAGGTATGCTACTTTAATTCTCGCCGTCTCAGTAGTGGGATCCGATAACAGTCTCGGCCGGGACTTTGCCGAGACAAACTAGGTACAGGCTGGGTCCAATACGGATAGGATAATGAGAAGATGTTGGTTGATGTTTATATCTCATTAAAGAGTATCGGCGTATCGGCGTAAAGAGTAGAGGCGTCTCCACGTAGGTCATTTAGTGTGCCTTACTTATAAGTAAGGGCCCTTCTGGATAGGCTGTTTTGGGGCCTCATTTATGCGATATAGCCTAGACGCTGAAGGCGCCCTATAAACCCCAATACACACACACGGGGCCTCATTTATAGCTAATGGGGCCTCCTGCATAGGCCAATGAGGAGGCCTCCTATTTAAGCATAGGGGCTATGCTCTTTTATACTCAAGGGGCTATTCCAGACTCAAGTATCAAAGGGGGCCTCCAAAAATTCATGGAGGCCTTGGTCCCCATGTTGGTGACGCCCATGTCTGTACATAAAAACGATGCCAATAAATCAGAACAAAAGACTTCAACTGACACGAACGTGGAAATCTAGCCATTAAAGCAATTTTAAAGGTGAGCCACCGACGAAACACACCAGGTGTCGACTTCAGAATTGCTATAAGACAATCGAATGAGTCTCGATGCCTTTTAGACCCGCGACTGGCGCCATTCAGACGCCTTCTCATTCTAGCATACAATCTGTGCTCGCTTTAATATTTTCTTCTTCTTCAGGACCAGTTCCGAGACAAAGGTGACAAAGATGCTGCCAGGGCCAATCCAACCTGCCGGTGCCGGAATTAGAATTTTGAGAACAAGAAAGCGTTTTCTCCATTTCCTGATTAAGGCTCCTTGCAAATGAAAGCTTGCTGGCTGGGAATCACCCAAATAAATACATATAAAATAATCCCAAATATATGCTAGGTTAGCCTCAGCCTTTGAAATTTTGCAGGTAATTAAATTGATGGTTGATAATTACCCCTGAGTTTTTATAACATTTTCATTAATGATCAAGATGCATTTGTATGGATGTATTTGTATCAAGATACAAATGCTCCTGCATTTAAATGCAGGAGCATTGATAATAATGCTCCTGCATTTTACTATCCTTCGTAAGTGATATGTTCTTTGGATTATCTTGACTTGATCTTGGCCTGCACTTAAGGGTGACGGAAAGGCTTTAAAATTATTTTACAACACTTGTATTTTTCCGTTTCTAATAATTTGAGTGGAATGATCGAGCTCCCTTCACAAACTTTATTTATTTTATGTAAGATTGATAATAATGCAAAATAATTATGGCATTATTGTGTGCATTGAAGGTAATTTCCAGGACTTGAAAATGTATAAATATTTTTCGGTTTAATTCATTTAAGGCTCATTTCAACCTGTTTTTAGTACCGTCACGTAGCATATAATCGTATTTATATAGCTTTTACTGTACGTATTTTTAGCTAACTGACTTTACCTGTAACTGGGCGATTTACCCGTTGATGATTTGCAGACATATAAACAATAAAATCGCTGGTAGCAGTTAATGATGGGAAGTTTTTCAGCTTAGTGGTCCTATGTCGAATCTCACTAATTCCATTATTTCAGTTACCTGACGAAGTCGTAACTTGCGTTCATTTCCGTCCATGACGATTGCGATGATCTGGCTATTAATAATCCAGACTATCCTCCCACAGTATCATGTTTGGTCCACAGGCGTGCTTCGGTAATGAGGATTTAACGCATTTAATCTTCAGGCATAGCTTGTCACGGCCATAGCCGCCTCTTCCATACAAACATTACGTGCGAGTGGGTGGGTTTAGCACTCGGAATTTTCTGAGTCGAAAAAGGGCGAAACGTAGTTTTCGTAATTGGCACAATTTATTTCTGATTAATTGTGCAGCTTTACTGAGCTTTACAGCTAGGTCTAAAGAGCTACAGGTACTGGCAGCTTTACAGCTAGGTTTAGGTCATCTTTGGTCAAGTCACTAGAGAAGGTCAAGTCAGGCCATTTTTTAACATGTTAACTGGGGGGCCATTTGCCCCCCCAGTCGGCGGAAATGCCTCCCCCAGTGACCGGAAATTGGCCCCCTAGTGAAATAGACAAGAGATGACTTAAACATCAACAAATGCAAACCCACCTAACGAGAATAAGACAGAACACCACCCAATAATAATTAAAGTCTATTGCTGGTGTTAACCTAAGTTTATTGGCAACCCACAAACATTTTGTTAAAAATTTCCATCCGTGGCTGTCTCCTCCATCGTGCGAAGACGAAACAAAGCGCATCGTTCCGGGAAATCCCGGCAAAGCAGCCTCAGCATCAACTAATCACAGCGCTGGAGATGAACACTGACGTACAACCAATCAAACATCATGTTGTTTCCGACCAGAAGCCCACACCCCATCCAATATCATGAGATTGCATGATGCTCTCATTTCACACGAGGTCACTTGTGAGCTCTTTCGTGGATTAGACGGGACATGGTGTAGTCAAAGCGCGTAAGACTGGTTGCTGGTGTGGCGATGTGAAGTGCTTAGTCTTTTTGTGTATTATTGTGGTGGTAGCATACATAACCCGTCCGGGGTCAGCCAATCCTCATGCATAAAAGTGACTTCAAATTTCAAACAAACTTTAAACATAAAAGTAAGGGGACCAGCCAAACTTCAACCTGATGCTGACAATAAACTTTCCACGTTAGTACCAAAAACTGTTCGAATTTGGGGTCCTCGTTGCCTTCCGCAGCGGCTGGTTATACAAATTTCCGGCTTTCTCCCATTTCGACAGAGATCAAGAAATTTCTGGTCAAGAAGTGGGCGGGGGGACGGGCAAGCTCCCTGGTCGCCTTTTCCGACGCTTGTTGTAGCATACCTGAAATTTATAGTGAGATTGCTGCATCAATTTGTTCTGCAAAGTCGATAAGTTGTTAGCGGGCCTTTTTCATAGATTCCTTGATGTTGAAAACTGGGAGATATTATATATTCAGCCACAGCCCTTCGTTAGAATCACAAAATTATCTCCCGAAAAAAACCCTTCCAACAAGGAAAGAGCTGGCGACGACCTATGACCCTGACAGTTGGTGCACCGATAAGCCTGAACAGTTATTAACTGTTTTTGTACTACATTCCCTAGATGATTTCGACAGCAACAGCCACACATCATAGTAGGTATGTATCTAAAAACTTATCTCGATTTAGCCTATAAAACACTTGTGTTCGATACTTTAGGAATTTAGTTATCTTGTCACACTCATAAAGAAAAATAAGAAAATCACCTTTTCATTTGGAATACATCGCACCAGCGTCAGGGCTGCCAGACTGGTCATTTCGTGGCCAAATACCTCGAATTGGGCCTTTTCATCGTGTTTGGCCCCGCGATTTTTTAGGTTGGCCCTTTTTCGGAATCTGGCCTTTTTGCTTCTTTTTTTCCAGCTGCTTGCACCTAAGAAATTTCTGGTTTGTCCCTTGTATAAATATGGTTTATTTTGACCTCTTTCGCTCTGCAATAGGATATTCTGAAACCAAAAAAGCAGTACAGCAGCAGAAAAACTGGTATGGTGGTGAAGTGAGGGACAAAACTTTGTTGAAAACACGATCCACAAAAATGATGGCCACCGAAAACCGGACGCAAATGATGCAATACTATAGGCACCTTTTGGGTGAAAAGTTGATGACAAAGTGCGCCCTCTGAGGCTAAGCTCTCCCCCAAAATCCTAGATTCGCCACTGTTCAAGAGAGAAAATGCATAGTTGGAAAAGAGAGAAAACATCAACCTTCACCCGGGTGGGGGGGTCTTTTTAGACCCCCTTCGGGTTTACCCAAAGCAGCCAAAAAAACGGCGGTGCGCAGCGCCGCCAAACTTACTCTAACTGTTCCTTCATCATTGTGAGTTAGAACTTAAATTAATATATCATGAACGCATTGACCAGGAAAAAATGAATTTATACTTTAAGTTGTATTACAAAACGCGACAAGTTTCGGCTTCCGCCATCTTCTTGGAGTGATGGCGGAAGCCGAAAGAAGATGGCGGAAGCCGAAATTTGTCGGGTTGTGTATTACAACTTAAAGTATAAATTCATTTTTTCTGGTCAATGCGTTCATGATATATTAATTTAAGTTCTAACTCACAATGAAAAATCAGGAAATAAAGCGATTTTTCCATTACATGTTCGTTCATCATTTTTACATCTTTCCTGAACATTTTAGCTCAAGGTCATATTAGGTCAGGTCACCAGGCCAGGTGAAGTGACCTCACCTCAAAAAATGCTTAGGACTGCATGACCAAAAGGGAGTGTTAATCAATCAAGTTGAAACCCATACCACATATTGGGCCTACCAGGAGCTACAACATATGTTCCGGGATTTTTATATTGGTGACATAAGGTCATATGCAGAGCATGACCTCCCCATTGTAAATACATGAGAAAAATACCGAAATGAGCTTTTCTCAGTAAGTATGAACGGCAATCCACAAACATTTTGTTAAAAAAATTCCATTTCCACAAACTTCAAACATCGGATAAGACTTGCTCGTAGCCCATTTCTGAAGTTGATGCCAAACATTTTGACTTGTGACCTTTGAAAGGTCACCTTAGATCAAATACACATTTTTTAGTGTTTTACTCTATACATTTTGAATAAACGAAGATATAGCTTTTATTGTGTCACCAAAGTGTTTGTTTAATCACTTCAAGCCAAATGATATACATCATGACCATACCAGGTCAAGTTGGGTCAGACCGTTTACCAGGGTCAGGTCAATTTTTTTAATTTGACCTGGCATAGCAATATTATATATCATTCGATTCTTATTGACGAGAGGATTGCAATGGTGCATCAACTATGGCTGCATCTTGCTTGGTTTAGAAGTTATTAGCGAAAAAGGAAACGCTCTTATGCATGGGTGGCTATGGACATTCCCAAGAACATTCCCAATATTCAGTGACCTACAGCTCCCTAGGCTTTGACCTAACCCGAAAATCATTGCCGCTGCAATGAAAGAGAAACTCAAGAGCTTTCGAATGGTGTTAAAACAATGTTTCCAGCTATCATAGTTTCTGAGATATATGAGGTTTCCTTAGTACACCTCATATTAGCGATTTTGACCTATTTTGACCTGTGGTGACCTTGATATTGACCTGACAAGGAAAATGACCAAGATATTTTCGATATCCTTTTTAAAGAGCTTTCGATTGCCGTTTTGCGCTTTTTCTAGCTCTCTTAGTTTTTGGGATCGTGAGGTCTTTTTAGCCCCCCCCACCAGGGCGAAGGTGGTTCGTACCCGCCACCGGGGCAAGGGCTAAATGCTAGCGGGGAGTGGTGCGGCCAAGACGATAAATGATGCTAAAAAATGATCTGGTTATGAGGATAAAATCACTTGGTGTTCACGCGGGATTGGAAGAGCACCCCTGGCTTTGTATTAAATGGGTAGTGTGCTAAAAAAAGTGTTGCGTCAAGTCAATATCAAATTTTCAACAATCAGTTTTAAACAGTGATACAATTCGCCTTTTTCTGTGGGCTAATGACTACCGTTAGGAGTGATTTTAGCCTCAAATCCGGCTTTTGTGGTATTTATTTGGCAATTTTAGTGAAAATGAAATTTTGCCCCTTTTTGACCGTTTTTCCAACTAGGTTGGACCTTTTCCGCCGAAAAAACCTTGGCAGCCCTGGGCAGCATCTATAATCTGATATGACATGGAATAACACAAAAATTGAAAACATTATATTAGCACTAACGCGTCTAAGCTTTATTAAAACCCTCAAAATTGGTCTTGATCCCTTGAAGACACTATTACGGCCAGCACAAGGAATGCCCCCCCCACTGACTTTTCCTTAAAAAATGCCCTGGATCAAGTGATCCCATTTAAAATACGTTCAACCAGTCTGCAGTCAGAGAAGGTTTCAGTAGACGACCTGCAATTTGTATCAAATAGTAAGGCCATAAAATAAGGCAGTTTGTACTGCCGGGTTTTATATCGATGTAGGTACTAGTCCCAATTCAGTGTCATGGCCTCTCCATTGTGATGAACGGATAAATTTTAGGAAATTTTAAGATTGGGTAGGAGAAAACATAAGAACGTGCTTCTAAACCCGGGCACCTCTTCTCAGAAAAATGTCAATAATTTTGCACGAAATATGCAAAGAGCAGTGTAAACGTTGCTGTGTGTCCTTTACTTCTGTTGGCCAATTGTTATGCATTATGAAAGTGACATATTTCGGGGTGGCTGGAAATCACCGTGGTGCGAAGAAATCATAATCGCAACTCCTACCCAGGGGCGAATCCAGGGGGGATAATCCAGTCATACCCACCCCCCCAAAAATAGAGGGGCCAAACCCTCTTCCCCCAAAACAGTCTAGTGATTAATAAGCGATCAATTGGGGAAGACGTGTTCGCCAGTAAAAAAGAACCTTTCTCAGCGTGTTTGCCCCTTCGCAGGACCTCTCTCATTGAAGGTGAAAATTTGATTCACCAAACCAGTAAGAACCTGTCGGCCGTCGCATCCGCCGCTCAGCTTTTGTTGCTCACCGATATGGTTCCCCAAACCAAGCGGCTGGATTCGCCCCTGCCCCTCCCCTCCCAACTTGAACATAGTTCCAACGTCCCTGTCTGTTTTCCCCGGTTTTGCGCCAATGGCCACCGTTTTACATGTTAAGTGTATGGGAAAAGTCAGCACGTATCACGCGCACACCATTGGCCCAATCTTCACCAAAAGTTAATACGATATTTGGCCCGCACGAAATATTTTGTGTACATAAGTTTAATATCATAGCTAGTGCCGTTTTCTTACAACTAAGGGATGGCCGTTGGAAAATTTAAACCGACAGATTAACTAAACTGAGACAACAGCGATATTGGCAAATTCACTCTCATATGCAAAAATACCCACGGTCTGAACTTGCAGCTTGTTAATTTGTAACTAGAAAAGTGATAAATCTAAACCACAATGATGGAGACCGGCACTCACCACGCAGCGCCTCCGTCGTAATTGGCTCATGCTCAGCTGGCACGACTTCTTGACATTGACATTGACATTCTGGCATTGACTTTCTTGCTCAGCTGGTACGGGTGGTACGCGCGCCGCCCAATACGACGTGCGTGTGTAAATTTACCAGCCTGCCAGCGGAGCGCCTGCAGCTGCGCACAACGTGCATGAGCAAACTTACCTGTCGGAGCTGAAAATACATCTGCCTGAGAGATTAGATTAAACCTGCACCTGGTGTAAGCGTATTAGCGTATTAGCTTAGCTCAACATGACGAGCAAGAGTACCTAAATCTATCTGTTAAAGATTAAAAATACATCTGCCTGAGAGGTTAAATGAAACATGCAGCTTTTGCAAGCGTATTACTCGTAACGCATGGGCTTGAAAGAATGTGTAGGATAAATGCGAACTTTGAAACAATCGGTGGGGGTGTTTTTTGTGTAGATTTACAATTTATTATTATTACAATTATTTATGTCTTTACACACGCACGGTGTGTATGTTTTGTGAGTGCAGCTGAGAAACTGCTCTATCTGGTCAACAGCAGAACCTTTTATTGTTATATCCGATTGTTGTGCCACAGGGTCTCAAAAAGTGATATTGTTCTACTTTTCAAAAAATATCAAAGCTACAGCGCCGACAAAAAATCGTAAGTTTACTTTTCGATGCTAAATTCTAAATGAGCGGTTCCGAAGACATAAGAGACCCACTGACGGACGCAAATGGGGAGCCAAGGAGGGCAAGATTTTGTCCGATTTTCTTAAAAAAACACTACTTTTTAACGACTTTTCCCGAGTCTCCCCCTCCCCCCGAAAAACTGCGCTCCTGCGTCCGCCAGTGTAGAGGCCAACTGGTCCCAAAACAGCATCGAAAAATTTTCCAAAAGTGTCCTCTGCTGCCTCTGTTCGGAGGGAGTATTGCCACCGGACATAGAGTGCGGGTTGGAAGAGGAGATGTTCTATAAAACATAAAATTTTGCTTCGCACTTTCGATGGAAAAAATGATCGATCCAAAAACTAAACGTCGTCGTTAAAAACTTAAAACGCTCTTTTGAAACACGTCTCTTTCTCGTAGAACACGCTTTTTCAATGTGTGTTAAACACGATATCCTGTGAGAAAAGTGTTCCACAAGTTAACGAAAGGTTATGTCTTCAAACAATGGAAAACAAAACATCAATAATTTGAATTTTATTATCGATAATCGATTATCGCGGCTTGTAAAATCATTACTGTCAGTTACAACTTAGATACTCGCAGTGGCGGATCCAGGGGGAGGGGCAAAAAGGCATTACCCTCAAACGGAAAAGCTTGGGGCAAAACTGTTTTTGCCCTCACTCTTCCTCCCCAGCTGTCGACCTCCTTTTTAACCCGACTTCTTTTTAGTTTAAGCAAGGTTTTGGTGTCGTGACTCCTAACTTCAAACAGAACCAGTCAACTTCAGTGTGAACGTTGGGCCTTGGATAACAAAAACAATTATCTTGTGGCCACACGTTTCACCTTGCGTTTTTTTCTTTTGCTTATCGACTCTTGGGCTTACCCCCAAAACCTACCGTCTAGTTGAATTGTGGCATACTCTCACCATGGAATAAAGATACCTGGAACGGAAGCCTCGTTGATTTCTGGGATGCTTTTGTGGGGCTCATTAAAAGAATTAGGCAAATAGCCAAGAACATTAAAATATAGACGGCATTAAAATATTCAACAAAAAACAGGCCTTTGCGCGTGCCTTAATTAAACCGAGAGGAAACAGCTACTACTGAGGTATTATTTATCCAATATAAACCTAAATAATTGCATAATAACCATAAAATATTTATGCAAAATCAGCGTGAGCCCGGATTCGAACCCGGAACACTAGGATTGCTAGACAAGCATGCTGCCAACTGCGCTATTGAGCGACGAAATTACCATTATGAAGATGAAAATTCCCACGCGTGGGATTCGAACCCGGGATCTTTCGCTTACCAGACGATGCTTAACACTCTGCGCTATGACAGCGCTGGGCCGCACGCGCTTAAAACATGTTATAATACAAGTTGAGTTGCAGTATCAGATTCTGATTTCTCTTGCGCTTTGCTCTGAGATTTTAGGTATTCCATACCTAAAATATATTTTAGCGGACGCAGCACAGATTGGGCTTTCCGAAATGCATGGTCGTTTTCCTGTGCAAGCCACGGTTTATAAGTTATGACGCATCAAAGTCATCGGCCACCACATCTCCCATAGACTTTACATTGGTCCTTATCGAGCTTTACTTACCGAAGGATTTTTTCATGTCCTAGATTGACACCCATAAGCAGGGCAGGTTTGCATTGAGGTCTCCATGCCAGGTATCTCTATTCAATGCTCTCACTGCGTGACTTTTTTGTTTATCGATTTCAGCTTGCCCCCCAACCTACCGGCTAGATCCGCCACTGGATACTCGTCACTAATTCAAGTCATCGAAGTGTCCACCATGGATGTGTTTTCCTATTCTAGCCGTGAAAAACGCAACGAATATACTTTCATGTTGGTAGTTAATATGTAGCTGTGACTTCAATGCTTAAAACAATTCTTTTGTATGGAAATTTAGCAGTGGCCTCTGGAGCTGGTGATTTCGGGATGGCACCAGTGATGTTGGAACATCCGAATTTAACCCGCGCCCCACCGGGGTCCGGCGCCACCTTCGCCCCACCGGGGGCCATCGATGGCCCCCTCTAACTCCGAAAATATGGGCGTTAGCGCAAATCTGCAAAGTGCAATAGAAAGCTCGCGTGAATTCAGTAAGAAATTACTTCGCATGTTTTAGTGCTCAGGTCAATGGTTTGACCTCCAGAGGTCAAATTAGGTCAAGATCGGCTATTTTCACTCAAATATGCAATGATTAAGCAAACTGGGCATAACTCTTATGTCATTAGAGCTATTGAGGCCTGGTAAAGTACATTTGATAGCAAATTGCCAGTACTTTTCCGCTATGTGGAACGTAAAGACCTCCCGCCAGTGGTTTGACCGCCAGAGGTCACCTCGTGACCTAATATGACCTGAGGTCACGAAAGGTCAAAAAGTGACCTTGCCGTATATCAAATGAAAGCCAGTGACAAGACAAACACGATGGTGTTTGTTTCACCGCTCTAGCTCAATTAGGTCAAAAGTTATTGTCCAAATACTATTTTTGACCTCTGGTGACCTTGGATGACCTTGGAAAAGTCAAAGGGCAAATATGACCCCTGGGATCCGTGAAAGGGTGTCCAAAAACGTTGTTCTGAGCAGTCTGAGTATTTGCAATAATTTTTGTGGCTTTTATATCATGAAATAGCTTTTCCCCATGCTTTGTCAATGGGAGAGGTCGCCTCGTGACCTGACCTCAGGGCACGAAATCGAAAAATCCCGGATATACACCTTGTAGACCCTGGAAGGGTCATGAAGTGTAGGAAGTTTCAAATCGATCGACTTTGAAATGTAGCTCTTACAGAGCTCTAAAGGTGAAGTGAGGTGACCTTGGTTGACCTCGTCTGGTGACCTGACCTTGGGTGACCCGGGTAAAAATTTCAGGGATGATGGAAAAATGATGCAGTGAGAGGTAGAGCCCTGAACCGCGGTGCTGCGCCTCGTCGTTTTCTGCTATCCCGGAAAAACCTTAGGGGGCCATCGATGGCCCCCGGTGGGGCGAGGGTTAAGAGGGAGGGGGAGGGGGCACCATGAGCTTTTCAACCCATTTCATTCCAGTCAACCCCATAGGGTACGTGTTAAAATGTCTGATTTAACCCGTTTTTTGCCGTAACTTTTTTATTTTGATTATCGTGAAATAAAAAAATCTAAAATAATAGGGAAAATGAACAGAAAACGGGGAAACGGTGACGGTAATCGGAGCGCAGATACAGCAGTGAGTCGTGCACGCAGCCACCACCATGTGCCGCCATACAAGAAACAGTTTTGCCAGTTCGTAAATGTATAAGTTGTGGGTATCTTAAATGATACCCTGGCCAGAAACGGGTTAAGGGAGGCACCGTGCCCTCCCCCAATTCCGCCACCAGTGGATGGCACTGTAAGCTGCAAACGTTGCCGAAGGAGCTAATCATAGCCAATGACACTGTCAGACACTTGATACCACGAATTAGCCATTATTGACGTGCTGAGATCGTTCTGGAAATTATATCACCATTTTGCCCCACGGTGTAACCATTTTAATACCCCGGGAGTGAGACGAAGTCTGCTATTCCAATTTCAAATTTCACGAAGAATCAGCAATAGTATTGATCAGGCCATTTTTAACATGTTAACTGGGGGGCCATTTGCCCCCCCCCAGTCGTCTGAAATGCCCCCCCAGTGCCCGGAAATTGGCCCCCCAGTGAAATAGACAGAGGACTTAAAATTGACCAAATTCAGACTCTCCTAACGAAAATAAGACAGAACACCACCCGATAATTATAACTTTGTTCTATTTCTGGTCCCAAATTGGCAATCCACAAGAATTGTGTTGAATAATTTCCACCCGTGGCTGTCTACTCCATTGTGCGAAGACTAAACAAAGCGCCTAGTTACGGGAAATCCCGGCAAAGCAGCCTCAGCATCAACTAATCACAACGCTGGAGAAAAACGTTGGCCTTCAACCAATCTAACATCCTGTTCTATCCGACCGGAAGCCCACATCCCAGCCACAGGGTACTTCCCAGCCAGTACCGTGACATTGCATGATGCTCTCATTTCACACGTAGTCAGTTGTCAGCGCTAAGAGCTCGTTCGTGGATTAGACGGGACACGGTGTAGTCAAAGTGCGTAAGACTGGTTGCTGGTGTGGCGGTATGAAGTGCTTAGCCTTTTTATTTCTTATTGTGGTGGTAGCATACATAAGCGTCGCCACCGGCAAAAAAGTGAGGGGGCCAGCCAAACTTCAACCTGATGCTAACAGCAAACCTTCCACGTTAGTGCCAAAAACTTTTCGAATTTGGGCTCCTCGTTGCCTTCCGCAGCGGCTGGTCATACAAATTTCCGGTTTACTCCCATTTTGAATGAGATCAGGAAATTGTTATTCAAAAATTGGTTGGGGGCTGATTGATGATCCCAAAAATGTTCTGGTTATGTGGATAAAATCATTCCATGGCCACGTGGGGTTGGAAGGGCACCCCTGGCTTCCTATTAGATGGGTAGTGTGCTAAAAATATTGTGTCAGTCAAAATCAAACTGTCAACAATTAGTTTGAAACAGTGACACACGCTGCTTTTTCTGTGGTTTTATGACTACCGCTAAGGGTTATTTTAGCCTCAAATCCGGCTTTTGTGGTGTTTTTTGGCTATTTTAATGGAAATAAAATTTTGCCCCTCTTGGGCCCTTTTTCTAACTCGGTTTGACCTTTTCCGCTGAAAAAAACCTGTAAGCCCTGGGCAGCATCTATAATCTTTCGACTTGGAACAACTAAAAATTGAGAAACTTTTTATTAACACTAATGCGTCTAAGCTTTATTAAAACCCCCTCAAAATGGAGTCTTGACCGCTTGAAGACACTATAATGGCCAGCACAATAAATGTCCCCCCACTGACTTGTCCTTAAATGCCCTGGTATTGATGGCTGGCTGCATGTATGGATGTACGCATCCAGTGCCGGATCTAGGCGGTAGGTTTGGGGAGCACACCAATGTCGAAAAGCAAACAAAGTGTCGACAAGCAATAAAGTGTTAATTTGGAAGCCAAAGTTGAACGTCCCATAAGGCATAGGGACGACCGCCCCGCTCAGGTCACAATCTCACCAGTCAGTTGCCTGCCGACCTACGTCGTGGTATCTATTGAGCGCCGGAGCGTCTCAGGGGAACCGATCCCAAGACCGTGCATGCACAGCCACTGCATGTTTCTGAGCACCGGGCCGGAGCCCAACGCTCTACCAACTGAGCTTTGGGGGAACATAGTTTTTCCCAAGCTCTTTCATTTTGCTTGCCCCTCCCCTGAATCCGCCACTGCATTGCACATAAATGTTTGAAGCAATTTCTGGACACAAATTGCAACGTAACGAGTTCATCGAGACGTGGAAATTGTTCGTCGTCGTTACAGGAGCTCTGTTGCCCCACCTCCCCACCTCACTGGCGGCGGAACTGCAGGAGGGGCATCGAAGCACGGTGCCCCCTTTAAATCAAAGATTTGAACACTAACCCTATGACGTTGACTGGAAAGAAATGGATTAAATAGCCCATGTACCCCCCCCTCTTAAATTCAGACGTTCCACCGTCACTGCCCCACCTATTTGTGATGATGAAATAATTCTGTCAACACGTCATGGAAGCTCTGAGTTCAATTCGAATGTTGTGAATGCTTCACAGCCTGCTGGCTGGGCTGCCTTGAGCCACTCGTGCGTGGATGTGGCCCACGGCACTGATCAGCTGATCGGAGTATGACGTCACACGACGTCACAGCAGACTATAACTGCGGCGGGGAGCGCTACCGGGATTATTCTCTCTCTCATCTGCGCGCGGCCAGCATCTCGCCTCCGCTCCCTTTGACGTCAGCTGTTGGTGCAATCTCGTGATAGAAGCATCGCCGCGACTGTGGTAAGTGAGAGTGCCATGAATACTGGTTCCCCTTGGAGAAGAACGTTAGATTTGGTATGGAAACTAATTGAAATGTGAACATTCATATGAAACAGAACCATCATATACGTCCTAAGACCATTTAATTCTGAAGTCCCCCAGCACTTTCTGCAAAATCCGTGGATATGTGCATAATAATTGGGAGTCAAAATATGTCTTATCTTACCGTAGCTTCTTATTCAATGTTTCCTTAAAAGCGTAAGGGTGTGTTCATAAATGACGTCACCCGCTAAAGGGGAAGGGTTTAGCCAAAAGTGACGTGCCATGACGTGTTCATGGGGGAGCAGGGTTTTCCGAAAAGTGACGTGCCATGACAAGGGGTGAGCTTTTTCTGATGACGATTTTCTTTTTTGTTTTCTCTATTGAGTTCTTATTGATATTTTTTCGGGAAAGGTGGAGCTGCCTAGAAGAATGGACTGAGACCCAAGGGCGGACGCAGACCCGAGTTTTGGGGGCCAAACCCATGTCTGCCTCTCCTCCTAGGGGAGCAAAGATTTTTTTTGTTCTACAGGCCTAGTGTAGACACCTTTTTTCAGTGCTCGACATACCTAGTATAAGCTACCTCTCCAAGTACATTGGGGGGGGTGGGGGTGAGTGGGAGGGAATATTTTTTGCTCTACAGACGTAGTGAAAACACCTTTTTCAAAAATTTATCCGGCGTTTGGGGGGAGCAAAAGATAATTTGGCCTCCCCCTCCAGCGCTTTGGGGGCATGTCCGGAATGCCCCCCTGCGTCGGCCAATGCTGAGACCTGAAGGCATTACTTCTTTAAGGAGGCAGTAGTTTGGTATGTCGGGCTTAAAACTTGTCATTAAATGTCACATGACAAAAAGACGCAGTTTGTTTTATAGCTGTCATTTTTAGCGTCTACAATCCCATATATGAAATTACGCTGACTGATGCGCCGTACGTAATCCACTTTACATTCTTTGCCACAGTAACTGCTCCAAGACCCTGACAGTATTTTCGCCCCGCGGGACAATTTGAACGCACGATACCCTCTCAACGTCTGGGACGGAAAAAAACTAATGTCATTACTGTATTCTTCGTTTGGCTCACTATGTGAGTTTCATTGTTTGCAGCAGCATTCTTTCTTATGGTTAGTTTCTTAATTTGTGTATCGCTCATATAAACTTTATTCCAATAGCTTGATTTCCATGACTTAAATGCGATCTGGATTGCACTATCGATCAGGATACACCGTGAAGTCAACGAGTCCAAATACAGCATAAGTGCTGGGGATATAGCACTTGATGGACTTGGTGACTCCGCGGTCTGATTCCTGATCGACAGTCTGATCCTTATCACAATTTGGCCATAAAACTAAGCCGCTAATGCTTTGCTAACATTATCTTTAAGCTGCTGGAATTTTTGTGGATCGTAGCTTTGCACTATGTTTGCGTTCATTATTAGAATTACGGCATCCTCTTGGCAGCTGCTGTCGACAAGTTAAAAAGACATCGTTTTGAGGGCAAAGAGTAGAAATGGAACCAGTTCATTGACTGAATTCCTGGACTGCGTAGTAGTAAAATTCACGATCTGGCAATAATCCTGTATATCGAACGGAGCATATATCGGCACAATCTGCTTTGTTCTCGGTAAATCCAAGGATTTCTGTTGAAATTATCGATTATCTGAGAATCGTCAACCATATCCTTACGTTATAGATGCACAGCTGTCCAGAGGTAAGAGCAGTTTTCTTGGAGCAGATCGGAAGAGCGCGACACTACTTGTGTTCTCCGGACACTGTTTTAACGACCAAGGCACACGATGCCATTAAAAGCCGTCAGGCCAGAAATATAACAATTCTACAGCGGTTTTTCTAAATGCTTGTAAAACCAGGCTCCAATGCTAGAACTGCCCACTTACCGGAAAGCAACACCAAATCTCGACTTCCTCGACTTAGCGTGTCACGGCTACGAATGTTGATATTCAATCAGGGCCAATCGGAAGTCTCGCCGGCAAATCCAGGACAATCTGTTTGAAAACCATGATAATCGCGATCAAAATCCAATCCGTTCTCAAACAAGAGTTGATTGTGCACCATTGGCTAAAACTTGTCTAAACATCTAAGTCATTCCAGAGCTCAGAAATCCATGGGCAAAAGTCTGAAATACAAAAAATAGCCTCCCCGTCCGTATCTGGATACGAAATTGCCGGCAGTTTCCGGAGAGTTCACTCCAATCTATCTGGATCACAAACTACCATAATTTACTGGTCAGTCTGCTCCGATTTTCCCCGTTCCACTCTGACATCCGTGAAACAGCTTCAAGTTTGGGGCAGCAGCTGAGTCGGGCACCCGTTAACTGGGCGTGTGCAGCTGCCGATCCTGATCTCACTATCACGTGCTCTAGGTGTGCGCCTGCAGTGTGTGGCCTTGCACTGGGCCAGTGCCAGATCCCAGCGGTTTGGCACGTGGGGAGTTCGACCGTTGCTACCTGTTGAGTGGCTGCACGTCTCCGGCGACCGAACGGCCCTAGTTGTCTCGTCAAACACTGGATATTATGACAAATTGGGTCCGCATTAAAAATTGGCTATCAATGCTATGCACGAATTTTTATTCTGAAACATGCTAGCGTGGTCTCACAGTGTTGAGTGAATCTGAGCGGCGGGGTCATTGTCCTGTTAGCGGGAAAGTCTGGTCCCCAGTCATCCACGGCTACGACTGCCACACAGGTAGTTTTCCACCCCACCTCCTAACCCTGAATAGCCGGACTCAATGCGGTTATCACGCGGGCGCAGCGTGCGCCCCAACGTGCAAATTACCTTCTGCCCGTCTCGGGCATACTTAATGAGCTAGCTATCGCCTGTCTGGTTGGGTACGTTGTGGCGACATGAGCCCTGTTCCAGCTGTCAGCACAGTTTTGTCAGCAGGACCTCTAAACTCTCCTCCAGAAAAGTAACATCAGCGCCATAATCGCCTCTTGTTTGTTCTATGCAAAGGGAACTTAAACCTTTAAACCATTAAAAAATATTAGGCTGCACTTCGTGCACTTACGGTTTTTCATCAGCACAAACAGCATGCCATCAGTCCGTAAAACCTCTAGAACTAGTTCCCGGGGAGAGGCTACAATCCTGTGACGTAGGCGCAACGCGGCCCGCTGATTGGTGCTGACAAAACTGTGCTGACAGGTGGAACAGGGCTATGGAGACGCATGGAAATTTCGTGAGGCAAGGTTTGGTAACACTAATCACTGGGCTGAAGGTTTTTTTCTAAACAGCGCCCGGTCGCCAGAGGATTCAGTGCACGTCTTGTTTGATGACGTACTGGGCCGATGTGCAAGTACTGTGGTTACCAAATGAGCATAACCTCATCTTGACGTCATGTCGACCGCTACCCATCGATCAGCCCGGGACTGGTGGGCGATGTCACCAAACCCGTCTCCGTAATGTGATTTTCTGGTAGTTCAAAATAACTATTCCGAGGTCATTGATGTATTAAAAACACTCCTACACTATTGAGGTGACTTGTTTAAGTCTTGTTGTGAGTATGAAGTGATTATAAGCTATGGAAGGAGACTGTAACAATCAGGAAAAGTGCGGATAATTTAGGTGGAATTTCATCCGGAGAGGTCGCTGTTGCCGCAAGCGCATGCGCCTACAGTCCCCAGGCAGAGTAAGGATAAGGAGAGGATTTCCGGTTTAAAATCATAAGCATGCGCACACACAACTGCAAATTTACCGTAGTCGATTCCTCGGCTTAGTATTTGTTCTGTCTCCGATTTAAGAGTGCTGCTTCTTGTGCCTCACGTCACAGTGGCGGATCTAGCCGGTTGGTTTGGGAGGGGCAAACCAAAGTCGAAAAGCAAAAAAAAAAAAAAAAACGTCGCGCAGTGAAAAATTGCGCTACAATATGCCTTTTCGGTAGGATTTTGGGAACTGGAGACGAAAAGCAAAAAAAAAACGTCACGGGGTGAAAAATATCGGCTCAACATACATTTTTTCCAATCCAAGCCCCAATATTTACACTGAACTTCTCTAATTCTGTTTGAAGTTGAGAGTTGAAGCACCAAAATTTTGCTTACAAGCTAAAAAGGAGTCGGGGGAAAAAGGAGGTCGATCGCTTTGGGGGGCAAAAACATAGTTTTGCCCCGAGCTTTTCCGTTTGGGGGGGCAATTGCCTTTTTGCCCCCCCTGGATCCGCCACTGTCACGTCACTTACTGCAGTTATGTTTTCTGGAGTTCAGTAGTGTTCGCATGTTGTGCTTCTTAAATCTCCAGTCCTGAATTGTTATCTTCAATTCACAAAACGGTTTTCGTGCACTTTTTTACAAATAAGGATCATACCTGGGATATTTTGAGGTTCCCGCCCCAGAAACTTCAAGTTTTGAGAAAGCTTCTAAAAACGCAAAACACACAAAAAGGTTGAGGAAAATCAGCGGCAAAAAAACCGTTGGCAGCCCAGTGCATGTTTCAATATAACAGTTCTGGGGCTGCGCAGCAAACCAATGAATTGGGGTACGAGAGGGTGTCTGTCCATCTGTGTGGTCAATGATGTGCCCGGAATTTAGACCGGAACAAACTATTGGCAATGACATGCAGGGTCTGAAGCCAGTGTCAGTAGGCCTAAGCATAATGGTCCTGTATTCATTCGGCTCAGACAACTCTGCGACGGCAGCTCCGATTTGCTCAAAGCTGCGCCAAATGGAACATTGCTTCTCTAGAACCGGCTCCAAATAAGCTGGCACCTTTGCAAGCACCAAGTGTATCGTTTTTAAACGACTGAATATTTCCTCTGGCACCTATAGCGCCCTTTATCTAGCCTACCGGACACCTTGAATAGAGATCGGCTTTGATCATAACTGGTACCGTGTTGCGCCCACCTTTGAATCGGTGCGGTGCGTCGACCTGCTCGGACGGAAAAGACTAGGGGAAGATGGTCATTATGCGCCCCCTTAAGCAAAATCGTTTGCCCAAAATTGTGCGGTTGACTTTGGTGCTACTTCTAACCTGAAAAATATTTTGTGATCACTTTGCTTTTATTTTGCACTGCCGTAACGTATTAAGTTGATCAAACATTTGAGTGATTTAAGTTTTTGAAAAACCTTGCAAAGGGCGCAATTATGAACGGGGTATCTAAAATGCGCCCACCAAGGTTCATAAATGCGCCCGGGTTTATTATGACTCCAGAATACGACTGTGAGTGATTGTTGAATTTCATTAGCAGCCTTTCGGGACGTCAGTATTTCAGAGAAGTCGGCGTAAGCATACTAGTGGATGATGGACAATAGTATGGTTCAGAAATCCCAGTGACATGCAAAGAGTAGAAAACCATTCCTAGTGGAAGAAGTCCAAGAGGAAGACGAGAAACAATTTATATGTTTCGATAGCTTGTTCTGCTCTGCGTTCGCATCGCTCCCAAATTAATACAGCGCCAGAAACAGAATTTGTGACTGAGACTGTATTTTTGCTGAGAATCAGAACAAAGAGCTAACGATCGAACAGCGCTGTTTCTAGTGAGCAACGACCTCATTCACAACAGAAATCACACGTAAACCCATTGGATCCGCCCGGAGCAGACCTCGTGAAATCAATGCTCACCTCCTCACTCAGCCAGCTGGGGTTTTATCTCTCACCCATCATTCTCTCACCATCCCTAAATTTTTTTTCACTCGGGGCCATAATAGGTCAGTTCACCAGGCAAGGTCAAATAAGGTCATCTTAGTTCAAATTTAGAGCTCTACCACGGCTACATTTCTAAGCTGATCGATTTGAAACTTTCCTCACTTTATGACCCTTCCAGGGTCTATAGAATTTATTTCTGGGATTTTTCGATTTGGTAACCTGAGGTCATCTCACGAGGTCACCTCTCCCAGAGAAAAAGCTTGAGGAAATATGTCGTATGATCTAAGAGTCAACAAAAATGATTCCAAATGCTCATATTTCTCCGAAACGCACTCTTGGCCACCCTTGCACGGATTCCAGGGGCAATAATTACCCTTTGACTTATCTGACGTCATCATAGGTTACTTGGGGTCAAAGACAGTATGTTAACGGTAACTTTTGACCAAACAAAGCTAGAGTGCTGAATTAAACGTCATTGTGTGTTCTGTCAATGGCTTTCATTTGATATATGGCAAGTTTACTTTGTGACCTTCCGTGATCTCAAGCCATGTTATGTCAAGAGGTGCCCTCTGGAGATAAAACCACTGGCAGAAGGTCATTATGTTCCAGGTAGCGGAGAAAGCACTGGTATTTTCTTATAACATTTTCTGAACCAGACCTCAATAGCTCTAATAGCACGCGAGCTATGCCCAGGTTTCTTAAGCATTGCATATTTTAGTGGAAATAGCCCATCGTGACCCAAATTGAACTCTGGTGGTCAAACAGTTGACCTGTGGGCTTAAATATGTAAAGTAAACCCGTACTGAATTCACACGAGCTTTCCAATGTTTTTTTTGCAGTTTTGCACCAACCCCCATAATTTCGGAGTTAGAGAGGGGCCATCGATGGCCCTGGTAGGGCTAAGCTGGCGGCGGACCCCTAATAGGGCGCGGGTTAAAGTGGGTTCAATCCTCACTGCGGGAAACCGCCTTCCGTACACAGGTAACTTAGAATTTTTGGTAAACATTACAGAAGTGCTGATTTCCCAAACCAGCACAAATTTTATCAAGTTGTTTAGGTTAGCAGCTCGGGCTGAAACCGGGCATTATGTCAAACTGTGATGATTTAAACGTTCGGTCCAAAATGCGCCCCTGGCGCAATTTGGTAGGGCGCATTTTAAAATGAGCAGGGTCCGGGTAAAACAAAATTATGGCGCAGATGTATGCAAAGAAGACCTTGATGGCTTTGTTGATAGACAAAATAAAAGAATGTAGATCTCGAAAATATTCACCTCTACACAATGTCTATCATAGCACATTTTCATGCATGCTTTGAAAACCACTGTCGTGGTTAAAAAGTGCATGTAAAACAGAAAAGCATGTCTAGCATAGATGCACGCCACTTAGGGGAGGGTGGGGTGGGTTGTATCAGTTTTTACTCCAGGTTCATTAATTTCGTAACTACTTGGGATGGCCCCGTGATTTCAATACCATCTCGTAGCTGCATCCTTTGGCTTCCTTTTGCCGATATATTTTTTCTTAATCTTTACTGGTTTGTCTCCTACTGCCCGGCGAATGGACCTTTTCACTTGATACAACTTACCCCACCGGTTGGGTGAGTTGTATCACATGGTGGGTTAAGTTGTAACAGTGTGTCACGTTTTGGAGACTGTGCCTGCTACCGATCATGGCCGTGGGAACAACCTACAACGAATTTAGAATTTAATTATAAACTTAACTTGCATTTTATTGAACCTAACTATGGCCAATACAGTACGAAATTCATGGCGACAAAAAGCGCAAACGAAACATCAACCGTCCAAGTGTAAAAGTGACCAGTTTGGAAAAAGGAAGCCAACACGATGCGTCGAAACGGGCAAATTCTTGACTAGGTACCAGCAGACTTAAGCCAGGGCTAAAGTCTGTTCAATCTGCAACTGTTCAATCTGAAAAGCCTAAACGTATTAGTTATGGACTTACTAAGTAATCCTCTCACAATAGTTACGGGAAGGGTTGTATCAGGGATACGGATGAATTGCATGGACGTGGGAAGTGGGAGGCGGGGGGGGCGAGCAGGGGTGTCCCTCGAATTTTTGAAGCGAAGGTGGGGATGTGGCCATAACTTCTCGGGACTTGTTGGACTTTAATTTTTGTTTTTGCTTTCATTCCATCAGCGTGGCCTGTCTTGTACTTATCCTGGCCCGCACTTTTTGCAGAAAAAAATTATTTTTACCTATTTTTTTCGTTGTGGCTACCTGTGATGATATAGTGTTTTTTGGAAAAAATGAATCTGTGGCGACATCCCTAATGAGCTGTATAGGCAGCGTGGGGTGCCTACCCATTTAAACGGGTCCTAAATCAGCTCAGGGGGCCAAAACTAGCCCAGGGGGCCAACCTTCAACTCATGGGGCCTAGACACGCTGAGGGGGCCCAAAGCAGCTCAGGAGGCCCATGCAAACTAAGATTGCCAGACTAGCTGGGTGTCTCGACGAACTCATAGGGCCCAGATACGCACAACGGGCCCCATACAAGCTGAAGGGGTCTATATCAGTTAAACGAACACGATACCAACCCAGGGGGACCCTTGCCAGCTCAGGGGAGACTAATCCAGCTAGGGGCCTTATGATCAAACCAGAGGCCCATTAAGTAAATCCTATCACGGGCCCTAGACCAGCTCATGGCTGCCACAATAATTTCACCTACAGGGTTATTTTAGCTTAGGGGGCCCAAAGCAGCGAAGGATCTAAGGCCAAGCCAGTAAGCTCCTGTGCAATACTCTTTCACGGTCTCAGAACAGCCCAGGGGGGCAACCTGAAAACTCGCTCTCAGATAGCTAACAATTAACTCAAGAGGGCCTAGGATCTGTTGAGGGGGCCTACACCAATTAAGGGACCCCGAAAAGCTCAGAAGGCTCCAGTGGCGACACATTCAAGTTCAATGTGAGGTCCTGGTTATCTAAAGCGGTCCCAGATCAACTGAGGGGACTCAATATCAGCTCAGAGCAGCCACCAAAAACTCAGAGGCCCAGGCCCGCAGAGGCTCTTCGGCCTCTGATGCTTAGTTTAGCGTCAATCGGAGATTTCAGTAGGGACTTAGCCTTAGTCAAAACAACTGTGATATGTGGAGGTGGTCGATACGGCACCTTAGCTTTCGCCATGACTTAAGTTCAACAAAGTTCACTGTATTCATTGTTAATTGCGCTTATTGTAGCGTCAATCGGGGTTTCTGTAGGGACCCAGCATTAGCCAAGACAACTATGATATGTGGATGTGGTCGTTACGACACCTCAGTTTTCTTCCAGATCGAAGTTAGCTGTATTATTTGCTCATGATGCTTCAGTTAGCATCAGTGTGGGCGTCCAGCTTCTTCTACCAATGTACCAGTCATTACGTTCTGGGCGAAACCTTGCCGGCCCGAAACATGTTTGATGGTAAACGTGAACATGTTTCACTGAAAGGTAGCTTTCATGAAAATAAACATTTACAAATACGTTTTTTAAACCCGTTTTTTCTTCTACACTGACCGCCTATTGGGTGGTAAATTGGCGCCCCTCAGATTCCGCGCCCCCAGGTTCGGCGCCCCTCCCCCTCAGAGCCTGCCCCCTAACGAAATCCTAGATTCGCCACTGGACTTGTTAGACTTTAATTTTTGCTTTTGCTTTCATTCCATCAGCGTGGTCCGTCTTGCACTTATCCTGACCCGCACTGTTTGGATAAAAAATATTTTACCTAATTTTTCGTTGTGGCTAGATGTGACAATGTAGTGTTTTTTGGAAAAAAGAATCTGTGGCGACACCCCTAATGAGCTGCATGAACATTGGGGTGAGTTGTATCACTGTTACAACATACCCCACCTGGCCTTGATACAACATGTACCACCCTCTCACATTGGAAAACACGTCCTCGTGCTCAACAACCAGTGGCCAGCCGAGAAAATCCTTCTCACGCACGAAGCCTTAGAATCTACCCTTACCACTGCTACAACGATCCTTCCAATTCGTGATCATCTGAATGACAAAAACACACATTTCCTTACGACGAAATTTTACAGAATGACACCCCGAAAACGCATTTTCTGCACTCACCGCGAAACGCGCCAAGCCAAGCAGACGGCAGTATAAAGAAAGATGGCGGACCGCTTGCCGCATCATCTGGTCGTGTCGGGAGCGCTATCTCTTGGATAGTTTTGAAAAAAATCGCTCTGATACAACTTGTCCATGATACAACTCTCCCCACTCTCCCCTACCAGTTGCTTGGGTCACCGGAAAAGAGGTGCGATAGAAGTGGGCAAAATAATAATACAGGAATAGAGCTGACAAACTTCTAGTATTGTCAAAACAGCATATGGGCGCATTTTCGAACAGGGCGCATTATGACCCTCTTTCCCCTACTCTTCTCTGCCAAAATTGATACGGCCGCTGTGCCAGATTGATGCCACGCTCTGCCAGAAGTGATATCGCGCGCTGAGCCAGGCCAGACGCCAGTCCACAAACATTAAAACGAACCCTCTGCGTGGTGGATGCCAAAGGCCCCTCTCTTTGTACCCACCCGGTCCTGAATTGAAGGGAACCTGGGCGGCTGAACAACACGTACGGTGTGCTACAGCGAGGCTGCTGCGCCGATCGCTGGTTCATGTGGCAGCAGTCGTGAAGCAACCCTCCTACTAATCAACTCCATTCATAGAAACCAGGAAACTCAAAACTGCCGTGCATCAGCTCTGTTCTTTGGTGTGGTTACATCCTCTCCGGTGGTGATTCTGGGCAGTTACCGAGTCGTAGAGGCCCAGCCCTGCGTCAGAGCCGACCTCCATTTGGTAAACGTGGCCAGGGCTAATGGAGCATCGCTCTCAGTGGTCGGTCCTACGGCTACTCTCACGCCGCTTCAGTCCCGTCTGACTGCCTTACACAACACCGCAAGTGCCCAGTCACTGCGCCCTGAGTTGCAATTCACGGGATGCAATTTGCATCTTGCACGCCATGGGTGCGTGATCAGTTGCCATGCACACCTGGGCGGCATGTTCAGAGAAAGCTGCCACGCGGAAACTGCGTCCTACTAAGGAAAATCTATGTACAGGCTGCGACCGGAGCATTAGGCCATGGCGCGTGTGTGCGTGTGCGTGGAGGCAGGCGCCCCGGCGCAGGGTCGTCCCTGCAGCCGCGATCAGCCAGCGGCCGCGTGATCGCCAAGGAGAGCTGTATGGATGCGGCGGCTGGCGGCCGGCCCAGCCACGGCCCCGCTCGGCAGAGCCACGCACAGGCGGCGTGATCTGGCCCGGCGGAATTGTGCGAGGGTCGATGCAACGGTGGCGGATCGTCGGCTCAGACGCCGCGCTGACTGCGCCTGACGCCGGTGCACAAGCACGCAGCCGCGTCGTTGGCTGACCTGGTTTGGCGAAGCTTCAACGCCGGACGGAAAGTGACTGGAGAAGACTGGCTGGATAGAAGCTTGCCGCATTTCTGTATGAGCAGTGCAGATGAGGCAGAAATGCGTGACGGAAGGATGCAGCGCCGTCTCGTTGCACTCCCATTTTAGCAGTTTTGCTATCGTCGCAGTATGTTGTCGATAGTCTAGAACAGACTGCGGGTATTGTTACCCGCGGCTTGAAATCGTGTCGCTGCGTAAAAGCAGGCAGCAGCGGAACCGCCGCGTATTCAAGCCCTGCAGCTCGCTCAAAAGGCATTCAGGCACAATCACAGCTGATGATACCCTCCATCCGCAGCAACACAAAAGACGCTGGTTTCGATCAGATGTAATCACGTATAACTGCGCTGTGCGCCACTGCATTTCGCAACAGCGCGGCAGTTGTTTGGGCGGTTTGGCCGGGCGCGGCACGCATGTCCGCCGGGCAGGAGCGGGCAGTGCCTGAATTCCGTGACGTCACTGGCGTTGTTGTTCAGGACAAGGTAACCTTGGCCAGTTCAGCGGCGGTGGAAGCCAGCTGCGCCACGGCCAGGTCGCACTATCATCATCGATTCTGCACCATGAAATCATTCCAAGTGTTTCGATATAGTAAACACAGCGTAATCCCTCCGACAAGCGCTCGTGTGGAATTAAGAGGCGAGCTTTTAATGTTACCGAATTTGCGTTACGAGAAGGTTTATGTGCTTTTCGTGCTACACAGCTTGGTCCGTTTGTTAAGAATAAACACGGCGGATCCAAGGGGGTCAAAGGGGTCGTGGCCTCCTCCGAAACCTAAAATGATATACTTTGCCTCCCCAAAGGAACAAATCTTAGCCGTTTTTTCTTTAAAAGTACATGTTTTCACAATTTTTTTCTCGATTTACCCTCCCCCAAAACATTGGTTTGGCCCCCTCCAAAAGTTGTTCCTGGATTCGTCAATGTGAATGATAATAAATGCACTCGTGTCGCTGTCAGTGCCCGCGCTTACTTCGGCGTGGCTTATTTTCTTCTAATCAATGCCAAAATTGTTAAACCCGTCAATAAAATACTTCAAAGGTTACAATGTGGGGGTATTTTCTCAATATCGGCTAAAAAATACAAGTAAGATATCTGTAGAAACCAAGGGAAAACATTAATATGATAAAGGGCACACCGAAATACATGCAAATTATAATTTAAGAAAGTAAGATACATGTCATGGCCATCATATATCAGAAATCATGTGCGTGTTCCCTACGGAAACGGGTGTGTGCTTTAAAGTTGCGTTATCTTTGAGATCGCAAAATGGCACCCAGCAGAGTGGGATGAAACAGCTGTATTAGTTCTCGGCAAACACGCAACAGAACGGAACAGTGATTTTCAAGGTTGAGCTCAACACTATCTGTGGGCTATCTGTCTAATCTGGCGGTGTCACGCGGGGTGTGCCCTGCCACACAACGGGTATTAGGTCAACTTGATTACAGCACTGCCCCCGGAGGTACCTACTCGATACTCAGACCGTTCCACTAAGTCACCGATTAGGCCTCACTGTAAGCTGAAGACGGTAATTCTACAGATAAGGTCGATAGCGTTATGTGCACCTAATTACCCAAAGCCATGACTAAGTCTATCCCAGACGATAACATTAACCTGTGAGGGTTTGAAGAATGCCGTTTGTTGATAGCAAAGATATCGTATGACACTGGAATCATTTAGCAGCAAAAGCTAGGTCCTTTTTTGCACCACTTTTTGACGTAGCTGCTTTTTTTGTGCTACTCGACGTAATGTCTCTGGGTGTATTCTCTCCCGCAGATAGGCTGACAAATGAAAAGTGATATTTATGACGTGATCCAGCCGACAAATTCCACATTGAGAACCAAGTAGCATCAGGACTTGGGTTTGTGTTAACAATAGTTAGCTCGCTGCATGCGTGCTTTCTAATCGTGCTTTCTTACTTTGTTTCAGAATTGCAGCCATGACCTCGATCGCCACAAATAAAGCAGTACTGGACAGGTAAGAAGACATGAGTGGTTAAAAGCGTAGGAAACACGTCAGAAGCTCTGATGATTATTGTGTTTTATCAAATATTGTTAGAACTATGTGTGGGTTTCATGTGACCTGGGTCGTCGGTGCGCCCTAAAACCCGAAATATGATGTGCTAGAAGTATGTACAATACTGAACGCAGAGCGCCTATTTTTACTTCTTTATTGTATTGTTTAGGCATTCGGTCTCAATCTCATTGTGTTCGATGTTGATAATTATAAAGTATAACAGTTGCTCTCTTTTCGAATAGGACGTGTAGCCTGCTAAAGGAGTAGGAACAGGGGACCAGGGGAGCCATGCCCTCACCCAATGTTCAAAATCTTAACCATTGGCCCTAAGGCGTTGACTGGAAAGAAACTACTTCAAAATACATCTTTCTCGCCCTGCTCTTCCCTAAATTCTAGTCACTTAAGATTCCTGCCACGAATTTTATGTCGTAGGCCGAGAGCAAAATAAAGACTACGAGGAAAAGGCGCAGATATTTCTTGCAATTTGTGCAGCAAAATACTAAAAGTAGAGTTGTGTACTGGTGAGAGTGCCGCGGAATGAAACGTGTACGCACGCAAAATGCAGCGGGATTTCCCGGGAGCACGTTGAACCAGCCCTAGTGTTCGGTGCATTGGCCCAATGAGAATGACGTGCAAGTATGCAGTGGGCGGCGCAGAAGCGGCACCTGAGCGCTGCTTGTGCACCCGAAAGCTCCCCGTCTGCACAGCGTGCCAATACGGAGCCGACGCTCTGTGTTCCGTGGCCGCAACTCTCTTAAGGGGAGTGCCTGGTAGGATCCAAGTGGAAAACACAATGTTTCGCTTTCCGGCGAGTGGGTCACCCTGTGATCTGCATGCAATCCAACAGCTAGTAGTACAGCTATCACTGACTTTATCGGTAAACACCGTGGTAAATCCAGTTCAGTGTTGCTCAAGAAGTGGTAGAGATCCGATTTCATGGCCGTCACATAACTACTACCCTGGGGCTGCCCATTTTACTGGCACCCCCAGGTTTGCAAAATAGTCCACCAGATTCCCATTATGTGGTCAAAATGCTACTCAGAACCGGTTTTGGTTTCCTCGAGACTAAAAAACTGACCATGCGCAGCGGGGTTGAACATAGCCCCTAAATTGTACCAATACACGGTGATGAAGGAGACCAGAAGAAAACTGGTTGGAGCCTCTAGGTCAAAAACTATTTCGATAATTTTTGCTTCAAATAAATGCTTTCTATTGGGTGGTTCAAACAAACACGCACAATGATGGTTTTCGATATTGGGCTTTTGACCAATGACCATTTAGTGATGTCAGTAAAATATCATAATTGTATACTGGTGATAACCACTTTAAATTGAGAACTTATGACGATAAAATGATAATTTTTACTTCATTTGGAAGCTGGTGGTCAAATGGTTTGGATAAAAACAAAAAATATCAGATTCCGATTCCAGATTTCGACAAATTATAATATAGTGATGCCATAAAAATATAACTACAATTTGGTAATGCCGTAGGCGGATCCAGGGGCAGATGCCATCCATCCAGGGGCAAGCAAAGAGGGGCAGGTGCCCTCCCCGACCGACCCTCGGCGCCCCCTAAAATGGTCACGGCGCCCCAGTAAAGGGCCGATGGCGCCCCTTGAAATATGTCGCTTCCAAACCCCCCATGCAAAAATCGGCGCCCCACGATAGGATTTCGCGCCCATCTGATAAGATTTCCGGCCAAAAGTGGTGCCCCTTGGTCTGGATAGCAGGCCCACCCCAGCAAGGTGACCTCCCCCCTCACCCCCGATCGGCGATCCTGGCTCCGCCTATGGGTAATGGTCTTTTTAATAAAGGACTTATAATGATAAAATATCAATTTTTAATTAACCAGAAGGCTTTTCGTTGAATGGTACAAACAAACACAAAACATACTTGTTTTTTGAGTTCAGGTTTCCGTCAAATCACGCTTTGGTCACGCATGGAAACACCACAATTTGTCTTTCCTTACGCTCATTTTCAGTTCCACCACGAAGACTATTGAGGGTATTTGATGGCTCTGATGCTCAGTACAGTTGATTCAAATGACTACAAAGCCAGCAAATCTGACCAAAAGCAATAAGCTGAGTAAAACTTGCGATTTATACAGAAACGTGTTTGATTTGGAGCATATCGACAACTGCCATGACAAATGCCATGTTCGGTGCTATTTCGTACACACATATGTAAAATCGCCAGTTTTTATCCTCTAATAGTATTTAATTGGCGACAGCATCAGACTGGCATGCAACGACCAAAAACAAAGTCACGATTTTAGTCCTCGGCTAATTATCAGTAGGACTAAAACCGTCATAACTTGTTTTTGGTCACCGAATGCCAACCTGATAATTCCATTATTAAGACTATAGAAGACACTCCCTCAATTATTCGCTACAATTTTCCAGTTAATCTTGATGGTAAATTTTTTGCTGGTTTAAGAAAACATGTTTTGTGTGGGATTTCATTTTCAAAACATAATTTTATTAAAGTGGTCTCACTTTGTTGTTGGGACCAGCTAGAGCCGTATTTCTGTGACCAGAAGGTCATAGAAATCTGAACGGTAACAATTTTATACTTTTTCTCTATCGATGGCTGGGTGTCGGTATTTGCGATTCTTGTTTGGAATCATGCCATTGTTTTTTTAGTAAGATTGCGGTATGTTCATGATTTTAAAGAATATGGAAGAATTATCATATTTCAGCAGCCGTGAAATAGACGTGGCACAGTAAATGAAGGAAGTAATGAAGGTCTCCCGCGTTCCAATGAATTCTTGAACGTATTATATCCATTTGATAGCATTTCTAAAAAGTCACTTACGGGTTTCGTCCTGTTGTTTAGACCCACTGCATCACTATGCAATACTCCAGACTAGACCATGAAACCAATTAATTATCAAATATGTTTAGCAAAAAGACTCTATTTTATAGCCACACCCATTTGTTGCGCTTCATAGAGTACGAATGCGACAAGAAGCTTCACGTGTAACACAGTGCCAAGTCACAATCAATCGCAAGAAGCATCGATGATTCTCCCTTCACAGCACCTTTAAACCGCCGACGCTACCGGCACCGCCCGCCTAGATTCTCAGTTTAGATCTCGTGTTTAATACGGTGCAAACATTTGAACTTCAACTACCAGTAGTTTTTGTTGTTCAGTGTCTTTTTGGTGAAGTTGGGATGCACCTTCTGGAACTTCTCCACGCCCTGGCAGTTTTTTATGAGCTGGTCTTCCCTAGTAAGAATCTTGATGCACTTTGTGATGGTACCGCAGCACCGCTCGGTCAGGTCATTGGCCACTCTGACATTCCGCACAAACTCCTCCGTTCGCTTATATTGCTGGTCCTCGCTCCACAGTTTGGAATCCCTCACCAGCCACGTGTGATCGATTTTGAAAATGGTGAAGAGCATGAATGAGTTGGAGCCGCACAGGTCGGTCAGTTTGGTCTTGGAGGTGAGCTTCTCGAGGGAGTGCTGCAAAAGGGGTTGTGGGCGAGGTTGCTGGCTGGCTCGGCGGTATACCAGCCGTGCCTGCCCAACACTTGCCCTGAGCACTACTCCCTCGAGAAGCCCAGCTTCAAAGAGCTCACCTCCAAGACCGAACTGGCCGACCTGTGCGATCCTAAATCCTCCATGCTTTTCGCCATCCTTGGGAGTCGACCACAAGTATCTGGCGAGGGATTCCAAGCTGTGGGGCGAGGACCACCAGTACATGGAAACTGAGGAGTTTGTGCGGAATGCCAAAGTGACCAACGACCTGACCGAGAGGTGCTACTGCACCATCACAAAGTACAGCAAGATTCTTACCTGAAAAGACAGGCTCAGAAGAAACAAACTGCTGCAGGGTATGGAGATGTTCTGGAAGATATATGCCAACTTCACCAAGAAGACACTGATAAACAAAAACTACTGGTAGTTAAAGTTTAAAGGTTTGCACCTCATTAAACACTTGAGGTCTAAACAGAGAATCTAGACCAGCGGTGCCGGTGGCATCGGCGGCTGGGAGGTATTGTGAAAGGAGAATCATCAATGCTTCTTGTGAATGACTGTGACTTGGTACTGTGTTACACGTAAAGCTTCTTGTCGCATTCGTACTCAATGGAACGCAATAAATGAGGTGTGTGAATATAACCGGGAGTCTTTTTCTAGACATATTTGATAGCTTCTGTTTCATGGTATAGATTGGGGTATTAGTGCGATATAGAGGATATCTTCAACCTCGCTGCGCATGGTCAGTTTTTGAGTCTCGAAGAAAAAAAATGGTCCTGAGTAGCATTTAGGCCAAATGATTGGAATCTGGTGGACTATTTTGGAAACCTGCGGGTGCGAGTAAAATAGGCAGCCCTACTACTACCCCTAAGATGATATGTATCCTGCCACGCAGGTATCTGCGGCTGCCTGTAGAGGATGCCACTCAGTGCATGTACGTCTGGATTGACGGCACCGGCGAGAACCTCCGCTGCAAGACCAAGACAGTCAACTTCACCCCCAAAAGTCCCTCCGGTAAGACAGAAGAATTGACACGAGTGATCATGGAGCGGTGTCCCAGTCAGTCCAGTAACTGTTATTGCTTGCTAGGTTCAGCAGGATTTTGAAAATGATGGTGGTCAATAGAAGAATATCAGCTCCATGATGCACTTACACTCCAAAACTGAACATTTTCGTATAAACGTGCCTACGTGCATCCTGTGCATGGGTCTTCAAACGCATACATTGTGGAGTAAATCAATGAAGCTGGGGACCTAACATAACTGATGCAGCAAACAATCAACAAGGGCTTACGACTGAGAGCCTACGGGCGATAAGCAAGAAAACGGGGGGGAATGTCCGGCCGGACGGGTTGGGACGCAGTGACGCGGAGCGTCGGTCCGTTACAGAAAAGGGGCTACCGTAGCCAACGCTGACAAAGACGACCTCGCCCGCTTACTGGGAAACGCGTCTTGGAACGCAGCTCTAAAGCCCTTCTGGTTCAAAGAATCCAAGATGGCCCACTTCAACTACCTTTGTATTGCTATAGGATGACATTTTATGATAACTTTCCAGTCATAAATTAGATATTAGGCAAAGCCTCTTAGTTGGAAACATCAAACCCGTTTCGAAATGAAGAAATCTTGTCACATTTGCAGCACCAGCTATTTTTAGCGTGTCTTATTGCGTGACTGCAGCGCAAGTGAGCGCAATGGAACCGTTTTCAAGGCATTCAGGAAGCAAGAAAACATCACGAGCTTGGAAGATATAGACAGTCTCATTTTACTAATTACTATACTATGTGCATGTTAACACCGTGCTTACTTGTAAATTCATTTCGCACGTAGTTCGGAAACAAGTCGTTATAAAATGCCTCAAACCTGAGGTATTCGATCTTGGCTGACGTGCTGACTGTTTCAGAGCTGCCAATCTGGAATTTTGACGGCTCGTCGACGGGTCAGGCGGAGGGCAGCAACTCGGACGTCTACCTCTACCCCGTGGCTATGTACCGGGACCCCTTCCGGCTGGGCAACCACAAGCTGGTGCTCTGCGAGACCTACAAGCACAACCGCAAGCCTGCCGGTGAGCACTAGCACTAGCTATAGTCATTCTGAACAAACAAAAAACATGGTTGAAGGACACAGCACTTACCATCACTCCCGGTGGAAGGTCTTCTCGGGTTTTGTCCTCTTCATGTCTGGTTAGGTTTCAAAGCGCTTTAGGGTATATGAGCTGAACTGAACCATACTGAACCGGTCCATCCCCACCGGCTTCCCTGTCGTCCTTGAGGACCACAGGCGATGGTGCCGATGCTACTGTCTCCAGGGCCCCCAGACGTCAGAGTCGGCTCGCAAGGCCGCAGCTCACCCTCCACTTCCGGGGAGGAGCACAGCCGCTGCGGTGTAAAGCCCTTCCACACATTTACAAATTCATGCCGGGGAGTGTCGAATATTCGAGCTGTGTCCGCATCGAGATTGCTTCCGCATGTGCAAACGTTTTGCCGGGCTTCCGACATTCGTGGTCCCTATTTACCACAGGGACATCCGGAAATGTTCAGTTTTTACGGAGATGTGATGGCTTTGCCCTTGATGTAGACGGTCTGATAGTCGATCCTCTTCCTCGAGAGGAAACAAACTACCTCGTCCGGTAGGAATTATAACGTGTTGTTACCGTGGTTCCAGTCACTGTACCTTGAATCTACACACGGAACCAGATGGTCGGGGTTAATCCTTAACGCCTCAGCGTCGATCCAATGCTTTCGATCCTTCCTTTGTTTTATGCATACCTGTTGTAAAAGACATTGTTACCCTAATGTGAGCCACGCAACGCCGTAGGGTGGCTGCCTCGATGAGTGATGCCACACAGGTCATGTGAGGGGTTGCGCAACGAACAACGGTGCTGGCGGCTCTGCCCTCCCGCATACAGACTAGCTGCCAGACGCAGCGGGCCCTGGCAAGGCCGCCGCTCTCATCGCGCTCCGCTTGGTCACGTGTGACCTCGGGAGCACAGGGGAGTGGCCGGTCACACTCAATTAAACAAAACCCGGCCCGCCGATCGACGACGATAACAGCCTGTTCAAAGATTATTTGTTCGGATGAGCAATTCAGGCTTAGCGGGCAAAACATGTAGAGATCTTTCTAGTTAATTTCAAGGGCAGAGTGTCGCAGTGAACAGTTCAGAGTAGTCAACAGTCCACACAGGAATCATTGTTATAAATTCAATTCATTAGCTCCCGACATCCTCCGCATAAGACATGCCTAATCGAATCTTAGAAATTTTAGGAAACTTGATTTTTTTAAAGACACAGTCGTGAATGTAGGAGGCTAGCCGTCGCGGTATTATACAAAGCAGTTTCCAGGGGCGTGGATTTCCGAAACCCATCAGGGATGCCAGAATTTGGAACAGTGTCGACAAAATAATCGTATAACAAGATATGTCATTATATGGTATTTATTTTGCTTTAACCCCCTCGCATAGATTTTGAACTCGCTGAGGCCAACATAAAATCCTAAAAATTGTCGACTATTAAATAGAAAGGATATTCTAACACTAACTCAGCATTTTACTTGGGTACCAGGGCACTAGCCAAGAGATATCAATCCATACCCATGGAAATTTGCCTAGGTACAAGGAACTTTCCATACTGAATAATTCCAAGTATGCCATGCCCTCTCCAATCCGCTTATTTCCTTCAGTCTTATTAAGTACAGTAATATCTCATTTAAGTCAGCACATGAGGAGGGGAATCAGTGCTTTTTGGCATGAAAAGTCTTTAAAACCAATGCTTGCTGTTCGTTTAGTAAGATAGAACCCAAATTTGGGTTGCACGGTTCCTCAATATTACATGGGGCTAGACCATCGCACAAGCCAACTTTAAGATCATTTGCGACGTTTTTAACCTGTAAAATCGGAGTTAAGTTTGGTTTGTTGTCACCTGAGTAAATTATGATATTTGCCGTTAACATCTCTGGTTGGAAAAGTGCCTTCTCGGGGAAATATCGTTTCATAAATTTGATGTCTATCAAAGCACACAAATGTGAGCTAATAGTTCCTGACATGTGCAGTGCATTTTCTCCTTTTCCGATCAAGGACCAAAGGACCATCCTTTGAAGCCCAAAAGAGCACTTTTGACATTTCAAAGGCTACATTTGCTTTCTCTCCTGCAAAATTTTGCATTCTTTTGGCATATTATCCCTGGGGCTAAGGCTTTCAGCGAAGGGCGCAACAGCTCTTGCCCAGAGAGAAACAAGTTTGCGGGCATTCCGACTTAAAATTACATAGGTCCCCAGTGCACAATAACTGACAGAGCTGAAGACCAATGGGAGGAGCTGGGACCATCACTGGTCCCAGTTCGTAGGTACGAAAATCCCCTGTATGTGTGACTCCAGCACTGAAAAAACCCAGTTACTTTTCTCAGCAAGTATTCTCTCTGTTCACTCGGTGACTGGCTGTTCTTAATCCACCAGACACCAACCACCGTCACACGTGCAAGGAGGTGATGGACAAGGCGGCTGACCAGCACCCATGGTTCGGCATGGAACAGGAGTACACCCTGCTCGACGCGGACCAGCACCCGTTCGGCTGGCCCAAGAACGGCTTCCCCGGGCCGCAGGGTCCCTACTACTGCGGCGTCGGCGCCTCCAAGGTGTACGGCCGCGATGTGGTGGAGAGCCACTACCGGGCCTGCCTGTACGCCGGTGTGATGATCGCCGGCACCAACGCAGAGGTCATGCCATCACAGTGGGAGTTCCAGGTGGGCGGTTGAAGCGAGCGCTCGCACGAAACGCCAGACAGCCTCGGCGACCCGGTCTTAGAGTTGATGCAAAAGTAAAGCTTGTTGTGGTTCCAATGATTCACCCTAGATAGCATCGAGTTTCTCCAGGGCCTGCTATAATGCAGCTTGGAGATTAACATTTATAAAACCGTTAAAACCGTCATTGTACCGTGTGATAGAGCTAACGGTGCAACAGCTGGCGGTTGTACACGTTTGAGCTGGTTTCTAGAAGATCGTGTACAAGGTCTCGAGAACGCTTATACAAAATGATATGCAATATGCTTATACAACAACATTTAGGCACAGAAAAGCAACTGCGTAAATGTTGGTTACTGTTGACGATCTGGCGGCCCTAGATTTGCCACGCGGTCAAAGGCCTTCAGAACCCGTCACTCAATTGCGCAGCATTTTGAAAGTGTCGGCTTTATCGTGCCTTCGGCTCCAAGGTCGAACCAAAAGATCGACCGCGAAAATAAAACCGGCTTTTCGACTGCTGCGACTGCGCACTGTACGTTATTCAACTGCCCTGCCACTGTACAGCCATGCGGGTCTTGCATTCACGAATTGATCGGCTCGGCTGTGGCGTCAGGTGGGCCCGGCAGAGGGGATCCGGATGGGTGACGACCTATGGATGGGCCGCTTCCTGCTGCACCGGGTGGCTGAAGACTTCGGCATCTGCGTGTCACTGGACCCGAAGCCGATCCCGGGCGATTGGAACGGCGCCGGCTGCCACACCAACTTCAGCACGCAGGCCATGCGCGAAAAGGGCGGCATCACGTGAGTGCTACACCGCAAGCACTGCTCTGTGTGTGGGATTATTCTGAGGCTTTGTATCTAGACTACCCCGAACATATCTGCTCCATTCGCTATTTCTTGGCTTCTCACTGATACATCAAGTTTGGTATTCACTTAGTCCATAAGATACCGTGGATACGATGATATTGTTACTTTATTTTCGAAAATCCCGGACACCGCAAAAATTTACCGAAATAATCCGCTACCTTGCATCCGATTAGCCCTGTCAACACACGGTTACACGGAAGCACAGCAGAAGCTGTATCCGCCAATCAAGCGAGGCGGATCCGCCATTGAATGACCTGCCGGGGGTCTTACGGAACGGTGGGGAGGGCAAATACAGGAGAGGATCCAGCACCTCGAGAGTAAAAATCCCGTAATTAGCCCTAGGTTGCGTGGCGGCGGAAGTTATAGAGGGCAATTTTTACACAAACTTCTCACAAAAGTCACTTCTTAACTTGGGAAAAAGAGAAATGTGCCCGAAGAAAAATATGCCACGAAGGAGCCATCTAAATTACTACAATACCTAGACAGGATTGTGGGATACACACCATCTATTTACAACATCACAAGCCAAACACTGTTCTTCTGAGCAGCCCTTTCAATTATAGGGAGCTTTAGCTATTGTCGTTTCTGCTTCTCAGAATCCCACGTGATGCGCGCTTGCTCCAGAGGCACATAGAAACTGTCAGATTAGCTGGTCAGGGATGCAGGGATGCAGATGAGTGGACTCAACCCGCTGCTGCGACTAATCGGACATTTTTCGTCCATAAGATTCAGGTTGATATATTTTTTCGACGTTGTTCGATAATTGTTCAATTTATTATTGCTATAAAATTGAGAAAGCTCATTATTTTGATTGTTTTCCAAAGATATTCCCAAAAAGTCGTCACGTCGTGAGTAGGGATGCAGTGACGCAGTGGTGCCGTATTCGAATAACACGCCGCGTGCCCGGGCTCAAATCCCCGGTGGGTATTCTGCACAAGTCTTTTCGATCCCTATAATACCCATCTCGAATATTTCAGTAGCACGATAGGCTTGGGTGAAATCGATGCAGCATTGGATTTCCCACAGACTCTTCGTTGAATAAATCTCATACGTGAGGTGTTTCGTTCGTAGGGCAGGGACGTATGAGATCCAAACATTTCTGAACAAAATTTGGGTTAAACAAGGGTTGCGGAATCACACCACACCCGACCACACATAAACGACACACACCACACCCGACCACACATAAACGACACACACCACACCCGACCACACATAAACGACACACACCACACCCGACCACACATAAACGACACACACCACACCCGACCACACATAAACGACGCTTTATAACCGCACTGAGAAACCCCAGCTCGATGCTCAGATTGTGGCATGCATTATCTGAAACTTGGGAGTGACTCAGCACTCTTATATCTGCCGCAGAATCTAATCCGCGGTTGGTTGCTTGGAAAGTTTCCTGGAAAAGTGCTGTTTAAAACCTGGTGGCACGTGTTCGCCCACCTGACCAGTGCTCGCACCGGCCAAAAGGTCCTGGAAGAGGCTTACTGCGAATTAGCCGAGATTTCGGCTTGAATAACACCTGTCGGGTATTTTTATTATATTTACCGCTTATTTGCTATACGGTGCAAAATGTATGTCCATAAAATGCGAAGAGGAACATATACGAACAGATGCTGGGGCACCAGTTCAATGAGCTCATATTTAGCGCTACCTATTTGCGTGCATCTCTTAAGACTCTCCTTGCTTGTTTTGGACCCCGAGCCTTAATTCTTATGTATTGAAAGTTCCTAGGGCCATTCAGCCTATTTCTTAAGATACAAAACAGAAGATGAAGTTTCTGGAGGAAGAGATTCCAACTCCTCATGCCTGAAAGGGCAGCTATTTTAAAAAGCAATCGAAATAACTGCTGACTGAATGGCTGGTTTAAAGCCGTTTTTAAAGTTCCCGCTTTATCTCATTATCTCCTTTTGATTACGACCCATGTAATAGTTTTGGGTTTTGCATTAATGGCATTGGATTATGGCTGCTCAACCTTGTAATTAATTGCTTGCTGGTTTTTATTTTATTCAATTGGAGGAAATTAGACCATCAGGTGTTTCCCTGCCAATGATGCGCAGTTTACTCACGAACTGAAGTTACCAACAGGTCGCAGCGAAAGTCTCCGTTTGAGAAAAGCATGGAGTTTCAAAAAGAATGAGTTCCCTCATGCAGAAATGTAGTGAAAGCAACACGCACTTTGTATAATTACGGGGGACGCGAGTGCAAACTGCATGCGCCTATTTAAGGCAATACCGTATCCGTGAAATATTATGCTGGCTGTCTGCAAAGGTATCATCAATCTTTGGTTGCTTGATTTCCAGTCAATTCTCAGTCGTTAACTCAAAGTTAAACCAGAAAAAAACTCAAAGTAAACACAGAGTCGCCCTCGTCAAACTGCTCCCACTGGTGGGTTTTCTTTTTACTAATGTTGGAGGTTACGATGTAACTTCAATCCGAGCGCTCGTGCGTTTACCAATACTAAATGGCCGGAAGCTACAGCTTATTCGGTACGGGAGAGGGGAAACGGAGGTCGCGTTGTTCAATGTTAGATTGTTGGTGCGGATGCACCGGAGCCTTGCCAATGATACAGATGAAAGACCTTTTCTAACCAAAAGCAAACTTGTCAGACGGCTATTGGTATTTGGGTTTCGGGGCGCGCCAAACAGAGCGGTCATATAGCGCCCATCTTGTTAGGCGGTAAAGGTGAAAAAGGCTATTTGAACGGGCGGTTTAAAACCTTGAATTCTGCTGAGTTGCGGAAATGTACGGCCAGTATCCGCGCAGGACCTCACCTGCGCCCAATTTCCCAGCTGCGTATTCAAGGCTGAGCGTTCACGCGGACGTAGCAGTGTTGTGTAACATCAGGCACATCTGTGCAGCGCATTGTTTACAGTGCAGTGCGAAATGCACCGGCACTCCCTAGTAACTCCTAGATTTATGGCCTGCAATGCTGCAACACTGCGTGGTAACAATCCTGAAGGTTTATCTGATTGCTGTATACCTGTTGCCACGTGGACTAGAAACAATGCCCGCCAGCGGTGGTCGCACGGCCTTCAACCCAAATACGTGCAAATATACTTCTTTGAGACCCTCTCAAGCTGGAGGACCGGTCGATATTCAAAGGCCAAAGGTGCGATAGAGCGTACATAGTGACAGGGGTGTACGGAAACCCACCTGTTGTTTTCAATGGAATTGTACCCTACGAATTGTACCTGGGACACGGTGATACGTTTTTTATAACTGCCGCCGACTCTTTACCTGCACTCAAAATTACACTCAAGACTATTACTGCTCTGACTTACCACGTATATCTATGCGACAGCAATACCATTTGTGCAGGGGTGTGAATTTGTTTAACGATTGGGGGACCTAAATATAAAAAAATGTTAAAAACATGATGTAATATAAAGGGCGGTTTAGTTTTCCCACTGACCTGAAAAACTGCACACAGCCAATTTGAAGTTCTTAAAATGAAAGGCGCAAAAATATATAGGATATTTTAACACTATTTCGATGCTTCATTGTGGAGCCCGGGCACCCCTAAAAAGATGCAAATCCACACCCTGTGTGAGCATTCTGACTTCACCATTACTGATTGGATACCGAGTCTACAAAAATCAGCGTTTCCTTACGTCATATTTCTAGTTTCTGATAGGCTGGTGTGTCAAACTCTCTTTCCAGGGTCCCCGTATCAGACGTTGACAGCCTCCTTCTTCGACAGACACATCGAGAAGGCGATCGAGAAACTGAGCAGCCAGCACGCGCACCACATCAGGATGTACGACCCGAAGGAGGGTCGCGACAACGAGCGCCGCCTGACTGGTCTGCACGAGACCTCCAGCATCCACGACTTCTCGGCAGGTCAGTGCTGCACGCCGTAAACGCAGTCCTCCACAACAGGCACTGAGTGACGCCTCGCATGGAATGGTTTTGAAGACATGAGCATGCGACCCGCCTGCTGTTTGTTATTTTGCAGTGGGACTCAAACCAACAGAGGGATTAAGTTCCTGACTGTGGTAGCAGACGATACCCAAAAATCGTTCCACCATCCCCCCATCAAGCACAAAGCTAGTTACCCTGAAAATTAATTGCACTGGCTTTTAGTATTGTTTTCTTAGAAAAGAACAACACTATTTGAGTGCAGAATTTAACGGTCTGTTTAAAATAACCTTTATGGTAATTGTATGTGGGAGAAGTTTAATGTTTGTGTTGGCATTTCGGCATTCCTAGTAGGCCTGCTAGTGAAGTTCAGCGATTCTGTGACTCTGGTAAAAGTTTACCACTATCACAATGACTACCTGCCGAAACCACGTATATCTGGTTTTACTTAACATGGCCGCTACATTCCTTTATGAGCGTCTGTCTGTTTGACGGGGATTTTCTTTCACTGTGCTGACTTTGAAGGACATTTTCCATCTACCCGACGACGGCATGTACGCTTAAGCGTCGTACGAAGCAGGGGGCCGCTGATATTGTATGAAGCATAGCCCCGAGCCGTACCAACGTATGAAACACAGGGTCGCTAATACTGTATACAGCACATGGTCGTCGTGTGAAGACTAGGGTCGCTACCATCGCAACTTTACACAGCATGACAAACTTCGATTTTAATGGTTTGCTGCTATACATCTGACCATATTTCTCGTTACCAATACCCGTAAGGACGCAAGTGCGAAGCGGAGTTTGCTGAAAGCACGCAAAGAATTGGAACATGCATTCGCATTCTAGTTTAAAGCACATTGCCGACAATTTTAAACAGTCTCTGAGGGCTTATGTTGTGTTTGAGTTCCGCTAAGTTTTCTCAGTGGGTACTTGAGACATCATCTCTGTTGTGGCCCACTTTCGATTATTGTGGGGTGGATAAGTGGCACAATCGGACCGATAAGGACGAAAAATAACAGCACAAACAGTTCTTGTGTTGTTTTATGACCGAATGATACACCGTGCTTGAGGGTTTCCAACTCAGGATCAGATATCAGTGGATTACTGTCATGTGCATTGCGACATGACTGTTTTGTACAAAGAACAGCGCTGCCTCCACCCGGTTGACAAGCACCTTGGTAGGTTCAATAAGAAACCACCTCTCGAAAGGTCGTTGGATAGCAACTCGAAGCCCACCACTCACAGTCCGCTACAGAAAAATCACATTTGGGCACCGAAAGAACCGCCATTACAAATTTAGCATTCTAGGATCCAACAGAGGAAAGCTCAAAGCCACCTGATTTTAAGATAGGATTGTTTAATACGAATCTATATGTCAATACCCATACTAAACTGATGTATCCGTTGTGTCGTCCCTAGTTTAAAATTTTCTGCATTACTGTGGCGAGGTTCTTAGAAGTTTCAGGATAAGGGTATATGAACCTGATGACATCCCAGATTTCAATAATTCTACAACGGAAAATTTCTGGGGTTGATATCCCCTAACCCCTAAGATACCCTTTCCATTCTTGCTTATGTCTGCAACATCACACAAGTGTTTAATATATGCATCTATCCAATACAAAATTTCCTGAGTCATATACTTATTGTACACATCACCACTTACTTTGCACTCTAGGCGCAATGTATTTTTAGACGTCGAAGCACCCTAAAATACCAGCACACACCTTACAGTACGCTCGTCACTGCCTAAGAACTGCGTAGTCGTTACAAAAGAAGATAGGTCTGGTGGCAATGATGTATACCCGTGCACGCTGCGATTCACTGCTATCCTCTGCACCGTGTCGTAACAGCAGCCTCGCCTGGTTTTTTGTATGGGCTGTGTTTACCGAGCGGTACACGCTGCGATAGCGGTACACGCTGCGATGCTAAATCCCCACCACCGGCCTAGCTTCTGCGTCATTCACGACGGGACGATCCAGGTTGGCTGACTGTCACAATTACACAGATGAGGACGTTTACCCAGCTGGTCTGGGTAGAAGCCCGCTCCAGGTCCGGTTTTAAATCGGATAGTTTCCACTGTACTTTTTTACCCACATCGGTCGGTTGGATCGTGAATTCGCATTAAGGATGACTGCGTATTTCTCACCCTCGAAATGGAGAAACTAAAACGCCTGAGACCGTCACCCAGAGGATTTACTTTGTAGAGCCCTTCGCGTGTTTTTTTGCAAATCTTTAGGGCTGAGCTCCTGTTATATCATGGATAGGACTGCGCCGTTGAGATTTTCACAGAATAGAGACCAGGCGTGCGGAATCGGGCCATTTCGTAGAACTGTTTGGGGAAACTGCAGAACCATATACAGACTACCTCAATCTGCTGCATCATTGCCTCTCTTTGCTGTTTCTACGCAGCAGGCAAGGCAAGCAAAGCCGTTTTCAGCAGGTCGAGAACATCGTCGCTTACCCGGGATCGATGTTAGAGCGACGGTGTTCTGTCAAGATATGCTCCCGTTGTGGTTGAGGACATTTGCAAGTCCGCTGTTGGTTGCCGGCAGGGATTGCTGGTATCTTGCTTGAACTTGGCTGATAAAAAATTATATAAAAAAACTTTGCGGCGGGATGCTTATCAAATTCACAACTAGTGTGCGAGAGAGGGGTCTGGTTGGCTCGGGAGTAGCACGATAGCCAGCAGGAAAGGTAGTCGAATGGCATAGGTCAGGGGTGCATGCAACTCTCCCGTCCAGCAACAGTGGAAGATACCACTGTTGTTTATTGACTCGCGGCCAGGCCAGACGTGCCAGGTGACCTGTATTTCTGTGTTGATGCACGTGCATGCTTTTCGTGACGTCAGCCGCGTGACCGGCCCTGCTCTGAACGCCCGAGGGCAAAGATCACCGACTACTTCCGTCAGCATCGTCTGGGTTTTGCCAGATAAATCGAGCCGACCTCGCCGCTACTCGTGCGCAGTGCAGGAATAAAGGCAGACATTTGCCAGCTCTATGACGCAGAAGGAGTCCGATAAACACGGATGGCGTTGTATTCAGACTCAGCGTCTCGTTAACTGGTTATATTGTTTTTCTAGGTCATTTCTATAAAACATACTCAACAGCACGCATCCTCCCATCTCACGAGTTCGTGTCAAAGCACTGAACTACGCAAAAGCAAATGATATGGCGCGGTGGGATCGTGATTGGGTTTTGTCCACTTCGTAAATACGGTGCGTTGAAGAACCTCTGAACTATGGGAATGTTACAGAATACAAACACGGCAAAATAATTATTGAGTGTTACACGATAAATCGGGTGAACGCCCCCACAAATCAGCCAGCGTTTCTCAGGCGCCTTCACACGATGTTAATGCGTCGTCACTTGAGTGCACAGGTCACTTTTTCCTTTGGTGTTTCGCGCCAGCTGTCGCGGCAGTCGAGAAGTTACGCTTTGTCCGTTTCTTTGTTACTTCAATGGCGGCTGCCTGGGGTTAGGAGGGAGCAGTCAAACTAAGCCCTGAAGCAGTTATGCGTCAGTCGCGGCGTGTTGTGTGAACACCAGCCGCCCTGTGTAATCCCCCAGTGTGGCAGCCTGCTGACGCTCTCCTTTGCTCGACAGGCGTGGCGAACCGCGGCGCGAGTATCCGGATTCCGCGGCAGGTGGCCGAAGACGGCCACGGCTACCTGGAGGACCGCCGGCCCAGCTCCAACTGCGACCCCTACCGCGTCACCGAGGCCATCGTGCGCACCATCTGCACCAAGTAGGCCGGATGCTGCAGCTTCAGCAGCACCAGCCTGGTGGAGGAGGCAGCTGCAACGGCTGGAGCCGCCGGTGAAGCTCCGATGGTGGGCGGAGGGTAGCATCTGGATGACATCCATTGCTGCAGTGTGTGGTGCAAGGTTGTTGGTGGCCAGGGTGATTGTACTCACCGTGCTGCGCGCGCGAACGTGTCGTGTTTTAGACAGCATTCCAACTGGTTTTGCGCGTGGAGAGGTTTTTACCGTTTTAATGGTCCGTGGCCGCTGCTGGGCAGCTACCACTGTGACCGTCGCGCATCAATCATTTACATTTGTGTATTTTATGGACAGTGGTGGTGTTTTGACGGTGGCGTCACAATTCTATAAATCGGGTGCATGAGTACGTACGCGAGGAGCGCCTAAACCAGAGTGCGTCTGCCCCTGCCATTTTCCCTTCGCTTTAAGGCTGGGATTTGGTGATGTTGGCCTCTCCCCGCATGCCATGTGGCGAGGATGAGTTGTTTCGGACCGAGCGCTGTGTGGACCAGAAACAAAGAGTGAATGTTGCATCCTCGCCGTGTGTGGGATACAGTGGCTTGTGAGCCAAGTGAGTGAAACAAAAGGTGCAAAACTTCTTCCAATGTCGACCCTGAATTAAACGCCTAATATGTGAATCCATGCACCTGTATCAGGCGTATATACTATTATGTGATGTGAATGGTTGAAAAAATGTGCAGATGTATAAAATAATGCTGGCTGGTTTCGATGCCGCCACAATAAACAATGAGACCTAATATGTTTTTTCATGTGAAAACAGCGAACCTTGAATGGAATACCTATCTCTATAACGCCACCACGACACGTCAGGACGGCATGGTATAGCTGACAAGTACGCTATCTGCTTTAAACTAATCAGCAACTCTAAAAATGTAGTCTAAAGCTTCTCCATCCACATGAAAGGAGAAGGAAGAGCTATCCAAGAAATTACGAGCAGTCTCCAATGGGTTAAGCCATATGCGGACGTGTGGGAACTGAGCGTTTACTGCTTATCCTCAAGAACAGGGAATGACACAAGTACAAGTGTCACATATCCGCATCTCGAAAGCGGCTGCGATGCGAGGTCTGTCCTTCCATGCATGCGTACCTAGTACCTGTATTGGATTATTCACGGTGCATTGGATTCTTTGGATTCTTAATGGTGAATCACCTGGACGCCAATCGGTGCGAAAGCGCTTATGCACTTAATTCAAGGCGTCTCTTGGATAAAACCCGGCTTAGTACAAATACCTAACGGATCGCTGCTGGTTAGTTACTAACGTATGCGCTCCCGCTGTTAGGCCCGTCACCCTTCTCTGTAATTGGGCGCTTGGCGTTACCACCCTAAGATGTGTTACGAGTGAATTTTGTAGTTTGGTGGCGATTTGTCGAAGGTAGGGGGCCTTTTCTGGCAGAACTGTTCAGTGAGGTTCTTCTGAACTCAGTGAGAAAGCTGAGTTTCTATCAAATTACGAGAGGCTTGATTGTACTGGGGATGAATGCATAGCCGAATGTTAGCAGTTATTCTTGGAAATTTGGTCTTCAGTTTGACGATACGTAGAACATGATCGACCTCCATGCTCCATGTGCAGAAAAACCTTTTCGTGCAAGCTGATGCATTTCCGTTGCTCCAAACAGTGGAGGTGAATTTTGCCATCTTCACGTCTAGATCGTATATAAGCCCAACCCAGACTAAATCGGAAGTTTGCAGGGCAATAGTCTGACCGCCCGGTTCTGCAGTCGTTCAAATATTTGGCTGGCGTTTATAGCCAGCTCTTCGTTATGGATATCGCTATGGACTCAAAAGGCTCAAATTAGGAAACCATTTACTTGTTTCGTGAGCATCGGAATTAAATCGAATGTGAACCACAGAGGCCGGAACTCTGGGACCACAACATCCATTATTAATTCCATTAAATTGGGATATGGTAAATTAGAGCAGTTAGATTAAGTAACGCAAAACACTCCACCAGTTCTATATTTCAAAATATATGAATGAAATGGAAGAATGCATGATCAAAAGAGAATGCAGGAATGCACACACAAAATGAAGTGTGGAAGGCATTCTAGGTGTTTTGATGATAATATTAATCAGTAGACACTGGCTATTTCGTCTTACATTTGTCGTTCTTTAACTTACACCCAAATGGATGAGTGTCAGTGCACCGATATTAAATTTCTGAAATGACTTGAACTGTAATAGATAGGGCCACCCCCGTGGCGCAGTTGAGTCATTCCACCATAAACCGACCAAAAATATCGTAAAATAAAACCCTTCTATTTTTGATTCTCTCCAAAATTGGTGAAAAGGGGGTTTCAAAGGTGTAGAATCTAACCATGGGGTCAAAAAATTATTTGAAAATTTCGTATGACAGATATAGCCTCCGGCATTTTGCGGGGGTCACCATGTAGGCATTGCTTTGAAAGCCTATAGTTCTGTCGTTTTTTGAATGATGGCAGTTATATTTTATATTTTTCTTCACCGTTTAGCAGATTTTAATTTGGTTATCTTCGATTTTTATATTTCTGCAAATTTGACCTCATGACCTCGTGACCTAGTGTTTGAACGGTGACCTTGACCCACAGTACATTGAAATTTATAAATTCATGTGATAGAATTTTTACATTTGGCAGTTGTCTCCTAGGTAAAATAATAAAAAAATATGACTTTTGAACAAAATATACTACTTTTTACTTCCGAAACATGACACTAGGTGTCACTATGGAGCTGTGCCACCGTAGCTCACGGTATAATTGGTGCCATTGACGGCGGAACGTCCGAATTTAAGGGGGCAACGTGGACTTTTTAACCCATTTATTTCTCATCAACGCCATAGGGTGTATTATCAAGCTTCTTAAGGTAGAGTCTTGAAATGTTGTATAACCTCTGGGGCATTCATTGCGCATATTTTGCGAGAAAAATATTGTTCCTACCTTTCAATGTCAAGGTGTTATGACCTCAAGAGTGGAGGCATGTTGGGATAATCATTTGGGCTCCTGTACCCAATTTCACATAAATGCTCCTGTCTATCATCGTTCTTTTGCAGCATTTGCTCAGAAACTGGCCCAGAATATTTTCTTCCAACCTTCGAGGATCATTGTGATGAGGTTAGACCTTTCATGACCTTTTTGACATTCAAATTTGACCTTGCGTGACCTCAGTGATAAATCTGTGTCGGATAACGACTACAGATGCGTGTTTCAATTCGGTATTTCTAAATGAGATGAACACCCAATTACTTGAGCTGCGTCCGATACGGACTTGACCTTTTTCGACCTGTGACCTTATTTTACTTTGAAAGGGGGTAAGCAATAACAGATGAAGAAGCAAACTTACTTGGCGTAAATGATGCAGAATGGTTTATGAATAGTCAAATTGAATGATATGGACACCAAACTAGTTGGTTTGCGTATTATATGGACTTAACTTTTTTCGAAATATGACCTTATTTCACCTTGAAGGGGTGTACGCAATAAAAGATGATGAAGCAAGCACTTGGCGTAAATGATGCAAAATGTCCTACGAATAGTCAATTTGCATGAAAAGGAAACTGAACAAGACGTTTTTCTTCCAATACGGACTTGAATTTTTCTACCTTTGAACTAATTTGACCTTGAAGGGGGTGTAAGCAGTAACAAAGGATTAGAAACTCATTAAATTGGCGTAAATGATTCGGAATGGCTTATGAATAGTCCATTTAAATGATGTGGACACTTGAATTAGTTACTTTCACTTCTAAGGAGTACTTTGGAACTCTGAACCAGTCCCACGCAATGCAAGGCACCACTACAAATCACCAAGGATATATTTTAGTGCCTAAAACTTTTTCATTATAAAAGAGCTAAAATAATGAGCACGCTGAGCAAAATTCACTTAGAGATTACCATAGGTCAGTGTCCCAAAACCTGGGGTACTGGGTGCAGAGCGACACCCAGTCAAGCAGAATTTTCCACTCACTTATATTTTTTGCTGAATTCTCCACTCACTTTTCAATTATGGTTCTAGTTACCAAAGACACAATTCACTCACAAAGTTAACAATGCTCCACAATACTTGCTACAAGGGCCAGTTCAATTGCCTTCTCTACTAACGTCCACTGGAAAAAGAGAGCAGCAGAATCGAAAAGAAGATCGCCAAATTAACTCAGCTCTTATGCGCTTCTTTCGCTTTTCTGAATGTAAATCTGGTGACTTCTATTTTTCTGGCCAATTATACCTGGCATCCTTATCTCCACCGATTTCAGTGAAACAACAGAATCGAAATTCTGGCGCAGGCAAGACGCTCAGTGCCCCCCCCGGAGAAAAATCCAGTGGGTGAACACCGCCACTAAATTCCACCACTCACAAAATTCGTGAGTGGAAAATTAGACACCCTAGCCTTGTGTTGCCAAAGAAATGAACTGACCGCTTTGAAAGATACATTTCTGGAAAGCAGTTTATCTGTGCACATGATTTCTAGGCTTACGTCCTTGAAAAGTTGTTTTTGTATTTCTGGTACCGAGAATAGTGAAAAACCATTTTTGGTCATATTTTTGTTAAAAGCAATTATCTTGAAATTTGTATGCTAAGCAGCATATTTTTTGACATTGTATCGTAGAAAATTGACCATTTATTGCGAAGAAAATCATTCTTATCCGTATCAGCCCTTCATTGCTGCGTCCACGCCGTGTGACACCCAAATCCACTCACGACACCCTACGACACCCTAGGCATAAAAACGCTGATATTTTAGTTGAACTGAAAGTATCCGGTATTTGAATATATTGAAACTCTACATTTTCATTAAATGAATTTTTCTGGCAACAAGAATGCATCCAGTTACCCTTCAAACATCGGCACTTTTTTGTATGGCTGGTCTACGGCGTGGAGTTACCAAAACGCCGTCTTTACATCTAGTAAATAAAAGCGGCATCTTTAGGCTTTTTGAAAGCCAGGTTGCATATTCGTTATTGACAAAACATTGTTTGTCTTCCTCTTTGTGTGATTTTATCTGTAGAATTTTCTAGACTATAAGGATTCAGAAAATTAATTTAGGGCAACTTATAAAATGAAAATTATGTAGCTCAGGCGACCGGCAGGCAGCAAGCGATCAGACATTTAAAGTAGTATTTGCTCTGACGCTGTCGCAACGGTTGCAACCCACCGCGCCTGACTGATGTAGACGAAAGGAAGAAACAAAACAGAAATAAGGCTGTAGCTTCGATTAGATTCATACAAAGCAGCATATGCATATGAAGGTGAGAATATATGTGAAGAGGAGCAGGGGAATTGACAAGTAAAGAAAAGAAACTTTCAGCAAAAGTCTGGAAGAGTTTATTGCCATGACAGAAAGTTTGTAGTTTCGTCTGGGTTACTTAAGTGTAAGCCAAGGCTCTACTGGGCCCTAGCATAGGTGTATGCGAGGTGCAGTGATTGAAGTCATGAGTGGCCTCCGAAATTCCGATAACTATAGGTATAGGAGGGGCGTTGTCTCGGACAGAAAGACTATACAGTGTATGCTTAGATAATAAATTTAGGCACTAGGTATTGCATGAAAAATCCCTTCTTTATTTTTCGCCACCTGCCGGTCTCGGAGGCCTCCTCTGCAGAGTTGGTCTGGGGAGGCCCCGATATTTCGTCTCAGGGGCTTTTTAGAGCTGGTAATATGGGAGAGGAGAGGAGGGGCACAAGAGTTGGTCTGGGGAAGCCCCCAATAGATGGTCTTCATCCCACAAATGTTAGTCTTGGTGGCTCCCAGAGTTCTTTTCCCCCGAAGGTTGGTCTCAGAGGCCCCCCAAAAAAAATTTTTTCGTGACAACTCACCAATGCCTTAAAAAATAATTGGAGACTGCATCAGGGGGTTTCAGTTGGTAAATATTTACCTGTTTAACCCAAATTTTTCACATGGTAATGGTCAAACAATGCTGCTTGGGGACGATTTAAAAATATTTACTTTGAGAAAATTAAACAAAATATCCATCCCTCAGTTCAAACAAGGACTCTGAGAGTTTACCACCTGAGTACCCGAATTGGAAAATTTTTTCTCCACCATACATTTTGAGGGGAATTTTCCGCTCACTTGCCATATATTCTGAGTTGAATTTTCCACTCGACACCCTAGCGCAAAACCTATTTTGGGTCACTGCCATAGGTCAGGCTTAAACACGTTTGAAATGCCACTATAGAATACCAAATGCTATAGAAGCCGAACTGAGATCATAACATGTTTTAAATTCAAGCTACCTCCGGGGGAAGGCGGCACAAAGCCTCAAAAGCCAAAGGTCTTCCTTAACCCTAGCCCCACCGAGAACAATTAAATCCGTGGCCCCTAAGGTTTTTTTTCCGAACAACACAAGAACAACGAGCGGCAGCACCAGGACTGAGCGTTCTACCTCTTACCCCATTATTTTCCCATCATCCTTGAAATTTATTACCCCGGGTCACCCTAGTTCAGGTCACCAAGCAAGGTCACCTCACTTTAACTTTTGAGCTCTACCATAGCTACATTTCTAAGCCGATCGGTTTTAAACATTCTACACTTCATGACCCCTTCGGAGTCTACAAAATAAATTTTCGGGATTTATCGATTTGATGACCTGAGGTCAGGTCACCAGGTAACCACTTTCATAGAAAAAGCATGGCAAAAGCTGTCTTATGAGCGAAAAGTCACAAAATAATCGTAAATGCCTAGATTGCTCAGAAAAGCGTTCTTGGTCACCCTTTCATGGATCCTAGGGGCGATATTGCACTTTGACCTACCTGAGATCATCAGAGGTCACCAGAGGTTAAAAAACAGTATTTTGACGATAACTTTTGACCTAATTAAGCTGGAGCACTGAATTAAAGGTCCTCGTGTATGTATCATCACTGGTTTTCATTTGATACAGAACAAGGTCACTTTCTTACCTTCGTGACCTCAGGTCATATTAAATCACGAGGTACCCTCTTGAGGTCAAACCACTGGTGGGAGGCACTTATTTGCCACATATCGGAGAAAGTCCTGGCATTTTCCTATGAAATGATTTTGGCAGACCTCAATAGCTCTAATGGTGTGAGTTATTATGCCCGGGTTTCTTAAGGATTGCATATTTTACTGGAAATCGCCTATCGTGACATAACTTGACCTCTGGAGGTCAAAACATAGACCTGAGTGCTTAAACATGCGAAGTAAAATCTTACTGAATTCACGTGATATTTCTAATACATTTTACAGCTTTGCGCTAACTTCCATGTTTTCGGAGTTAGGGGCCCGGTGGCCTCCGGTGGGGCAAAGGTAGCGCCGGACCCCCGGTGGGGCGCGGGTTAAATGCTTCTGGAAATGACATCATAGTTCGGTGATTCAATGTGAAGTGGGCACATTTATTTTCAAAAGATGTACAAAGATCCAAACAATCATACATGACATTTACAACAGGTAAGTTTATTCCCAAAGGGACAATAATATGAATTCAAAATTGGGGAGGGCAGCCCCTTATTCCTGTGCTTGTGGTCAAATGCTTCAATTCTAGGTTGACTGCTTGATTTTGATTTTTCCAATGTTTTTATTTTAAAGTTGCAAGTCAATTAGAACATGAGTTACGCTAGCATAGCTCCACAGTGACACCTAGTGTTATATATATATATATATATATATATATATATATATATATATATATATATATATATATATATATATATGAAGCTAAAAGTAGTATATGCATTTCGAAAGCCATTTTTTCTTTATTTGATATAAAAGACCACTACCATATGTGAAAACACTTTCAAGAGAATTTTTGAATTTCACTGTACTACGGGTCAAGGTCACCCTTATAAAACTATGTCACGAGGTCTCTAACAATTTTTTGTCTAAATTTCAAAATTGAAGATAGCCAAAATGTTGCCCGTAAAATTTACATCTTCAAGATACAAAACACTTGAAAAATTTTGGAGCTATAGGAACCTGCTTCTCGGCGGTCACCGTGCCTTGGCGGCCTCTCGCCGTCCGGCGCGGCGGCCGCTCGACGGCTGCGTCTCGGCGGTCGCCGTGCCTTAGCGGCCTCTCGCCGTCCGGAGCGATGTCCTCTCTGCAGCTCCATGTCTCCGGTCGCCGTGTGGCGGCATGGCGTCTTTCTCTGCGGCCGGGATCTGGCCCGGCAGTTGTGTGCACTATATTGTTCCGCTGTTTTGTACTGGTACTCATGCATTTTATGATATTGCTTAGCGTAATCATGCCGCCCAGCGCTAGGATTTTAGGGTGCGCACCCATTGTTTTGTTCGTTTTTACCGTTGTAGTGTTTTACCTGTGTGTGTTGTCGCAAAATACATGTATGGATGGAGGTGGGGATGAAAAAGGAAAATGAAGCACATGCACTGTGAGACAACAAGAATGACAAGAACCTGTAAATGATGAAATTGTCAAATTTTACAGAAAATGTGTAAAACACGTGATATTCAGCTCCAGAATCAACCTATGTGTAGTTTACCACATTGTTTGTAGCTTAAAATTAACAATTCAAACACAAAATGGTTCTTATTTGAGTAACCTTGAAACATAATTGTCAAACCAGTACTTACATTATCAATCATGTTAAGTTCAAAGAAAACTCACATCACAAATCACCTAGAAGTCAACCTGAAGATATTAATAATGCTTAGTGTGATAAAAAGTTTCTAATTTAATATCATCAGGTTTTGAAAATTGGGAAACATATATCCAGCTTCACAACCACTTGAGAGAACCAGAAGACGATGAAACATGTGAATTTAACCAAAAGATATACAGAGATCACATGGAAATCAACCCTCTGAACTAAATGATGCATACCCTGACAGAATATTTAAGCTTTAACATCCTTAAGATGTAAACACATGAATATGAACTTCCCAATCTGTACCATACGTAAGGACAGTACTTAACAAAAAACAAAAACATTCAAACAGGTGAATTTCCCGGAATATTTTGTACAAATAAAATGAAATCAGCCTTAAGACCCACCCCATTAAATATTTCTTTGAAAAGTGGGAATTCAACATTATCAGATAATTAATAAGTTCAGTACATCATTTTTACTGCTCCACGGAAGACTGCAGCTCATCAGAATATAAATAATTTTGAGTTTTCTAAAAACCCATGAACACATAAACTGGATTTTATCAGTTTACCAAATACTTCTTTTTAGAAACATGGATTTCACATTTTAGTGATTTCAACATAATCAAATATTTAATAAATTCGGTACATAATCTGTACTGCTCCGCAGAAGGTTGCAGCTCATCAGAATATCAATCACTTTGGGTTTTGCTATAGATTTAAGCACCCATGGACTAAATTTCATCAGCTTCTAAATCACATTTATTTTTAAGAAAATAATTCATATTGCAATGAATTCAGCATTATCAAATAATTGGTCTTAATAAATTGGGTATATGATTTGTACTGTTCCACCGAAGACTGCGGCTAACCAGAATATGGATAATCAAGGGATTTATAAACAAAATTCACACACCCACAAACTGGATTCCATCAGCTAAACAAATACCTCTTTATTTTCAAGAAAAACACTTTCTATGGCTGGCAACATAAGCCTACAACCTACACTGAATGGTCTCGTGCCAGATGTGTGTGCAGTTTTTCTATAAATTTAAGCACCCATGAATTGATTTTCATCAGCTTCACAAGCACATTTATATTTAAGATCATTTGTCATATTTCAATCAATTCAGGATTATCAAATAATTAATAAATTGAGTATATGCTTTTTACTGTTCCGCAGAAGACTGCGGCTAACCAGAATATGGATAATCATGGGATTTATTTAAAAATTCATACACCCACAAACTGTATTCCATCAGCTTAACAAATACCTATTTATTTTCAAGAAAAATACACTGCATATGGGTAGCAACATAAGCCTACAACTTACTCTGAAGGTTTTCTGCTTGACCACGTGGTAGATGTTTGTGAATGTTTCTAACTAATCAATTGGAAGAGCGCATCTCTAACTTAGTTTTCCTATTTAAACACCTGTCATATCAATTATTTTGACCAATTGATTGGCAGCAACTTTGCAATGACAGACCTACGCATCACACATCTGAATTCCTAAGATATTTGCCCATCAACAATGGCTGCCTAGACATCCAACAATTTGCCAGAAAATTTGGGGTGGCAGCATAGGGTTAATTTCTGTTATCTTGAGAAAAGTTTGCGAAGGGTGAACATATCCCAAGTTTCGTGAACCATGAGTGCTGCTGATTGGTTAAAATACTCACGGCAGCATAGGCAGAGGCTAAGTACCCTCCTACTAGAATTGTACTTTTCCCAAGGTGGAACTTTGCCAGATGTAAATTCCGACCGGGCGGGTCGGAACATTCGATGGAGGGGCTCGCGTACAACTTATTCCCACGTAGGGATTATGGCTTAGATTTAAGGGCATTTCTATGAATATTCTGAATGAGGATGATTGCAGATCACTTAAAATCATACAATATCTATTTTATAACTGTATTTTGGTCCCAAATGAGCTCTTGGGACCCAAAATGTGAGTATCTAAAACGTACTATTCACCCGGGTAAATAGTAGGAAGGTGAATAGTATGAACTAAGTTCCATTTATTTCCTCGTGTGAAAACGGCTAGTGTGTGTGCGTTGTATGAATACCAGCTACGAACACAAAATGTTCCGGAGTAAAGTGAACGCAAAAAATATTTTTAAAAAACGTAATAAACAATTGTTCTCGGTATTTCTCTGGGCGATGCAATTATGATAATAGACAACCGAATATTTTTTTATAAATTTTGTCCAAGTGGTTCCCAGTTCGACTGTTGGAGTCGGAGCCTCACTAAAGTCATCAAGGCACTTGTCACAAAGACCCCGACCCCACCATCCGAACGAGCAACTCCCACAATGAAGGGTTAATTCAGAAGCCAAAGTTTAACGTCCCACAAAGCACAGAGACGGCCGCCCCGCTCAGGTCACCCTCTCACCAGTCAGTTGCTAGTCGACCTGTTCATCGGATAAACTATTGAGCGCCGGAGCGTCTCTGTCACCAAGATGGGCTCTTTGGTGTGGCTGTGAATTATGGTTGCGTAGCGGTTAGGACCACGTCGTGGGCGATGAAGATACTTTTTGTACTAAGTCCGATTTATTTTCCCACGTTTAGCCTGGCGTTGTGAACAGGCCGTAACTCAGCAGCAGTTCCAACACTCTATCCGGTCAGCACCTTTGCACCACTATCGTCACATAGCACTAGCAGAGCCTTCCCGTAGCACTCGCCAGATGTTGTCACACTGAAGTCTTCTGTATCACTGAGCTTACTAGGGGGCAGAACAGCGGGTTTATATACCACGAAGACGGTGGATTTCAAAGAAGTTGCCGCTTACATGAAAGGGTACATCGAGATAAGGCTAATGCATTTTAGGGCACATGACTGGGTTCATACTTGAGTTCATCTAGTAACATCGGGTGAGAAAATACGTCGGTCGGTTAACATTAAAGGGTACGTTGAGATAACGCTAATGGTTTCACACGGTCCATACCGGAGTTCAACTGTACCATCAGGTGGGATAATGCATCCTAATGGAAGGCGGCAGATCACAGGGCGGACGTCCATTAGACACAAAGAGGCCGCCAGATAACACTAAAAGGTGCATTAAAACCGGGCGCAACGAACTGGTCTAACAACCTAGTGTTGCTAGGCAATGGATACGGATGATACAATTATTATGTCCAATATAATTGTTGGTAAATGTGAAAAGATGTAGTAATTAAAAACCGGAAAAAGAATCTTTATTACATCACAGCGCGAGGTCCTTTAGATGAAATTTTGACACTCGCTTCAAAATTTTCGCCTTACCTTACTTCTCATAATCTCTCTCGTCCGTTCCAATGCCATTACAAAAGCTCAAATAACCTAACAGATTATATATTGTTCAACATAAACATAAACATGATGAAATACAGATAACAATAGACAGAAACACTTATGCATTGTCCTGGGGATAGCTTATTATGATTGGAGGCGTCTGTATCACTTCTAGCGCCTCGTGGAGTAGACGAGCTATCTCAGGATCTGAGTCGATCTCAAAGTCACCGAAGAGTGGTGACTGGGCCGTGCTCGATGTCGCTAAGGCTTCGGTAGACGCGTTGATTAGGGAGTCGGTTTCCGAGTTTTGCTGTTCTGGTTCCGAAGGTTGATTTGGTCGTTCAGGTTCCGAAGGTTGGTCTGGTCGTTCTGGTTCCATGGTCGGCTGCGCTGTCAGGCAGACAGGGAGAACTGGTTCCTGAGCCACTTGACCATGTGTTGCCCAGTACTGACAAACCATGCCGAAGGACTGGAATTTCTGGTTAATCCACCTCCCACAGGAGAGGGGATGTCCCAGAAACATGCAAAATAGCATTGAATTTCTCCGTCGAAGTGATGGGCTGCGATTATCTGGATAGGTGGTAGAGTCACCGATGCTTCCATTTTGGTTGGGCTCGAGTGACTACTTGTGGTTGGGACGACGCTGGCCTTTCTTATACCAGGGGCAGGCAGGTCTATAATAATTTTTGGGGCTTATCGACGCACCAACTGCCAGAGTCATATGGCGTCGCCAACTCTTTCCCTGTTGGGGCAGGCAGGTCGTTGGGAGGACTGCTGAGTAGGGGTGCCCATTTTTTGGCAAGGAATCCATATTTTAAGTGGGGGTTGTTTTTCCCATTATTTGGTCTGTTCTGACTTCATCAGTGGAAAAATTAACGAAATCGAACAATTTCTAGGGGTCGCGAATTTAAAATGAAAACTTCCGTTTTCGCGGAAATTGACCTAATTTGACATATTTCACCCGTGAATTGCCAGTGTTTTACATCGGTCTTAAAGGGAATGTGGCACCTTGAAGCAATTCTAGACTGTGGTGGTTTTAAGGTCAATAAATTCTGAAAATCATGGATTTGGCCTTATTTCTGCTGAAAAATGACTATATTTCGTTGTATTTCACTTTTCTCTGTTTGCAATAAAAGTCTCCAAATTAGCGTGACGTCACATCGGCGTGATGCTTGCGCAAAATTGAACATGTTTGTGTTGCGCCAAAAACGAATACGAAAACGAATGAAGCGGTCTTAGATAAAAGAGGATTCCATTAGGAATCAAAGTGACAATTATCCATTTTTTCTACTTTTCTTGATATATTGAAACATATTTCACGTTTCAACCAAGTCAATAAAGCAAGTTATACGCATTTCTAATCGACGGTACCAATATTATGTTTAGCACGTGCAAGGTCCAAGCAAGAAAAATTGTCCAAGCAGCACGTGCAGAGGGGCTTGGTCATGACGTCACTTTCCTGACGCCTGACGAACGTTACGTCACAGCCGGGGAGATCGGGGAGCTTAGAGCATCTTTTAGACCTATTGGGGTAGGTTAGACCTAGGCAGCGATGCCCAGTACCCGTTCCGCCACGGAAACATATCTAGTTGGTCAGCCAGCTTCCTCGATTGGAGGCAGTAAACTTCCAACAACTCGCCAGGTCCTCAGTTTCTTCTTCCATGCAGTGAAGGAATCTGCGAACAGGCAGGATGCGTTGGAAGAAACAGTAAGAAACGTACTCACGTTCTGGAACTTAGCTCGCATCAAAACCGTCTCAGAAAGAGGGTGCCAAGAGAAGCTGACGAGGTTATGGGATCAATGGAGAAGTCTGCAGAAGAGCAAGGGTAAAGCCGCAAAAGACAAAGTGGAAAAGTTCAAGACTGAGCTCGACCTGTTGTGGGACATAGGGGCACCGGACGCCATCGAGGTCATCGAGAAGAACCGGCTCCTCACACCGACTGACAAACATCAAGATATTGCCTTCTATCAAGACCAACGCGAAAAAAGACAGGGCTCCATGAGTGGTAACGACAAAATTTTCGCGGCCAAGAAAAGGCAGCAGGAGGTACGAGTAGAGAAACAAACATGCAAGCAGGGAAGGCTCACAGCCTGTGAACCAAGCAGCAGCGATTCGATGCTTCAAAGCTCCGTGGTGGCTGAAACATCAACTGAAGAAGAAACGGAGGAAAATACTGATCCTCAAGAGGACACTGACCTTGACGCATCGATACGACCTGGAAGGTACACGTCAAAGAATCTTTATGTGACGTTACAGCTCCCACGTCGCATTCTTCAGGAGTCGTCAGTCAAGGAACTCGCTGACCGCCTCCGGATATCCAATAACGAGATAACTTCGGTGGTGGCAGCTGTACTGCGCTCTGCCAATCCTCCAGCCGATCTCTCCGAGTTCCGGATCTCGAGAGAGACAGCGAGACGGGTGCGAGCTTCACACCGTCGTCAAGTGGCTGCTGATCAAAAGGAAGCCTTTGTTCCCCCACCACATGCAGTGGTGCACTGGGATGGCAAGATGGTCAAGGTGCGTACTACTCACGCGTTTGGGTTTCACAGTGACGTTTCATATAGAATAGGCCTACAGAATATCACAATATTAGGTATCATTAAGAGTAAAAAGTACGATCACAATTATAAATTCTATGGAAGCTATCACGAACTTTCATCAAAACGAATTATCATCCAAAAGCGTGGAAAGAGAGGCAGCCTCGTCAATTATCCGGTACCTGACTGAATTTGTGTATCTCTCTCATTTCAGAACGTATCGGGAGACCCAGAACACCGGCAGGCCATCCTCATATCAGGCCAGGGCCATGAGGAAGGGAAGCTGCTTGCGGTCCTGCCTGTGGAGGACGGCACTGGCCTGACCCAGGCGCGCGCGACAGCTCGTGCGATCGAGGACTGGGGCTGTGCCTCAAACGTCAAGGCACTGTGCTTTGACACAACATCATCCAATACAGGACGAGTCCAGGGTGCTGTTGTCCGTCTAGAGGCACTCCTGGAAAAGCAGCTGCTGAAGCTGGGGTGCAGACATCATGTCATGGAGCTGATAGTGGGAGCCGCTGCCAGCAGCATCTTCGGCAAGACAACGGCCCCTACGGACCCTCTCTTCCAGACCCTGAAGAAAAGGTGGACTGAACTGGACTACTCGCAGTACCTGCGGCTAGACATCCGAGATCTGCCAGACTCTGACTGGCTCAGCCACCTCCGAGACAGGACCGTTAGCTACCTGCTGACAGTCACAGATTGGGCCCGAAATGATTACCGAGAGGCGGCGGAACTGACGCTCATCGTCCTCGGTGCTGAACCTCCGCGCGGCACGCACTTTCTGCGTCCTGGTGCATGCCACCACGCGCGCTGGATGGCTAAGATAATCTACTACATGAAGCTCTACATGTTCAGTCACCAGCTAGAGCTCAGCAGTGATCTGTGTGTCAAGCTGCGGAGGATGGCGACCTTCGTGTCTCTGTTGTACACATCAGCGTGGCTGAAGTCACCCGTAGCCGAAGATGCGCCTGTGAATGACCTGCAGTTGCATCAGGAACTCCTCCGCTACAGGGCTGTTGACTGTGAGGTAGCTGGTGCGGCTCTAGCTGCTGCGACCCGCCACCTGTGGTATCTCAGGCCACAGACGGTCGTGCTGTCGCTGTGCAGCGATAAGCTGAGTGCGGCAGAGAAAGAGGAGATGGCGACCAAGCTGAACTCGATGGAGGAGACGGACGATTACACGAACAGCAACATGGTCATCCAACACGAAACGCATCTGGCTGACCTTATCGACGAGCGTTCCTGGATGCTCTTCAAGGAGCATGACGTATGCGGCACAGGGTGGCTGACTTCACCGTCGGAGTCGTGGAAAGAGGATGAAGAGTTTATGAAGTTCAAGGAGTTCACAACATGCTTGAAGGTTACGAATGATGTGGCCGAAAGAGGTATAAAGCTGATGCAAGACTTCATTGGCTCGGTTACGAAGGACGAGGAGCAGCTACAGGATGTGATGCAGCTTGTTGAAAGGCATAGGAAGCAAGTCAGCAGCTTCAGCAAGTCTGCTCTGATGAAGCTGTGACAGTTTGGTGCGTGTCCTGACTGAAGCCGCTGTAGCGAATCAGTAATTCGTGGTCCTAGAAAGGATTGGCGCTCAGGAATGGAGATTTGGTGCATAGGTAACTCAGTTTGGTCTTGCGCTGATTTTGGGAAGTGTTTATAGTCTTCGTGAGCTCAGTTTTTCCTAATTAAATATCTGCCTAAGTGCACTAAGTAGGTAAGTGTAGCGATGCATGGTTTGACCTCCGTTTGAACAAATACAGTGAAATCTGACCTGACCTGTTTGACATTTTGTCTTTAGCTACCTCTGCCATGAGCTGAAAGGTGAAAAGTCACATTTATATGACCTGAAAGGTCATGGAAGGTCACAATCACAATCTGTATACTTAAATAACCTGAAAATAGGAAAAGTAACGCCACAACGGCCAGACTGGTGCTACCAACAGCTACCAAATCAAAACTAGCTCTGTCGCATTCTTACCAACATTAAGACGCTGCGCTCCATGTATTTCGTCATGCGGTTCTGATATGGGCTCATTATTGCAGGAAATATACACTGTTAAAGCCTTTGACCTGACCTGGGTGGTCAACTAAGCGATGCACGCGATCGAAATGGGTGTAAAAAGAAATCTAGATAGCTACTCTAGCCGGCCATTAGGGTTAAGTAGTGGTCAGTGACGCGACTTCTGATCAGTGGGAGAAAAGGCCCAATTTTAGGCATTTCTGCATAAATACACCATTTTAAATCTCAATTCGCGACCCCTAAAACTTATTATATTTCATAAATGTTGGCACAGATGGGTTCAGGAGTGACGAAATAATGGGAAAAAACGCCCCCACCCAACATTTTCTAAAATCGGGAAAAATGGGCAACCCTACTGGACATGCACTGCCACTGCATGTTTCTGAGCAGCGGGCCGGAGCCCAATGCTCTACCAACTGAGCTACCAGGGCGGAAAAAATTGAATCTATATTGGGGTTTCTTTATCAACGGTCGGGTAGATGGAAAGTAATGTGCATTGTTCAAAAGGCAGGATTAAAAAGATACAGTCATCACCATTTGATAATGCAGACCCGGCTACCTCTCACTTAAAGGCCAGTAGCATACGTCATTTTTAAACACTTCTGTGACAACCTAAACATTCAACCCTTTATTCATTTATTACAAACAATGTCAATCAATTGAAGTGACTCTTTAAAGTGTTGTGATGAGCATGAGGCGACTAAAAACTATGGAAAGAGACGGTAAGTATTAGGAGAGGTGAAGATGAAGAAGGTGGGATTCTACCTGAATACCTGGCGGACTATTGCATTGTTCTGACTTAGATTCTGGCATAAGAAATCGAGCAAAAATACTTCATATAACGGGAGAAAGCTTCAAGGAACATGCTTGACCAGAAGTGCCTAAAGGCATGTCGATAGATTCCTAGTATTTGCATACAACAATTGTTCTAAGTTGAACTCCGACTTTAAAAAAGGACCAAAAACATTGATATAACCGGGAAAAATCGCATAATATATTCGCCTAAAATGCCTAAGCCGTGTTTAGCGAAACCTAGAGTTTACCTTCAACGATTATAGCACGGGATCCCAGATTTGCCTACGTGCGAGATTTCCCCAATCCCGATTTATGTCTGCTTCCCTTAGTTTCACAGCTCTTCACTTACTGACCTACATGCCACACTGTCTTCCATTGCAACAATGTTGACCTCACGCCGGTTAAACTCCTTCCGACAACTATATACATGACATGGAATTGATATATGGTTGAAATACATATTATTTAAATCAGAAGAACACCCAGTGACGTCAGAGTAGGTCTTGAACCACTTCCCATACACGGGTACCAGATCATCACATTTATCTTAGGATGCATCACAATGTCTGCTATCCAGCACTGGACTTATTTTTAGGAAGTTTAAAAAGAAGGTCTAAGGTTGGAACCTAATACAGCATGCGAGGTATCAAAGAAAATACAGCGATAACATATTTAAATACGATGTTGCCTCACATATCTAATAACACCTACCTCAAAACAAGGATGTGTGATGTTAAAAGCGTTGACATCTGGGCTGATACCTCAATACTCGTTAAAAGAGGGTACAGCTCTGCAGAAAACCCCAGATTTTATCGTTTCTACTCTGGCGTAAGGAACGTGGAGCAGCTGCTGTTGTGCACCCTTGTTCGGCCCCGAGGAAAGTGAAGGGACAAATTTCCAAGCAGGTAGGAATCTTTCCCAGCTGAGTCAACTCTACCATATAAGATTTTGCGGACGAAACAAAGGTTACACTAGGGCCACCTGCATTAGGGTGCATCAAAATTAAATTCAAAAATTCAAAATAAATATATCGAACTGGCTGGGCCCGCGTTTTGTTTGACTGCACTTACTTATTATTTTCGTGAAGTTTTGTTTGGATTCATGAATATTTAGAGGTGCAACCAAGCGTTTACAATTTCGAAAAAATATTTGTTCTGATGGCTTCTGTCTATACTGGGGGTGTTTAGAAACAGCAGGATATAGCTATTAAAGAACACGATACATTAAATTCAAAATAGGAGTATGACGTATCAAATAGTGATCCGGAAATTTTTGCCGACCATGCTAGCATACCAAACTAACTGGAGCTTTTCCTATAGGTGCCGCCCACTTGCTGCGTCTACTCCAATATCCGACACAAGTTTGATGCCAGGCTTGGTGCAGTAGCCCCAAACATTATTAGATATTCTTGAGCCTTTCTCTTACTTCCAGCTTGCGCTTGTAGCACCAAATTTTCGGCTGTTGAGAACGGTGGTACCCCACTGTTAGCAATACGTTCTGAAGGTGGGCTTAATTCTCGATGATACCAGAAAATCTGTTTTGGCTTGACGCCGTGTCCAGCGTAGTTATTGACGACATTCACAGCAAATACATCTTTGCATTTGCCCTGCATGCTTCACTGCTGGCCCAATCTTGTAAATCAAGCGGGAGAAATACTGGACTGATGCACAGTTGATGGATGCCAAACCAGCAGCCTGGGTTTGCGAGGTCGGCTAAGCTGGTGCTGGATGAAAGGACTAGGAAGTTAGATTTTCCGTAGCAAGTGCTGTAGCGCAGCTGCGGGTCTCGAGTGCGAAGAACACCTGGCTTCTCCTTCAAGATGGCACCAGCCTCTGTTCAACAACTGGTACCTTAATGCTAACCGAAACTATTGGTACCATCTCATCCGTGAGGTACCAGAGGTGCCTCCCCAGTACCTTCATCGCCGCTGTTGCGATGCTCTCATCGACAGCCAATGGGGTTAGCTGGTGGTATAGTTTGAGGTCATTCCATGCGGCATCTACGGCTATGTCGCAGGTCAGCCACCATGCGGGAGGGAGAGAGAGTCAGTGCTGCCACACTCGAGTTGCAGTATACTTTAGTTGTCCCGCAGACATGCAAACAAGGCAACGCCTGGTGAGCGGAACGTCTCTACTTTGAGATCTGAGAACACGTACCCAATGAGCACTTCACCGATGTAGCGGCGGCACCCCCCCACCAGAACAGAGGTCGCCCCAAGAAGACGGTTGGATGGCAATGTATGCTGCGGTGGGGTGGCCAGTGTTGGATGCCGTTGTGTCAAATGTCATGTTAATAATCTGGTAGGTACCGACCCAGAACGGGAGCAGCTTGCATGGCAGCTGGACGATGGTTGTTCCCCATGCCTCATCAGAGGCTTTCGTGTAGGCTGGTGAGCCAAGCTGTTGTAATCGCTCAGAATCTCCATCGGTTACAGGCAGACGCTCCTACAACTGGCACTTATTATGGAGCATAGGTGTCATCTTGGTATTCAAATATTACTTCTTCTACTGAAAACTTGATGACTAACAATTAAAGCATCAAGAGGAGAAGCGTGACGGCCGATACAATTCTAGTCGATTGTGCATGATCCATTGTTGGACTAACTGGGCGGAGAATAATGATTTTTGGGGTTTAACGACGACCAACGACGCCTAGGTTTTAGGCGTCGCCAACTCTCACTCTGTTGGGAAGAATTTGGGGTATCAGATCGACTTATTCAGAGGCTCCGCCGGGACCCTGAACCCAGCACCGGAGGCTTAGGAGACTTTGTGATGCTATCCACTAAGCCACCCATCCCCCTAGCTGAGTTCAGACATGATGTGTGATTTTTGTTAACTCCCAAAAAGGCTACCGAACTGATTTGGTGCTGATTTGGTACTGATCGGCCGCTGATTTGGTAATCATTCAATTACCAAATCAGCGTCTGAGAAAACTTGACGGTGAAAATATCACCCGGCATAGGTACTCCGGCGACCTGCTGGAGCTGCCCACGTTCCCTGGTTCTCTAGTGACAGCCTCCAGTAGACACTAGTGGGGACTGTTTGCTTCATAGCATCATGTGTCACTCGGATCATGGAACTTTGTTGACAGGGTAACAAATGCAGGAACTTGTAAGTTTTTCCTGCCATGCGGTCTGTTACTGACTCTGTCATACGTTTAGGTGTCAAAAGTTTGCAATCCTGGGCTGATAAAAATTGGATTTATTTCTATTTTAGAAACAATAAATCTATCCTAAACCACGGATTAAACATTTTTCTTGGAATTTCATAAGCTAAAACCGACACCTGAAACATTCTTCGATGCACGAAACGGAAAGGCCGCGACAAAAAATTGGCACAATTTTGTGCGTGGGCTCGAATTCAGGTAAGGACAGTTTTTATCACAAATCTTTAGATGCAAGGTTGCACCTCTAAACAATCATTTACGGACTTCATATTTTATAGGTGACTTAAACTAGTGTGAAGGAACATTTTTGTCACCCAGACAGCACAATATTTAGAAAATGTATATTTGGATGCACCCTAACCTGCATGCAAGGCTAGATACTTTGAAGTTTTAGTAGTTCTGAAAAAAACGAGTGAAGAAGATGATCCAGCCGTGTGATTGTGGGCAGCTAGCCACATACAAAATTTGTGTTAGATCCTTTCGAGTCTTTCCAACTGCGTTTTTGCAGCTCTTCCACAAATAACACATCCGTATTCCAAAATTGATCTAACGTTGCCGAAATAAGCTGCAAGTATAGGCTCCGTACGCAATATGTCCTACATAGAAAATCTACATTAATTTCATTAATATGCTACGCCATAAGCCCTCTCAACAAAGGCCGTGATGGTGTGCACTTGCAGGCGAGGGTCGATAACCCAAGAGATTCTCAGATGCGAAAGAATACAAGGAATGACATTTACGTTTTCTGCAAGAATTTCGATGAAAGGGGATAGGCTAACTTGGCTCGCTTCCTTCTGCTTAGAATTTCAAACTAGTATGAAGGTGAGATCTTTTTGATAAGAAAGCTGCTTGCTCATCCACGCACGTTCATTAACACCCGCACTGGAGGGGGGTCTGGCACTAACGCGCACTGGAGGGGCCTGGCAGGCCCCTAAGATCTCGGAAACTAAGAGGCATAGAAAAACAAAACTTGAGACGTGGGTGGGGGTTATGGTGATCTACATCATGACCAGTTTTTATTGGCCTAGGTCAATATCTTCAAGGTCAAACGAGGTCATAAATGTCAAAACTTGGCCATGCTGGGGACCGACCTGTAAATGCCGTGATTATGCGGGAAAATGGCAGGAATAAGCTAAAGGCAGACCAGGGTCATATAGAGAAGGTCTCAAAAAGCCTTCCCTTCAATTTTGGGGTCAAGGTTATTCAAGGTCATTGACCTGTAAGGTCACAATACAGTATACCACTTATAATGTATACTTTGACTAACACTATAGCCACTGTTTGGCGGGAAAGGAGGATTGACTTTTGAAAATGACCTTTGAAATTGCCCTTTGACCTTGACCTTGGTATTGGGGTACCTTATTGATGACGTCATAGCATAATGTACGTCAGACCGAGTAACGTCATTTAACCGGAAGCACTGTGGTCAGTGACCTTGAAAGTGCAGATATGGCCTTGACCTGACCTTTGACCTTGACCTTCAGGTGAGGTGACCTTGACATATAATCCCGGTTACATGGTGTTATGACTTCACCACTCGGTCTCCAATGCAAGCTAACTGGTCCGACCGCGCGATTACGGCGATCTCAAAATGCAGGTCTGACTTTAAAAGCCTATAAGTTACAAAATGTTCGACTGATTTTCAAAAAATCTTCACCACTCGACGCGCTATTAAATTCTATTTAATGTGGCAGAGTATCGTGTTTCGGCTACGAGCAGATCTCCGGCCACGTCGGAAAAACAGGTGGGGGCCTTCGAGGCCCCCCTCTAGTGTGCGTGTTAATATATGTGTGAGTCGGTATCACAGAGTTTAATCTTAAACGATGCAGAGAGGACCAAACTTGCGAGTACTCAAAAAGCCTTCCTAAGAACGCCGTACTTTGTTAGTTCGGGGAAAACAAAGCTCAATATTGGATGGGATTGACCTTTGTTGATAGCTCACTGGTTCAGGCAGTGGCGGCGCTTGAACATTATGACAGCCTAGGCACGATTTGGTTTAGAGGTGGTGACGTCGCCCAGGCTTTTTACCTGATAGTGGATAGGGGCGGATGCAGCAGGTCGCCTGGAGAGGGGGGGTAAGCTCAAGTCGATGAGCAAAAGGAATATTTATGTTTAAATTTTGAATATCGTAATATATAAAAAAATATATATATATATATATATCAAAAAACATGTCGGGGATTGTGGAAATGGTTATGCGTCAGTATATGAAGGTGCAAGGCAATATTCAAGAAGGATAGTTAGGTAGGTAAGTAAACCGGGAAGGACAAGGTACTCACGAGAGCTTCCCTTTTCAAGGACGGCCTTGGCACTTCATTTTTGATGCCATCCAATTTCTCGCTGTACGATGAACGGATTTTATTAAATTTCATCCACCAGATTTTGTGCCATGACTCACGTTCTTCATAAGGGTTTTCCAAATTAAACATCTTGCCAATAATTACCAAACAACTGTACCGCACTAGAGAAGGCTAGAAATCCGTGTATACAAGAAAGTCAATAAATGAATCCGCTGTAATCAAGGTCCTAAGACGCGGCATCGCACGTGCTAGCACTTCAGGCAAGCCTAGGTTGCTGATTTTACGAGCCAGTACTCGCGTCCGAATGAATGAGGTATTAGAGATGTCAATCAAAAAGCACACGTTAGGTTTGCCACGGTGTTAGGCAGATTCAGCGGATTCGCGAAGTCCCTGATATCACATTTGTTGACGGTAAAAGCTGCGAACTTGGATTGTCAGAGATGCAAATTATCGGCTCTTTGACCCAGTGATCCGAAAAAGGAATATTCTCTGTCACTTAAACATGGAGCCAAGTTAGATTTCTTCCACATCAAGTACGTACATACTGACATTTAAAAGTGGCTAGGCAGTGCCTAATGTGCCTCTATGGCAGCACCGCCGCTGGTTTCAGGTCCTTTCAGAAAATCGATATCGGTGCACTGACAATTATCCAATTGGGGGTTAGATGAAAAGCCACAAACGTGAAATAATTGCGTCTATTGATTCATACTATTTTTAGAAAACTATAATGCCTGCCAAACTGAAACCTTTTGTGTGCATTCCTGCATTGTGTTTTGATCATGCAGTCCCCCATTTTGTTAATATATTTCGAGGTATAGAAATGGCAGAGGGCTTTGCGTGCATAATAAAAATGTTCTGACCTAACGTATACCAATTTAACGGAATGATGGATGGATGCTGTGGACCCGGAGCTCCGACCGACCCTTGTCTTTCTCATTCGATTCAATTCTGATGCTCGCGAAACAGGTAAATATATCCTAATTTGAGCCTTTAAGGCCCAATAGCGATGCCCATAACGAAGAGCTGGCTGTAACCGCCAGCCGAAGACTTGAACGACTTCAGAACTGGGCGGCCAGACTGTTGCCTGAAATATTAAGATTAGGTCTGGGATTGGATTATGTAAAATTTACTGGTAAATATTGCAAAATTTACTTCTCATCCCCATGAATTGAACAACGTAAATGCACCAGCTTCCATGAAATGTATTCTCTGCGCAGGGAGCAGGGATGTCGATCATGATTTAAGTCATGCCAAACTGAGGACAAAATTTCCAACAGAAGTCGCAACCATTCGGCCATTCTTTCTTTCCTAAAACAATTAATCTCCTTGTAATTTTAGTTATACGGATATCTTGTGGCAGCATAATGACGAGAAAGATGTAAAAGATATTGATCGTTAGCATGTATTTTGTATCTAATATCAATTCAAAAATATATTGACAGGCTAACGATCAATATCTTTTATATCTTCGTAAATTGACAGTGATCAGCTCTCACGCCGAGTTTACAAGAACCTCAGTCAGTAGTTCGCCCCTAACTTCGACAAATCGGCTCCAAACTACGAACTTCAATCGTAACGCATCTTAGGGTTGTAACGCAAGCGGCCAGTTACAGAAAAGGGGGCTGTTTTGCATTAGACGTTTTCAGCATCCCTATTAATATGTTTTGATTCCATCGTCCATCAAAACAGACATCCTTCCCCATCCTTATCGACTGAGTGTCTTGCCGCCCGCTCACCGCCGGGAGCGAAAAAAATAGTCTCGCTGCACTGTGTTTAGGGTCACAGCGAACTGACAGCCACCGCGAGCCGCGGAAGAACATTACGAAACTATTACGGGTATAACTCGTTCTGTTGTAACAACACCGTGATTCGTTGTCTTCTTATGCCTCTAAATATTTTTAAATACTTAATTCATCGTATAACTGTAAGCTACGTATTTCAATTTCAGAGATTCATCCTAAGTATATACGTCACGGTGTGTGGCGTAGGGGAAAGTGTGTGTATTGCGCCCCCTTATAACAGAGAAAGGTACTAGTGGCAGATTGTTTTGGACAGCTTAATCCAGTTCTCACCTCCAATCCATAAATTTTCCTAAAGTTTCAATGAATTCGTACATAAGAATGTATTTGAATTAGCCAGTGAAATAAATTCATTACTTCCTTAAATCTGCACGAGTTTATGAACCCGAAAAATAAGAATCCGGCTGTCACATACCAAAATCGATTGTTTTAATTTCAAAGCCAGAAGTGCATTGCATATTCTGAAAGCAACAATTATACATTCCCCTGGTGGTAAATTTTTAAGGCAGAAATCTCTGATTTAAATGCAAAAAAAGTAATTGCGCCCTGGTCAAATGCGCCCTATCCAGATATATGTTGAAAAATCAAATCCAAAGCCTTTCCGTATGAGTGTGATTTTATTATTACAAGTCATTGTGAATGCAAGAATACCACCTTAAAATGACTTCCAGGCCCTCCAGATGAAAAGCTTGGGAGGTAGCCGAGCCCCATTTGCTCTTATATTAATGTTTATTACTGCCGTGCCATTGACTTAACATGGTATGAGGGAAGGGCGCAATTAAATCTAAATGCACCCTCCCCGGGCACAATTACCCTCACACTTTGGCAAATGCGCCCTTTGCATAGTTTCACTCAAATTGGAATTCACTCTTAGAAAACGCTATTTTCAGGCCAGGAATTGTTTTCTCAATAACAAAAAATGATCAAATTTTGTAATTTAATCCACAGTAGCGAGATTGAATAGGAGACATTCGTCTAGCAAGTGATTTCCCTTAGGGGGCGCAATACACATACTTTCCCCTACATACCGCAAGCAAACGGTTCGGTGAGTGTGCCTGACGGTGAGAACAATGTGGCCGTCTCTACTAACCGTGCTGTGGCCGTCAAGAGCCTGGTACTTTCCGGGAGTTTTGTTAACGATTATTGTTAATCATTTTACAATGTTAAGCCTACTAAACTTTAAAAATTGTATAGATAAATATGTTAGCATTAATTAGGAGGTCGCTGCATCATAAAACCCATATATAGAGAAGTGCGATCAACCGAATATGCTCCCAAGGCAATGTCAAATTCGATTCTGCACTTTTTGGGTGAGAAGCGGGCATCAATAAACGTCGCCACCCCGGCAACCACCCTGGCGGGGAACACATGCAGACCACTTAGCGTGACACCAGGTTGCCAAACAAATATTAACACGACACGGTTTAGATACCCTATTGGGCCCCACAGGCAAACGACTGGGCGTCGTACCAGGTAACCAAACAAACAGTAAGGCGACCTGGTTGGACTCGAACGAGGGTCCTCTGCGTAAAAGGCAATTATTTTTGCACGTCGCCACACTGTCCACCAACCTCCCGGGACACAAATGCAGACAAATGGGCGAGGCACCTGGGCGTGACAACTGGGCGTGGCACGACACGGTTCAGATTCGAACCTGCGCGAGAGGCGAGCATCGTCGTTTGTCGCTACCCCGCCCAAAACCCTTTGGGGCCACACGTGAAGACGATTTAGCGTAGCACAAGGCTGAAAAACACAGAGTAACAGGGACAGGTCAGATACTCTATTGGACGACACATGCAGACGACTGTTCGAGGCACCACGTCACCAAACAAGTAGGAACACAACAGTGGTTAGCTTCAAACCGGGGCCTCTTGCGTGAGAGACAAGCATCTTTGCACGTCGCACGGGGAACGCTCGCCCTCCCAACTTAGACCTACGTAAATGCAATGAAGTGGGCCGGCGGTAGCGTTCTCAGGCCAGCTAATATGCTCAAAATTAGCTTCCCACCCTACCCCCGTCATCACCAGTCCAGGGTCCGTACCCTCAGAAGAATTGCGTGGTGACGCTGCTCCTGGTTGCACCCCACCACGTGCATTTCACACCCTATGAGAGTACTGCATTTTTGCGTGGTAAGGGCCCTCTCCAGCTAATTTTGGCCCCTCCGGTAACCTGCCGCCCCCAGTTAAAACATGCCGCCCCCTCCATCAGCCCACCTCCCCTTCATCAGCCTGCCTTCCCTCCTCCGTTGGCCTCCCCCAAACAAAATTCTGGGTGCGCGCCTGCTTACAGGTATGTATGCCACTCACAACGGGCTGCAACAATGAGGTGAAACGTGCCACAGTTGAGTTGAGCCCTGAAATGGTGTCGCTCGGGATGGGAAACCGTGAGGAGCTCTGAATTCCCCGAATGCAATAGGAATCTGACAGTGGAATTAAGCATTGTTTGGCTTTGTTGTGACTCATAAAGTGTTCTCTCCACGTGGGAAATCACTTTTTCGGCTCACATGTCGCTCTCCGGTGAATCGTAAAGAACTATCTAAAATCGAATATTCGCCTACGCCACCGTTCATAAAAATTTTTCCCGCCTGGCGGCAGGGCCAGCTTTGGGTTTTACGACGCACCGACTGATGAGGTCGTTTGGCCTCGTCAATTCCCACTCTGATATGAGGGTATTGTAGGGATCGGTAAAACTTATGTAGAATACCCGCCAGGGATTCGAACCCGAGTCAGTGGCGCAGAAGTCAAATGCGCTTTCGTTACGCATTTACCTCTCTTTCCTCGCCTACAAGCACTAGGAAGCATAAAAGTTAAGTAACGGGAAAAACTGCTGGCGGAAAAGCAATGGTCTTAAGCTATCTAAAAAAAACAGCTTGCTATCGCCACTAATCTTCACCGCTAGCACCACGGAGCTATATACAGATAAAAGCATGGACGCCGAAAGTAGGAGGGCGGGGGGACGCATCCCCCAGCTCACGAACAGGGGGACATCCCCCAAAAATGTTGGGAACGTGGAGCTAGGTAAATGTGAGTTGGCGAAGCACATAGTTCTTAACGTTTCACAGACAGCCAACATGATCAGAATTTGCCTGCCACCCACCACTGGTCATCACTGTTCACCACCAGCCCGGGGTCCATCCCCAAATTTTCCTGCCACCCGCCACTGGTCGTCCCCAGCCCGGAGTCCATCCCCAAATTTGCCTGACACCCGCCACCGGTCACCACCAGCCCGGGGTCCATCCCCAAATTTTCCTGACACCCGCCACCGGTCACCACCAGCCCGGGGTGCATCCCCAGAGAATTCCGTGAAAACGCCCCTGGATAACAGGCATCCTCCTGGTCGGTGTGGCAGAAGAGGAGGCATTGTCAGCAGCTGATTTGGGCGTGCCTGCATATGCGTTGGAGAAGGATAGCCAGGGAGGTCGGGGCCCTCCCCTAACTTTACATTCATAAAATTCCTGATTTCAGTCAAACTGGAAATAAATCTGAAAACCGTATAATCAGCCAATGCGGAAGGCGGCAAAAAGACCAAAACTATAAAGTTCTGGCTCTAAATGGGAAGTTTCTACTTAGCAGCAGCTAGGAGACTGACTGACCCAAGGCCGTGGATGTTTCAATATGATTGGGGGTGGCCAACTTTGAAATAATGATAGAACCCACTCAATTAAAATATGATAAATGATACCAAATATTTGAGGCTTCCCACAAGCTGGGTCAACTGCATACAACTAATTCAAAGCCATTAAAACGGATAATAAAAAACTTGAAGGGCAATTTTAGCATTACTTTGACGTTTCATTGGGAATTCCCGAGCTTCCCCAATAAGATATTAATATACATGCCTGAACTGACCTGCTCACTTTGTGCCGGTGGCGACGCGTGTGGTATCCTGTATGGTATCCTTATGGTATCCATGGTAACGCGTTTCACGGGCCACCATATTGGCCCAACAACGTCATTCAAGGTGTTAAAATAACAAGTTAATAGCTTTACATCATATATTTCATACGCGGATCCAGGGAGACAAGGGGGACACGTGCCCCCATCAACCCTCGGCGCCCCCTGAAATGGTCACAGCAGCCCCATGAAAGGTCGATGGCGCCCCCTAAAATGTCGCTTCCCACCCACCCCCCCCAGGATGCGAAAATTGGCACCCACCGATAGGATTTTGTACCCACCTGATAGGGTTTTGCCGGTTAAAAGTGGTGGCGCCCCCTGGTCCGGATGGCGCCCCCCGGGAAGGTGACCCCCCCGATCGGTAATCCTTGATTCACCTATGACAGGGGGGTTCAAGTTAAGTATATACTAGTATGGCAACCACTTTGCCTACGTCACCCCGAGGATGCCCGAGGGCATTTAGCGCTGTAGGTATAGCAGGAAGGTGGTTTTCCAGAAAATATTAAAAATACTTATAGACCGTTTAGAGATGTGATTTTTGATCAGCGTGGTGCTGTAACATTTTTCTTTCCAAAACTGACCTCAAATAGTTCTAGACAGACGTACTTTTTATCTGGAGGCCTCAATCATGAGGCGTGTCAGACTTCCCCTTAGGCCGACTTTCAACATATTCCGGGGGCAGTATCGCCCTTGATAGTTCTATCTTCAGTGAATAGGGAGTTGGATGCAGAGATACAGAGGACGGAGGTGAATGCAGATGGTATAGGCGGGTGTACGGGCCAAGGTACTTTAACAGACAGGTGAGAATTCGGCGGCAGAGGCGGATACAGGGACAACGATGGATGCAGAGGGCAGAGCGGAACGATGGGGAAAAGGCGGATAGAGCAACAAGGGCGGATGCAGGGACAGAGCGGTTGGAGAGGTCGGAGGCGGATAAAGAGGCAGAGGCGGATGCAGGGGCAGGGGCAGATGGAGGAGCAAAGGCTGATGCATAGACAGAGGCGGAGGCAGGGGCAAGGACGAATGGAGGGGCACATGAGGATACAGACAGCTGAGGTGGGTGCAAGAGACAGAGCCATATACAGCAGACAAAGGCGGATGCAGGCGACATACGCGGATGCAGGAGATAGACATACGCGCATGCAGGAGATAGAGGCGGATGCAGGAGACAAAGGCGAGTGTAGGAGACAGGCATATTCATGACATAAATGCAGATGCAGGAGACAAAGGCGGATGCAGGAGATAGAGACAAAATGCGGGTGCAGGAGATAGAGACAGACAGATCCAGGAGATAAAGACAGAGGCGGATGCAGGAGATAGAGACTGAGGCGGATACAGGAGATAGAGACAGAGGCGGATGCAGGAGATAGAGACAGACGCAGATGCAGAAGATAGAGACAGAGGCGGATGCAGGAGATGGAGACCGAGGCAGATGCAGGAGATACACAGAGGCGGATACAGGAGAAAAAGACAGAGGCGGATGCAGGAGATAGAGACAGAAGCGGATACATGAGATAGACAGAGGCGGATGCAGGAGATAAAGACAGAGGCGGATGCACGAGATAGAGACAGTCAATGATGCAGGAAATAGAGACAGAGGCGGATGCAGGAGATAGAGACAGACGCCGATGCAGGAGATAGAGACAGAGGCGGATGCAGGAGGTAGAGACAGAGGCAGATGCAGGAAATACACAGAGACGGATGCAGGAGATAAAGACAGAGGCGGATGCAGGAGATAGAGACAGAGGCGGATGCAGGAGATAGAGACAGAGGCGGATACAGGAGATAGAGACAGAGGCGGATGCAGGAGATAGAGACAGAGGTGGAGGCAGGAAATACACAGAGGTGGATGCAGGAGATAGAGACAGAGGCAGATGCAGGAGATAGAGACAGAGACGGATGCAGGAGATAGAGACAGAGGCGGATGCAGGAGACAGAGACAGAGGCAGATGCAGGAGACAGAGACAGAGGCGGATGCAGGAGATAGTCGGACGCGGATTCTGGAGATAGAGACAGAGGCGGATGCAGAAGATAGAGACAGACGCGGATGTAGGAGATAGAGACAGAGGCGGATGCAGGAGATAGAGTAAGAGACGGATGCAGGATATAGAGACAGACGAGGATGCAGGAGATAGAGACAGAGTCGGATGCAGGCGATAGAGACAGAGGCGGATGCAGGAGATAGAGACAGAGGCGGACGCAGGAGATAGAGACAGAGCGGATGCAGGAGATAGAGACAGACGCGGATGCAGGAGATAGAGACAGAGGCGGATGTAGGAGGAAGACACAGAGGCAGATGCAGGAGATAGAGACAGAGGCGGATGCAGGAGATAGAGACAGAGGCGGATGCAGGAGGTAGAGACAGAGGCGGATGCAGGAGATAGAGACAGAGGCGGATGCAGGAGATAGAGATAGAGGCAGATGCAGGACAAAAGAGGCAGATTCAGGAGCAGATGCAGTGGTAGTCGGGTGCAGTGGCAGTCAGATGAAGGGGCAGAGGCGGATGTATGGGTGGACGCAAATGTAGGAACAGAGGTGGATGGAGGAGCAGATGAAGATGCACGAACAGACGCGGAGGCAGGGGCAGAGACGAATGGAGGGGCACATGAGGATGCAGACACCCGAGGCAGATGCATGAGACAGAGGCACTTACAGAAGATAGAGATAGATGCAGGAAACAGAGGCGCGTGCAGGAGACAGAGGTGGATTCAGGAGCAGAAGCAGTGGTAGAGACAGATGCAGTGGCAGAGTAGGATGAAGGGACAGAGCCGGATGCATGGGTAGAAGCAGATACAGGAGCAGAAGTGGTGCAGGGGCAGATACGGATAGAGGGGCAGATGCGGATGCAGAATATACGAGGCCGATCTGCAGGCAGGGGCGGATGTAGAGGGCAGTGGCAGATGCATGAACAGAGGCGGATGCAGGGGTGGATACAGATAGAGAGGCAAAGGTGGATCCAGATGAATGATACCAATGCAGGAGATAGAGGTTGATATACAGGTAAGGACAGATACCAATGATAGAAGTGGATGCAGGAGGCTGAAAGTTCCTTCACCTCACAAGTTTATCCATAGCACATGGCAATTCAGCATAATGGGCAAACCCCTGTTGTTTAACTAATAGTCAAAACATTTTTTTGCCATAACAGCTTGGAGTTGACATCTGCCTATCCTAAATGATATGAATGTTTTTATTGCATTTAATTCACATAATTGTTCATTTTCTGCATCAACTTTTATGTTCATTACTTTACCATGGCAAGTAGAAACTTCACTTTTATTGTGGGTGACCATAATGCAAAGAAGCTATCTATTTGAGTTTTTATTTCTGATTTTGAACCTATTTGGATGTGCTTGAGTTTATGAAATTGAATTAACAATAAGTTGGTAAATTGTTTATTGGTTCTTACTCCTGAGTGCACGTACCCTATAGCGTGGCTAAGCAGACATGTTCAGCTGTAACACAGAACACCTGCCCCTTGTCCTCCCGGTGACTATATTTTTAAGCTTATTCTTAACAAGTTTATGATTTGTGCTATGTGATGTGGAATATACAAGTACAGATAGAGACTGAAATCAAAATATTTAGTGTGATTATGCATTCTGACATAGCTGTCAGTCAGAATCCTCATGTTGGCAATACATGACCAGAAAAATTATTTGTCATATTGTAAATAATGGCAGGCAGCAGCTCACTGACAAATAATTTTCCTGACAGTTTGAGCGGGAACAAGTTGTGTGCCACATTGTGAAGAGAACATTTTCTGATCAGCTTTTGCTTATCCGAAGGTTCTGGTGGATGGCTATACCTGAACGCCTCGGTTATAATATTGAAATTTCTACACTAACATCCAGGGTTCAATGGGGAAGGCCAAATAACAACTAATTAACTTCTAATACTTGTTAGTGCAGCACTGTTAAGACCTACCCACTAAGAATTGTAGACACTGGTATCAGTGCATGTCATATGTGTGTAATGTGTGCAATGCTAATATATGTGTATTGATGCAAAAGTCATCAGTTCTGAAATAAAATAATCCTGAAAAAATATAAAGGACTTGATCTCCACTCTCTCCTATTATGTATCCTCTGTGGTTGCAAAGCTTAACCTATCATCACACCTGACATCACATGCAAGATTCTGAAGTTTAAACTATGATTGCCTCTTAAAATCAGTGCCCATTAATGGGCATATACCTACAACAATTATATTAAATTTTTTAGATGTTTTAACACACATTCTCCAATTTTGGTCTAGCGAAGTGTTTCAGCCTTGGTTCTTGACATTTTTGCATCCTACAACAGCGCAGCAGCGCCCTATGCTCATCAATACCAGACTTCTAAGGACAAAGAAAATGTAGCCCCTGATACGAAGTGAATTTTCCAACCAATTAGTATTATTTACCCCTCTCACCGTCAGCACAGGAAGCACAATCACAGGCGATCACTCATCACAATTCCGCAATAACACACTAAAGATCAGATGCATAAAGGTATGCCTCAGTTGCGCACAAACAGCAAATCTGGCAAATCTAGCATCACACCAGCCTAGAATATACTGGATCTGCAAAAACATACTATTTTTAATTGAGCCCTTATAGTACAAAATAAATAATTGATTTGTCTATATTATTCTTCTTTAGTATAATTAATTTACGAAAACATTGTGAATATTTTCCTTTAGGCAAGATTGAAACAATTTACCGTGATGTGCTAGTAGGTGCTTGGTAGGAAACTTGGACCAACCTTATCTTTTAGGGCCTTGGCCTATGATATATATAGTTACGAATCGCAGGTAAATCAATACATAGGTGACATTCTCGCAAACTAACTTTTGAGTAAATGTATCTTGCAACATGGAATGCAACGGAAACATGGAGTTTACTCGCCGTCAGCTGTTGACACGCCCAGATCAGCAGCTGACGTTGCCTCCACTTCTGCCATCCCGACCAATAGCAAGCCCGTCGCCATGGCGCTCTCTTTGCCAACGCTCTGAATTCATCACCATCATCAGCTGTTCATCCTGTGGATTCCGCTCCAAGTGTAGGGACGAGACAGCTGCACGTCTATGTATGTATGTACACAGGGGCGCAGCCAGGGGGGGGCACAGGGGGCACGTGTCCCCATCGGTACCGGAGTGACCTTTGATCACTAGGCGGTGTACCCCGTTTGGGCCGTGCCGCCCGAAATTTAGCGCCCTACGCCGTTAAACTTAGATGCAACTAGACTGCATTTAGCGATTAAACTATTGTTTGACAATTTAGTGCCTTTTTGGTCAGCTAAGGCATTCAGCCGCCTTTTTAAGCACCCAGTAAGAGTATGAGCACGTAATCCGTTTCCAGGTAATGCCTCATCGTGGCCAATAATCGTACGGGCGGAGTTAATCTGGTGCCACCTTGAACTCACCTGGTGCCCACAGAGCTGGTCTTGCTCCCTTAAGCTGATCACGTGCCCTCTTTGCTAATCTGGTGCCTCCTGAGTAAATCTGGTGCCCCCTGAGCAAATTAGTGTGCCTCTTGAATCTATCTAAGGCCATATGAGTTAGTATGATGCCTCCGAGCTTGCCTGATGCCCTTTTAGCTGTTTTAGTGCCCCTTAAGCTGATCTGGCCCCCTGGCCTGATATTATGCCTCCTGGAGTTGATCTACTGTCCCCTGAGCCAATATGTTGCCTTTTGAGCTGATCAGGTGCCCCCTGAGCTGGTTATTGGTGTATCCTTAGATGATCTGGTGCCCCTGAGCTGGTCTAGTGCACCCTGAGTTGATATATGCCCCTGCTATGGTCTGGGGGGCTAGGAGCTGATTTGGGCCCCGAGGCTGATAGATTTGGTGCCTCTTGAGCAGATATGCTGCCCCCTGAGCTAAACTAATGCTCCCTGTGACAATTTGGTGCCTCCTGAGCCATCAATGCGCCTCCTGAGCCCATCTCATGCCCTTTGGGCTAGTCTGATGCCCCATGAGCTAATATGGTGGCCTTTAAGCTGATCTGGGCCTCCTGGGTTACGTGATTTCCTGAGCAGCTCTAAGGCCCTGAGCTGAGCTGGGCCCACAGAGGTTGATGAGGGGCCCCCGAGATGGTATAGGGCTCCTGAGCTGATTAAATGCCTCCTGACTTGATCTGGTACCCCCGAGCTGATCTGGGCCCCGAGCTGGTCGGGGCCCACTGATCTGATTGTTTGTCCCCGAGGCCAATCTAGTGTCTCCTGAGCAGCTCTGGGACTGCGGAACTGATTGGGCCCCGAGCTGGTGAGGGATCCCTGAGCTAATTTGGTGCCCCTGACTTGATCTTGCCCCTGACCTGAGGCCCCTGAACTGATCTGGGGTCCCAAGAGCTGATCTGGAGCCCAAGAGCAGATCTCGGTTCTGGGGGTACCCTGAGCTGGTCTGGGCGCTGAGCTTGTGAGAGCCCCTTAAATCGGCTTGAGGCCCCTTGAGATAATCTGGCGCCTTAAACTGTTCTGGGGCTCCTTGAGCTGGTTCAAGGCTCTATGAGCCTATCTGGGGCCCATTGAGCCAGTCTGATGACCCTAACCCTGGGGCCACTGAGCTAGTCTAGTCCCTGGGTGAAGCATGAGCTGCTCTGGGGGCCCTGATCTACATCAGGGGCCCCCTGAACTGGTCTTGAATAGACAGAGAATAAAAACACAAGGCCAACTCCCATAATCTCGGGCGGGGTCACCGAGCTAGTCTAGTCCCTGGAGGCCCAACTGGGGGGATAGGGAAGCTGCTCTGGAGGGCACTGATCCACACTAGGGGGCCCCAGGGCAGTTCTTGAAGAAAAAGAACACAATGGAAACTCCCCTTGTAAAATGGAGCTAACGAGGAATGAGGCATCGCTAAAACGGCTTGTGATGCCTAGGCACTCCTGGTTATGTAACTTGCTTATTACTCTGGTGGATTCTGGGGAGGGATGATAGAAAATCATGTGCCCCTGAGCTCAGAGCACAGTATCCTTAAACCAGGATTTCTACTAATTAATTTAAATGAAGAGCTAGTTTTCACAATTTTTAGCCCTGTTACACCATCCCCATCCAAAGGCCGACCCGCCCACTAAGATCTCGAGAACCACGCTAGGTAGCGAAAAAGGTAAACGGCGTTGGGTAGCCCATCTACTTCTCCATCGAAAAGACTTGAACCATTTTTTGTCAGGTCACATTCAAGGTCACTAGAGGTCAAAACATGCCGTCATAGGGATAACATGTAAATTAATTTTTTTGTCATTACATCTGAACAAGTAAAGAGAGAAAAACTATTTCAACTGCATGAATCCGCGCAGCAAGCCGAATCGAATGATATATAATATGACCTTGCTAGGTCAAATCAAGTATTTGACCTGACCTGAGGTCAGGTCAAGGTCAAATTAGGTAATATGCATATCACTAGAACCGCAAAGACAAGGCACATCTAATACAATCAAAATAAACGCTCTATCGCCAACCGTTACTGAGTTATGCCGTAAAAATCATTTTTCCCATGTATTAACAATGGGCAGGTCATGCCTCGTACCTGGCCTTAGGTCATCGGTATCAAAAATACCGGAACATGTTTTAGAGAAATCAGTTGGCCCATTATGAGATATGAGCTTCAATTTGATAAGTTCACCCTGTTCCGACTTATGTCATCTTAAACATTTTTTGAGGTCAGGTCACTTGACCTGTACTGGTGACCTGACCTGAGATGACATAACCTTAACATTTTTTCAAAGTTGTAAAAATGATGAGAGAAAAGGTATGCCAAGTACGGTGGCGATACGCGCCGCCGTTTTTTGCTATCTCCGAAAAACCCGAGGGGGTACCCGCCCCCCATCAATGCGCGTGTTAATCTGCGATCAACTAGGGCTCATTCGTCACGACAAAACCAGTGGGCATAACAAATGAATTTTCGACTCCAGTATGTCTTAGCTTGCACATGGTGACAGATACCACAGGCTCCGCTGATCTGTCTGATGTTAAGAACTTACATGAGTAGGCTGATTTGTCCTGAAATCTATACATCCAAAACAGTCGGTTTTGGCTACTTCCATGACATTTTGGTGATATTTGTTTCTTTTTTCGGTTTTAATCGAGTTTTCCTTCTCCGTCGATACTTGAATTGTATTTTTCTTGAACCAAAAGTGCCAAAAAATTATAAAAAACAAAGATATAGTAAGTTTTTTTAGGTCATGTTAAAAAAGTGCCCTTTTTCTCCCGGGCTGCCCCTCAAAGTTGCTGTGCCCCCAATACCAAAGTTCTGGCTGCGCCCCTGTGTGTACATGTACTGAACAAAACATGAACGCAATGGCATATGGCCAAAAAACGCCACGGGATGTGAGTAACCACTTGAAAAGGAGCCAAGGAACAGTGAACTTGACCACTGTCAAGTTGACTGTTGAACACATGCGTGGAAATGAAACTCAGAAATTGTATGGAGTGCTGCGGCGGGGAACATACATTGGTAGCAGTAGGCAGAATTAGGTATGTAGATACATACCTTATCCTCGTTTAAGTAGTTTTCACAAGTGAGGGATAAGGCCATTCCACCAACTGTTGCCAAAATGCAAACTTCTACAAACTGTTCGCACAAATTTCCTAAAAAAAACAAGCGTTTAAAGCCTTTTAGACATTTTTTTCAAATACCTACTTTGCAAACTTTGAAAAATTTCAAGCACCCGTATTACGTTGTCATAAGCCGTTGAATTTGTTATGCTGTGGTAAAGATACACCTGTGATGAACACGTTTCTCCCAGGCTGGGGGTGCCGTATATACCTACCAATTCAAGACGTCATGGCCGAAGGTGCAAAGTACCAGAAAAATTTAACATTGTAAAACGTGCCATTATCACTCTAATTACGGGGACATTCTACGCGGACATTTATAAATTGGTACATAGAACAATGGCGGCATGGGAACTTGAGAAAAAAACCTCACAATTCAGAGACTTGTCAAGCAGAACTGAGGCAATTGCTCAGCTTTTCGCTGCCGCTGCGATGAGAAACTATGCCACAGCAAAACTTTGTTGTGAGGAAAAGTGCAAGCAATTTTTTCGGCAAAGCAGCTTTTAGCTTGTCAATGCACTAATGATACACTTCATTAATATTGATATTGACAAACTACGAGGCTTTCCTTTACTAATTTCATTCACAGCGTATACAATAACAACCAGAAACAAGCTTGAAACAGCACGAATTTTGCGACTGGGTTCCCATAGAACTTAGTAAACATTCGTTAGAACCTGCCCTTTCTATGATTACTTTTTGTGCTACTTCCTTTGATGGTGATGAATGGAGTTTTATGGCACATCAGCTGCTAAGGCAATATGTGCTCGTCATCAGGTTGGATGCACAAACCTTTGAAAATAGTTTAAAATCACTTCGCTGAAATATGGCCCCTGCAAGGTTCCGTGGTTCCCATTCTTCATAATCCCGATCGTCTCTTTCTATACTCTTTATTCACATCACATCAATTACGAAGCACCCAAAATACAATCACATCACTGTGGAAGTATTTGCAACAGATAGATACATGAAAATATGAAACAGGGCCATATTTAGAACTGGAAGTCAGGACACTTAGCCAACATATTGAATACGATATAGCTGGTTCCATGAAAGGAAAGCCAGGCCAAACATCCCCATATCGCTTCATGTACCATAACTGCAGTTATGATTGAGTACCGACTCCAGTATCATTACCGTTCAGTGCATCTATGGGCCATTACCGCTGGCCCGATGAAGGAGCGTGACCGGTGGAAAGCGGGTCCATGTGCGTCCCATACATGGACACATTACTGTCGACGACGGTGTTATTCTGAAAAGGATCTGACAGGCAGTGCAAAATCAATGTCCTTCACAGGGGTTCTTCCACTGTCCGTGACCGTTTCCAGAACAACAGCAACACCGGAGACAGCACTTAAGGTGCTACACTGGGCAATGACCATTTAAGTGAGTTGCAGGCTCGCATAAAGGACGGCCCCCAGCTTCCCCCACCCACAGAAGTTTTTGAAAAGCATTTCAGTTGGTATTGAACCACAGAGTCGTCTTCACGACTTTTGCACGTGAAATGAGCCCAGGTGCGGGAATGTGCGTGGTGTCGGCGCTCATGATGGCAGGGCTGGTCGCAGTCTTTGCCGCCTCCAGCGACGAGTTCCAGAAAGTCTCTGGCACTCTGGAGGCCACACCCCACTCGCAGCTTCGGTTAAAGACGGTGAGCGGCTGTGCGGTCGCTTGCTCCCGCCTGAGCACGCCACGCTGCACCGGGTTCAGGGTCTCCCTAGGGAACGACATCTGCCAACTCCTGGTGAAGAAGAACATGCAGGAGACACCGTCGACACCCGGAGTCGCCAGCTACCTGCGCGAGCCCGAGCCGGCCCCTCCAACAGCTGCCGGGCTGCCCTGTCCAGCCAGTTGGATAGCGTTCGGTGGAAGCTGCTACTACCGCACCTTCAGCTCCAACTCCAAGGACGACGCGGGCAGACTGTGCTCGAATCTGAAGACAGGCGCCCAGCTAGTGTCAATCAACAGTGAGGCCGAGCTGCACTTCCTCCTGCACCACAGCAGCAGGCCGACAGCCGCAGAGTGGATCGGCCCGGAGAAGCAGGGGTCAGGCGGCTGGTTAAACCCGGACGGCTCCAGCTATACCCCCAGCATGCCGCACACGGACCAGATCTCCCTGGCGTGTCTGAGCCTGATGCCGGGTCGGCTCTCTGAGAAGGTAAAAGAGCTCGACTGTGACACCTCCATGAGGGCCGTTTGCGAGAAATCCCAACAGTAAAAAGCTGCCGGCCTTAGACCCGATGGTGACGGGTACATACACATTTCATATCCTGAGACATCAAGTGAGCATGCATAACAAGAAAAGCGGACAGTGGGCTGCAGCTCCAGGATGCCATTGAGCATTGTACCGCACCTCCCTGGGGGGCACGAGATGGATGCCCAACTCTGCAAGTGGCGGAGGGCCCGTCGGGGACTGCAGGACTTAGAGACGCCTTTTCCTGGCCGACGAGAGCATCAATTCTCCAAAATCATGACAAAAAAGGGCTAAAGATAGGTTTTCGGATTAGACATGAAATTAACGCCAGGTTTACGCCATAAGCTGTCTCTGGCGGGAAATCAAAACGCAAAATTTGAGGTAACATCAAGAGCTGTAGACAACTGCGATGCAGAAAATGGGTCCTCCCCGGTTCTGCAGTGGCCTTGTGATTTGATTTCACTATTTGATGAAAGGCCTATTAAACGTCAAGATGGCAAAAATAGAAACAAGAAACAAAGTGGAAATTATCAATCATTTGCAACAGCAAAGGCGATGGAAATGACAATACATAGTTTCAATCATGTCATACTCAAATTACGGAGCATACATCACTCCAGTTCTCTCCCAACGTCTAGGGCAAGGACAAACCACCTGACCTCTTGATGAATCAGCAATTAGATTTGTAAAATCGAACTGGCGGCCACATTACGGGTGGAAAATCTAGATCTCATTCGTGCCCTCAATAAAAGCGGCTGGGATATATATGGCCAGGTAACAAGACTGCAGTGGGCCGTGGTGTCGATAGAGACGAAACCAGACAATCTGGGAAACGATCAGAGCCCAAACCGAAAGACGACGCACCCAAGACAACGAATACATACGTGAGTTTGCAGAGCATATTCTTTCGTCACCTTAATGCTTCAAGAGCGGCTGAAAAGACCAATACCCTTAGCACGATGGTGGGGAAAAGTGGAGAAAACTTCACCGTTTCCGAGGAGGCATTATGCTCGCAGCACGAATCTTGCAGCCAAGAGACGGAGGCGATGATAATTGGGATCGTGGCTGGCGAGGTGATTGTCAGAAGGTTAATTGCACCCGACAGAGCTCACCGTTTTTTGCGGTTCAAACTTGTTTTCCACTTTTCATTGGTGCATGCCCAATCTGATATGGTTGTAAGACTTCATCCTTCCAGAATAAGAGTCGGAAAATATGCACCTGTTTCGTAAAAAGGATCATGAAAATCGTGCGTCAAACAAGTTTTTACGTGAGTAATGCATCCGATATATGCAACGAATTCTTCATCAGACAAGCAGGAGTGGCAGGGGCTGCACAAAGAAGATCCAAAAGAAGAGCTGAATTTGCTCACCAATCGGGTCATCGGGCCATCGCTAGATATTTGTGACTAACTTGCCAAACCAATGGAATTAGGGCGCAAATAAGATGGCGGGAAGGTGGGTATGACGTCACAACTGCATACAAAGCAGTGGCGGATCTAGCCGGTCGGTTTGGTGGGGGGGGGGCAAACCAAAGTAAAAAAACAAAAAAAGTCACGTAGTAAAAATTGTGCTGCAATATGACTTGAAGGTAAAATTTGGGGCATTTGAGGCGTAAAGCAAAAAATAAAAATAGAAAACCTCCCAGGGTGAAAAATATGGGTTCAAGACAATTTTTTCCTATCCAAAGCCCAATATTTACACTGAACTTAACCGGTTCTGTTTGAAGTTGAAGAGTTGAAATACCAAAATCTTGCGTATAAACTTAAAAGGAGTCGAGGCAAAAAGGAGTTCGACCACTTTGGGGAGGCAAAAGCATAGTTTTGCCCCGAGCTTTTCCGTTTGGAGGTGCAAATGCCTTTTTGCCCCCCTGGATCCGCCACTGATACAAAGTATGTTTGTACGTACTTGTACGTACAAAGTATGTTCTACCACTTCTTGGGACGCTGAAGAGATTATTTGAATGCATTTTTCCCCTTATTTAATTTCCGGGTAGACCAAACTAAAATACATACAATAAATAAGTTAAACACACTAATTTCCTGGATTTGACCAAGGTGCTACATTCCCTTAAAAGGAAATGCTTGGTCGGATCCAGGAATTTTTTTGTAATTAGGGGCATTTTTAGCCGAAAATCATGAAAACGTCCATTATTTCTCTGAAAAATGTACAATGGGCTCAATATTTGATTTTTAAAATGCTTATCTATGGTGAAAAATAAACCCCTGACTGTGGATGACGTCATGATCTGGCAACTAATACCATATTCAATAGGTTTCAAGGGCTTCAATTGGTTGATTTCTCACCGCGACATCAGCACTGTCGTCACACCAACAGCTGACAACTGTGGCCGCCTGACTGGAGTAGATTTGGGGTACATTTCAAGTAGGTTTTTAGCTTTTCTCGACGGAAATTTTGAATTTCAAGACAAATGATATATTGAGTATCGGGTTTTCTGGCATGCTTTACAGCTTGGCTATCTCAGTTAAAATCACGTTATAAAGATGCCACATTCCCTTTAATCAGGCAGCCCATGTTCCCCACACCACTGACCCCTGGGATGTGTCTACGAGTTCCTGGTTGCCCGCCTCGGTGGTCCCGGCTAGTCATGAGTCTGGCTATATGTACATTGTATTTGCTGCGAACACTTCCACACGTTCGGTGGCTTCTCATGCACCATGCTAATGGACATAAAGCGATGAAAACTATGGAAGAAGACAGTATGGATAAGGAAGGAAAAGGGTAACGGAATGAGGTATACTACCTAGAAAAGAAGCTGATGTTGAAGGTGCATGCGTTCGCTGCCTCCCGGTAATTTAAGGATGCACCATCCGAGCGCCAAGAGTGACACGTTTGAAGTCCCAAGAGGAACCAAATAGCTGTGATTCATCTAATTTGGTGGGGGGGGTGGTATTTTAAGTTGCACTTATTCATTTATCTATTTATCTGCATCATTCCCAACGGAATGACCCCAATTAAATGCAAAATATAAGAGACAAAAGAATAAAAATATACGCCATAACAGTATAATACCACAAAACTTGAATAAAAATGCCCAAAGAGGCAAAGCTTAACACATAATAAAGCAAAACCTATTGTGGCAACACATAAAAAGAGGAAAACCATACAAGCGATACAAACCCTAAGAGCGATACAAATCCATAAAATCATCCACAACATAATATACAATCACTGGCTCATACACAACTACAGAGAGGCGACATAGGCTTTTACTTTTCCACGAAACGATTGACAGGTATCTGTACATTAGGGTCGAGTGAAAAAAATTCAAACTATATGGATCGTTCCTTAACATTGTTTTTATATTGCGCTAGGCTTTATGAAACTCAGAAGTGAAATATTTTTGGAAATCGGACCACGGGAACATGAGCAATATCGAGCATTTATGCATGGATGTTTCAGAAACTGGCGTTGCAGTCTCCATTGGAAATATTTGGTGCTAGCGTACGGAGGTTTAAGCGCTAGCTGTTAGAGCAGATCACGTGCGGTTTGAAGCGTGGGGATCACCCCAAACACATGTTGGAGGTTGAATTTAGATCCCAACTAGTGGATTGGTATATTTTGGTTGCAGTGGCGGATGTAAGAGGGAGGGGGCAGGGTCTCAAACCCCTTCCCGAAATATCTGAGTGCCTATAGTAAATGCATGGATGGAGGCTTTCCGAGGTAGTGACGGATTGACAGGGAATCCAGTACGATTACAAGACACAGTAATCACTCGACCGATTTTTGTTTCATGGATAGGTTCATGTCATGCTTCGTATAAGATGTTGGCATCAGTTCGTGAAACTTGATCCCCGCCTTAATGTACCCGTCGCGCCTCTCAAACCCTAGCACGGAACGTTACGCCTCGGTCACTAGTTTAAAGAGAATGTGGCACCTTGGTTCCATGAATTTAGTGTGTATAGGATCATCTTTAGCCGAAAATCATAAAAACGTCCTTGATTTCTCTGAAAAATGTACAATGAGCTCAATACTTTGATTTTTAAAATGCACCACTAGGGAAATAATAATTACCTGCCTGTGTATGTCATGATCTGGCAACCACTACCATATTCCATCGGCTTCAAGGGCTTCGATTGGCTGATACTCACATTGGTGGACGCAGGGGGGGGCATTCCGGCCACAGCCCACCCCCCAAAGCGCTGGAGTATATTTTGGCCCCCAAACAACTGATAAATTTTTGAAAAAAGTGTTTACACAAGGTCTGTAGCGCAAAAAATCTTCGCTCCCAGCCCCCAGGAGAGGCAGACATGGGTTTGGCCCCTCCAAAACTCGGGTCTGCATCCGCCGCTGGATACCCATCGTAACGTCAGCATATGTCGTCACACCAACAGCCTGACAACTGTCCCCTGCTGCTTGAGGTACATACACGGGGGGTAAATTTCAGGTAGGTTTTTAGCTTTTCTATGCGGAAATTTTAAGTTTCAAGACAAATGATATATGGAGTACCGGGTTTTCCGGCATGCTTTATAACTTGGCTATCTCAGTTAAAATCACGTTATACAGGTGCCACATTCCCTTTAAAATTGATCCAAGCTGACGACCAGTGGCTTTATACACAAGGAGCCAATTTGTTAAAATACAGATATTTTGTTGTTGATTGGATGTGCCAGTAGTGCCCCAATATTCAATTTATTACCATTTTCGTTAAGATAGATCAAATATTCAACTTCGAAACCCCAGCAAATTTTATTGACGCATGTAAATGGTAAATGTGTTGTTGCCTTAACTCCCTTTATAGAACCGACAAGTCCAAAAAGGGCCAACATGTGAAGTCATTTAGATGTAACCAGGGGTATCTGAATATCGAATTTAATATTATTATTGTTCATTACACAGAAGATTCAACGTTTTCAACGTCACTCCTTCAAAATAATGGACACTTAGATTTCACTCCTCAATTCGACACACCCTACCGGACATGCTTTGGCAAGTTCCGTTATTCAAATTCTCATAACACCTATAATTCTGACAGGGGCGGATCCAAGGTGAGGGCGATCGCCTCCAGCTTGGGCTGAAATTATGCACTGGAAAGAAACGCCTCCCGGCGCAGCTGTCGGGCTCCCCGCAAGGGTGCTATGAGTGAAAAGTCCTGTCTGCATATGTATATACTGACTATATAGTGCATGCGAGCGTGTAGGTGTGGTGGAAACCTGTAAAATGACCCCGGGTTGGGCATGGGGACCAATCGTTTTTAATGGGAATGGACCACTTTGTTGAAACACTAAAAAGAATAGTTTGAGAACAAGAGAGGTCAGAAAATCAGGACACAACATTCCCCCCTTTCATACGCTAAAAGCAGAAATATCTCCTCTTTTCTAACAGTAAGTGACGTCATTAAATGACAGTTTCAATAATCAGTGAAATCCCAAATCGTGATCATAGACTCGCGGTAAAAGCCCATTCGCAGCCTTTCCGGATGAAACAATGTGTGTGCAGTACAAGAGGCACTGGTGCAAAAACTGAACGTCAGATGTCGTTACGGCGGCCGTGTTTATTGAGTGGTCGAAGAATAATGCACATCCCTGATGTAAATAAACCATTTAAGAGCTAGACTTTGACAAAAACAATTGACACTTGTTTTGACAAGTACGGGGAGGAAGGATGTGATGTGTGTAAAAGCCATTAAGCGCAATTTGGCACAACTGCGCATAGTACTGGACGTTAACTCGCCCGAGGTTGTCGGCCTACAGGCTGGTATACTCGCTAGCATGGAATTTTCAGCGAGTGGATGAGGCTCAGGGCTCACGACCAATCAGATTACTGCTACCATATGAAAGGTATTCCATCAGGGTTTGAAATAAGCCAATAGGCCCATTCACTTTGAACCTAAAAGCTGGCGGAAATTTTATATCGAGAGCTTTGGGTGAAATCAAATAAACCAATAGTGGTTTCTCAACACGCCCTACAAAACTGCTATCTCAGTTCAAAACCCATTATAAAAGTGGGACACTCCCTTTAAAGCTGATTTCCATCACACTTAACGTTTTTCCGCCCCCCCGTCCCGGGCCCCCTCCCCGAACGACGGGCCCCCAAACATTAATTCGCCCCCTCCTTGAGGAAATCCTGGATCCGCCCCTGAATTCTGATAGGTTTTGCAGTGCTGCGGCGAGGAGCACGATTATAAGTTGACAAGATCTAGACTGGGTTCGAGGTCTGGCTACACTATGGCTAAGAGTTTGTGATACTACCGACATGATTCTGATGAATGGCTGTGCCTGAATATATAATCCTAGTATATTTCACATCCTGGATTCGAGAAGACACGCCAGCCTACACCTTACCACCTATAATTATGTTTAACGGCCTACGCGATAAAATACATGCCATGCCCAACAACCAGTCCTGCGTTGTTAAGGGTGGCTATTTGCCCGATTCACTTGCAGGTTAAAAGCCTTTAGTTATCCGTAGCCGACTTCTGAATTGTTTACAGTATCCGTTAAGGCCGAAGGGAGCCATTGCTATTGGCCTAAAATAAGCCACTGCTGAAAGATTAGAAACGGCCGTTACAAGAAACCCGCCACTAAAATCTATAATTGCCGACGATGAGGCTGTTTTGAAAGGCTGCCGGAGGCAATTAAAGAGGGAATGGGTGGTCATTTTTCGTGCCATTGATTGTTCGATTCCTGTGAGCCGTTTCCAAAACAGTATTAAACAAGGCATATAGCACTGCAGTCGTGGAGTCAGTAAAACTCGATCGCCACGACGAGGAGCAGAATACTTGAAAGGCGATCTTTGAACCAAGCTCCAGAAGCGTCTGCTCTGCACCTACACTGCTGCGAGGATGCGTGTGGTGTCAGTTCTGATGATGGCAGTGCTGGCCACGGCCTTTGACGCCTCCAGCGACAAGTTCTACAAGGTCTTTGGCACTCTGGAGGCCACACCCCACTCGCAGCTTCGGTTAAAGACGGTGAGCGGCTGTGCGGTCGCTTGCTCCCGCCTGAGCACGCCACGCTGCACCGGGTTCAGGGTCTCCCTCGGGAAGGACACCTGCCACCTCCTGGTGAAGAAGAACATGCAGGAGACGCCGCCAACACCCGGAGTCGCCAGCTACCTGTGCGAGCAAGAGCCAAACCCAACAACAGCTGCCCAGTCCTGTCGAGGGGGTTGGATGACGTTCAATGGCAGCTGCTACTACCGCACCATAAGCTCCAACTCAAGGGCTTCCGCGAACAGTCTGTGCTCAAGAATGGAGACAGGCGCCCAGCTGGTGTCAATAAACAGTGAGACCGAGCTGTACTTCCTGATGTATCATATCAGCCGGCCACACCAGGGGAGTGGCTTGGCCCTCAGAAAAATATCGAGAGAGATTGGTTGAACCCAGACGGCTCCATTTATAAACCCACTGCGCCGCACGTGGACGAAACGTTCTTGGCGTGCCTGAGCCTGCAGCCGAATCTTCGCTCGAGCAGCGTGGCTGAACGTGACTGCTCGGCTACACTGAAGGCCGTGTGCGAGAAGCCGCTGCCGGAGGGCGCGAGCGGTGAGTGCCCGAGGAACTGGCTCCAGACTCAAACACACTGCTACCTGCCACAAGTGGACACCCCACTAAGGTTTGAGGACGCCGACGAGCATTGCGCTACGGTTTATAGCGGCGCGCGCTTGGCTTACCCGACGGTGCAAGGAATGGCTAACGTGTTGGTGGCTTTCATGAGAGAAGCAGGCGCTCCTCCCGCTGCCATGTGGGCCGGGGTGAAGAGAGAAGGCGAGGAGTTCAGCTCGGTCACCGGCGGCCCCTGGAGCCTCACATGGAGTGAAGGAACTGACCTCTCGTCCAGCCGGGACTGCGTTAGGATTCTTCAGACGGGCAAAGGTGATCTCGCAAATTGTATGAATAAGTTATACTACGCATGCGGCATTGTGAGACCAGCAGCCTAATTGAAGGGGCTGCTCCAATATCCCTGAATGTGGATATTGGAGCTGCTGATCGTGATGCACTTGACTACGACCTTACCAACTATTAAGATGACGTGACCCATCCCCAACCGCTCCCGGCCTGGCACTGGTCAGGCCCGGTCAACTACAGAAGGTAGTGTGTGGGTGCACTGTGACGGTCACACTCAATATCCATACCCATGGTGTGGCTGTTGAAACCAAGCACGCTTGTAGACAAGGGCTTGGCTGATGCAGTTTGTTCGCGCGCTCGCTCGGCTCGGTCGGTGAAATTTTGCATGTGCAGATTGTTGTGGGTTCGTGCAGTGACGGCGGAACTTCCAAATTTAAGGGCGGGCACCATGGGATTTTCAACCCATTTCTTTCCAGTGAACGCCGTAGGGTTAATGTTAAAACTTATGATTTAAGGGGGCACCGTGCCCCGGTGCTCCCCCCGCCCCCAGTTCCACCACCAGTGGGTTCGTGCCCACCTAGAGAAAGGATTTGGCACCCTGCCCTAGCACAAGCTGAGCTTGCTTCCCTTCCCCCTCCGACGTCATGTGACCTCAGCTGTCAGTGCGTCTTAAAAAGGCACTTGACTGGTGAGAGGACGCCAAAGTCAGGTGTCCCAGTATCTCAGACATCCACAAACAGGCCAGCATGTGGATAGAGTCAGCAGACTGGCATCTTCGCGCCGGGTCACCCGACCCCACGGCAGGTCGGATTCCTGGAAAAGAGCCAAGCATTTGCAACGAAAAGTGTGGACTCCTACTGGAGAATGTGGACTCTAAAACAGTAGAGTTTTCGCACATTATGAGATTCATAGACTGGTATAATAAGCCTCTGCTATACTAATTCTAGAGAGATATTGATGTTGATTGTGAATGTTTGAAGCCCCTGATAGTAGGAGCCCCAGCTCAGTGCACGGCAGGCGCCCATGATCAATACTTTAGAGAAGGTGGTGATCACTTCATGCATGTGTGTGCTAACTTTTGTGTACTTATATTTCTGCTCGCTACTGAAACATGCATGCATGAATGGTGATTTCATATATGTATTGCTTTCAGGTGCATCATGTACAGCAAGTTGTTTGACAAATAAAACCTTGCAATGATGGTCTATTATCTCCAGCCAGAACTCGAAACTCGGATCAGGACAGAGATTCCACATTAAACAATCATAGCTGAGGTCTCGGTGTACACGCTGGTGACTTAGGCTCTTTCTGACGACTGGCTAACTTAAGTCCTAACATCAAGAACACGTTTTTCATACACAAATCTCGTGTTTTATTCTTGCTGGGTAGCTACCACTTCTTCAGTCTTCTTGCGTTGTCATTTGTTTTGTATGGACTTTTAACTTTGATTCCTTTACAAGTCATCTAGCTATCTTTTGAAACTCTTACCACTATTGGACACAAACCTACACATACACGCTCACACTCATCTCCGGTCGGTCAAATGATCCAATGCACTTTAGCGCGTTAAGCAGCTTTCATCGATGTATCCTGATTATCATGGATCACATCACGTGTATCATGGTGGACCTCATATTATACCCATCTCATATGCTGAATGTCATGCCTGCTCATTTCCTAAAGAACTCCTCCAAAGCGCTCCCACTTCTCCCAAATTTTACATTGTATTTGCAAACCCCAAAGCCTGAACACTTCCACCTCGTAAACCATTTTAACATACCTTATGTCTTGAAAATCAATTATGATATCCTGCCTTTTATTTTAATGTGGTCGCACAATACAGAGATACAGCGCATTTACCCCGCGGACGTAATTGCCTAATCCTCCCCTTATCTGTTAGCGCTAGTTTAGAGCCTTCTTGACAAAGCCAGATACATATTTACCGTGCTGCCCAGCGTATTGCTTATTTGCAATTTTGGTTGAGAGTTTGAGATCCCGGGAATCTTAAAATGAGCGAGGCTAGTGATCAGAGTCGACATTTTATCTGTAAGACGGTTGCAAACAAATTGAAAGGAAAAAGACACAAATATGCAAGCTCACATGTCGAATTTCCACATTTCTGATACAGCCTCCCTCTTACGTTATTTTGACATTCATCTTGAAATAACTTATGTTGGCCAGGAACAGATCTTTTGACATAATTAGCAGACTGAGTTGTGCAAGACTCAAGAGCGTGAGCAAACTCCACCTCCCCTCAACCCCTCCCCCCTCCCCGAACCCACCAGGCAGGCTAAAAGTGACCGACCGAGTTCCCACATCTATGTAATATACTGTTACGATTCGATTTAATACAGATACAAGAGATACAACAGGACGCTCAATAAAAAAGATATAGGAGCGTGCCCCAGATGCGATATAAAAGCTATTCCGTGGACGGTCCTGCTGATCAAACCGCTCACTTACTCTTCCTTAGCCATTGGTTGGAGATCCCGGGGGATTGGGGAGGTCAGTACTCCCTTGGACTTTGCGTCTCTGATAGCCTTTGTACAGGGCTTGTATTGCTGTGCCAGCGTTAAGCCATCCAGGACCACTATCCATCGCCCCCCCCCCACCCTGCCCCCTGGGTCGAGAAGAGATTCCAGGGGGCTAGCACTTAACATGGCGCCGAAACCAGTACCTGGGGATCCCCTAAAACAACACTTTTCCCGCAAATCAGTACTTACGTCCCCCAAAACCAACATTTGGGGTACCCTGAGACTACCTACTGGGACCCCTGGAACTTACTCTCGTAGAGCCCTGAGGATAACTCTGAGCAGGGGGGAGGAAGGGGAGGAATGCTCGCTGGGACTAGCTCTCGGGGACACCTGAGGGCAGCCCCAGGGGACCTCTGAGATAACTCCTGGAGACCTCGTGTCATTAATTATCGGATCTCTGGGATTAGCTCTTTGGCATTCTTTACACTACAACTGAAAGATCCCCTGAAAATAACTCGGGCTCCCGAGATCAGTTCTTGGGAGACCTGAGACTAGCTCTGGGGCCACCTGAGACCAACACTTGGCGGCACCTATGAGGCTAATTTTCGGCCTCTCTCACGATTAAGTCTTAGGAGGTCTCTGAGACTGATTCACGGCGCCTATTGAAAACTGAGGGGCCCCTGAAAATCTATCGGGGCTCCTAAGATTAGTTATCGGCAGCACTTCTGAAACTAACTATCGGGCCCCCCAGATTTTCTCTCGGGGGAGGGGGCTGAGACGGACTTTCGGAGCCAGATTAGCTCTCGGGGGTCCCTTGAGGCTTGAGGCTGTCTCTGGGGTGTGGGTGGGGGCTGGCAATGACTGCTAACAGACCCCTGAGGCTAACTCCGGGGCGCTCCCTGAGACTAACACTCGAGGGGGGGGTGGAAGCACCCGAGACTGGGTCTTTGGCGCTCCTTAGATGCCTCTTGGAGGCCCCAGATTAGCCCTCAGAGGCCTGAGATTAACTCGGGGCCCGTGAGACCAAAACTCGGGAGCACCGCTGGGAATTGCTCTCAGAGCCCCAAGATTAACTCTCAGATGCCCCTGAGACTGACTCCCGGGAGACTTACTTTTTGGTGCTCCCTGAGATTGACCATCGGGGTCGCTTATATCAAAACTCGGGAGGGGGCACAGCCTGAGGTTAAATGTCGAGGGCTCCCAAGATTACCCCTCAGGGGCCCCCTGAGACCGGCACTCTGCAGATCAAATGAGACTAACTTTCGGACCCCCAGATTAACTCTCAGGGCCACCTGAAAGTAAATATTGACACCTTAGAGAGACGCCCGAGAAACTATGAGAGCCCCCTAAGACCGACACTCGGGGGCCCTGAGGCCGGCTATTGGGGTTCTCTGAGACTGACTCTCAGGGGGACCCCTGAAACCGAGTCTCGGGGTCCCCTAAGATTGACTATCGGGGTCCCCTTGACTGACTCTTAGGGTTTTCTGAGACTGACTCTCAGGGGACCCTATGAAATAGACTTTCGCCGGGCCCTAAGATCCACACTCTGGGGGCCCCTGCGACTAGCTTAGGGGCCCCTGAGACTGACTCTCGGGGCTCCCTGAGACCAATTTTCCGTGACCCCTGAGGCCAACTCTTGTGGCCCCTGAGACCATATCTCGGGGTCCCCCGATACCAACTCTCGGTGTCCCCTTGACCGATTCTTGGGGTTCTCTGAGACTGACTCTCAGGGGCACCCTGAAATAGGCTTTCGCGGAGCCCTGAGAAGTGAGAACCACTCTCTGGGGGCCCCTGGGACTAGCTCGCCCCCTCCCCCTGAGACTGACTCTCAGGGCCCCCTGAGACCGACTTTCGGGGCCCCCTGAGACCAACTCTCAGGGGCCCCCTACAATCTATTTTCGGGGGCCTTGAAACAAGATCTCAGGGTGGGGTCCCTGAGGCCGACTCGGGACGCACTGAGAACGAATCTTCAGGGCCCCTGAGATTGGCTCTGGGGAGAATCCTTTGCAGTAGTTCAGATTGGCCCAAGGGGGGTCTGTGGACTCCTAGGACCCCCTTGGCTACACCACTGTATCTACACTTTCGGGCCCTCTGAGATCAGCATTAGGAGACCCCTGAAATAATTGCTTGCCCCCCCCACCCGAGACCAATACTCCGGAGCCCCTTGATACTGATGCCCGGGGGCTCCGAAGACCAAGCTCGGGGTCCCACTTAGGTCAGACTCAGGGGTACCCTTAGGCCCATGCTCGGGCTTTTCTCAGGAGTAACTCGACACCGATGTTCGGGGGCCCCAAGACCAATATTCGAGTCCCCCTCCCCGAGACTAATGCTCGGTACTCTGGAGCATCTCGATGCCTATGCTCGGGGCCCTGAGCCCAAGCCTGGGGCCCCTGAGACAAAACTCTGGGTCACTTGAGGCCAATGCTCGTGCCTCACTAATGAGTCCCTCGATATCAATAGTCGGGGAACCCCGAGGGGGCCCTGAGCCCCTGAGACCAAGCTCAGGGCCCCCTGAGACTAATATCGAAAGGCCCGTGAGACCAAGATCGAAAGGCCCGTGAGACCAAGCTCGGGGGCCCTTAAGACCAAGTTCGGGATCCCCTATTCCTGACACCGAGTTCAAGGGCCCCTCGAGGTCAATGTTCGGTACTCTGAAGCATTCAATACCAATGATCGGAGGGCCCCTGAGACCAAGCTCTGGAGGCCCGTGAGACCAAGCTCGGGGGGCCCCTGAGACCGAGCTCAGGGGGTTCCCTGAGGCCAATGCTCGTGTTTTATAGTGCACCAAGCTAAGGGGGCCCCTGAGACCAAGCTTGCGGTCACCTAAGACCAAGTTCGGGACCCCCTGAGACTGAGCTCAGGGAGCCCCCGAGATCAATGTTCGGTACTCTGAAGCCCTCGATACCGATGATCGGGGGCCCCTGAGACCAAGCTCGGGAGGCCCGTGAGACCAAGCTCGGGGTCCCTGAGCCCCTGAGACCAAGCTCGAGGGCCCCTCAAACTAGAATCGAAAGGCCCGTGAGACCAAGATCGAAAGGCCCATGAGGCCAAGCTCGGGAGCCCTTGAGACCAAGCTCAGGGGCCCCTGAGACCGAGCTCAGGCCCCCGCCCCCGACATCAATTTTTGGTACTCTGGAGCCCTCGATACCGATGATCTTAGGCCCCCTGAGACCGAGCTCGGGGGCACCTTGAGACCAAGCTCAGGGGCTCCCGAGACCAATGCTCGTGTTTTCCAGTGCATAAGGTCAGCCTTATGCATCGGATACCCTCGGATGCCCCCCTGAGACCAAGCTCAAGGAGCCCCCTGGCACCAAGCTCGGGCCCCCTGAGACCAAGCTTGGGGGCCCCTGAGACCAAGCTCGGGGCCCCCTGAGACCAAAGTCAGGGCCCCGAGATCAATGTTCGGTACACTGGAGCCCTCGATACCGATTATCGGGGCCTCCTGACACCAACCTCGGAAGAGCCGCGAGACCTAGCTCGGGAGTTCCCTGCGACCAAGCTCGGAGGGCCCAGTGACGCCAAGCTCAGGGGGCCCCAGAGACCAAAATCGAAAGGCACGTGAGACCAAGATCGAAAGGCCCGTGAGGCCAAGCTCGGGGGCTCCTGAAACCAAGCTCGGGGGCCCCTGAGTCCAAGCTCGGGTCCCCCTGAAACTGAGCTCAAAGCCCCCCACCCGATATCAATTTTTGGTACTCTGAAGCCCTCGAAACCGATGATCGGGGGGCCCCTGAGACCAAGCTCGGAGAACCCCTGAGACCAGGCTTGGGGGCCCCTGAGACCGAGCTCGGGGCCTCCAAGACCAATGCTCGTGTTTTCCAGTGCATAAGGTCAGCCCAAGAGGGGTCCGCGATCCCCAGGGACCCCCTTGGCTACGCCACTGGTTGCATTGCAGTCTCTCGTGCCAAATGTCACTATGCTTTTGCTTTTCGCGGATGCAAAGCACCAATTTTGGTCTATTAGCACACTGCAGTGCTTTCTTTTCCTTTAGACTTGGTGAAAGTCATCTTTCTGCCGGTAACATTCTACAAAGTCAATGTAAGTTACTTGGCCAATAAATGTTGTGACTCATAAACAGAATTTCCGGCGAATAGCCTCTCTTTTCATTCAGGCATTAAAGTTCTGGTGTTGGCTTTGCTTTGGAAGATACTCCATCTCAGTTTAATATAAAATATCAATTCGTCCGGCCAGATGACATGACAATTTCGCATTTATCCCCTTTATCAGCTTTACCAGATACACCCCAGCTCTTGGATAATCTAAACATTCCTCAGGAATGGGAAAGTAATTGATTGATGAGCTGATCCGGACAAATTTGACGTCATTCGAATAACCAATTAACGACATTTTATTAATTCCTCCTATACGATTCATGCCAAAAATTAAGTACATCTGACAAGGTCAAGTTCTTGGGTGTTATGAACCATCGCAACATCATTTAGTGTCTACATCACGAATAGTGTCGCCATCAAGAATAAGGCAAATAACACTGGCCTTTCTTCAAAGAAAACCCTCAATCTGCCAAAAATTTAGGAAGTAGGTACAGGTCCATTGTCAGAACACAAGTCGAACATGTGGGGACAGTGAAGGCTAATTCCATCAAGAGGCAATCCGTTGCTTTAGAGGAAGTTCAGAAGAGAGCAGCCAGATTCATCACGTCCGACTACAGGAAGGTGAGTAGTATAACTGAAATGTTCTGCCACTTCCGACTTGAGTCTCCTTTCACTAGGCTCAGAGCTATTGCCACCATGATGTACAGAATCGTCAATGACCTGATAAATCTCCAAACTCCTTCCCTATGAACAGTCACTAACCATACCAGAGAATGCATACAAAGGTATGTTCATCCAGCCTGTACTCTGAAATATAGTCAATACCCTACATTTCTTCCTACCGGGGACTTCGTTATGGAACAAAATTCATTAACCGCTGGTGGATGCAAAATTTCTAGAAACTTCACGACAGGAATAAAGTCTTATGCCTTCTCATAATCTCAACTACAATAGTTCACCCTAGAAGAGCATTTAAAAATCAAAATATTGAGCTCATTGTACATTTTTTTCACGAAAATCATGGACGTTTTCATGATTTTCGGCTAGAAATACCCCTAATTACACTATCTGGATTCGACCAAGGTGCTACATTTCCTTTAACACGCGTGTAAAAGTATTCGCAAATGCATAGGGGAACACGCGTGCAGACTTAATCGAGTTTGGAAGTGTCCAGCCTAGAAGTTATGTTGTGTTCACTGACGGAATAAAGTTTACGTTCCGGAACTTTACTTGGCATTGGCGTCACGTGTGGCCATCTTTTGGCGCTATATTCGAGTCACATTCTCGCAGAAGAGGGTAAGCAACCAACACAACAGCTTTCAGGAAATATGTACGTTTCTTAGGTGTTGGAGGCGTTGTTGAGATCATTGTATAATCAAGCCAAGACAATTACGCCAACTTTAAAAATTGAACCAATTACGCGTGACAGTCACTGACTTTGTGATAATGTTGTGCCAGAGCCCTGCACAGCAATGGAAGAAAAAGAGGAGGCTTCCTCGAGTAACTAACAACTGATTACGAACATTTTGTCGGAGGAATGTTCCATGTGCAGCCATACTTTCAGAAGTTCGCAGGCAAATCACGTTTACATTTCCTCAGGAAACAATATAACCGTCACCCGCAGGAAATTACTTTTTGCACTGCAGACATGAATGATCATCTTCGGTGTGACCACAAGCCTACCTATGCCAGTCGATGAGCTGGAGCTGATTTCATTTTGAGCTTTGACATTGAGCTTCTGCAGATTCCTTATCCTTCGCTCGGTACCATCGTTGGTAACTGCAACATCATAAACAAGTTTCCTTGTGCGGGCGAAGCCAGCTGAAGTGATACATTCCTCGATACGGTCACGAAGCAATGCTGTGTCCATCCATTCCATGCAAAACGTTAAAGAGCTTAAGGCTTTTGAACCACGTGGTTTGCTAGTGCTGAAGAACTCGAGACCCAGGTAATTTAAAGGGAATGTGGCACCTTTATAATGTGATTTTAACTGAGATAGCCAAGTTTTAAAGCATGCGGGAAAACCCGGTACTCAATATCTCATTTGTCTTGAAACTCAAAATTTCCGAGGGGAAAAGTAAAAAACCTACCTGAAATGTACCCCGCATGTACCCCAGCCAGGCGTCCATAGTTGTCAGCTCTTGGTGTGCCGACAGCGCTGACGTCACAGTGAGTAATCAGTCAATTGAAGCCCTTGAAGCCTTTTGAATATAGTAGTAGTTGCCAGATCATGACGTCATCCACAGGCAGAGGTTTATTTTTCACCCTAGAGGAGCATTTAAAAATCCAAATATTGAGCTCATTTTACATTTTTTCACGGAGATCATGGAGGTTTTCATGATTTTAGGCTAGAAATACCCCTAATTACACTATCTGGATTCGACCAAGGTGCTACATTTCCTTTAACACGCGTGTAAAAATATTCGCAAATGCATAGGGGAACACGCGTGCAGACTTAATCGAGTTTGGAAGTCTCCAGCCTAGAAGTTATGTTGTGTTCACTGACGGAATAAAGTTTACGTTCTGGAACTTTACTTGGCGTTGGCGTCACGTGTGGCCATCTTTTGGCGCTATATTCGAGTCACATTCTCGCAGAAGAGGGTAAGCAACCAACACAACAGCTTTCAGGAAATATGTACGTTTCTTAGGTGTTGGAGGCGGTGACAACGATGGCGCAGAGAGAAAGCTCAAGCATTTTCCCCATGGACTGGTGATAGCACCAAGCAGCTGAGGTTTCACGCCTAGGCCTAACAGAGTTAGATTTATTGAAGAAATACTGAAAAATGTAACCTGTAGATTTTTTATTTGTTATGGGAAAGGCTGGGCTGGGAAGACAGCAGATCCTTATTCATAACATTTAAGGCATTTGCGAAACATTCTTGCTTCGCTTCTTTGTCCTTGCTTATGCATTGGATGATTTACTGACAGCTTTCCCTTCAAATATTCAACAATAGGCGTCAACAGTTCTTCCCAGTTATCCTTTGCAAAATATTTCTCAGTTCATATGTCGACAGTACCGTGAGCCGTGTGCAAGCAAGAAGCGCATTAAATTTTGCACGGCTCTTTTTTGGACTCCACTCTGACATGTGATCACGACAGATTTCAAACCGGTAATTGTGATGACGTCCTACTGTTGACTTACTGACGTTCATACCAATGACGTTCATGCCGATGACGTCAACACACATGCCGGTGGTGGCGGTTTCCACGCCGGTCTGGCCGGCTGTCACATGATCGGACACTTCCGCTGCTGCAGTCTGCTGGCCTCGCAACGACCGCAACGACCGCACCAGCCACAAAGATCGTCACAGATTATGAAAAAATGTGTAAGCCATTACAAGTCGCGCAGCTCTTGTCCCGCTACCTAAGCCATGCACAGCCTCATGTCTCGTCAAGGGAAACGTCAATCAACGGGAAAAAACCACTTCGCAGCTTAGTTTCAAACGGCAACATCAGATTTGCTACTAATTCCTGACGAATAATGTGAGATGATCTTAGCTTACTTGGGCGACCTAAAAAGTAAGTTTCGCCGATACCTTTCGCTTTTTAGCACTCTGAAATCTGGATTTACCAGTCATTTTCTTCAAGGATCAGTTACCAAATATTAAAGGGAATGTGGCACCTTCATAACGTGATTTTAACTGAGGTAGGCAAGTTGTAAAGCAAGTCGGAAAACCCGGTACTCAATATATCATTTGTCTTGGAACTCGAGATTTCCGTAGAAAAAACTAAAACCTTCTGAAATGTACCCCTCATGTACCCTTAGCAGCAGGCCATAGTTGTCATGGCAGTTGTCATGTCATGTGACGACATATACTGACGTCACGGTGAGTATCAGCCAATCGAAGCCCTAGAAGCCTATTGAGTACGGTAGTGGCTGCCAGATCATGACATCATCCACAGGCAGATATTTCTTTCTGTCTCTAGAGGAGCATTTCAAAAATCAAAATATTGAGCTTATTGAGCATTTTTCAGAGAAGTCAAGGACGATTCCATGATTTTTGGCTAAAAGTACCCTTAATTACACTAAATTCCAGGATTCGACCAAGGTGCCACATTCCCCTTGACTCTTACTCTGTCAGTGCCTAGAAATTACATGCTGTGCCGGCGTAGACAAAACAATATCCTTACTACAGAGCAATGCTTTGTATTGCAGGAGGTCAGAGCTGCACATAATAATCTCAAACGAACATCCTATAATTTTCTTCTTCATCGAAGTCTTCATGTAGCGATAAAGCCTAAGGCAGTCGTTCGAAATAGGTTTTGAAGTTATGCTCCCGTCAGCAGCCGCCACTCGCAGCGCCCCGGCAACCGCCGCACAGTAGGAACTTTTCCACTAGCAGCCTGAATTTAATAAAAAGTTAAAAATTAGATTTTTGGACAAAGTGTGGTCTCAATTGGTTGAAAATTGTCCGAGTTTTACTATGGTGAAGATTAATTTTGTCTCCTTTTCCTAAAAGTGAGTGAAAAATGTGTCTAAGGACGGAGAAATTTGAACATCCAGTGTTACCTGTTTCAATGCCAAAAATGATGGCAAGATACAAACTCAAGTAGGACGTCCGATATTGTTGAATGTGTACCAAATTTTATATTTTTGGAAACCTTGACCTTTTTATGTCTAAAATAACCGTCAGGTTAGTAAACAATGTCATAGGAATAAAATTATATAAGAATATATTAGACCTTGTTTCTCACCACTTTCAATTTCGGGCCTCAAAGAAATGTGTAAGGTTTTAACTACTAGTGACGTCGATTGGTGCACGGAAATATATCAATTAGGACACGGCATACAATTCTAGGTAAGACCCAACAGGCATTTCCTGCTACTTTTTGCGATTCTTGGAGAAACGTTCGTATTTGTACCGCAATGCGCCTGGCCGGCGCTGAGCCCATGCAGCCACAATAACAGAGAGGCCACAGAGGTTGTGGAGTTATAGACTTTTTAGCGATAATTACAGATGCAGGAAGGTGGTGTCGCCATAGGCGGATCCAGGGGGGGCAAGTGAGGGCACTCCCCTTCGATTGAACTTCGTCGCCCCTTGAAAGTCCGATGCCACCCCTTAAAATGTCACTTCTCATCCATTGCCCCCAAGATGCGACTATGGAAGGGAGGGGGTGTATCAATACCTACAATAGAATTTGGCGCGCGAATGATAATTCTTGGTTTCCATCTGATGGTTTTACGCGCAGAAAATTGGCAATCTCGTGATCCGGATGCCGCCCCCCGACCAAGTGCTCCCAATCAAATCTCTTGAGTACGTTTACGTGCGGCACCACGCCAGAACTTGTGTGATACTCTGTCGGCTTTTACCGGAGATGGCGTTAGTAGCTCTTCCAGCAAAAATAAATGATAGAATAGTAAAATGTTAACACGTGCAGTGGAGGGGGATCCCAAAGTGCCCTCACCTATTTTTCCAAGCTGTCCAGAGAACCGTTCTCTACCAGAAAATGTTACTCGGCTGCATTCGAGAGTTTATGAGCGCGTCAATTGGTGAAGGAATCTTCACCTATTTTCCACCTAATCACGGCATTTCCCAATAGGTCCCCTAGCAAGTCCCATATTTGATCTTAGCGACCTCGTTTAACCTTGAAGATATTCTTAGGTCAATAAAACTAGGTCATAATGTTGATCAATATTGCCGCCACGCACACCCCAACGGGCGTTTTCCTAACCCTCTTGGTTTCCGAGACCTCAGATGGCACTTTAGGACCCCGTCAACTGTGCGTTGACACCAGACCCTTCTCTGCGCGTGTTAGTTGGAACGTAGATTTCAGTGTTAGGCTATGAAATGAGAAACCTAGTCATGTATTGCAAAAAGCTATTGTTGCATTGATTCAAACCCATTTTAGTTATAAGGGCTTATTTGGAAAATGATTTTGGGGGCACTTTAGGACCCCCTCCTCTGTGCGTGTTAACTCCAAATTTGAATTTAGTGTGAATTGTTGTCATTTTATCACAAGTCAACTGATTCCCAACCAAATTAATAGAATTCACTCATGGATTCTGTCGTTAGGAACAAATTCAGGCTAAAAGTGGAAAAGTTCCCGCTGTGCCCGGCGCCCTGCGTACAGCACCTGGCAAGGCACGCGGGCACTGCACACTGCTACAGCCAGGGGTGCCACAATTTTCAAAAAGCAAATGATCGTCATAAAAAGGAGATAACATAATATCATCATTGTTTGAACCATCAAACATTCCTTTTGAATCCTGAAAACGATAAACAATGAAAATGTAAAAGGTTCTTTAACACTAACTCGAAATTTCATTGCGGGTACCCGGGCACACATAGGTTGTCATCTCTATGTCCGGGCGCCCCTCAAGAGAGTTCACTCCCCTGCAAAGTACCGTCTATTTAAGTCCGAGCAACAACCTATGACTATTCGAGACCGTTCAGGTACGTTTTGACTGATATGTGTCATTTAAGATTTCACAACATTTTGAATATACTCAAAACGTGCCGTTCAAGAACTCCCACCGTTCGACATATTTATTCAATGTTGTTTGATGCTTTATTAGTTTTCTCTCTGATGGTACCAATGCTTGGTCAGAACGGAAATTTTGGCCTGAAAAATCGGCATTTACCAAAAAAATTATTTTGCTAGGATCCATCATTCTCAACAATTAACGAGACCTAAGGCATTTTCAGTGTTCGATGCGACTTGTCACGTCACTTACTTCCTCAGTTCCACCATTAGGTATAATTCGAAAGCTGGGTGTTTAACGTCTTGATCTAATAACGGTACACGGCATTTGCTAACTAATGATACTAATAAACACGCAGGAACACGGCGTCACCTGGGAGTTACATAGCGGAACACTGTAACTCAGTAACTCAGACCACTGTAACTCACTGCGTCAGAGGTCATACCAGCCCACTTTTAGACCTAAACAGAGAAAGTCGGACATTGCGGTTGCACGGCCGTGGACACTGGCTTCTGGTTACCCGGAGGCCGGGTGGCGGTGGCATGGAAAGGATGTGAGAGGGGAATGGCCTATGCATAGGAAATACAGTGATGTATGTACGTGCCATTAAAATATACATACCAACTCAGTCAACTGTCTCGTGCACCTTTGATTTCCATTGGATTCTCCTTGTTTAAACGGTCACAATTACTCATCCCTCCGCCTCAATTTATCATTTTACCATCTTAACACGCGCCCTGGTGGGGGCAAATTCGCCCCCCTCTTGGTTTTCTCCAGATAACGCAAAAACGAAGGAACGCAAAGCAACAAAACTTACATTTCCTTATCCCGGATCAATTTTACGCATCTGACAAAAGTTTTAGGTCAGATCATGTCAAGCCAAGGAGCTATCCAAGGTCAAGCGACCCGACCTCAAAACCTAAAATCACGAGTTTGAAGCGTCGCCGAAGGAATATCTGCCAACCGATCAGTTTGAAACTTTCAAAATATGATTAAGTCATTAGGGTCTACAAATATGCTCTCGCGGAATTTCGATATTGTTGACCTAGGGTGGGGTCAATTTTTTGGTGACCCCATTATAAGTCTATGGCGAAAAATTGAGTGGGCTCGTTTTCAGTAAATACTAAATAGATAGGGCTGAAAATCCTCACACTGTGAATTCTTACCACGATCTTGACTATAAAGTTGACTTTTTGACCATCTGCCCTCCCAAAGGTCATGTCAGGTCACAGGAGGATACAGCGATTGTTTTGCCAATAATGTCTCACTGAATTGAGATAAAGCTCTTATTTTACTTGCATTGTGCTTATATTGTCAAGAGGAGTCTATTAATATGCAACATGACCATACCAGGTCACCCTGTGACCCTGACCTAGCTCGAGGTCAGGTTATTTTCACAATTTGACCTAGAAAGGTCATACTATACATTCTTCGATTTGCCACAATGAAAGGAATCCAATGATGCATAAATATTTTATCTAGCTCCGCTGAGTAAAAATCTAGAGGTGGAAACGTACACTGCCCTGTTGTAAGCCTACGGAACCTTCTTTGACCTATGCTGACCTCAATATTGAACTGACATAAAAATACTCCAACTAATTTCTCGTTGTCTCGTCCAGAGCTTCCGAACACTGTCCGTAATTTTTCTTAAGCTTTCTTGGAAAATGAGATACGGAGGGGCGAAATACGCCCCCCCAGCGGGCTGCGTCATGCCAGGGACCCCAGCGAGGCGCGTGTTGAGGTTCTAGCGTTGCATACGAATGAAATGGCAGCTAGGCGTATATGTCACATGTACCGTGTGTGCTGTTCTGCCAATAAGTGCATGTCAATTTAAAAGTCTTGAAAATCTGCATCATGTGTCCCGATACCGAAAAATACGAAGGACTCGAAATGGGTGCCTGCAATTTACCCGCCAAGCATAGTCACATACCGAGCTCTTTTAACACGCGCATTGACGGGGGTCTGAGCCACCTTCGGATTGACGAGGGGGGGGCGGGTACCCGCCGCCCTAAGATCTCGAGAACCACGGTAGGTAGCAAAAAAACGGTAAACGGCGTTGGGTAGCCCATCCGCTTCTCCATCGAAAATATTTGAACCATTTTTTTGTCAGGTCACATTTAAGGTCACCAGAGGTCAAAGACATGCCGTCACATGCCGTCATAGGGATAACATGTAAATTAAGTTTTTCGGCCATTACATCTGAACAAGTAAAGATAGAGCAAAACGACTTGAACTATATGAATCCTCACAGCAAGCCGAATCGAATGATATGTGATTTGACCTTGCTAGGTCAAATCAAAGATTTGACCTGACCTGAGGTCAGGTCAGGGTCAAATTATATAAAATGCATATCATTAGAACTGCAAAGCCAAGGCGAGTCTAATGAAGCTAAAATAAACGCTCTATCGCCATCTGTTACTGAGTTATTCAGTAAAAACCATATTTCCCATGTATTACCAATGGAGAGGTCATGCTTCGTACCTGACCTTAGGTCATCTATATAAAAATACCGGAATATATTTTAGAGAACTCGGTGAGCCCATTATGTGATATGAGTTTCAATTGGATAAGTTCACCCTGCTCCGACTTATGCTATCTTAAACTTTTTTTTAGGTCGGGTCACTTGACCTGCACTGGTGACCTGACCTGAGATGACCTATCCTTAAAATTTTCACAGCAGCTGCAAAATGATGAGGGAAAAGGTATACCAAGTACGGCGGCGCTGCGCGCCGCCGTTTTTCTGCTGTCTCCGAAAAACCCGAGGGGGGCGGGTACCCGCCCCCGTCAATGCGCGTGTTAAAGAACTCCTGTTTTTCCAGTGCTATCGACACTGTACACCACACAAACGCATAACCCATGTATCCATCCACGTCAACAGAATGTTTTCTACGCCTGCCCCCTCTCAGCTTAACAACAGGTACAACCACCACCATTCTCAACACCATGCATGTATGTTTTATAATCCGCCACGTGACCCCTCCCCACAGAGGCTTGAACTCGGCGTCAGCAATGCCCAGGGTGACCTCTGTAACCTCTGGCCCGCAGGCAAACGGCAGCTATCGGATGGTGGCCGCTGATTGGTGGAAGCGCGTTCACTTGTATTGCAAAAAGTTAGCGGAAATTTCCTGATGAAAATAATAGTGCTTAAACTATGAACAAGGATATGAATCATATCATGTTTTCCAAACGTTCCTCGCCGTACTCTGCTCTCAATTGGCTTGATTACACTGGTCAACAGCCAAAATAGATCCGGCACGTGAGCGCTGTTCCTACCTATTTCGATACCGCTGATTTCAAATTTAGTAACCGTTTTTAGCCATCGGACCTGGTTTCTTCTCCAGAGTATACCTAATGTATAGCCCTTACACTTTCCCCACACAGTCCTGAGCCTAGCCTTTTGTGGAAAATCTAGATCAAGGATGTCGAGAACCCGGCTTATCTGCACCCAGACAATGTAACTTATCACTCCTTCATGTGAATTTATTGCAACGGAAGACTACCCCGCATTAAAGTGCATGAACATTGGCATTGTACATTGAACAAGGCTTGCGCGCGTTCGCACAAGCTCGCCGGTATTGTAGACCGAGTGGTGATGTCGCCACATTATATGATAAGGATTTTATGTCAGAGTCACCTCCCTTGAAAGTCAAGTCCAAATTGAAAATCACAGGTCAAGGTTATACCAACATTTCAAGGTCATTGACCCTAGTGCCTTCGGCCGGATAACGCCGCTTAATATGACGTACATTATGTTATAACAGTCATAGGTTAGGCCACCCAATCTTGATCTCAAGGTCGCAGGATTAAGTCAAAGGTCATAGGTCAAGGTCAAACCTGATTTCCCGCCCAATGGTTGCCATAGTGCTAGTTGCAGTATACATTATAGGCAAAATGTAATATTTTGACGTCAAGGGTCAATGGCCTTGAACGACCTTGACCTAAAAGTTTCAGAGAACATTGCCTCAGACCTTTTCTCCGTTACTTTAGGTCACTTTCTCTCCATATCCGGCTTCTCATCGCATAATCACGGCATTTCCCAATGGCTACACTGTACGGACAGAATTTGACCTATATGGCCTCGTTTTACCTTGAACATCGGGTTTAGGGTAGAATACTCCAGCCTCCACAAACACCCAACCGTTCATTTTCCTAGACCTCTTGGGTTTTGCACTGTCAGTGTCACTGATGCCAAGTAGGCTGAAACAAAGACGACACACACACATACTGGATCTCAAAATTCTGGTCTGATACGACATTTCTGCTGCCAGATTCGTGTTCAGCGCCATAAATTACTCTAGAAACGTACTATTTTGTATTGGAACCATGACAAAAGTTAAATTTTGTTGACCAGTGTTATCTGCTCCACCATCCAAGGCTGCTCTGGTGCAGAAAGACCGCGCCCACTGATTAACCGGCGACCGAGATCACTGAAGTCAGAGATTATCCATCTGGTTTCTGCGAAGTGAAGAGGAGTGAAGATCGCTGCAAAAGAACAAAACAAGCCGAACCAGATAACAAGCCAGAAAATAAGAAAATGTGCTCCTTTGCTCCTCCATCATCATCATATTTGGGGGTTTCGGGCGATGCGACATCTAGGGTCATATGGTGCCCAGTGCTTTGCTCCGTGTTGGATGGTGAAGACTCAAAACTTCATTCCGGACTCAAAACATCGTCAATGTTTTGGCGCATTTCACCTTTCTGATGTCATACCACGAAAAATAAAACTAAAAAAAACTTGCTGGCGACGGAATGTTTTTTTAAGGTAGGTAGGGGAGCGGGTGGTAAGACGAGCATGGTAGGTAAGACGGGGACAGGCTCTGTGGACCAGACCAGTTATGGTATAAATGTCCCATTACTTGCATTAATGCGTCTTGGAATGTCCTATCATGAGCCAAAAACACAAAGTTCTAACCTTTTTTGTTTTGTCAAAATTTTAGAAAAACGAAATTAGTGGTTCACCCTACCATTGTTAGTAGTTTTGAGTGTAACATTCTGGCAGTGTCTGGTCCTATTTGGAAGGCCAAATATGCAAAACCTATCTCGGGAGAGTGTTAACATACATCACGTGATTTAAGTTTTATATTACCCCAGCACGGTGACCTCCAAGAATGAGCTTTTCTAACATATTAGCATGGGGCAAGACGGACACGGAGTGAAATACTTCATCACCATACAAATTATAATCTTTATTGCTGCGTTTTTGCATGGTTGAAAAGAATCAGTCTTGAGAGTCTGCTGCAAACCGGCTGAGGAACTTTTAATGATTGATTGTTAGATTCCAATGAAAAGTTATGATTTTATGGAAATTCAGCAAAATAATTTTCTATCGACTATTTAATCGAAACAATGCATTGCAAAGTGCTTCAGAATTCATGTTAGCTCAAAGTGGTAAGGTTTTTGTCAAAAAGTTCTTGCATACGATAAACTACTTACATAAAACCCGTCTTACCCCGCCTGTTGGTGTAAGACGGGCTTTTGCGGCATTCTACGGTAAACGTTACTGCTCCTAGGAATATGCACGGATCCTAGTATGTTTAAGCGCAGGGACAAATTAATGTTTACTGAAGCTTAAAACAAAATTTCATCACTGTCAAATGAAAAGCGAGTGAGACACACAGTCTCAAACACAACTATGCCCGTCTTACCACCCTCTCCCCTACTCTTAATGGATCAAGCATACTCACTCGAGAGAGAGAGAGAGAGAGAGAGAGAGAGAGAGAAAAAATCATTTTGAACAAAACTATATCATCACGTGTTACGAAATTGGTGCAACAGTCGCAAAATACTTAAACCATGACGGCACTCTCCTAATCATGCGTTTAACATAACCAATTAAGGGTGCGTTACCCTCGACACATGCGCCACACGACATGACCCATCAGAACTAAAACCCTGTTTCCCGAACAACAGATGTCAGGTCATTCGTTCATTCATCTCGTTACATAGATTGCCCACGTGACACGTTGGTTGTAAACCGTAGTACGCTGCGCATTCCACGCTTTACGACCCTTCATGTGACCAAGAACCGCTGCAGGCAAGGTCAGACGCGTCGCAGTAACAGGTGCTCTCTCAGAGGCGGGCCCAGTATTTTTCCGAGGGCAGACTGCCATTGGGCAAATGTCTTGATTTCTCTAAATGAGAAAGCGGTTGCAGCTCGCACCACTGTCACCTGGGATGGACCAAAGATGGCCAAATGGCAGTTCAAGCATGGCTGTGGATTGGCTACGCTATTTGCGCGAGTTAGCAGCTAGTCAGCGGTAGAATCCGCGCCCATTTCCTACTCCCCACTTCGGCCACTTTCGTGACCAAATTTTATGTTCTTGGCCCGCCTTGCGTCGGTGGGTCGTCATTCTCCGCGCGTACACATACATGCACATACGCATGACACATGGGCTGGGTGCCCGCATTTGTGACCGCCTTGGCGTATCTTAGGGATCCCCCGCCTCGTAGCGGTCACGGAAAGGGGCTCACTGACTCACTCACCCACCGAACCCTGAGGCGCGCAGCTCCATGTGTTTACTCAAGTGTTTATTGTGGAACATTTTTCCGGTGCTCGGAGAAGGGGTGGCGTTCTACCCCTCGATCATGTGCGGAATTGTCCTCACTGTGATCGAGAGGTGTTTCGGATTATAGGATAGTTTGTGTTGTAATCGACAATACACGTGTACGATCTCAATCCCGTCCAGACCCTTTCTGATCACATCAGTTCGACATAAACCAAAGCTTTGTAATGTATTGGAAGCAGTTTCCCAAGTTATAGGCCCTGACCTGGGGACAGGATCAAAAGACGATCTCCTAAACAAGAGACCATCCATAAAGTACCTAAGGAAAAACAGGGGGTAGGAAGTCAGCAACCATTTTGTTAGACGTTACAACAGGGCGTAAGAAAGTATTACCATGAGGGAGGAGGGTTAAAATCATAAGAACACATGTTACGTAGTTTATGGATAAGCCCTCAGCTCTGACTTAGAATTAACACTGATGTGATTCGATGGAATCCACACATCATTATCATTGGATTTTTGAATTGTTTGTGTGACCTTTTATGAGGAGAGGAGCCGTGAGAGATTCGTGTGAAAACGTGTCCTGATGTCCAAATAACCCTCACATGCCTCCAGTCACGAGGCCATAGTTCCCTGGTGTTAAGAGCTAAAGGCATGTTCGTGCAAAACACGCACAATAAAAGTTGTATAGTCTGCACCAATTTTCAAGAACTGGACGACGTTTCTGCAATATTCGGCAAGCATTAGGGGGTGATGCAACACCGCCTCCCCGCGAAATTTCAGTGGGTTGTCATCGGCCTTTCAAGGAGTATTGTAATAATTTCAGGGAAGGCCCTAGTTCAATTGGACGAGAAAATATACTCTTGCTGGGAATTTATAGATTCGAGAATGACTTTTATGGAGTTTAAATGACACAGAAAACACCGTAATATGTCAGGGGCGCAAAAAATGTGTATAAATCACAGCAAAAAGAGAAATAAACGGTTATTTTGCTAAAGAAATTGCAAAGTGGCAACATCAGCAGCAAAAATATTTCATCGGGCTTGAGCTTCAAGTACCGAGGGAGAAGAGAGTTTACCGGTCGAAAATTCGGAGCATTGAATGTGATAAAGCTGATGGACTTAGAAACGGGACACGCAAGTCCCCACATGGCCACCCCAAAGTGGGAGAATCAATCGCGGATCCAGGGGTGCAAAGGGGGGGGCACGTGCCTCCTTCGTTAGACCCTCGGTCCCCCCTGAAATGGTCCCGGCGCCCCTCTGAAAGATTGATGGCACCCCCTGAAAGGTCACTAGTCAGCAGCCTCGGCGATAACAGGTGCTGGCTGAATATGACACAGAAATTTGACTTACACAATTGTTTGCCTTTTCTTATGAGGACTGTACTATTGGGACACACTAGTTGAGTGAATTTCTGCCCTGCGGTCGTCGTCGTCATTTTTCCACTCTGCTCCCGGGACATTGCCGCTTACTTTTCCCCTGAAAGTTCTTGTCATTTCAGCTCATGGCGGCCAGAAATTGGTCTTACTGATATTGGTAGAGCCTAGTGTTCTGCTGTTTGTATTCCTCTGACAAAAGAGTGTCATCCTTGACCATGGCGATGGAGGCATAATGATCAAAATCCTAGAATGCTTAGTAGATAATGACACCCAGGCGCTCTGAATTTCCCATTCACTTTCTTTATTTCTCACTTTTGGACCCACTTTTCTAGTGGACTTATTTTGGCATAATTCAATAATCCTAGTGTGTATAAAATCATCTAGTGTGGAAGGAAGGAAAATTTGGATGAAAAATGCGCAAACGTTAAGTAAGGAATGTTATCGAGTTTAAACTAACTCTCACAATATTATACCGTTTGGACTTGCCACTCGCCTACCGTATTTTCAAACGTGAATTTTACACTCAGTATCCCAGTGCAAAACAATTTTTGAGACACTGCAGAGTGGGGCGCTGCCACATCCTAAAGATTAGCCAGCATACTAAACGCGTCTTTCATTTTTTTACCGTCACCCTCCCACTCTCTCCTTGTTAGTAAAGTCTTCCATCCAGCAGCCACCGCAAGTTCCCCTTGCAGTTATATTCCGTGAACTCCATGGCTCAAAATATATTCACATTTACACTTGCACTGGTAGCAGTGGCATCTCCATAAAGGCGAGGATCTTCCTGCTATTTGTAAGGTCGTACTTTAGTACCTCTCGCTCTGTTGGAAGTTTTGCTCTGCTGAGGGAGGATGATGGGCAACAAATGAAGAAGGCCTCCACAGATCTTAGCTGACCCGGGGGATAATGTTTTGGGTTTTCACTCGTTGGAACAGATCTCTCGCGGCGGCTTTTGCTTCTAGTGATCATAGACGAATCAATTTCTAGATTTCCCCAAAAATCTATTACTTGGGTACATTAAAGTACGAACAAGATTCGGGCGGGTTAATTCGGCATAAACCTCTCTCAAGATCGTTCCCTGTCACCCGCCTCTCCCTGCTATTGCACTCAGCTCACTTCGGTAAAAACACCGTCTTGGGTCAACTAGGCTATTTGACGCAAATCACATACAATTTAACAACGTATTCTTCCGTTGTACTTTAAGTATATTTGGAATGCTCTATTCTGTCAATATTATTTCGAAAATATACCCACGTAGCTTTCCGGTACGATTTTTGATGAGCTGCGAATATGCAACATTTACTTCAGGCTGATTTTCGACCGCAGACTGTGACCTGATTGCGACGAAATTTTGAACGGATGTCCAAAATGAACCCAATAATTAAACATTTTCGGGGGCACTCATTTTTAAACAAAAGTGTGCAAACTATAAAGTCATACTGCTCATCGAAACACCAACTCAGCAGCATTTCATATGTTAGTAGATTCATGAAGGCTCACATTGTCCAGTTGCAGAACGGTGTGCGCCATCCAGCTTCGGCCAGGCAGGCTGCAACTGGCCAGAAAGTGAGGGGGACCATAAATCTTCAGCTTTCAACTCTGACACTAAATTTTCCATTAAAAAACTGAAAGCTAACCAGATTTGGGTCCATTTTTGCTCCCAGTTAATTACGCTAGAATATTCCCTGTGCCCCAAATCCGTTAAAAACGAAATATAAATTTTTGCTGGAAGTGAAGTGGCCTAGCCTTAGCAGAGGCTCTGTTTGTGATTTCAGCCCTTTAGTTACCCTCACTGGTCCACAAGAGAACGTAAGACTTGAAAGAAAGGACGTGATTGAAATGTGGTCACAGGACGGAATGAGCTTCCGAGCAACAGCAAAGAAGTGAACGCAGGAATGCATTTTACAAATTACGACTTTGTGCTAAATGTTCTTTGGATGCCATGAACAATAAACTCCACCCGTCGGATCTATGGAACGAATTGGAACAAGTATCACATCGGGAGATTTGTGATTTCTGGTATTGCTGCATAGGCATAAAACCGCATCCATGACGGTGACAGACTAGGGTATGCACATAAGTGACTGTTTTGGGGTTCAAAACATAACACCATGTGGGAGCCATCGGCTCAGTATGATCCTCAGTCCCTCTGACCATGCTATGATTTATTAGTCAGTCACATAATTAGATAATTACAGCAATCGTAAAATAATAATCCAGGTAGAATTCCCACAGTTCCATTCATGTTTTTAATGAGACCCTAAGCATGGGCGCCGAAAGCGGGGGACGCGTCTCCCCTGTTCGCCAACCAGGGGGATGTCCCCAAAAATTTTTGGGTCAATCGTCATTAATGCTGTCAGGTACCGAATATGCTCAAAATTCGCCTCCCCGGTCAGCAGCAGCCTGGGTCCGTCCCCCCTGCGAAAATTCTGTGGCAGCGCCCCTGCTTCTTAGGAAATACAAATGTGTGATAACGAAAAAGTGTTGTCCCAATTCCTTATTCCTACCCAATTTCAGAATTGTTTTATTCTATTCATGGTGTTTTATAGCACACAAATAATGCATAGTTGTTTTGAATTAAAACACCAGTCCCATTAAAAAATCATAATTTTGCTATGGCCTACACTTCGGCTGGTCCGACCTAAAAATCACCCCCTGAGCAAGGCTCCCCTGTACAGGTAAACACTCCCGTCTGAATTTTTGTCTCCCCCTCTCGCTCTCGCTCTCTCTCTCTCTCTCTCTCTCTCTCTCTCTCTCTCTCTCTCCTTGGTTGTTTAGTCATTCTAAAATTCCCACATCTTTTTCTGGGGAACGCTTGCAAGCCCGAATCAGCTATTTTCGTTTCGTTACCACAATTATTTCTCTCGGTAATGGAATTTCTTCCTTTGTCTCTGAAAAAAATGCAAAAACAAGCTAGACCTGAATGTGTGTATTTCACCCTGGACACCTGAGCAACTAGAAAGCAGTGGAATAAAATTCAGACAATATCTGATCCTAATTTCGAAACATTCCAAATAAATATGAGGATTCAGTACTTATGCAAGTCGATAGTTTTAGTCATTTGTAATGTGGCAGCAAGTTTCAACTCCTTACCTCATCCATGTATCAACTATTTTTGTGACTGAGACCCCATTAGCCAAACGGCACATTTTCATGCTCCCTTCTTGTTCTTCATAAATAATTTTAGCGACATAGCGTTCATGAATTGTAGCAAAATATGTTAATCATTTTCATTTTTCCATTTTCTGGTCCATAAGTCCTGATTAACATATAATATAGAGATATTTATTTATCTATTTTGCAGCACAATAGTGACAATATTATCAGCATAAGTCACAAGAGGAACAGACACCCATGGAACAGAAACATATGTTAAACCTGACAAACAATTTGAATTCAAACTGACCCAAATCCCCAGGCCATTCCATTGATAGCTGGGGGGGAAATATAAAGGAAAACATATGCCCATATACATAATTTTAATCGCCTGGGTGCTCTTTTCGGGCCCCATCCTCATTTTTTTGGCGAGTCATTTGGAGCCGATTTGAATGAGAGACTATTCGCCTTACACCAATTTATGGTTATCAACCTGACAACTTATGGCTGTAAATGGATAACAGCTTAGGTCAGGTGAACGAGTTTTAACGTGATTTTCACGCCCATGTGAGGCAGTTTTCTTATTCTTAGATTAGGACGACAAAGCAAGGGAAAAACGCGACTCCTACAGCAGGCCCAGGTCGAGTTTCCTCCTCATTCAAAAGCTCTTCGAAATAAAAATTACCCAGATATCGTCTAGTTATTTTGAGATCACGTCAATAATGACGCTACCAGGGATCACCAAAGGTCATAGTCTCGAGCTTGTTTGTGTTTATATCTTTAGAACAAGACGGCAAGAAGCTTCCAGTGCCATTTCTATTTTTCGTATCACCTTTGACTCCTGAGTTAACAGGGGGAAGGGAGTTGGACTCACGCCCCACGTCGCAATGGGTGTGAAAAGAGGCCAGGTGGTGTCTAGTTGACATACTTGGCTTTTCTCATTAGCTTGGCTTTTCTCATTGGCTTTTCCCTTGCACCTGACTGGATTCAGCCAGATCAAAAATTTATTGGAGTCGTCTTCACCCTCGCCCCGGAGGGGGTCTCAACACCCTCCCTCAGGTCTTTCCGACTGGGCACAAGAATGCCGGCGCGAAGCGCCGCCGTACTTGGCACACCCTATCCGTAATTAATTCTTCAGCCTTTTCTAGAATTTTACGGTTGTGCCATCTCAGGTCAGGTCAACAGAGCAGGTCAAGTTACCTCAACTCCAAAAAGTTTAAGATCTCGTGAGTAAGAACGGTGTGAATCTGTCTTTTTAAAACTCATATCACATAATAGCCCCATCAAATAGTGCAAAATATATTCCGGGATTTTACAGATCGATGACCTTGGATGAGATACAGATCATGACCTCTCCATTGAAAATGTATGGGAAAACGAAAATTGAGGGAAATTGCTTTATTTCTGTTGATATGTAGTAGAATACCTTCGCATTCTCCAAATCGTAGAAGCTTAAGCCCCTCTCCAGGCTCATGCTGCAAGTTTGGACCTGTAATCTCTGAGAGGTCATCTTTGATTACTTAACCCGCGCCCCAGTGGGCCTCCGAGCCACCTTCGCCCTGGTGGGATGGGGGTGTTTGAACACCCCCTCGAACTCGGCCTTTATGTGGGATAGCGAAAAAAGCGAACGCTGGTGGATAGATCATACAAATTCATGAAGAAATTATATTAGTCGCTTTTTGGCTCAGGTCAATTTTGAGGTCATGACAGGTCAAAGAAAGTGGGATTTTGAGTAGAGTTTTTGGGATCTGATCTAGCGTCTGCCAGAGTTGAGTGAGAATCATTTTTTAGACACCATTCGCTTCCTCTTGTCCCGGTAAATCGAATGATGAATCAAATCGGAGAATCGAACGAACCATACTACGTCAAAACCCAAAAGTGACCTGACCTCAGCTCAGGGTCACTTTTTAACCTAGCATAGTCAATATGCATATCAATGGACTCGCAATAGCAATTTCAACGCAATGATATCAAAATAAAAGCTGTATCATTTCATGCAAAGTTATTGACATAAGTCCGAAAACTGCTTAAACAGCCCCAGATGACCTTTCAGAGGTCACAGGTCAAAAATTGCAACATGAGCCTGGAAAGGGTCCCAGGATACTATGGTTTGGGGAATATGGAGGTATTCTCAGCTGTTGACTACACAAATACAGCCCAATTTCTGTTTTCCCATGTATTTACAATGGCGAGGTCATGGTCCGTAGTTGGACTTAAGTCATCGATATGGAAAATCCAGAAATATATGTTGTAGCACTCGGTGGGCCCATTATATGGAATACGTTTTAATTCGATAAAGTCGGCCATTTCTTACTTATGCCGCTTAAACATTTTTGGAGGTAAGGTCACCCGCACTGGTGACCTGACCTGAGATGACCCAACCTTAAAATTTTGGGGAAAGTTGCGGAATCAACCAAGGATAAACGGTGCCAAGTACGGCGGCGCTTCCCGCCGCCGTTTTTTCGTGCCGTCGGAAAAAACCCGTGGGAGGTGTTTTAACACCTTCCACCGGGGCGAGGGTTAAACAGGTAGACTTAGGTTAATAATTTCGCAGGAAATGATGAAAAAGTTTTTATTTTGATATCATTACGTTTGGATTGTTATTGCAAGTTAATTGATATGCATATTGATTATGCTAGATCAGATGAAGACCTTGACCTAACCTTAGGTCACGTTAGTTTTATGTTTTCATGTAGTATAGTCATATTATACATGGTTCGATTTCCCGTACAAACAGGAGGCGAATGGCGCCTTACAGTTTATACTAACTGAAATCAGTGAGACGATAGAGCCCAGAAACTCTTCTACAGCCTATCACATTTTTTTACCTGTCATGACCTCAATATTGACCTAAGACAAAAAGTGACTAATGTAGTTTCGAGATAAATTCTTATGAGCTATCCACCAGTGTTCGCGTTTTTTTCTATATCCTGCATAGGAGCCAGGTTCGAGGGGAGGTGTTTAAACCCCTTCCCCAACAGGGGAAGGTGCCTCGGAGACCCACCGGGGCGGGTGTTAAATAACAAAAATCCGGCCACAGGGTGCCGTTTTAAACTCCATGAACTCTAATCCACCCGAATATATATTTCAGCAGTGATCCTGTGAGCCTTATGAGGCTGAACTCAGACATACCCAGTTTTGGACTCTCGTGCCCAGGCGCCTCGGTCACTCAACGGACCGCCTGGGGCTAGACACCTGCGAGACAGTACTTATCACCTCGGTTCAAAACACTGTGCCCCCTGTGCGCCACACACTATTTACTACGTGTGACCTTGCACCTGTCGTTGTAAACACGTAATAATCACGTGACCCAGGTATGCGTGCCAGTCGAGCGAAGGGTCGGGGATTTTCAGAGGCGGTGCCAAGTCCGCCGAAGACTACCCCGTCAGAATGAAGCAAAATCAGTAATTGTGTAATATTTTCTCACGCAGAAGTCAGATTAGGAAATAATGGTGACCACTGGAAAGCTCTTGCAAAAATACACATGAAGAACCCGTTTGTAAAGCTATAGACACCATAGGTTGCGAGATATTCATCCTAAACCGGTCGAGCCTAGTAATGGCAATTTCAATTGCAGGAGACTGTACAGTCAGCTGCGAAAGTATCGTTCCGCTGCCGACCCACTAGTTTGGAAGTCACTGTACGCTGTAGCGCTGCGCCGGGCGAGTGGGCGGGCATTGGGCGGGGACAGCTGAAGAGGGGTGGAACGCACGCCTCACACATGTTGTTTGGTCAAGTTGAACTCAGTTATACATGGGTGCTACAACTGCAGATTCGAACTAAAATGGACGAAATGTCTGCATCACATGCCACCTGACGGGGTTTCTTTATGACTCTCTTGAGATCCATAGAATTGGGATATTGCCAGGCGTGCACCAAGGATTTTCGTTTGAGGGCCCGGCTGACAAAGGGGGGGCTGATGGGAGGTGGCATGTTTGACAGGGCGTGACAGGCTACCGCAGGGGAAAAATTGGCCAGAGAGGGTACTTATCAGGTAAAAAGCAATACATATTTGTCGTATGGTGTAAAACGCAAGTGAAGGGGTCATAAGCGTCGCCACCGCGCAAAAAAGTGGGGGGGGGGGGCAGCCAAACTCCAATCTGATGCTGACAAAAAAATTTCCACGTCAGAACAAAAAACTGTCTCAACTTGGGCTCCGCAGCCCGGCCCCTGGCCCCCTTTTCCAACGCTTATGGAAGGGGATACAATTATTATAAAACCTGGCCTGTGGTTGAATCACATATTGGGTGAATAATTCACCGCAGGGGCGACACACTGTGAGCAGGGGCGGTAAGGTGAGAGGAGAACTGGAACTAAAAGCCAGACCAAGCCTCATTTCTGCTCTTGATGAGTGCCTGCAGCGGTCAGTTATTACCAGAACCCACGTCGAGTGCCACGCCAGACATTGCCGAGGGCCGGCACTTTGGAGTCGAAGCGTTTGGGGGAAGGGGGCCCGGGCCCGCTGGCCCTCTCCTTGGGCGCGCTACTGGGTATTACAGAGCATGGCGGATTGAGAGGTTAATCAAGGGAGACATTGACCTTTCCCATTTCCACGGTTTTCTCTTATTTTTTTGCAGAATTGTTTTTTTTACGATTCTTAGGTCTGTTGTCCCCCAGACCACCAGTTCAAACTCGCAGGTAATTGTAAAATTCTTTGGATCAAAATCTCCCAACATTCTTTATTTTTTCCAGTTCGGGGATCAACCTAGAAACAGATATTTAGGGAAAATTGATGGTACTTTGGTATATTAAATAAACTCTATACGAATTCAGACCTAAATATGTATACGCGTAGTTACCGAGAGAAAGGCATCATCATCAAAAGCATCATTTAGGATGCCTAGTTTAAGTGGACATTATTATCAAAGTTTGTCCATGGCGTATAGGGGGCATTCCATGACAGATCGACAAGTCGATAACACCCTCATATCTCAGATTTCGGTGTATGTTTTTGTGAGGGGGGCTATTGATGAAGCTGATGACAATGTTTCTATTCATTTTGCTCCCTGACTTACGGTTTGAAAATTTTAGCCCCAAGCATTTTCATCATATTCACTTACATGTTGTTTTAAAGACGAAATTTTACCTGTATGATTCTAAAAATAGCATGAAGACTTGATCTAGGTCTCTTAAGGACGAATTAGGAGTTTTGGCTCATGAGAAATATAATTCAAAAAATAAATTTGTTAATGTATTATACATTCTTGATGTTTTCAAAATCTATGAAAAATTGTTTTCCTCTGCCTATTTAAAAATTTTTGAGGCTCATACTACTATTTATACTTTTCTCTGTAAGATTCAGCAATAATAAGAATGGAGTCTTTAACCAATCGCGAGTTCTGAGTTCCCAAATGTCCCGATCCCCACTTTTGTGAGGTTCGTGCGCCAGCGCGGCCTGCCGTCGCTGCGACTATCAAACGTCTCTGGTCACGAAAAATACCTTCTTTTCCATGAATCCCACCATTGACACTTGTGTCAATGGTGGGATTCGTGGAGCAGGAGGGTAAGGATGTATTTAAAACAATAAATTGTAATCAATGTCCCATTCCTTAACACCCGCACTGGAGAGGGGTCTGACACTTACGCGCACTGGTGGGCCCCCTGAGCTCTCGGAAATTAAGAGACGTAGAAAAACTTCGGTTGGAGGCTGGGTGGGAGCTATTGAAATCTATACTATGACCGATTTCGATTGACTTAGGTAAGTACCGTCAAGTTCAAACGAGGTCATAAGGGTATCGAGTTCAAACGAGGTATGAGCCGTGCTGGGGATTATTCTGAAAATGCTGCGATTAAGCGCAAAAAAGTTAAGAATGAACTAAAAATGGACCAAGGTCATAATGAGAACGTTCCAAAAATGTAAACTTAATTTTTGGGGTTAAGTCATTCAAGTTCATTGACCTATAACGTCACAATATGACATATTCCCTATGATTACACCATGACTAGCACCATAGCAACCGTTGGACGGGAAATGAGGATTGACCTTTACCCATGACATTTTACTTTGACCCGTGCCTTGACCTTTACACTGAGTTATCTTAACTTTGACGTCGTAGCATGGTATACGTCATACTGGGTAACGCCATGCGATCGGAAGCACCGGACCAATGACTTTGAGAATGCTGATATGGCGTTGAACTGAGTGCTTGATCTTCATGTTGGGTGAACTAGACGTATAACCTTATTCTATATACCGCTATAACTTTGCCAGTCGGTCTTTGATGCACGCGAACTGGTACAACCGCGCGATTGCAGCGATCTCAAAATGAAGGGTTTATCCTTGAAAGTCTATAATTACAAAATTGGGGCCGATTTTCAAGATAATTTGACCAATCGACGTGCCATTGGATATTCTCAAAGGTAGGTATATAGCGTTTTTGGCCACGAAGGGTTCTCCTGCCACCTTGAAAAAGTAGGTGAGGGCTTCCGAGGCTCCCCTCCAGTGTGCTTGTTCTCACGCGGTGGTATGAGGTCCCAGGACACCTTTACTAGCATGGGGGGGGTACCCAGCCCCCTACGATCTCAGCAACCATGCTTGAAAGGGAAAAGGAAAGCAGTGTTCCATTGCTTGCCTCGATCTCTACCAAAAAATGTTTATACAACTTTTCGGTCAGGTCATTTTTATGGTCTCGGAGGCCAAGGTATGTTTCCATAAGAATACAATGGACACTGAAATCTTGTATCGTAATGGCTAACAAACTATAACAAGAGTAAAGTTATTGCCATCGCTGAAACGTATGTGCAGAAACAAAAAGTACTCAAATTAGCTACTGAGCTCAGAAAATGCTACGATAAGGCAATCACGAGAAAAGGAACATTGACGATTCACAAGTTCGTGCTGGTTAATTCGCAGACCATTATTGTGCATGAGCTCTCGAATGACGAGGGACAGAAGGTTCAAGTTTCACATTTAATATGTGAACTTCAATTGCGCCACGGGATGGAGTCGTTCCTCCGATCCGTTGGTCAGATCTTAACCCTCGGCCGGTGGGGGTGTTTGAACGGTTTTTTTCCGGCGGCAAGAAAAACGGCAGCGCCAAGCGCCGCGTACTTGGTACAGCTTATCCTTTATCAATTCCGCAACTTCCCGCACAATTTGAAGATGAAGTCATCTCAGGTCAGGTCACCAGTGCAGGTCAAGTGACCTCATCTCAAAAATGTTTAAGGTGGCATAAGTAAGGAATGGGGAATCCATCAAATTGAAACTTATACCACATAATGGCCCACCAAGCGCTAAAACATATATTCCGGGATTTTCATATCGATGACCTAAGGTGAAGTATAGACCATGACCTCTCCATTGGAAATGCATGGAAGAAAAAATATTGGGCTGTGTTTGTGAAGATACAACTGTGAATACCTTCATATTCTCAGAATCATAGTATCCTGTGCCACTTTCCAGGTTCATTTTGCAATTTTTGGCCTGTAACCCCTGAGAGGTCATCTGGGTTACTGAAGTAGTTTACAGAATACGGTCTATAACTTTGCATGAAATGATGGTACAACTTTTATTTTGATATCATTGCGCTTGGATTGCTATTGCAAGTCGATTGACATGCATATTGACTAGGCTAGGTAAAAAAGTGACTTTGACCTGACCTGAGGTCAGGTCATTTTTGTTTTTTGACCTAGCATGATCATATACATCATTCGATTTTCCGTGATGAGAGAAAGCGAATAGTGCCTAGAAAATGGTTCTAAAACTCAACTCTGTCAGACGCTAGAGCCAAAAATATACTCCAAATGCCTTTTTTTACCTGTCATGACCTCAATATTGAACTGAGCCAAAAAGTGACTAATATAGTTTCTTCATGAAACATGCTATCCCGCATAGGAGCCAAGTTCGAAGGGGTTGCTTAAACACCCCACCTACCGGGGAGAGGGTTAATAACAATAAGACATATTTATATGTCACATTTATATTTATATGACATATTCATTATGTCAAAAGGTACTATTTGTGTTTCAGTGTTAGTTACGTGCACTACAAAACAACGGTTGTCATCACAACTAACAGTATGCAGCTAATGACATCATGATTGACTTTCCAGTGGTTTCAAAGACCATTCAGAAGAACACGTTCTAACGTGTAATTCTGAACGAAAATAAAGTAAAGGACTTCGCTCCGCAGCCGCAACTAACGCCGTTCGGTCCCTGTAGGTTCACATATGATATGGTACTAGGAGACTAATGGTACCAAGCGGAATGAGTCTGTCATTTTTTTCAGCCAGAGGGAGAACCATTTTTTAATGGGCTGGATCGTGGCTTGTTTCCACAGTTATGGACATTTCCCCTCATTTAGGGATTTGTTGAAAAAAGCGGCAAGTCTTTTGTATATCAGTATCGCCGTTGGTTTCAAAATACGAGGGGGAATTCCGTCGGGACCTAGGGATTTATTGAAATTTAGTGAGTTTAGTTGGTTCAACACTTCTCGCTTGGTGATAACGATATTGTTTAGAGGAGGGATGTTTGTGTTGTGTTTGTGTCCAAGTGAGGCTGGGATTGATCATCGATGTGTGGCCTGAATAACGAAGCGCAATATTTGTTTAGCAAGCTTGCTTTCGCTGTGTCCTCGGAGACTAAATCGCCGGAGTCATAGACCAAAGGGGTTGTGCTAGAAAGTTTCTGCCGTCCTATAATAATTTTCAATCTATTGTGATATTGATAGGTTTTGGAGTGCTGCGGCGAGGAGCATGGTCATAAGTAGATATGGTGTTGGCTGGCCTGTCTCCGCGGATCCTAATCCTCGAATAATCTAAGTGTTTTTTATATCCGGATTCGAGGAGACAGGCCAGCCGACACCTACCTATTGTGATATTGAGATGTATTTTGCTTAAACTGGACATGCGTCGCTCAATTTTTTGCACCATCCATCTTTCCTAGCCTTCCCCCTGTCACGCTTCATAGCCAATTTGAATTGCGATTACATTTGCGAATGCTTCTTAAAACCTCCGATGTCACCCATGAGTTTCTCAGCTGTTAATTTTTAATTGCCTTTTCATCTATCACCACTGATCACCACGCTTATCGATCTCTATCCGTCTCTACTAATCCCGACCTCTTCTGTATGGACACAACAAACCCAGTAGCATGCACCTGTCCGAGTTAGTCAAGGGCACGCTCAGTGCGGCTCCTCGCGCAGGCAAATCACATTTTAAAGGGGCAGCAGTTTGAAAAACAATACAGCACGCCCCGTGTTGAGGAATTAACGTGCCTTACATTTGCGCGTCCCCAGCTATACAATGGTACAGTTACTGTGCAATTGCCTCTCCTATCACCCCAAAACGGCGCGCTTCCTAGCACCTGCTATCTCTTCGCCGGGTCACAAGGTCACATTCTCCGCAATCCCATGCCGGCTCAGCTCGCGCCGGCACCACCCGCTCAGGTCACGCGACAGCGAGGGTCGTCTCCGCAGACCACTCAGCTCCGTGTTCTGGTCACGTGACAGTGAGGGTCGTCTCCGCAGACCACTCAGCTCCGTGGCAGCAGGGGCGGCAGCATAAAGAGACAACGGTAGGCAAACATACAATATAAAAGTATGAAAGACAGGTCCCCCAGTTAGATATAACGCGGCACATACGCTAATGATGACGATGGCGGAAAGGCCAGGCCTTCCGCTGATCTTAGCCTGGACGCGGTGCTGCATATGGCGCCGGGGTGACTTAATGCTCGCCCGAAATACGGCCCTTGAATGTGCAAAATGGAGCTCGGATAATTTAGCACCAAGGTTTCACAAACGTGCTAAATTTGGTATCAAATCTTTTTAAAGTCTCGCATCCCTAAACGTATACAAAGGGTCTATCACAATGCAAACGGGTCTCAACTATCGCCCCTGGACAATGCGCTGGGCGACATCTGCTACTCCTTCGTTGGGTCACAAGTTTACATTGCCCGCATTCCGATGTCAGCCCAGCTCCACCCCCTCAGGTCACGTAACGGCGAGGGTCGTCTCCGACATGACAATGTGTGGAAAGCTGAACATGCTTGCTCCCAGAATCATCATTTGATAGGTTGGCATCCGTATTCAGTTTTGGAAAAAAACTGCCAAGCTATGCACAGCCAACCCGGGTTCGAACCAACATGCTCTGTAAGAGAGCGGAACATCCTACCTACTACACCACGGCTCCGCACGCTGCTGCCACCCCACTAGTCCGGACAGGCGACCCGTTTGGAGGTCACGTGACTCTGCCGCCAGTACCTCCGACTGATTGAGGACTCTCGCGGTGACGGAATCTGGCGTTGAACGCTGGAGTGGGCCAGAAAGTAATTTCAAGAGAAGCGCTGGCATCCCAAAATGTTATTGATATCGATGTTTCGGAACAGTTAAGATACAACAATCCGCTGTAACCACTGTGACGTCCCTATCATAGGTAAGATGGTGCTGCAAAGTGTCAAGAGACCGATCATATTGGGAGGCTGGCTCATCAGTCATTAATTAGTTTGAGTTCTGCATCTATTACACCTCATGGGTGAATTCAGGGAAGGCAAGTGAGGGGAATTTCTCCCTTCCCTAGATTGAGCCTCAACGTCCCTTAAATAGTCGCGGCTTCCCCTAAAATGTCAGTGGCGCCATGATAAACTTTCGTTTACCACCCGTTTACTCTTTCCCTCAGGATGCAAATGAGCACCCCACGATAGGTGTTGGTTTATCACCCCTCCCCCTTCTGGCTCGGATGGCGACCCGCTTTCAATCATGCGTCCTCCCATAAGAAATCCTGTATTTGCCCATTCTGCGCCCCTGACAACCATGTTATCCCCCCTCCTGCCAACTTTCTGGCAATAATGTGGCCTCTGCTCCCCCTCCGCCTCCTGGCAGTAATACTACCCTAAAACACACGGTCCTGCCTCTAATAGTATTTGGGGTTCAGCTCTCAATAGAACGGAGGGATACTTGGTGGCCAACCGCAGCGGAACCGAGAAATTACCATTATGGTGCTTCGCCTCTCTGTCGAGGAGGCTCAAATACAGGAGTTCCCACAACTGAAAGTGAAAGCACTGGGTCACCCCACCCTCCCCGGCTGACCCCAGCCTCATCGGTCCGACCCGCTAACCGCTGGGGAGGTCGACCAGCCGAACAGGCCACGCCCTCAGACATGTGGTTCCCAAACTTCATATTTCCGCCTGGTCGGACACCCCTGGAACGGAACGATACTTTCGCAACAGACTGTACATACAGGTCGGCTGGTAACTGACTGGTGAAAGGGTGACAAAGGGTGACCTGAGCGGGGCGGCCGTCCCTGTGCTTTGTGGGACGTTAAACTTTGGCTTCTAAATCAGCCCTTTGTTGTGGGAGTTGCTCGTTCGGGTGGTGGGGTCGAGGTCTCCGTGACAAGTCCCTTGATGACTTAAGTGAGACTCGGACTCCAACAGTTGAACTGAGAACAACTTGGACAAAATTTATTTTAAAAAAATTAAGCACCATTTCGTTTATGCACATCGTTACAGCCAGTAGAATGATCTATAATACGACTATACCGGGTCAAAACATAAAAATGGCTCAACCTAAGGTCAGGTCAAGGTCACCACCTAACCTAGCAGAGTCAATATTGTTATGTGAGCCCGTCCGTGGCCGCGGCACTCGGCTCCGCGCTGGACTTCAGCAGTGCCCGGCCGCCGCCCCGGGCGCTCTGACGTCATGACATCGGGTCAGCCCCTGACCCGGGCGCGGCCGACGCGCCAGTCTACAGAGTGACAGGTGAGAGGCAACACGTGGTGGCAGCGCGTGCGAGGTATTGACGTCACTATTACGAAAAACAATTGCGTTATGGCGGCCAAGAATTATAAAGTGCCTGAGTACGATGGAAGTGGACCTATCAAGCCGTGGATTAACAAAATTGAGGTCATTGCTAAGGCGGCTCAGTGGGGTGCAGTGAAGCAGGAGGCCGGCTCTTACGTTGCCGATGACGAATCCCTGGCTGTTATGGCCATTCCAGCTCTTACTGGAAGCGCCTTCGATTTCGTCATGCGACTAACCGAAGAGGAACGATCCAGCTGGAACACCCTAGGCACTAAGCTGCGGGCTAAGTTTGACTCACCGGGTCTGGCCATTCAGTATGCCCTGGAATTTCACCGAGTGCGTGAAAGAGAAGAATCCTTAGCGGCCTTCCTTTATTCATCGAAGATTTTTGTGCTCGTGCTTACCCTGCGTGGGCGGTGGTCCCTTATCACCACCGACTGATTACTGATCGTTTCGTGGTCGGCCTTCAGAACCCTATGAAGACGAAACTGTTGACTGTTCTCACGTCTCGCAGGGAGTGGACGCCGCAGGAGGTTCTACTGGAGGCGCGCAAGTTAGAACAAGTAGCCGACTCGCCTGGTAACATCGCTACTGTGGGATCCGTCAGCCGTTCCGCCGCGCAGCAGGGGGAGCTTGTTAGCCAGCGGGAGTCCATTTCTGATTCCGCATCTGTGAGATCGCTGGAGGACAATCTGTCTTCTTTGGAGAGTCAGCTGAACTCTTTCCGCATTTCCGGTCAGCCGCCGTCATCCAACCGTTGGCACCGCGGCCGCCGCCGCAGCCGCAGCCGCAGCCGGGCCCGTGGAGAAGGCTGCTTCAACTGTGGTGACATGCCCCACTGGAGGCGCGACTGCCCACGCCGCCAGCCTACTCGTGCTGACCTGCCGAGGGCGGGAAACTTCAGCGGGTCGAGAAAGTTTTAGATTGGCCACACTCGACCCGCCCAACAGTGGCCACATCCCGCGTCCAACGGGTCTCCCTAGCCATCCGTGGCTCGTTAAACGGCAGTGCCGTCGACTGGCTCCTGGACACTGGCAGTGACGTCACACTAGTGAGTGCCAGCTGTCCCGCAGTGCAGGGGCTGTCTCGTATTCGACCTGTCGGAGACGCTCGCTCCGTGTCTGTTACTATTGATGGGACGCCATTAAAGATCTGTGGCATAGCGGAGGCTGACATAACGTGTGGTGAACTGAACGTCACGAAACACCCAGTTTACATTGTGCAAGGTGTCAACACTCAGTGCCTTCTCGGCATTGATGCCATCTCCGGGTATGGCAGTGTCTGCATCGACCTGAAGACGCAGAACGTGTGGTCACATTCGTGTTCTCCGCCTGATTCTCCGGCCGAACAGGGCACATCAACCGGCCCAGAGTCATCCAGTCAGCTGAGAGCAGCCACCATTCAAGCGGAATCGATGTGCGGCGACGTAATCCGCAATGTGAAACTGCTGAGTGACGCTACTGTTCCGGGCCGGACCGAGGTTTTGCTGACCGGTGTCATTGATGAAGCAAAAGCTCCCGTTGGCAGTGAAGGAGTCGTCACGCAATCGACGTCCTTCACACAGAAGTTAGGCGAATCTCTGACTCTCTCCGCTTCAGTAGATGTGGTGCGGCCGGGTGGCATGGTTCAGCTCTGCCTTTCTAACCCGGGTTCCGGTGATGTTAAAGTTCATTCCGGAATGGTGGTGGGGAGCTGGGAGGCGACGCCACCTTTCGTCCGCAGTACGTCAGTGGGGGAAGAGCGTGGTCAAGTTGAGGCTGACAGACGCGCAGCCATTCTTAAGATTATCGATGATAAAATGAAGGAAGCTCAAGTGGAAAACGAGTCTCAGAGAGCACAGCTGAGGTCCTTGCTAATTCGAAGAAATGGGGCTTTTTCTGTGCAGGGCGAGGTGGGCATTCAATTTGAAGGATCCGAATCAGCTTCCCATTCGGATTCCGCCAAGACGGACTGACTTCGAAACCCGTAAAGCAGTGGATGACTTCTGTAATGACCTGATGCAGAAGAACTTGATCCGCAGGAGCAACAGCCCATGGAGTGCGCCGCTTCTTTTAGTGAATAAGAAGGACGGCACGAAGAGGCTGGTCATCGACTATCGGGCTTTGAACAGTCACAGAGTTTGACGCTCATCCACTTCCACGCATCGACGACGCCCTTGATTGTCTTCAGGGCAACAGGTTCTTCAGCACTCTTGATTTTGCCCATGGGTATTGGCAGTTCAAAATGCGGGACCAAGATATCCCGATGACGGCGTTCTCTTCTCACAGTGGGCATTTTGAATGGCTCAGGATGCCCATGGGGCAAAAGAACAGTGGAGCGACCCTGCAGATGGCGCTGCATATGCTCTTGGCCGATTCAAACTGGAGTATACTCTAACGTACATGGATGACGTTCTGGTCTGGAGTGCTGACTTCAAAACTCACCTCACGCGTCTGGACGATGTACTGAAAAAAATTCGAGGACGCTAACCTTCTGCTGAAGTTAGAGAAATGTTCATTCCTTCAGACAGAAGTTAAATACTTAGGCTACACCGTAACATCCAGTGGCATCAAACCAGATGAACAAAAGGTATCCGCAGTGAAGAAGTTCCCTGTACCTGCTTCTCACAATGAGCTGCAGAGGTTCGTCGGTTTAACCTCGTATTATCGATGATTCTGCCCCAGCTATGCTGATGCCGCCAAGCCCCTGCTGCGGTTGCTGGAGCGAGACGAAGATAGACGCTTTAAGTATCCATTTGTCTGGACAGAATGCTGCAACTCCGCCTTCGAACAGCTCAAGTCTCTTCTGACCTGCAGTCCCGGTTTGGCTTTTCCGGAGATGGACAAGCCATTCAACCTGACGACGGACGCTTCGGAAGTGGGCATCGGTGCTGAGCTCAGCCAGGATGGTCGTCCCATCGCTTTCGCAAGTAGAGTGCTCAGTAAAAGTGAGAAGAACTATTCCGTGTCAGAAAAAGAGTGTCTCAGCTTAGTATGGGCTTGTGAACATTTTCGGGTCTACCTGTACGGACGGAGGTTCGTCCTACAGACCGACCACAACCCACTATTAGCTTTGGCGTCATCTACGAAGCTCAAAGGACGACTGGCACAGTGGGCTTTGCGGCTATCGGAGTTCAACTTTGAGATTGGACATGTGCCGGGATCGTCTATTCCGCACGTGGATGCGTTGTCACGCGCACTATCGGGCTGGGTGACTGTGGCATTGTCACAGTCGCTGATCAGGACGCAGACATGGCAGTGGCGGCGGTCAAATCAGCCATTCTGGAGCGCAGACAGCTGTCTACAGCTGCTCCGAGCTTGGCGCGTCAGTTGTGGAGGGAACGAGACAATCTCTCCATAGGAGGCATGCTCCGGCGAGGCGACGAAGTAGCGGTGCCGCGACTGCTGGTGCCTGAAATTCTCCGGCTTGCCCATGATGAGCCCATGTCTGGGCACTTGGGCATCAGCAGGACACTGGAGAGGGTCCGAAGACGGTTTTACTGGTCTCCTATGCCAAGTGATGTCGGGGATTGGTGTCGCACCTGTGTGAAGTGTATGACCTCGAAAACATCGATCCGGCCTGACCCCGCTCCTCTCCAGGCATTTGCAGTACCGTCTTCTCCCTGGGAAGTGACCACCATGGATCAGCTCAAAAGGAAATAGGTACATCCTCGTGATATGTGATGTGCTCACGAAGTGGACTGAGGCGTTCCCCATCCCACAGCAAGACGCTGGTAACGTCGCTCGAGTCCTGCTGGATGAGATAATCTGTCGGTTCGGAGCGCCAGCTGTGCTGCACTCGGACCAAGGCCGGCAATTCGAAGCAGATCTTCTCCAGCTGTTATACCAGAAAATGGGTATTCGGAACACCAGGACATCACCACATCACCCTCTCAAGCAGAGCGTTTCATGCGGACGCTCTCGGGCATGCTGAGAACTTTTGTCTCTGCCAATCAGGGGAACTGGGACTCGTGTCTGCCAGAAGTGATGAGTGCCTACCGGAGCAGCAAACACGACACCACTGGTCAGACGCCACACATGATGCTGCTCGGATATGAGCCGTCCACCCCTCTGTATATCGCCACCGGACCGGGAAAGGCTGCGGCCACTCCGGTAGGCTCGCGACTGGGGAGATTGGCCAAGCTGCGTGCCTTTGTTCGGAATAAAATGCAAAACCAGCAAGATGAGGGGAAGGCCCGGAAAAGAGTGCGCTTCTCTCAGTTCTCGCCTGGTGACAGGGTGCTGTTAAACAGCCTGAATCGAAAGGTTGGCCACTGCCCCAAGCTTGCCCCGAAGTGGATCGGGCCGTATGAAGTAGTCAAACTGCTAAGTGAAGTACCGTACCGCTTAAAGAGGATTGGGGGCCAGTGCAAAACCATGGTGGTTCACCACGACCGGCTGCGTCTGGCGCCAGACCGTCCAACCCATCTCCTAGAGCCTCGGTACTTGGACGAAGAGCGGGATCCAGAGCTGCCAGCAGTTCCGTCAGAGGCCACTCCAGATAAGGCGGGCCCGGGCTGGACGGAGATGCAAGTGGAAGAAACGGCGATCGACGTGGGGAAAGCACTCCGATCTGCGGACGGAAAGGACGCGGCGACGCCGAGTGCCAGAGACTCAACCCCGCGTTTACCCGAGACGGGCCAACGCCGGAAATCCACCGCAACGCTTCGGTTATATGTGAACTGCTGTCGTCGCCGATTGAGCGGGGAGGTGTGTTACGTGAGCCCGTCCGGGGCCGCGGCACTCGGCTCCGCGCTGGACTTCAGCAGTGCCCGGCCGTCGCCCCGGGCGCTCTGACGTCATGCCATCGGGTCAGCCCCTGACCCGGGCGCGGCCGGCGCGCCAGTCTACAGAGTAACAGGTGAGAGGCAACAATATTCCCATTTCAACCAACAGCAAATGTTGAAGCGTGAATACATGTCGATCGTAGTGGTATCAAAATATTAGCTTTATCATAATTTCCTGCAAAGTTATTTATCCAAGTCTGAAAACCTGCTTAAGTAGCCTCAGATGACTTCTCATAGGTGACAGGTCAAAATATACAACATGTACCAATAAAAGAGCCTCGGATAACATTATTTGGAGAATACGATGCAATTCCAAGCGGTATCTACAGAAATAGAACAATTTTTCGGTCAATTTCCGTTTTTCACATGCATTTTGAATGAAGAGGTCTTGATCCGTGCCTGGTCCCACGTCATCTATATGAAAATCCCGGAATATATTTGGTAAACCTCGATGGGTTCACTATTTGGATATGTTTCAATTGGATAGATTCACCATTTTCTTACTTATGCCACCTTAAGCATTTTTGGAGGTGAGGTCAGTTGACCTTTACTGGTGAACTGACCTGAGATGACCCATCCTTAAAATGTTGGGAAAATTTGCAGAATTGATCAAGAATATGCTGTGCTGTGTCGAGTATAGCAGCACTTCGCGCCGCCGTTTATTCCTGCTGCCGGAAAAACCCGAGGGGGTGTCCAAACACTCCCACTGGAACGAGGGTTAAAAAGAGGGACCAGCTGGTTCTGCTGGTTGTGCACAGCCCGGTGGGTTACAATGGACCGAGCTGGCTATAGGTTAGATGGGTTATAGAGGCATTATAACCACACATCTTGCGGGTCACGAATTGTCAGCTGTTTTAAAGTAGCCTACAAGCTACACAGCTCTTCAGTGGATTTAGAGGGCCAATCGGGCCCTCGGTATCGTCTATAGAAGGCCCAGCTGACTAGAGAGGCCCTTCTGACTATATAAAGCCCTACGGAGAACAGTAAGTCCTACTGGTCCAAAGGCTCCTCTCTTGACGAGGGTCTTGATAGTCAGAGTGGGCCCTGCAGGCTAAAAACGTCCGTGCATGCCACAATGGTATTCTTATTTAAAGAGGGCCCAGCTGTTCAGACAGCCCTGGACAGCTGCTCAGGTTCAGCTATTGCGCAGCTGCCTATTGCTGGCCCTGCAAGTCGCAGTGGGTCCTGGTGCCCACAGCGCCCTGTTGACCATGGCGGCTTTATCGGCTGAAGAGGACTCAGCTGACCAGAGCGGGTCCTACTGTCGACAGGAGGACACTGGGGGGCCACAGTGGTTCAGAGGGTCCTCTTTCAGAGGTTTCTGATGGTCAAAAGATCCCCGCTTATCATAGAATGGAGATTTAGAGAGAGCTTGAGAGTGCCCTGTCTAACATGAAGTTCCACGACGGAATACAGAGAATAGTGCAGCTGGGCAGTGCGTCCTCCAAGGGGCCGCCGCCCCAACATCCTCTCTTTGGCTATGTCTCTGTAGGGTCTCCAGCTGACCAGAGAGGTCTCTGATGACGATAGAAAGTCCTGTGGAGAACGGTCAGTCCTCCTAGTTCAAAAGCCTTTTTGGTTAAAGAGGGTCCTGATAGCCAGAGTGGACGCCGTGAACGAGAGGCCACAATGCCACTGGTTAGAGTGGTTCCTGCTAGTCATAATGGCCTTCTCGCTTAAAGAGGGCCCAGCTGGTCCGACAAGGCCCTGACGGCTTTAGCTGGCCATGGGACTCGCAGCGGGCCCCCGCGCCCCCCGAAAACCCTGCTAGCCATAGTGGTCTTATCGGTTAAAGAGGGTCCACCTGATAAGACACGACCCTAATGTCGACATAGGGCCCTGGGGACCACAGTGGTTCAGAGGACTCTTTTTAAAAGAGTTTCGATGGTCAAAAGGGCCTTTCATATCACAGAATGGGGTGCTGTTGAGGGCATCATCATAATTGGTGGTTTAGGGCGCGCCGACTACAAAGGTCATGTGGCGCCCATGCTGTTGAGGGCTTGAGGTGGCCCCGTCTGACGTGAAGTTCCACGTCAGGTCACAGAGTATGATGCAGTAGGGGCAGCGCGTCCTCGAGGGGGCCCTCAGGGGGGGGCATCGCCACAATCGCCTCTCCTCAGCTACGCCTCTGGAGGGGCCCAGCTGACAAGAGAGGGCCCTGCTGGCGATAGAGAGTCATGCGGAAAATAGTCGGTCATACTTCGCTGGTTAAAGATGGTCCTCACGGTCCCTAAAAACCACAGTGGCCTCCTTACTTAAAGAGGGCCCAGCTGGTCCGACAGGGCCGTGAAGGGTTTCGCTGACCCTGCGACTCACAGTGGGCCCCGTGGCTCAAAAAGCCCTGCTGGCCATAGCAGTATTATCGGTTGAAGAGGGCCTAGCTGACCAGAGAGGGTCCTTCTGTCGACGAGGGCCTTGGCGGGTAAGGGGTTTAGAGGACCCTTCGGTAAAAAAACCCTGCTTGTCACAGAAATGGAGTACTGGAGAGGGCTTAAAAGGGCCCTGTTGAGCATGAAGTACCGCAGTGCTGCCACCTACACAGAGACGCTAACACTACGTTCTGAGCTCTGCCGACAGGTCTGGTTGTCTGGCGTCCGACGCCCGGCTGCCTATTGCGACTGCTGTTGGCGGCTGCTGGAGTTCCTGTGACCACCTGCTCCGAGCGCTGTTGCTGGTACCAGCCCTGCCTATCGCTGTTTCCACAGCTGACCTGTAAATATTATCTCTATCGGACTAGGTGGTGTTGGTTTCTAGGATTCCGGCCACCTAGTACCCCTTTTCCTCAGTCCCGTCCCGCATCTTTCTCAACTATCATTTCTCTCTTCGGCCTGAAACCCGAGCGGTGGTTAGCCTGGGTGACCTCACTTGTTGAACCTCTGGTTCTTGGGTGAGGAGCTTTGACTGGACCTATCGGTCCTTCATTGCCAAAATCCCTAAACGTACGGCCAGTAGACTGTCTTTCACCCTCGCTAATTAGCAGTGAGGTCCCACACATACCCTCCACGGGCTGCGTCTATGCAAAGGTGTCACGGCACCTGCCCATAAAACACTACCTTAAAATAACGTAGGTCCCAGTTAGGACCCTTTCGAGGCTAATAGCCACCTAGGTCCCTGATAGGTCCTGAAGAGGCCCCCTGCCTCCCCTCCGCTCAGTAACCTTCTAGTGGCTGTAACAGCCCACTGTAATTAGGAAATTTCAGCCGATACTCCAGATAGGATAAAATCCCACACCACGCTGTATATAGGTTAACTTCCCATTAGTTAAAGCTCTCTTGCCTAACCTTCCAATTCACCAGCCTTACACAAGAGCCAGTCAGTTAGCGTCTCCTCAAAATTCTCTACTGCACAAGCACTCACCCTCCCTGCCTCGTTCTCTGGCTCCGCCGTCATTTAAGCTAGCCGGGCCGCGTGGGAAAACCGCCCGACGCTCTGACGTCACGCACGCGCTCTGACGTCACACACACGCTCTGACGCCACAGCCTCCAGAACTTTCTCACGCTACGCAGAAAGCGCGCGCAGCCATAAAATTGAAAACTATACTCGAGCGGTTCTGCACGGTATAACGTAAGTTAATATAGCCAGCCATTCTCATGGATCGCCTTATTTCAAGAGGGCTTGCCTGACTGACCACCTGCTTGAGCGTTTGCCGGCAGGTCTGGTGTCGTTGCTGCTTGCTGTCGTTGCTGCTTGCTGCGTTTCCTGCTGCGAAGACAAGAAGAAGGAGTAGAAGACTTTTTCAAGACCTGCTCCCGGCTCGAGTCTTCGCTGCGACCAGTCTGTCCCACCGACCGCTGTTTTTACAGCTGGTCGGTGCGGTACTTTGACTCCAGCCGGCCTCACCAGCCGCTGTTTTTACAGCTGGTTGGTGTGGTGCTGTTGGACGTCAGCTGGTCTTTTCGGTAATTACCCTATCGGTCCAGGTGGTCTTGGTTTCTTGGATTCCGGCCACCTGGTACCTCTTCTTCTCAGTCCCATAACCCTACTCTTTCTCTTCTATCTCTTTTACTCTTCGGCCGGAAACCCGAGTGGTGGGACGCTTGCGTCCCGGGGTGAGCACGCTTGTTGGACCTCGTCAGTCCTTGGGCGTGTGGCTTTGGCTGGACCTATCGGTCCTCCATTGCTAAAATCCCTAATACGTAAGGCCATCTCACTTTCACCCCCGCTTAATAGAAGCGGGGCCCCTCTCAAACCCTCCACCCGGGCTGCGTCTGTGCAAGGGTACCACGGTACCTGCCCCTAGGGACTCACAAGCATAGGCCCCAGTCAGGCTCCTTTTTAGAGGCTGAGTCAGCCACCTAGGCCCCTGTTAGGTCCTGAAGAGGCACCTGCCTCCCCTCCGACTTAAACCCCCTCTTAGTGGCTGAGTCAGCCTTTTGCTCACACTTTTCTAAGGCTAGGTGCTTTCTCTAAGCACTCCCCAGTTAGGATAATACTCCCAAACACCCAACCCTAGCTAGGTTAATACTCCCATTAGCTTTGCTAGTAAAACTAGGACCACTCTCTTCAATTAAACTTCTCTAGCCATTTCTACCCAAAAGGTGTTAGCAAAGCTAATACCAAGTCTCTCATTGAAACTTAAACTACGTACCATGGCTTCCACCTCTCTCTTCCGCCCCTCCAGCCCCCGTTTAAACAAAGCCAACCTGCCAAGCGGAGCTTGGCTGGTTGGCACCTACCTTTCGGCGCACCAAAACTTGGCAAAAGAGTCAACCTTTAATTTGGATAAGGCCATCAGCCAAAAAGTCAAAGGTAGTTTTGAGATTATTAAGCACCAAAAAGATATCCTGATCAAAACCTCTAATCAGGAATCTACCCGAGCCCTGCTGGCCACCAAAACTTTTGGGTCGAAACCTGTCATATTTTCTGTTCACCACTCCCTTAACTTCTACCGGGGCATCATCAATGCCCCGGAAGTGTCCCATCTCTCTGATGTGGACCTTGAGCACATGTTTGACTTTAAAGGTCAAAATGTGCTAGCCCTTGAAAAGTTGAACCCCAACAAAAATTCTGCCCAAAAAGACCCACGTCTACGAGACCACCGTTTTATTGTCACCTTCGACACAAAGTGTCGGGATGACTGCGGCCAAATTAAACTGGGCGACTGTGTCTACCCAGTTAGGCCGTACTACCCCCTCCCTATTCGTTGCCAAACTTGTCAAAGGTACGGGCACGTAGAATCAAACTGTAAAAACCCCACCCCACGATGCGGCAAGTGCAGTGCTAAGCACCGCACTAAAGATTGCACCTCAAAAAGCCTCAAGTGCGCTGCCTGTGGCGGCGCTCATGGGGCAGATAATCCCAAGTGCCCGACCTGGCTCCGAGAAAAAGAAGTTAACGTTTTGGCTGAGGAAAAAAAGCTCCCGTTTGACCTGGCCCGCAAAGAAGTGCTGCAAAAAGAAAAGAGCCGCACAGTCCCAAAAAGCTGTGGTAGCAAGGCTCCCACAGCAGCCCCCAGCACAGCCGGCCAGGAACACCCCATTTCCAAACATCCTCAGCCACCCAAAAACACAAGCCGCCACATCCGCCCCCTAATGGAGCCCCTTTTCTTGGCGCCCATCAGGCCGTCCGTCCCCCTCCCCCCACCACGTGGCGCAATCACTTTTTGGCGTAGGTGGACGCCCGCTGCGGGCTGGGAGGATCTCCCGACCCGCACTAGTTCTCCGCCAGGTCTTCCGACCGAAAATCCTCCCGCCCCTCAGGCACCTAAAATCACCAGGAAGACCTGGACACCAGCAGCAGGGTGGCAAAGCCACTCTGCACGAGTGACTGAAAAGTCTGATTTTCCCTCGCTACCTGCCCCCAAGCACTCTAAATTCACAGGTGCTCCCCTTCCCAGGCGCCGCCAAAGGCAGGCTCCGAGAAGGCCTTTAACGAGTGGCAGCCTACCCCCTCAGGGTAAAACGGCTGCCACTCAAACCAAAATCCAAAAAGTAAACATTTCAACCCAAACTGAAATTGCTCCTCTCTCCTTGGAAAGAAGCGATGCTTCTTTCCAAACAGCACCAACCACCCGCACTTGCGGATCCCAAACCGACCTCATAGGTCATTATATGCAGTTTCAGTTCTCAAGTGACTTTGAAACGTCAGACGACAAAAGTCAGTCTGGCAACGAGCTGTCCGGGACAGAGACCGTCTCTGACACCAGCAGTGCTTCAGAGACGAGCTCTGCAAAAACTGTTGTAAACTCTTCCAGAGCTCCCCTCCTGGAAACCCCCCAGCCCCGGCTCCTCCAGCCCCGGCAGCTCACCCGTAGCAAGGAAAATTAGCTTTTCCAGACACTCCACCCCAGTTTCTCCTGCTAGCGATAGCAGCAGCAGCAGGTGCTCGTATAACCTTCGTAAGCGTAGATCCCCTAATCACAAACGTTAAAAACCACCATGGGTTCAATTCTGCAATGGAATACAAATGGCCTTATCGGGAAATTCCCGCTTTTTTCATCAATATTTGCTGAGAAAAAAACCGGCACTAGCAGCATTACAAGAGACCCACTTTACTGATATAGATAACGATAAATACAAAATCTCGGGTTACTCTTGGTATCGCCATAACGTAAACGCTGCTGTCCGTAAGGGAGGCACGGCCATCCTAATAGAAAATAGCATCCCACACAGTCACGTGCCTTTGGTAACATCACTGGACTGTGTAGCTATTAGTTTGAAAATACAACACGTCCAATTGACGGTTGTCTCAATATACATATCCCCTTGCGACCCTGATCCAACGGATCGGGAACTCGCACAACTATTTAATCAAATTAACGGGCCTTTGTTATTACTTGGAGATTTGAATGGTCACCACCCATCCTGGGGCAGCGCCACGCCAAACCGTAGAGGTGAAATTATATATGACGCAATAGGTTTTCAAAATTTAGTTATCCTAAATAACGGCGCACCAACCCGCCAAGCAACGCAAAGCGGACATTTAGACTCAGCCATTGATATTTCGTGCTGCACGCCTAGAATTGCGTCACTATTTACCTGGGATGTCGAAGACAACCCAGGCATGAGCGATCACCTCCCAATCAAAATCAATGTCCCCCAAGGAGCACTCGACCGCGTTGATCTGTTTACCCCTTCCTGGAGTCTAAAACGAGCGGACTGGACAAAATTTGAGGCAGAGGTCGACCTCACACTGGTCACCGAAGGTGACCCACACTCGGCAGACATTGAATTAATACTAAGAGCCATAAGCTCAGCAGCACAAGTAGCAATACCAAAAACCAGAGGACCCCGAAAGAAAAACGGAGCCCCATGGTGGAACGCAGAGACGGCACACGCCAAAGCTCAAATGATTAGAGCCCGCAAGGCATATGAGAGGAGGGCACACAGCCCTACTCGATCCGCACTTCGGGCAGCAAAAGAACACTTTCGAAACACGTGCAAGCGGGTTCAAAAGGACAGTTTCAACTCCTTTGCCTCCAAATTCAACCGCTTCACTCCCACCACCCAAGTTTGGAAAACCATTAGAGCTTTCTCTGCGAGGCGACCACCCCGTGGACCTTTCCCTCAGCTAGAAATAGCTGGCCAACCCATCACCGAACCTAAGGAAGTCATGGATAAATTTGCTGATCATTACGCCAGTGTCGCAGCTAATAACTCATACAGCCAGCGCTCCAAAGACCAGGCAGAATGGTGCAAAAGCACACATTCATCAATTATGGTAATCAAGAGTATTATAATGTACCATTTACAATGACCGAGCTAAATTACGCCATTAGCAAGTGTGGAAACACTGCAGTGGGCCCTGACGAAATTCACTACTCTTTCTTCAGGCACCTCAGCCAAACAGCACTAAAGTACCTGCTTTCGGCCATTAACAACATGTTTCTTAGCGACTCTTTCCCCACATCGTGGCGAGAGAGTATTATCATCCCCCTTCCAAAACCTGGCAAAGAAAAAACAGACCCAAAAGGTTATCGCCCAATTTCGCTTACTAGCTGTGCTAGCAAGCTTGTCGAGCGCATGGTAAACGTTAGACTTCACGAGATCCTCGAAAAGAAGCTTGATGCTATGCAATCAGGCTTCCGGCGTGGGCGAGCCACCACTGACAATTTGGTGAAACTAGTCAGTGACATCCAAAATGGCTTTTACAAAAAGCAAGTAACAATAGCTGCATTCTTAGACATTAAATCGGCGTTCGATCGCGTACAAAAAGACGCCCTGTTGTTTAAATTAAGCAAACTAGGAATTCGTGGCCACCTTGCAAAATTCATCGAAAACTTCCTCAAGGACCGAAAATTTAAAGTCCGTTGTGGCACCACATTCTCCTACCTGGCAACCCAGGACCAAGGCACACCCCAGGGTAGCGTTCTGTCCCCCACCCTCTTTTTAGTAATGATCAATGATCTCTTCGCCAAAAAGCTACCGCCTGGAATAAATTACTCCCTCTTTGCGGACGATGTCGCCATTTGGAAAACCACTGCAATCGATACCAGGCGGTATAACGAACCAGAATTCCAACACGCAACTACACAGTTGCAGGACAGCTTAAACGACATCGATAATTGGTGTAGCTTAATGGGTCTTTCACTCTCGGCGGAAAAATCATCAGTCGTTGTCTTTGCCAGAGCGCATTCCAGACACGACCCTCCACGGCTCCAAATCTCGGGTAAACCTATTGAATGCACCAATAGCTTCAAATTCTTGGGCGTCACCCTAGATTCCCGATTGAGTTTCAATGAGCACATCACCAAAGTCGTCTCTAGCTGTCAAAAGCGAGTCAACATTCTCCGCATGCTCGGCGGCACAGAGTATGGCGGGGATCGAAAGACCCTGCTTATGCTCTACAAGTCCCTGATTCGGTCCATTCTCGAATATAATTCGTTCGTTTTTGACTCGACGAACAAGACCAATAAATTAAAGCTAGAGCGAGTCCAAAACGCCAGTATCCGGGCAGCCACAGGCGCGCTCAGAGAATCCCCCATCACCAGCCTGCTAACTGATAGCGGGCTGTGCCCGCTACAGACAAGACGCGACGCCCAGCTTATTTCTTACTACATCAAGGTTCAATCCACCGAAAATCACCCGGCAAAACAATGTTTTGCCCATCCCAGACGAGCAAATAAAGCCACTCTACAGAAGTGGCCCCCATTTAAACACAGAGTAGCGAAAACCCTGGAAAGCCTAAATCTTGCACTGCCAGCGACAATAGGCAAACCCCCACTCTCCCGCTTCTGGACTCGAAAAGAGCCCAAAGTGGAATTTCTCTTCACTTCCCGTAAAACGGACTTCTCAGAGGAAGAAGTCTCCCAAAAATTCCTAGAGTTCCGATCTTGTAACACGGAAAAGACCTTTATATTTACAGACGGCTCCAAAATAGGCGAAAAAGTAGGCCTCGGCATCTGGGGGCAAAACATTTGCCTTCAGAAAAGACTTCCGGACAACTGCTCCATCTTCACAGCCGAGGCTGTTGCCATCCTAAATGCATTAGCCATAATCAGAACCCAAAATATCAACTCAGCCGTCATCTGTTCAGACTCTAAATCTGTCCTGCAGGCCATCAGTAACGTAGTCAACCCCAACCACCACGTTATAGCAGATATTCAGAAAGGTATCGATGATACCCCTGATGTCTCTTTTCTTTGGATCCCGGGCCACTGCAAAATTCAAGGAAATGAGAAGGCCGATGAGCAGGCAAAAAAGTCCCTAGAACTTAGAGAGATTGCACCCTTAAAGTGGTCTGGAGACGATAGCAAAGCTCTCCTCCAGGACACCATCCGGAAGCAAATTCAACATAACTGGACCACAAACCATAGCGCCCACCTATTTTATATCAAGCCTAACATCGGCTACTGGCCCAGCTCCAACCAAAAGAGTCGCCGGCGCGAGGTTATTCTAACCAGACTCAGAAATGGACACACAAAATTAAATGCCTACTGGAACGCGGGTACCTGTGGTACCTGCGACGCAATGGAGAATCCCCATCACATTCTCATCGATTGTCCCCAGCACAATACCCATCGGCAACCCATGCTAGATTACTGCCGAATCCAAAACATCCCTGTAGACCTAAAAACTCTGCTCGGTAACGACCATCCTGAACTTCTCGAAAAAGTCTTTACATTTCTAAAGGATTCTGGGCTAGAGAAGTTTCTATAAATCACTCCTCCCAGTATATATGATGGGGGCGCATGGTGCACCCCCAAAGTAGGACTTGCCCATTTTCTAACCTTAGCTGATCCACTGCGAAATTTAAGCAATAGTTTTGTAACCTTTAAATGGTTCGTTGTAGGCTAAGGATAGGTTATGTTAGGCTAACTTTGAAATCAGGTTAGGTTAGATAGGTTAGATTTCTTCACCGCAGTGATACCTTTCACTGCGGGTCTATACTAACCACACCTATACTCTTACTAACAATCTAACTATCCTCTCACACTTCTTTCTCTGCGCGGCGGCTGCCCAGCCGAAGAGGGGAGCTGCAACTTCACCTCCGGGTTGCAGGGTAAATCGCGGCACCCTGGCCAGGTGTTTAGCGCACTTTCTAAAATACGAAATTATTGAGTTAACGGAGGCTTTCGAGTAACGTATACAAGCGGACATCAATAGCTGACACACAAAATTCTAAATTCTAAATTCCAAATTCTAAATTTCAAACTCTAAATTTATAAGGTCTTCAACCACAGAAATAACCTTCGCACTCTGCGGGTCTAAACTTATTAAAAGACCTCCCTTGGCATGGCTATGCCATTGCCACGACCGTCCACTTGCAAGCTAAAACATCTTGCAACCCATTACTTGAAATAACTCCCATTGCTTTAACAGACTAACGTAGCTTGCCCTCACACTAAATTCTAAAATTCTCCCACACACTCCTTTAGAGGCGGGCAAAGGTGCTATGCACAGAACGCCTAATAAAAAGCCATAAGCAAGCAGGATCGCCTTATAACGCCTTAAATCCAAAAGATTGAGTTTCAATGAGCATATCACCAAAGTCGTCTCTAGCTGTCAAAAGCGAGTCAACATTCTCCGCATGCTCGGCGGCACAGAGTATGGCGGGGATCGAAAGACCCTGCTTATGCTCTACAAGTCCCTGATACGGTCCATTCTCGAATATAATTCGTTCGTTTTTGACTCGACGAACAAGACCAATAAATTAAAGCTAGAGCGAGTCCAAAATGCCAGTATCCGGGCAGCCACAGGCGCGCTCAGAGAATTCCCCATCACCAGCCTGCTAACTGCTAGCGGGCTATGCCCACTGCAGACAAGACGCGACGCCCAGCTTATTTCTTACTACATTAAGGTCCAATCCACCGAAAACCACCCGGCAAAACAATGTCTTGCCCATCCCAGACGAGCAAATAAAGCCACTCTACAGAAGTGGCCCCCATTGAAGCACAGAGTAGCGAAAACCCTGGAAAGCCTCAATCTTGCACTGCCAGCAACAATAGGCAAACCCCCACTCTCCCGCTTCTGGACTCGGAAAGAGCCCAAAGTGGAATTTCTTTTCACTTCCCGTAAAACGGACTTCTCAGAGGAAGAAGTCTCCCAGAAATTCCTAGAGTTCCGATCTTGTAACGCGGACAAGACCTTTATATTTACAGACGGCTCCAAAATAGGCGAAAAAGTAGGCCTCGGCATCTTGGGGCAAAATATTTGCCTACATAAAAGACTTCCGGACAACTGCTCTATCTTCACAGCCGAGGCTGTTGCCATCCTAAATGCATTAGCCATAATCAGAACCCAAAATATCAACTCAGCCGTCATCTGTTCAGACTCTAAATCTGTCCTGCAGGCCGTCAGTAACGTAGTCAACCCCAGCCACCACGTTATAGCAGATATTCAGAAAGGTATCGAAGATACCCGTGATGTCTCTTTTCTTTGGATCCCGGGCCACTGAAAAATTCAAGGAAATGAAAAGGCCGATGAGCAGGCAAAAAAGTCCCTAGAACTTAGAGAGATCGCACCCTTAATGTGGTCTGGAGATGATAGCAAAGCTCTCCTCCAGGACAGTATCCGGAAGCAAATTCAAAATAACTGGACCACAAACCACAGCGCCCACCTATTCTATATCAAGCCTAACATCGGCTACTGGCCCAGTTTCAACCAAAAGAGTCGCCGGCGCGAGGTTATTCTAACCAGACTCAGAAATGGACACACAAAATTAAATGCCTATTGGAACGCGGGTACCTGTGGTACCTGCGACGCAATGGAGAATCCCTATCACATTCTCATCGATTGTCCCCAGCACAATACCCATCGGCAACCCATGCTAGATTACTGCCGAATCCAAAACATCCCTGTAGACCTAAAAACTCTGCTCGGTAACGACCATCCTGAGCTACTCGAAAAAGTCTTTACATTTCTAAAGGACTCTGGGCTAGAGAAGTTTCTATAAATCACCCCTCCCAGTATATATGATGGAGGGCGCATGGTGCATCCCCAAAGTAGGACTTGCCTATTTTCCAATCATAGATGATCCACCACAAAATTTAAGCAATAGTTGTTTAACCTTTAAATGGTTCATCGTAGGCTAAGGATAGGTTATGTTAGGCTAGCTTTGAAATCAGGTTAGGTTAAATAGGTTAGATTTCTTCACCGCAGTGATACCTTTCACTGCGGGTCTATGCTAACCACACTTACACTCTTACTAACAATCTAACTATCCTCTCACACTTCTTTTCCTCTGCGCGGCGGCTGCCCAGCCGGAGAGGGGAGCAGCAACCTCACCTCCGGGTTGCAGGGTAAATTCGCGGCACCCTGGCCAGGTGTTTAGCGCAGTTTCTAAAATACGAAAATTATTGATTTAACGGAGGATTCCGAGTAACGTAGACAAGCGGACATCAGAAGCTGACACACAAAATTCTAAATTCCAAATTTTAAATTTAAGGTCTTCAACCACAGAAATAACCTTCGCACTCTGCGGGTCTAAACTTATTAAAAGACCTCCCTTGGCATGGCTATGCCATTGCCACAACCGATCCATTCGCAAGCTAAAACATCTTGCAACCCATTACTTGAAATAACTCCCATTGCTTTAACAGACTAACGTAGCTTGCCCTCACACAAAATTCTAAAATTCTCCCACGCACTCCTTTAGAGGCGGGCAAAGGTGCTATGCACAGAACGCCTAATAAAAAGCCATTGATTGATTGGATCGCCTTAACAATGCAAACCTGCCAAGCGGAGCTTGGCTGGTTGGTAGTTACGACTCCATCCACCAAAATCTTGCGAAGGAATCTACCTTCAGTCTGGACAAGGCCATCAGCCGAAAGATGACAGGCAGCTATGAAATTATCCGGCACCAAAAAGATGTCCTTGTTAAAACCAGCAACGCTACCTCAACCAAAGCCTTGCTTCAAACCACAACTTTTGGATCGAAACCGGTGAGTTTCGCCATTCATAAGTCTCTGAACTTCTACCGGGTCACAATTCGTGCGCCAGAGGCTTCCCACCTCTCTGAAGACGAAATCGAGCGCAACTTTGATTTTGAGGGCCAAAGTGTGCTCACCATTCAAAGACTCACTCTCCCCAAGCCCACCACCGAAAAAGCCCCTCACCGTAAAGACAATCGCTTCCTCGTCACCTTCGACACAAAGTGCCGAGATGACTTTGGCCGTGTCAAACTGGGCGACTGTGTCTACCCAGTGAAGCCGTTCTACCCCAACCCCATCAGGTGTCAAATCTGTCAAAGGTACGGCCACGTTGAGTCCAGCTGTAAAAACCCCGCCCCCCGCTGTGGCAAGTGCAGTGCTGCACACCGAACCAAAGACTGCACCTCCCTTAGCATCCTGTGTGCTGCCTGTGGCGGCGCCCATGGGGCTACCGATCCTAAGTGCCCAGCCTGGCTCCGTGAAAAACATGTAAATATGGTGGCTGAAGACGAAAAGCTCCCCTTCGACCTGGCCCGCAAAAAAGTGCGTGAGAGCGAAAAACGCCACTCCCTAACCCAGGCACGTAGTGGCAAGGCCACCGCGGCAGCCCCCAGCACAGCTGGCCAGGCCACTCCTCAGCTCACCGCCTCCCAAAAGCGTCCCCTTCGCCCCCTGATGGAGCCGCTAGTCATGGTACCCCTTCGGCTGGCCATCCCCCATGTCATGCAAAACACGCACCACAGCACAAACACCTTTTGGCGCAAGTGGACTCCCAACACGGGCTGGACGGATCCCCCAGCCAACCCAGCCTGTTCCACTCCGGGTCTTCCGCCTAAAAGTACCGCCGCCCCCGTCCCTCACATGGCACCAGGAAGACCTGGACCCCAACCGAAGGGCGGCAAAGCAGCCCTCAGCAGGTGCCTAGCTGTACCGAGTTTCCCCCGCTCCCAGCCCCTCCCACCCAAAAGTCACCGGTGCACCCCCCTCCCAGGCGCTGCCTACGGCGGGCGCCGGGACGGAAACACCAGAGTGGCAGCTTCCCTCTTCCAGTAAGACAGCTGCCACTCAAACAGAAAAAAGTCAGTGTAGCCACCCAAACCGAAACCTCTCTCACGGACAGCAGCAAAGCTCCTGCCTCTCAAGCACCGACGACCCGCCATTGTGGCTCTCAAACAGACCTGGCATGTCATTACATGCAATTCCAATTTGCCAGTGATTCCGACACGTCAGGTAGCAACAGCGAACCTGATAGTGAGCTGCCCGGGCCCGAGTCTTACCCAAATGCTGACAGCATCTCGGTCACAGACTCTGTTGAAAATAGTTATCTCATGTCGGCCTCCCCCACCAGTTCAGTCTCATCCAAGTCCCTCAGGCCCGGCAGCCCCCCGGTGCCGAGGAAACTCCTGGTACACCCGGCACTCGTCCCCCGTTTCCACTACCAGCGACACGAGTAGCACACATTCCTATCACCTCCGCCCCCGCCCCCGCAAACCCCCCCAGCATCTAAGACATTAAACCACCATGGGTTCAATTCTCCAATGGAACACAAACAGTCTAATTGGGAAATTCCCCTTATTTAAATCAATCTTTGCTGAGAAAAAGCCGGCAGTAGGAGCACTCCAAGAAACCCTCTTTAATGATAATGATAATAACAAATTCAAAATCTCGGGTTACTCTTGGTACCGCCATAATGTAAACGCTACTGTCCGTAAAGGAGGCACTGCCATCCTTATTGAAAATAGCATCCCTCACAGCCAAGTGCCTTTGGTTACGCCACTCGACTGTGTCGCTATTAATGTAGAAATTCAGCACGTCAAATTGACGGTGTTTTCACTGTACATCTCTCCAAGCGATCCTGACCAGTCGGCTCGGGACCTCGCCCAACTTTTGGCACAAATCCCCGGCCCTTTGCTACTACTTGGAGACTTGAACGGTCATCATCCCTCATGGGGCAGCGCCACCACCACTCGCAGAGGCGAAATCATCTATGACGCAATAGACTCTCAAAATCTAGTTATCTTAAATAACGGCGCTCCGACCCACCAAGCAATGCTCGGTGGCCATTCTGACACTGCCATTGACATCTCGTGCTGCTCTCCTAGAATTGCGTCACTGTTCACCTGGGAAGTCGAAGACAACCCAGGAATGAGCGATCACCTCCCAATAAAAATTGGTATTCCCACAGGCTCAATCTACCATGTTACTCTTTTTACACCCTCATGGAATCTAAAACGTGCCGACTGGAACAAGTTTGAGGCAGAGGTCGACCTCACACTTGTCACCGGAGGTGACCCCGACTCGGCAGACATTGGCTCGGTACTAAGAGCCATCAGCTCAGCAGCACATTTAACAATACCAAAAAGTCAAGGCCCCCGACAGAAAAAAGGAGCCCCATGGTGGAATGCAGAGACGGCACACGCCAAAGCTCAAATGATTAGAGCCAGGAAAGCCTACGAGAGGAGGGCACACAGCCCTACTCGCAATGCCCTCCGGGCAGCCAAAGCCCACTTCCAAAACACGTGCAAGCGGGTCCAAAAAGATAGTTTCAACGCCTTCGTATCTAAATTCAACCGCTTCACACCCATTTCCCAAATCTGGAAAACCATTGGAGCTTTCTCTGCGAAACGACCGCCCCGTGGACCCTTCCCTCAACTGACAATCTCCGGCCAAAACATCACGGCACCCAAGGAAGTCATGGACGCCTTTGCTGATCATTACAATGGCGTTGCAGCCAACAGTTCCTACAACCAGCGCTCAAAAGACCAGGCCGAATGGTGCAAACGCCGCACATTCTTCAATTCTAGTAATCAGGAGTACTATAACGTACCTTTTACAATGACCGAACTAAATTACTCCATTAGCAAGTGTGGAAACACTGCAGTGGGCCCGGTTGAAATTCACTACTCTTTCTTCAGGCACCTCAGCCAGACAGCACTAAAATATCTTCTCTCGGCCATTAACAACATGTTTCTTAGCGACTCGTTCCCCACTATGTGGCGGGAGAGTGTCATCATTCCCATTCCAAAACCTGGCAAAGAAAAAACGGACCCTAAAGGTTATCGCCCCATTTCGCTTACTAGCTGTGCTAGCAAGCTTGCAGAGCGCATGGTCAACGTAAGACTTCACGAAATTCTCGAAAAGAAATTCGATGCTATGCAATCGGGTTTCCGGCGCGGGCGAGCCACCTCTGACAATCTGATCAAACTGGTCAGTGACGTCCAAAATGGCTTTTACAAGAAGCAAGTCACAATTGCTGCATTCTTAGATATCATGTCGGCCTTTGATCGTGTACAAAAAGACGTCCTTTTGTATAAGCTTTGTAAACTGGGAGTCCATGGCCACCTTGCTAGATTCATTGACAACTTTCTTAGGGACAGAAAATTCAAAGTGCGCTGCGGCACCACCTTTTCCTATCTGACATCTCAAGACCAGGGCACACCCCAGGGTAGCGTTTTATCTCCGACCCTCTTCCTAGTCATGATCAATGACATTTTTTCCAAAAAGCTACCGCCTGGAGTTAAGTACTCCCTATTTGCAGATGATGTCGCTATTTGGAAATCCACTCCGGTCGACACCAGGCGGCGCAATCACCAGAATTCAAAACCGCGACTACCGAATTGCAGGGTAGTCTCGACGACATCCATGCTTGGTGCAATTCAATGGGTCTATCACTCTCGGCCGAAAAGTCATCAGTCGTAGTCTTTGCCAGGCCAGGTGTGACACACGCTGTTCCTCAGCTCCAAATCTCAGGCAAACCCATTGAATGCGCGAAAAGCTTCAAATTCTTAGGCGTCATCCTTGATACCCGCCTTAGTTTTAACGAGCATATTACCAAAGTCGTCTCTAGCTGTCAAAAACGAGTCAATATCCTCCGCATGCTCGGCGGAACAGAGTACGGCGGGGATCGAAAGACCCTGCTCATGCTCTACAAGTCCTTGATCCGGCCCATACTCGAATATAATTCGTTCATCTTTGACTCAACGAACAACACTAATAAGCTAAAGCTAGAGCGCATCCAAAACGCAAGTATCCGGGCAGCCACAGGCGCGCTCAGAGAATCCCCCATCACCAGCTTGTTAGTGGACAGTGGGCTGTGCCCTCTCCAAACAAGACGCCACTTCCAGCTTATCTCTTACTATATCAAGGTCCAATCTACCGAAAATCACCCGGCGAAACAATGTTTCGCCCACCCTGGACGTGTATCAAAAACTAATCGGACAACCTGGCCTCCATTTAAGAATAGAGTAGCTAAGACCCTGGAAACCCTGAACCTTGCGATTCCAGAAGCAATAGGCAAACCCCCACTCTCCCGCTTTTGGACTCGCAAACAGCCCAAAGTCGAGTTTCTTTTCACCACACGCAAAGACAACCTCACCACAGAGGAGATCTCCCAGAAATTCTTAGAGTTCCAGTCTAACAACACTGGCAAAACCTTCATTTTCACCGACGGCTCTAAAATAGGCGAAAAAGTAGGCCTCGGCATCTGGGGGCAAAATATTTGCCTCCAAAAACGACTTCCGGACAACTGCTCAATCTTTACTGCCGAGGCTGTCGCCATTCTAGATACACTAGTCCAGATTAGAACCCTAAATATTAATTCAGTCGTCATCTGTTCAGACTCTAAATCTGTCTTGCAAGCTATCAATAACGTAGTCAACCCCAGCCATCACGTAATAGCAGACATCCAGAAGGGTATCGACGATATCCCAGATGTCTCCTTTCTTTGGATCCCAGGCCACTGCAAAATTCTCGGAAATGAAAAAGCCGACGAACAGGCCAAAAAGTCTCTTGAACTCAGAGAGGTCGCACCTCTCAAATGGTCCGGAGACGATAGCAAAGCTCTCCTCCAGAACCATATCCGGAAGTACATCCAAAATGACTGGACCACTAACCACAGCGCCCATTTATTCCATATCAAGCCTAACATCGGCTACTGGCCCAGCTCCAACCAAAACAGTCGTCGGCGTGAGGTCATCCTGACCAGACTCAGAAGCGGACACACCAAATTAAATGCCTATGGGCGTGTAGGTACCTGTGGTACCTGCTCTGCCATGGAAAATCCCTACCACATCCTCATCGACTGTCCCCAGCACGACGCCCATAGGCAGCCCATGCTAGATTATTGCCGCATCAGAAACATCCCAGTAAACCTTTCCACTCTTCTCGGCAATGATCACCCTGAGCTGCTGGACAAGCTCTTTACATTCCTGAAGGCTTCTAGGCTCGAGAGCTTTATCTGAACGTCTATGGTGGCAGGTATGGAAAATACCTGCATCCGAATAGCACCCCTCATATTAGAAATAACAATTACACTAGAAACGTCCCTCTGACAAATTTAAACAATAGGTGCTTCAAACTAGGTTTTAACTGTCTGGTCCTAAGGTATGGTAGACTCAGAATAACTCCCACCATAGGAAAAAAACAAAAACAAAAAACAAAACAAAACAAAACAAAAAAAGTTCAACTAACCAACTAACCCTACCTAACCATCCGTTCATATTTGCTAACCAACTAACCCTAACTTAAGGACTACTAACTATATTAACCACATCTAAGACTAACAACTAACCAACTCACACCCCTCCCTAACACTCTATCTGTTCTATTACCCTTCTCTCTTCCTCTATGCGGCGGCTACCCAGCCAGAGAGGGTGCTGTAACCTCACCTCCTGGTTGCAGGACAAAGACCCGCGGCATCACGTCATGGTGCTTGCGGGTATTTCTAATAACCCAAAATTATTCTTTTTCAATGGAGGAACTCGAGTAACGTAAGCAAACGGTTATTCGATAACAAGGAACAAAATTCAAAAACTAATCTTTACGCTGGCAAGACTCTTCACGTACCCTTTTAAATCCTACCTGTGCCCCAGGCTCGGCATCTCTGCCGTAGCAATCCCCTTCCCTCGCAAGTGTTGCTACACTTCGCGACCCATTCCTTGAAATAAGATTCGTCCCTTTGTTCTGCGACATTAAAGTAAACACCCCTCCCGGAAAATTCTCCGCCACACTTTAGAGGCGGGCAAAGGTGCTTTGCACAGAACGCCTTATAAAAAGCCCTTAACTAACTAACATGAAATACCGTGGCGGGTCACAGAGTATAATGCGGGAGGGCCGCGCTTCGCACTATCCTCAAAAGGGGCCTCCGGGCCCTCAAGGGGGCCACCGCACCAGCCGCTTCTACTTGGTTACTCCTATGCAGGGGGCCCAGCTGACCAGAGGGCCCTGGGGAGAAAAGACGGTGACACTAGTTCAGAGGCTTCTCTAGTTAAACAGGGGTTTGTCAGACTGGGCTCTGTGGGCTAAAATGCTCCCTACTAGACACAAAGCCTCCCCACTAAAAGAGGACCCAGCTGGTCAGACAGGTCCCTGGCGGCTATAGACCGGGCTCTGACAGCCTGCGGGTCGCACTGGGCCCTGTTGCCCAAATAGGCTCGCCGGCCATTGTGACTTCATCGATTTAAGAGGGCCCAGCTGACCAAAATGGACCTTTCTCTGGATAGGGGCTCTGGCCACTAGTGGTTCAAAGGCACTTTTTTACAGACGGTTTTGATGGGTAAAAAAGCCCTGCTTGTCACATAATAGAGTGCTGGAGAAGGCTTAAGTGGGCCCTGTCTAGTATGAAGTCCCACATTTGGCCCCAGAACATAGTGCGAGCGGGCCGCGCTTGTTAAAAAATTAAATTTTCAATATATTATACATTCTTGAGTTTTTCAAAAAGTATAAAAACTATTTTCCTATGATTTATTTTAAACTTTTTGAGGCTCTTATTGTTCTTTATACTTTGCTCAATAAGATTCAGCAATAAAAAGAATGGAGACTTTAACAGAAAGCGAGATGTGGGCTCCCAAACGTCCCGAGCCCCACTTTTGTGAAGTTCGTGCGCCAGCGCGGCCCGCCGTCGCTGCAGCTATCAAAGGTCTCTGGTCATGAAAAAGGTGTCAATGGTGGGATTGGTGGGACATGAGGGTAAGGATGTATTTAAAACAATAAATTGTAATTAATGTCCTATTCCTAGACATGAACACCCGCACAGGAGAGGCGTCGGACACTTACGAGTACTGAAGGGGGAACTGGTAGGCCCTCTGAGCTCTCGGAAACTAGGAGGCTTAGAAAAACTCCGGTTGAGGACTGGGTGGGAGCTAGTGAAATCTATATTTTGACCGATTTTAATTGACCTAGGTCAGAATCGTCAAGTTCAAACGAGGTCGAAAAGCAGTGGCGGCGGATGCTCTTCGGATGGAGGGGGCAAGAATTTTTCCAGGGGCCCCTTGACGATGGGGCCCCCGGCAGTAAGGGCCCCCCTAAAAACTGCAATAGATTGGTTGGGACTTGCTGCGTGAGGTCAGAGGCATAAGTGCAGGGGCGGATCAAGGGGGCTGACGGGGCTTCAGCCCCTGCCCCATTTTCGCCATTTTTTGCCATATTCCCTCTTTTCGCCATTTTTCAAAGCTCAGCCACTCCCCTAGCAAAATCCTAGTCACGTTTCTGCAATAAGCGTCACAAATGGTAAAAGTTGTATTTGGCCCAGTACAAAAATGGCTATTCCTCCCTGTTGTTTAGTTGGCCCGTGTAAAACATGGTTTTGCCTTCCTATTCGATTTTCCAAACGATCTCAGATTTCATGCTGGAATATGTTTCCTGTAGTACAGCAAAATAAGCAGCGTATTTAACATTTAGATGTCAAAATCTGCGTTTTCTAGGTTCACGTAAGCCTCGGACATTGAACGTCAAAGCTTTAAGCTCTAGCGTCACGTTAGGAGTTTAGCAAAATTATGATAACGGTACAACAACGGCCTTCCGAGGCAAATAGTCCTTCTTATAAAAAGTGAACACTGTTCGTTCGTATGCATCTACATAATAAAACATAGTAGGTAACACGAATTATTATAGTCTGAGTTTTTTTTGGAAAATTCCGTCTCCCGCAGAATGAGAACTGGGGTGCTTTGATGCTGTCGTCTATATCGGCACAGAAAAAACGCAAATGACAGGCATACTGACTTGAGCACACACAAGACCAAGCTCGGGGCCTGAGACACAGCTCGGGGCTCCTTGAGACGGAGCTTGGGGCTCCTAGAGATCAAACTCGTAAGCCCCCGAGCCCAAGCTCAAGGCCCCTGAGACCAAGCTTGGGGCCCCCTGAGACCAAGTTTGGTGGCCTCTGAAACAAAGCTTAGAGGCCCCTGAAACCAAGCTCAAGGCCCCTTATGACCAGTCTCGAGAGCCCCTTAGACCAATCTCGAATGCCCCCGAGCCCAAGCTCAGAGGGCCCTGAGACCAAGCTCGGGGGCCCTGAGACCAAGCTCGGGGGCCCCTGAGACCAAGCTTGGCGGCCTCTGAAACCAAGCTTGGAGGCCCCTTAAGACCAATATCGGAACCCCATGAGGTCACGTTCAGGGAGCCCCCTGAGACTAAGCTTGGAGGGCCCCTGAGACCAAGCTCGGGGGCCCCCTTAGACAAACTCCGGAGCCCTTTAGACAATCTCGGGGCCCCTGAGACCGAGCTCGTGGGACTCCCTTAAGGCTAAGCTTGGGTGCCCTGATACCAGCCTTGGGGGTCTTTAGATCAAGCTTGGGGGTGCCTGAGGCAAAGTGGGGGGGGGGCGAGGAACAGCTCAGGGGCCCCTGAAACAGAGTGGGGGCTCTGATACCAGGTTCGGGGGTCCTTTAGACCAAGTTCTGGGCCCGCTGAGACCAGGCTCGGGGGGCCCCTTTAGGCTGAGCTTGGGGGCCCCTAAAGGCCAAGCTAGAGGGCCCCGAGCCCAAGCTAGAGGGGCCCCAAGCCCGAGCTCAGGGCCCCTGAGATAAAGCTCGGACACTGTCCAAACCGAGAAACTGTTGAGGGCTCAGTCAGGTCATTAATAAACTTTCAGAAAAGAACCAAGCTAAAATTGAGTATTTTTCCAGGGGCCACCTCTGATAATTTGGGGGGGGCAACTGCCCCCCCCTTGCCCCCCTTTATCCGCCGCCACTGTCGAAAAGGCCAAGTATTAGCCGTGCTGGGTATTCACCCGGAAATGCCGTGATTAAGCGCAAGGAAGTCCAGAGTGCACTTAAAATAGACCAAGTTCATAGTGCGAACGTCCCAAAAAGTGTTCACTTAATTTTTGGGGCTTAGGTCATTCAAGGTCATTGACCTATGACGTCACAATATGGCATATTCCCTATAATTACACCATGACTAGCACCATAGCAACTGTTGGACGGGGAATGGGGATTGACCTTTACCCATTCGATTTTACTTTGACCTGTGACCTTGACCTTTACATTGAGTTATCTGAACTATGACGCCGTAGTATAATATACGTCATACTGGGCAATGCCATGCGACGGGAAGCACCGGACCAATGACTTTGAGAAAGCTGGTATGACCTTGAACTGTGACTTTGACCTTCATGTGGGGTGAACTTGACATATAATCTCGTTTTATATGACGCTGTAACGTTGCCAGTCGGTCTTTAATGCATGCAAACTGGTGCAAGCGCGCGATTGCGGCGATCTCAAAATAATGGGTTTATCTTTGAAAGCCTATAATTACAAAATTGGGGCAGATTTTCAAGATTATTTGACCAATCGACGTGCCATTGACTATTCTCAAAAGTAGCTAGATAGCGTTTTTTTGCCACGAAGTGTTCTCCGGCCACCTGCAAAAAGTAGGTGGGGGCCTCCGAGGCTCCTCTCCCGTGTGCTTGTTAACACGCGCTGGTATGAGGCCCCGGGCCACCTTTACTGGCATGGGGGGTACCCATCCCCCTGCGATCTCAGCAAACATGCTTGGAAGGGAAAACGGAAAGCAGTGTTCCATTGCTTGCCTCGATCTCTACCGAAAATGCTTTAACAAAAAGCACTCAAATTAGCTACTGAGCTCAGAAAACGCTTCGATAAGGCAATCACGAGAAAAGAAACATTGAAGATTCACAAGTTCGTACCGGTTAATTAGAAGACCGTTATTGTCCATGAGCTCTCGAATGATGAGGGACAGAAGGTTCGAGTTTCACATTGAATCTGTGAAATTCAATGGCGCCCGTGTTGGAGTCCTTCTTTCGTTCCGAGGGTCACATCTTAAATAAAGTAGCATGTCTTAATCTTATATGTTCGAAAAGCGGTTGTCGGCGTGGACGTTGTGTGGGTTTTTGCCTGTGATATGTGCTTTCTAATATAAATTGAACTGGGATACATCACACTTTTTTAGAGTATGGGTAGAAAAAGAAAACTATCTAAAACAAACCTAAGACAACAGTAATAATCGGCTTCTGACGCATAATCCTCCCACTACATTTTCCAGCAAATGCACCAGAGTGTCGGAACTGTTCCGTATGTTCTCGTAAAATGTTCATTTTTTCGGAACGGCTCAAATTTTTCTGTTAGCAATAGTAACCTCCACCCCACATCAAGTTCATTCGCAGAGTTACCGAAACGCAGTCTTGCTTAGTTCTCCCCTCCCCGTTACACCACTACCAACCGGACGGGTCTATGCGGCGTGCCGACTGCAGGCTGAGTGGCCTGCGACGGTGTTGGGCTTGGTACTGCGGTGCTCGGTACTGATTTTGCTATGTGGACTCCATTCTTTTTATTGGCGTTATATGTAGTTTAAGCAATGCTCTTTCACATGAAGGTGTTTTGAAGTCAATAAAAACATAGGAAGTATGTATGCTTATCTTTTCAATAGTTTGGAATTGCATTTTATATACATTCTTGCCAATTAACATAATTAAACTTACATATTTGTATTGTTCAGACTTTTGCGATTATTTTCATGTAACCTCTTGTACGAATACCGTCAATTTAAATGACTAAAAACTCAAGTGAAAAGTCCAATGCACGCGTTCGATGGATTGCCCGAGGCTATAACTTCGAAACCATTACCCGGACGAGACTAAAAATACCACAGTCGTTTTCAGCGCCACTGAGAACCGTAGCCCCAAAATTTCATGAAAGTCTGAGATATGAGGGTGTTATTTCAACCCATCGATTTGTCGTGGAATGCCCCACTTGCCGAAATTAGACACCACCACTCGCAGCCCAGCTCCCTCCCGCCGCGCGCGGCCTTTGCGGGTGTCGGGGTAGCCGTCCACAAATAATTCGGCCACATGTCTGTAATCAATTCATAGCCTTGCGTCCTGAAGTGCGGCTAAGTGGACGTGTTCCGCTGTAATACCTACCTATTGCCTTCCCTGTGACTGTACTTAGGAGTCTTTTTAACGCATGTGCTATGTGATGTGGAATATAAGTGTGCAGATTCAACTTGATTGCATTTTATCCCTTCGCAACATGTATACGCTGGGCGGAGCCTTTCTGTCTGATCCTACTGTGCCACGCTAACAGAGGCACCCATCCAAATAAAAAAGTGCATCGAGATATTATAGTTTCTGACGCTGTCTATTCAAATCGGTCAAGTGTTCAGTTTCAATCACTACATCGAAGACACGTCGTGTTACAGCTTATCATTTCTTCATAGCGCCGCATACCCACTAAAGGTGAATTCAGACCTTTTTGGACCGTTGGTACGTTTCCGAAATACGACTGGCATTTATGATAACTCGGGCGCGAACAAAAACTATATTCTTCTCACGCTAGCAGCGATACCCCACGGGCACAGCCTCAAGTTGGGTCGGGGGGGGGGGCCGTCGCGCAGAGACTGAGATACAACGCAGCAGAAATATACGTTTTCACCTAAATTCCATTAGGTGAAATATAGCGTATTTACTTTGAGTAAAACGACTGTATTTCCCTCTCAAAAACGCCAAACCTCTCTTAAGCGATTCTTCCGAGACACCACAACGTTGACGACCCTTATCCAGAGCGTCATTCGCCCCCCATTCTCCCAGTGCTTAGAAATGAACGCCGATACATTTCAGATGCTTTATTTCCACGAATTTACAGAGCAAACGCAACGCATACTCATTCCCAGCGAGGGCCGAGACCTCACCCGAAACCACCTGCGTGGCTTCTACTTACTCTGATACTTCATATATGTAACCGAGGTTAATATCCGTTTTATGGGAACGCACCGGCGTCGAATCCTTCAGATCTGACAGCATTACGTCACCACATTACTGGTACTTATGCCGACCAATGCACGCCGACGCAGCCTCCTAACCGGCTTGCACGCACACGTCCTCACACGGGGGAGTGGCTGGGTGCAGGGCCGTTCACAGTGGTGCATCTTCAACAGTGGGGCTCGGAAACGGGCGTGCTTTCAGGATTGATGACCGTTATCGACAAGGACAGTCGAGCGAGTGGACCTAGGGCGACAGCAGCGAAGACGAACACGGGAAGACAGCACGACAGGGATGGAGGTGAAGGACATGTGCAAGGGATGCAGGACACGATTCCAAACTCCCAATAGAACTGCTGGAGAAGAGGCCTATCTTTGGTGACGGAGGACCAGCGGAGGCCGACTGGACTCTCGTGAGGACCACATCACGGATCAGTCTGGACTGACACAGAGAAGCATCGAGCGTTCAGACCTGGGCGACCGTTCCCACCAGTTCACCTTGTTGTCCGCAGGAAGCGGTCCAACCAGTACCGGACGACATTAGACATTCACACACTAACGACAGGCCGCTGAGGATAGGTGAGGTGGCGGACTGAGCACATCGGATCGCGTCGAGCTCGACTCTACGGCTGGTACTGCACCGGTGCGCCGCACAACACCCAACGGCGATAGACTCACGTAACCGGCAACACTCGTCCCCAAGTACATCGGAATAAAGATCTGGGATAACGCAACAACACTCACTCACGCCTCCACAAGTCTCCCTGGTGCCGAGACCCAGCGCCATCTATGTGATCTGGCGCGTGGCACTATCGGTCCCGCCGCCCTCATTGGCAGCGCTGGGGGCACGGCCTGACGAGCCCTCCAACCTGTCCACAGAGGCTGGCGCCGAGCAGACGGGCCCTGAGGCGGTCCAGTCGGACCCATTCGCGCGTGCGCTCTACACTCAACGGGCGTGCGCTCTACACCTGTCCATAGATTCTGCGGCCCCGGAGCGTCAGCGGAAAGACGACGAGTTGGGCGGCGAAGCCATCTAGCGATTTAGTGGCACCAGCACCTGGACGTAGGTGACTGGGAAGTAGCCAGTGCGGCCGTCCAGGGTGCCCTCCAGCCAGTTCTCGTCGATCTGCTGCGTCAGCGCGATAGTGTCGCCCTCCTGCCAGCACGGGGCACAGCCGGGGTACTGACGGCTCCACAGCCCACTCACCGGGTACAGTACCAAGGTGCACCCACAGGCCTACAAACTCGCCCCTCCCTCTGTCACTGGCGTGGATCAATAAAAAAGCTGGGCAGTTTTAGTACGGTTTTGATGTTGCCAGATTTTTCTTTGATGCTACAAGATGAGGTGAGGACCGAGGAGTTGGCCGGACGGCTGTTCAAAGGAGTTCGAGGACGTATGTCCACAGTTGCTGATCGCAGCACGTGGAACCGGTCATGGTCGGTTTTCACAAGTTCCCGATCCGGATAGGATGCGAACAGGGAAGATAGATACAGATACAGTGCGCATGACAATGTTCATACTCAAGTCTATGTACGAGCGCGCTAAACCAGCGCACCGTGACTATCCTGGAAAACAGAACAAGTCCTTGGACTGCATTTACATGCTTTCATCCTAACTCTATATAAAAGTGGAGACAAGGAGAAAGTTGAAACAGAGCATCTAGAAGCACGAAGGCAAGAACGCAAGACTTATAAGAAGGTATTCAGATTTTCGGCAGAATATTATGCTGTAGAACAAGCACGGGTCTAGACCAAAGACTGCCCGCTGAGCAGCAGTGGGCACTGCAGTGATATTACCGAGGCTCGAGGGATTACAGTGCTAATACAAATCGCCTAAAGAAATTCCAGACAGACCATAGGCGTCATCAAGGGTCGCATTAGACAGCACAGGAGTTCAAACGACACTGGCAGTTACGGTATCCATGAAACAAATATGCATTGCAAATGTGAGGAGCCAAAATAGAACCCCGGTGTGCGACCTGGGCTAACGCCCCTCCGGCGCAGGAGAGCCGCATGAAAATGTGCTGAAAGCAAACCATAGCCCTGTTCCAGCTGTCAGCACAGTTTTGTCAACACCAATCAGCGGGCCGCGTTGCGCCTACGTCACAGGATTGTAGCCTCTTCCCGGGAACTAGTTCTAGAGGTTTTACGGGCTGATGGCCTGCCGTTTGTGCTGATGAAAAACAGTACGTGCACAAAGTGGCAGTCTAATATTTTTAATGGTATAAAGATTTAAGTTCCCTTTGCTTAGCACAAACAAGAGGCGATTATGGCGCTGATGTTTCTTTTCTGGAGGAGAGGTTAGAGGCCCTGCCGACAAAATTGTGCTGACAGCTGGAACAGGGCTCATATTTACTTCTCAATGTATCTCTTCATAAGCCTGAAGGTCAGTGTTATCATGCTTTTCTTTGAAATTACTAATAAAAAGCTCGTGGTCAATCCCGGATTCGAGCCGGTCACCCCTGATCACGAGACAGGGCCTCTAACCACTAGACCACTGCGCCACACTGTACTGCCTCCCACTACCCTACACCTGTGACCCGTCAGGAGGCCACTGGCCGGTATCACTCAACGATGCGTGGCGCCGGGTGCTGTGTTCCTACAGAAAAGGCATGATATAAGGTTGCTTCTAGAAGACGAACCAAACATTATTTTGGCCTGGAATTACTTGTATCGGCGACCCAGGACCCTAAGCTAGCTGCATGCCAAATTTCATCCACTTCCATTAAGGTTAAGGACCTGAAAGCATGGTGAGAAACAAAGATGTTCCGAGAAATTTAGCACCTTAAAAAACATTTACGAACTAATTACTCGGAAGCCATTAGAGATAGGTGGGTGGTATAAGAGAGTGAAATGACCGCGAGTAACTTTCCTATTCAGCCATGTCAATTGAGTTTGTGAGTGATATGGGCTCGGAACGAGGAAGCTGCAAATAAAAGTTTTTACTCAAATTCTATTTATGCCTATAAACAAAGAATTTCAATAGCCCAATTTCCACCTCCAAATATTGTTAGGCGGACGCAATGTTCTGTTCTTATCTGAAATGAAAACTCAAATCAGTCCATAAGATTGCGAGATATTAACGTTGGAATGAAATGAGCGAAAATGCAGTCTTCCGGAAGAACGGTAAAAACTAGGTGAAAGTTTTACGTTTTGCACTCAAAACTATACCTAAGCACAAGAAAATTGACCTAGCTACCCCTATGCAACTTTCTTTCAGCTAACTGAAGCGTGCCTTCTGACATTTCGAGCGTACAAGTTGGCCTTTAATTTTCCGTAGGTTTTTTCCTCGCGTGAGAAATACCGCATTTTCGCAAAATAAATAATGTCGGACCAGTTCAGAATTTTTTATGAGGTAGCCCTTGTTGCTTATTCAAAAGGAGGCAAATTCAAAGTTTGTCGCTTAATAAATAGAAATGAGAAAAATGAAAAATTGAAAATATTTGTTCCAAAATTTCTAAAAAACTATTCTAATTTAGATTCGGGACCTTAGTTTGGGCGTCTGGCGTAAAAGGGCTACCACCCTACACAGTTGCAAAGCCCTGGCATCACTGTCAGAACCGCCAAGCGGCCAGAATAACTCACTCTTGAGAAATCTCACTGGATTTCGTCGTGCCGTTTTGACTTCCATGGAGTCTAAGCCGTAGATTCCAGTTTTTACAAGCGTTAGGACACCGCAGTATTTTTGCTGTCTAGATATGTGAACATACGGCACAATTGTTCCAAAATCTGGGAAGACCTGTACCCGGGGCATTTCAAGACTCGATACGCGGTTGCTTTGGAAAGACGCTGAATAATTATTGACCTTAATAAGGTACATAAGCAATAATAATATTAGTAACAAGGTTGTACTCGTTGGTTTCTAGGAGGGGTGCGCTGATATCGCTAGCATTCCCGTCGCCTGAACCACCGGTCCCGGGTTCAAGTCCCCGTGGAGTCTCCGAAGAAGTCGATCTGGTCCCCCAAACCCTCCCAACAGTCTATATTGAATGATAAGTATTTTAATGGGTTTATAAAAGACACCCAGAACACAGACAGATAATTAAAAAGACGTGGAAAGTAGTCGAATGAGGCAAATTCCTCCAAAATTTCCCCGCCCCAGAATAACTTTCCATCCAGCCTCTGCAACTGAATTTCTGTCAATATCCCTAAGCAGAGGTCTAAAATCTCACCAACTCACCAACCCCAGTTTGGAGAAGATTTCGGGTATTCTGTGGAACGTAATGGCGAAATTCTTGAAAGCTGATTAACACTGTGCGTTCCCTCAAATAATTTGACGATATTTTTAACCCTCTGTGTATTCCATTTTTAATCTCCTCGGCCATCAGCACCCTCACTCTATGCATAACTGGAGTATTTGCATCACTTTTGGTGCCCAGCGGTCTTTGGTGCATAAAGCCGGGTAGAAGTTTGCACCTCTCTGGCGAAACAGTGTCAGAAGTGCCAGACGAATCTGTACGAATATGACACCAACTTTCCATGACTGGAATGCTGATGGAGAAGGGGTATTATACATTTTAACAGCTGTTTTACTCAAATTTGTTTTTACACTTCCTCCTAAAAAATAAGGAGGTATTTAGATTATATTGTTTTTTATGTGAACTCTGCCTGTATTTAAAAAAAGATAATAATATTTCACAAACTAGAGATGGTACTCTTCACCAGCTTCGCCAAATAGTGGCGAAAGACATTTAGGTTAGGATTGTATATTCTGTTTATTATTTATATTCAATAAAAATTAACTTAAGATATCCTGCGACTGTTTTCTTCTTTATGGTCAATGAGGGCTATTTTGTCAACATTGAACCCTAATGACTGTAAAAGTACTTGAATATGGTTGTATGTTTCTCTTTCTGATATCCTGCGGGAACTCTCGCACAGGCGCCATTTCCGGCTCGATATGTGCGGCGTTTTGGGCTGGTCGTGTTCATTCGGGTGTATTCGCATATGTTGTTGGATTTAATTTGTTTGGATTTTTAACCCATTCCAAGTGATTTCGTGCGTATCCCGAAATCTTGAAACTGAACGATCTGATTCAGCCCAGGGAAATAATTGTGCGAGCTGTTCGAGAATGGGCAGGAACAAAGAATCTTCGGTGCCCTACTCGAAGCAAAAAGTTCGCTGTGGTCATGTTAATGCTCGGACTCAACTTCCCTGTCCATACAACGGATCCCGCGACCATCTAGAGCAGCATACACGGTCCAAACACCCCGGACTGAAGAAGAAAGAAGCTGGCAGTACTCGAAGTGCAGATTTCTTCTTCCAGGTTGGTACCTACCTACTTTCTGATCTAACCTACCTGCACATGTTTTTTTTTGCTCCAGTTATTTGTGCTCTGTTGTTTGGTAAATGCCTCGGGGATCAATTTCCTAAATTTAGTGTGAGATATTTTGACAGCTGAAAATTGCATGCTTCTTCATTTTACTTAGGTGTGGTGTCTGAAAGGAAAATACCATTAATTGATGATTACATGTTATAAAAGAAGAGGAATATATGTTTATATAAGAGTTATGAGCTGCACATTCTTTATATGAACACAATTTCAAACATTATATCAAAATATTGATTTAAACACCTGGGTACCTGGTGCTTTTGATCATATAGCAGTGTCATGCATTCTGCCTAGCACAAGTACCTTCCTTTGTTACAGAAATAGGCAAATATTTGGAAGAGTTATTGGTAAAATCTATAGATTTTTAAATTTTGAAGCTGATATTTCCTCATTTTCATTCTGATATTCGGGTCTGTCCGTCTTATTTTCATGTGATATTTTGCCTAGGGTAAGAAAGTTTTTCCCATTTCTCCAGTGTTAAATAGGGAAAAATTTGGTCTGTGAATGACCCCACTCCAGGTAATTTTGCCTATGTGCCTAAGTTGAGGGTTAGCATGTGTATTTGGGGCAGCAACCACAAACACATGCTTCTGGAAAACTACTTTGAATGTTTTTAGGCTTTGGTTTTCTTTGAACTTTTTTGTTTGCTTTAAATTCCATGGAAAGCTGATATAAAAACTCATTGCTGAAGTCTCCAAAAACAGTTTGGGAAAATTTAATTCAAACAGTGTTTTTTCTTAGAAGGAATTTACATTGTGAGATCATTTATGCCTTTTGGCACTGTACAAGCGAAATATATTATCAGGTGCAGATCTACTGTGCAAAAGAAAAAAACTATCACCAATGCATTAGAGCTACATTTTTGTATTTGAATGGCAGAGATATTGCTGGACTGTGCTATCATGTGATTGATTTGTATTTGATGTAGATAAAAAATTTATTTTCTGTGTTGTATACACAAAACAATATAAATTGTTCATTCATTAGTAAGGTTTAAGTTGAGTCATAAGTCAAATATCATAAATAAGCATTATTCTGAGATTTGAGACTTTTACAGTCTCTCATTTAACGATGTATAGGATGTGTAGAAGAACTACCAGTTCATGTGCAGTAGTTATCTTCAAGCTGCTCAGTTTCATATCAAATGGTCTGGTGAAGTGTCAAAATTGTTAAGCTATCATATACTGAAATTGAGATACATGTGTTTCTGTTTAGTTGTCATGAAATCAACACTGGTTATGCACTTGAGATTTTAATGAAATGTCTCCCTTAATATTTTTATACTCCAAATTTGCAGCCCTCAAAAACTTAAATCATCCTCATTTTTGTACCAGTTTCTTTTATATATATATATCAAATGGTCTGGTGAAGTGTCAAAATTGTTAAGCTATCATGTACTGAAATTGAGATACATGTGTTTCTGTTTAGTTGTCATGAAATCAACACTGGTTATGTACTTGAGATTTTAATGAAATGTCTCCCTTAATATTTTTATACTAAAATTTGCAGCCGTCAAAAACTTAAATCATCCTCATTTTTGTACCAGTTTCTTTTTTCACTGCTGTTCTATGTGCTATGTGTTTTCCACTTGCTTTCACATATTGGTGCAAAAATTGTGTTAATGACATCAGTTGTTATCCTAATGATAACAAACTTTACAGAGTATTGAAATGACAAGATGTCAGAACAAAATTTAAATGTTGTAACAGAACCAGGTGGAACAGCTGGGCAGAATGCATGATTAAACCTCTTAATATTTATTGCAGTATTTGTAGCCATTGCTTTTTACCTCTAGAGGTGTTTATAATGAACTGAATTTAATTTTGTTTTCCGTTACCTTTCCACATCAATAGAAATTTTATTTGCAGGTGCCTTCTGAGGTTCAGGCTGCCACAGACAAGCCAAGCACTGCTGTCGACAAGTCCAGCAATGCCGTCGGCGAGCCCAGCGTTGCCATCGACGAGTCCAGTGCAGGCGTTGCTGCCGTCGACGATTCCAGCGTAGCCGTCCCCACCGTCGACGATCCCAGCGTAGCCGTCCCCACCGTCGACGATCCCAGTGTAGCCGACCCCACCGTCGACGAGCCCAGCTTAACCGCCCCTGTTGACGAGTTCAGCACAGACGTGCCTGCCGTCGACGAGCCCAGCGCAGCCGTCGCTGCCACTGACCAGCTCAGCGCAGCCGCCCCTGTCGACGATTACAGCACAGGCGTGCCTGCTGTGGACGATTCCAGCACAGACGTGTCTGCCGTCGACGGGCTGCAGACAGCCACCCAGGGTACAAAACAGAGCAAACAGCCTTTCCCTAGTGAATCATGCAGCTCTCTAGAACTGAAGGTGGATAAGCTCCTTGAGGAGCAGAAACAGTCTGGGGCTCTGCTGAAAAAGCTTCTTGAAGTGGTGATGCAGCTGGACACTGAAAGGAAAGAAAAGTCTGCTCAAGAGGAAGACAGATCCACCAGGTTGGTACTGTACCGATCTGGCCGTAGCATTGCCCACATGGAGGTGGCTACAAAATTTGAACTTGTGTCCCACCCGGCATATAATGTGCTCCATTGCAAGGTTTGCAATCCGAAGTTTGACCCAGAGGAGTATATTTCCAAAGGTCGTCCTACCACTGCTGGAGTGTACAGGTATGATTACAGTTTGGGCACAGCTTTTGATAACGATGAGACTCTTCCAGTCTCCTTCAAGAACCTTAGGACTGCCGCACAGGGTCATTTCGAAGGGCAAAAACACGCGGAGCAGGTTCGCAAAAAGGAAAAGCAGATTGCCCTGGAAAATGGGCGGTTCGACAAGAACCAGTGCGCTGCTGCTCGTTGCATCCGAACGGGCTACTACGTTTTGAAGAAATCTCTGCCTCATGCTGCGTATGAGGACTTGATCGTCTTGCAAAGTGAGAGCAAGAACGGGATGCGGATGGGTGACATAAATCACTCGGTTGGCTTTATGCCCACTCTCAGGACGCAAGTCCATGCTGTGATCCAGAGCAGTCTTGCTCGCTTCATCGCCACCCAGCCCTGTGTCTCGCTAGTCGTGGACAAAGTAACGCTTTGGAAGAGATCAGTCGACATCACCGCCATCCTCGCGGCTGTGCCTGACGTACCAGCAGGAGATGGCTCACGACCTCCGCAAATGGTGCAGTCGTTTGTCATCGCTCCACCAGTTGTGAAGGATGCCAGTGGCGATGCCTTAGCCGAGGAACTCGCTGGGTCTTTGGCATCGGTGGGTGTCACCAAGCAGGTACAACTGGCGAGCATTTGCACCGATGGACAGTACTTTCACTCCAAAGTGCCAGAGAAACTCCTCAACAAGCTGGAAGGCGAGGATTCCGGTGGGAGTGTCCAGCAGCCCTGCGTGCCAGCGCTGTGGGACCCGGCGCATTTGCTGAACCTTGCCGAAGAGGACGCCAGGAAGCAGCCTACCTGCAAATGGGTGAAGGAGACCATCACACTCGTGTCGTCTTATCACGATGCGCACTCGAGTGCGGCGATGGAGTTGGCCATACGATGGAATGGCCCGGACATGTCGTGTGCTGATAGTCTGCTACGCGCTGTCCAGAGTCGCTATCAAAACAAGTTTATCAGGAGTGGACAGCCCACAATTAGCAGCTCTCTCCATGGCACTCTGATATCGCGGCACTGCGCGCGGAAGTGCCCTCGAAGTGCACTGTTTGCAAAGTTCTAGATCCTCGAGAACCTGCCACAAGAATCGCCACAGAGCATGATTGAAAAAAGTTACATGGTGGTTTAGGAGTGGGTAGTGCATCTTTATTTTCCATTGAAACTAAATGTGATAATTCATTGTCCATAGTTTTCAGTCCATCGTGGACCTTCGCTTTTTTCTGTCCCTCCGCCGAAATTGAATCTCCTGAAGAGCTGCTCATGAGACACAAAGCCGTTAGTTTTATTTTAGGTTATGCTGCTTGATCAGTTTTTGCGCGATTTCGGTTTTGGTTCTACGGATTGAATCACTGTTATTTCGTCAGCTAACGAACAGCTGACCTTGCATTTGATCCCCCATTTGTTTACATAAATATTTTCCAGTTGCCATCATACCATTTATGAAGGACCAGGGAACGCGATGTGAGGGCGTTGTGTTAATCTATATAATTATACACAAATTGGTCTTTTCAAAATTGAAAAGATGAACGTGACATTTTTTGATTGCTGAACGGTACATCACTTATCTGTTCACACTAGAGGTGGGAGTTTCAGGCAATTTTGCAGGCCCGGGCCCGGGCCCGGCCGGCTGCTGATTTTAGAAGCCCGTCACAAGCCCGGTTTGTGGAAGAAATGGATTATCAAGCCCGGGAAGGCCCGGTATCATGGAAAACCATTAACGACTATATACAAAATTTATTTACTTTAAAGCTGTTTCAAATATATGTTTTAAGCCAATTTATCCTGTAAAAAGTTTTGGTTTCACCCAAAACCATATAAAAAAGGTGCATGTAACATCAGTAGCCTCAGCCATCTTAATAATTCAGCAGAAAATTATACTGAAAAACACAGTATGAAACATGGCTTGCTTATGATGCAAGCTTACTTCAGGTAATGACCAGCATCACCTTATAAAAACAAAGGGTATTTTAGATAGAGGTATGGACATGGCAGCTATAAGAATCAGGATGAAATAAGTCCACTCATGTCAGACATTTCCTCCATCTTTGCACTTTTATAAATCATTATATGCTGGCACGAGCCTCACAATTGAGTTCCAATAATGTTTATAAATAGAGGAGAGAGCAGTGACAAGTTTTCAGCTAAAACTTTTCAGAATATCATGGCGGAATGGCTGTGAAGGAACCAAAACTCCTTCACATTGTCCCTCAATTGATACATGTGAACATTTTCTTTTAGTATAGTCACTAAACAGCTTGGAAGATAGTTAAAAGAATGTTCTGCTTGGGTCAGCCCGGTCTGCAAAGTAGGTAAGCCAACAGGCCAACATGAACAAGGCCCATCAGCCATATACAATTATCAAACCACCAGCCATAAAGAACTATCTTGATAAGGAACCACTAGTTTTCCACAGGTTCGCACCAAACATTGAATAAAAATATTGCACCAATCTCCACCAAAAAGTAAATCTGACACAAAAACAACTCAATCCCATCCACATCACCATTTGGGCTTGAACACTATTTCTGTTTGCTTTGTTGTATTTGACGGGCTTGCGCTTAGTAGGTATCTGAAGCGCCGTGCTTGTCTACATTAGAGCAATCATTTATGAAAACATTTTTCACCAAAATTTACCAGAATAGTAAGTTTATTTCAGCGAAAATATTTCAAGACTTTTGAAAATATATTTTAAAATTTCACAGATTTAAAAAATAAGCACAAAGTGTGTGGTGCATTTGATACTGTACACGTTTATTACACACGTACACATCAAAATGCGAAGATTTCTTTTGTTCCTGAGAATAGGCCACTTTTTGTGCACTTGTTTGTGGACTTCTTATTCAAAGGGTCTAACTTTCACAGGGTAGAACCTATGAACGTTAGACCCTTTGATCAGTGGACCTTCTGATGTAATCCTTTTGAACCGCGAGATGTGATCCACCTACTGCGATAATACCGGAAATATCTCCACAAGGAAAATGCAACACATAATGTCAAGTATATTCATGTTTTGGTGTAATTTCAAAGGTTCCTTCTAAGGCTGACTGCTCTCCCCAGTATCTGGGGGCGCGGTAGTGGAGTGGTCAGCGTAGCTGTCTGCCACGCAGCCGACCCGGGTTCAAGGCCCGGCGGCTTCCCTGAACAAGGAGCAAGCTGGCTCCCGAGAACCCTTCCAACAGGGTAAGAGTTGGCGACGCCATATGACCCTGGCAGTTGGTGCGTCGATAAGCCCCAAAAATCATCATCTCCCCAGTATCTCCCCACAACTGACTAATTTATAGGTTTTGAAGTACTTCGATCAAAAACATGTTTTCTTTGTGGCTATTTCCTTGCTTATACTAGCCCTTTCTGAGTGGATTTTGCATCTTTTGGGCAATGAAAGAGCAAGATGAAGCTGTGGAAGGATCAAACTTATCAACATTTGTTCTTGCAGCTAGAGTTACCAGGCCAATTTGACAATTATGGGCTCCCACTAGATAGTTTGTACCTGACATATTTACTTCACCATTTTTCGTAGAGGACATGGGAATGGCTCCATAGATAACATTTTCTTTTTACCTGGAGCAGAAAGCTTCTCGAAAGAATTTTCTAGCTAGAGCTAGGTGTTAATATCAATATGTTAGCAGCAAATTGGTTAAATGACTTCCTTTGAAATGGTATACTGACAATATGGAAGTAACAAATATGCTATCAGAATTTATATTTTGTTCACCCATATATGACTTGAAAATTTTTAAAGTAATTAGGATATTCATAAGATGACAGTACGGCATGGATGTGTGCAACTGTAGGCATTATTCAATATTTGATTTTAAATATTAATTCAGGTTTAAGTAACTTGCTTTTGACCCTGGCATGAGTAACAGATAGAAAGCTAGAGCTTCATGCTTTTACATTCCTGATGTATGTCTAAAAGTCTCAAAATTAATTGTAAATGCATTTTCAAAAGCTGCTGGTGCATGAATAAGATTATGTTTCAGTGGAAAAAACTAGGTCTGTACTGAAAAAGGCTTATTTAACTTACAGAAAATTGACTTGAAGTCCCAGTTTAGTTGAAGCCCGGAATGAGCCTGGGTGAAGCCCGTTATCAGCCCGACATTGGCTTAAATCAGGCCTTCAGGCCCGGTCAAAGCCCGCGGGCCTGGGCCGGGCTTTTGCCCCGGGCCCCCGGGCCTAGAAAGTCCCACCTCTAGTTCACACCTAGGTGCTACTGGCATTGATGGTTGTAAAAGTATTGACTCCTCGCTAAAATGTACTGGCTCCTTGAGAGCGCCAGCCTTTGGAGCCTTCCTGCGTGTTGAGGGTTCTTTTTGGTTTAAATTCCCATTACTAAGCGTTGTCACTCCTTTTAAGGCTGGAAAATGTTCCTCCCGCGATGAGGATATGCTTTGCCAGCTTAAGCCGGACCTGGAGGGAACCGGGCCACTTCCTAACCAGACCTTGCGTCGCTATTAATAAAAATATCCCGGATCATGGAGGTGCCCAACCCTGCGATGTCGTGCTCCCTGGTTGAAGGGACTGTCTTTTATTTTATGGTGAATTTGTTTTCATTGTTGCGGCCAGTGGGGCACGTATTTATTTTTAATTGTCCATATTTGTGTAGTGCCAAGAACGAGTGTTCAAAAGAGGCTGTGCCGGCCTCGTTGCCACTCAGGCCTGCCTAACCCACTATCATAAGATAGTGGATGTGGTACCCTCATCCGGCGATCATGCGTAAGTAGGGCCCATACCCGTTTCATCACAATTTATTTGGATCTGGCTTGCTCCCGGGGTCGTTCAGATGGCCACTTTGCTGTCACTCATGAGGTAGATTCTTGATGGCTGGGGGCAGGTCTCCGGTGATTTTTCTTGTTACGTCAGCTCGATTTATAATGGCTGGGCCCTGGCGCCTACATGTTGCTTTTACTGAGACCAAGGCATTTAGATGCCACTGTCGCGTCATTCAGTCTCAGTACCCCGGCCCCGCTGTTTTACAAGCCGTGCCTCGTTGCTCTGTCGATCCAAGCCGTTATATTTCTTAGTAGAGGTCACCCAGGGTAGGTTTCGCCGCCGCGCCGCTCCGGCGCATCTGTGCGCCGCGTGGCTTTCTTGAGGGCCTTCGAGACCGTGATTTCTCTGTGATGTCACCTACTGATGTGATGCTACTCTGTGGTGTCACCGGTCCCGCCGGAACATCCCGCAGACCTCTTGTTTAAAGCCGTCTGCGTATCTTACGGAAACAAGCCCTCGTTTTTTTCATATATTTATTTTATATTTTTGGCGACTGGCTGTCTTCGTCCTCTGCCTCCGTTCGATATCTTGTAAATGGGATCCAAGCGCTTCTCACTCTAAGCACTAATCATGGCTAGATGTCGTTTTTTCATTATGATTTTAACAGGGTCGAAGTTACAGGCCTGCATCGACGACGAGTACTTCTTTCGAGGACGAGTTTAAACGGTGGTTTTAGTACATCCGAAATTATGCTCCTCAAACCGAGAGTAGGGTTTTGGCCACCCGCTCTCTCCATGGCTTATTGGGTAGGAAATGTAATTTTGATGATGCTCCTATTGCCCCGCTCACCTCCATGGGCAGCTCCACCCCTTTATTTGAAGGCGTTCGAGGGCTTTCGAGTTGCAACAATGAGCTTAGGACCTTAATAAATATGACAGTTCGGGTTATGTCCCATGGTCGTAGAAGAGCTCTTAAATACTTCGGCACGCCAAATGTCTGAGGCTTTCAACGCTTTGGAAATTTCAAGTTCCCGTGGGTCATAAGGAAATACAAACAAATTCATATTTAGTGATACCAATGAAAAATTAGCGCGTGATAGCAATGGGGGGGGTCCTGGAAAAATGACGAACACACCAGGACCAGATGTAGGTACTGAACTGTGTCGTCCGCGATTATTAGTCGAACACATTTCACTCTATTCCTCTCAGCGTTTGCCATGCCCTTTTCCGGAACTGTATCCATGTTGCTCATTATCCTTGCTTAGTCCATTCAAATGCATGGAAAGCGCGACTGCGTGCAGTGTTGGCGTGGAGAATCCGTGCCTAAGCGGTCCAGGATTCCTGACATTGATGACTTATTATTGTATGCTTCAATTTGCGCATTGTCATGGCTCTTACCGGCTTGCATATGTGGGCAACATTTTTATTCACTTCGAATTGAGAAAAGTCGAAGTCGCTCATTCTCTTGCCAACAGACGTGTGCACTTGTGCGATGTCGCAGAATACTGAATTGTGAACTGGTGCGGCGGAATAGGAATCATGCGAAATGATTCGCACGATCAGTGTCTGATATCAAAAGCAGTTCATTTGTTGCCTTGATCAACTGCTTACGTGTGCTGACTCAAATATTTATAATGAATGGTTTGACACCGGGAATGTTTTATGCCGAGCAGACCTCGGGAAGATTTAATATATGTCTTAAGTGATACTTTTTTTGATCCCAAAAATCCCGGAAAGTAGTTTTAAATATTGCCGTATGACCCAAAAATATCACAGTGGGTTTCGTAGAACATAGCTTCCTACCAGTACCATTCCCGAATGATTTTGGGAAATGGCGAAACTTTGGAGGTTCGTCGAAAGTTTGGAGAAACTTTTGTACTTTTTAGACCTCTGTCCCTAAGCGTCTTGAGACATTTGAAACCAAAAGGACGCAATTAACAAAATCCATCACACATATTTCAACGAAAATCCTAGACCACAGAAGCTACAGAAAACAAGCAGCTCAGATTTGTAAAATACATATGATTTTTCAGAACTGGCGTCCAGTTTAATCATTCAAATCAACATCAACCATGCCTAGACTCTAACAGCATACAAATCAGGGAAACATTCCATTCAAATAGAGGTCCAAACAAAATGAAAAATCGAGTCTGATTACAAGCTGTCTGCACCACACTTCGGATCCAATCGCTCTGTGAAGTTAAACAAAATATAGCGAAATCATCCGCCCGAGATAGGATATGACCCCACACACAGGACGCCGCACAAGGAAGGCTCTCCGTGCCTGACTAAGTCAATGACAAACCGCCCACATGATAGTCATGTGCTCAGCTTTCACGGACACTTCAAGGCCATTTCTAAGTAACACCATTGAGAATCTCCTGTCTGCTAAGCTGCCAAGCACAGTCTGATGAGGCTCCTATCCTTGACGGTGCCTGTCTTGACAACATAATGCACCGACATGTATCGAATTTTGCACAACATGTTTATATTTCCTATATCTGATCTGATTTGCGTAGAGCCCGGCAATAATCTCAGACCACATTATTAAACCGCGCCCCATCGGGGGTCTGGTGCCACCTTCGCCCCACCGGCACCGGGGGGTCCATCGATGGCCCCCTCTAACCCCGAAAATATGGGGGTTAGCGCAAATCTGCAAAGTGCATTAGAAAGCTCGCGTGAATTCAGTAAGAAAATACTTCACATTTTTAAGCGCTCAGGTCAATTTTTTGACCTCCAGAGGTCAAGTTAGGCTATTTTCACTCAAATATGCAATGCTTAAGCAAATTGGGTATAACTTTTATGCCATTAGAGCTATTGAAAACTGGTAAAACACATTTGATAGGAATATGACAGACCTTTTTCTGTTATGCGGAACGTTATGACCTCCACCAGTGGTTTGACCTCCAGAGGTCACCTCGTGACCTAATATGACCTGAGGTCACGAAAGGTCAGAAAGTGACCATGCCGTACATCAAATGAAAGTCAGTAACGAGACGTACACGAAGGTATTTGATTCAGCGCTCTAGCTTAATTAGGTCAAAAGTTATTTTCAAAATACTGTTTTTGACCCCTGGTGACCTTGGATGAACTTGGAGAGGTCGAAGGGCAAATATTGCTCCTGGGATCCGTGAAAGGGTGTCCAAGAACGCTTTTCTGAGCAAGCCGACTATTTTCAATCGTTTTTGTGAATTTTAGATCATAAGACAGCTTTTCCCCATGCTTTTTCAATGGGAGAGGTCATTTAGTGACCTGACCTCAGGTCACGAAATCGAAAAATCCCGGATAAACACCTTGTAGATCCTGGATGGGTCATGAAGTGTAGGAAGTTTCAAAGCGATCGACTAAGAAATGTAGCTCTTATAGAGCTCAAAAGTTGATGTGAGGTGATCTTGGTTGACCTCGCCTGGTGACTTGACCTTGAATGACCCGGGGTAAAAATTTCAGTAATGGTGGGAAAATGATGGGGTGAGAGGTAGAGCCCTAAACCGCGGTGCTGCACCTCGTTGTTTTTCTGCTATCCCGGAAAAACCTTAGGGGGGCCATCGATGCCCCCGTGGGGTAAGGGTTAACACATTATTTCTTCGTCTTCCAAATCGTCTTCATCTACAGACCTCATTATTGTATCTATTACAGCATTTGACCACTGACCAAACAGGGGAGTCTACCTGCCATTCAGTGATGATATGGTTACCTCCCTTGTTTAGCTGCGGAACTGGGTGGGCCTTACCTTGAATCCCAGTTCGCCGGCGTTTTCCGGCTCGAAGTCGAACAGCGCCTGTGCGCAGGGACTCTGCACATTGGGTGTGCGTGCTGGTGACCGCATCGGCGAAGGCAGTGGCGACGCTGCCGACGGTGGAAGGGGTCAGACACTCCCCATCGCTGACGACGGGAAGGGGCAGATGCCAGCCGACAAGGGTCAGACACTAGCCACCGCTGACGACGGAAAGGGGCAGATACCAGCCGACAAGGGTCAGACACTAGCCACCGCTGACGACGGGAAGGGGCAGATACCAGCCGACAAGGGTCAGACACTAGCCATCGCTGACGACGGGAAGGTGCAGATGCCAGCCGACAAGGGTCAGACACTAGCCACCGCTGACGACGGGAAGGGGCAGATACCAGCCGACAAGGGTCAGACACTAGCCATCGCTGACGACGGGAAGGGGCAGATACCAGCCGACAAGGGTCAGACACTAGCCACCGCTGACGACGGGAAGGGGCAGATACCAGCCGACAAGGGTCAGACACTAGCCATCGCTGACGGCGGGAAGGGGCAGATACCAGCCGACAAGGGTCAGACACTAGCCATCGCTGACGCCGGGAAAGTGCAGATTCTGCCCCCCACGGACCATCGCTGACGACGGGGCGGGGCAGGTGCTAGTTGACGAGGGTACACATGTGGCGACGCGGCCGACGGGATAGGTCAGGATAGGTTAACACCTAGGTGTCAAAAATCGTCTGTGCAAGCTTGCCAGATGACAGTGTGTTTTTATTTCGCCAATACATTTGCGTCCCAAATTTGGCTTTCGTACATTGTGTTTGTTCCCCCTTCTTCCCCCCGTCGCCAAGGTCCCACGACGCTACCCATGGGGCTGAAAAATTCAATAGTACAGAATAGTATATCATATCAGCTTTAAGGTTTTTCGGGATTTGGTTTCTGGTAATGTATATAAAACAAGATAAGGAATCGTCCAATATATTCGAAATATTCGATAAATAACTTTTTAAACGTTGAAAGGCTTTAAAGTGCTGCGGCGAAGAGTATGATGATAAGTTGATAAGGTGTTGACTGGCCTGTCTCCTCGAATCCGGAAATGTAAAAAACACTGAAAATTATATATTCAAGCACAGCAATTCATCAGAATCATGTAGTAAATATGAATATAAAAAATTACCGGTCATAGTGTAGCCAGACCTCGAATTGAGCTTCACACAAATGCCTTTTAGAATAAAAAATTGGATGTCGTGACAGCAACGATCTTGGTACCTCTAACCTAAGAGTAATGCCGACAATAAAACAAAACTAGACCAGTATTTGTGTGACATACTTTTCTATTATTCAGCCAAACGCTAGCTTTTCATTAACAATGAAAAATTCGCTGAAGTATCTGAATCGGTTATTTGTATATTTCTGTTCTTATTATTATTTTTATTTTATTTTTTTAGTTGACCGCAGCTAAAATGCTAGCAATAACTACTTATTTAGCACTAGTACACGTGATACTAGGTCGGTGTAATGACTGCATTTATTTAATTAAGATTGTAATTAGTGGTCAGGGTCAACTTATCCCTCAACACAATCCATTGCGTAATATTACTTAATACGGTTTGTAATTGATAAACCCTTTTCACAGCCTGCACCTCTGGCCCAACGTTAAGCCTCCAATGAGTATACGTCTGGCTGCAAAAAAACATTACCAATTTTTACATTATATGGGCTTATTTAACAACCTTTCCCCATAGTATGTACCCCTTAAACAAATACATCTCTCATAGCTAGTTAATGTGATCAATCATTGGTAAATACTTTTCCTCAGCCTGTACCTCTGGCCTAACGTTAAGCGTCGAATGAGTATACGTCTGGCTGCAGAAAAGTATCATCAATAATTATTTGCATATTTCAAAACCCCAACCCCAGTACGTACCCCTAAAATCAATCCATCTCTGTGCGCTAGTTGATCTGATCAATCATTAACAAACCCCTTTCCCCAGCCGGCACCTCTGGCCCAACGTTAAAGGGAGATACACGAAAAAATATATTGGCTATATCAAAAGGTTACAAAAAGTTTCAGAAGTCCTATTCTCATTTTTGCGAATTCGGCCTGCAAATGCCTTAAATTGCTCTCAAAGTCAACATTTCTAGACGACTTTACGGGTACACCTCATATCGATGTATATGACGTACACACGGCTAAGGCTATCAATTTCTCTAAGAATTCGGTCATATCTATCCTAAACAGTGATGTAGAACTGTGGACTACTACAGAAAAAAATACTTTAGAAAACAACATTCCAAAACTCTTTTGAAACAGAAATATAGGGCTTAAAAGAAATCACAATTAACCAATCAGAAGTCTAGGAATTCTCAAACCGGGGTCACGTGACCTATCTGACGCAAAAGTTTTGTCAACCTGGGGCCGAAGCAGAAAATGACTCAAGACCTGAGGTACGAAACCGCTGAAGATTTGAGTATTATCTTTTTTCCGTTTCTAGGGCAAACTAATTCATTTTGTAGTTTTTAGAAGTTGTTTAAAATCAATTCAAATACAAATACTGGAGAACAGACATTTGTATTACAAAAAACATTACTTTTCAACTTTAAATAGTTTTCGAAAAGTAAGTGATGGGTATGGGCATGGGTAAGTGATGGGCGTTTTATTAAAAATGTTAACCTATTTCGATAATAAGTAAATGGCCTCCCAAAATTTTGCCGAAGATGCAAAAATAATTGATAGTTTCGTTATCAGGATTTTTCAAATAGCAAGAAACCACAATAATAATTTTTTCGCGTATCTCCCTTTAAGCGTCGAATGAGTATATATCTGGCTGCAGAAAAGCATCATCAATGATAAATTACCTAAAAAATAAAAACAATACCTGAGCCGTACCTTTGACCTAAGCCCATCACCTCTGACTAGTTAAACTAATTCAACAAGTACAGCCATTTTCTCCAGCCTCTAAATCTGGCCCAAAGTTAAACGTCAAATGCATATACGTCTAGCATCAAAAGCATCATCAATAATGTATGGATGTCCTACCCCAGAACACATTCTTACTCTGGTCCCTCCGTTACCTCTTAAAGTTATTGTTAGCATTTTAGCTGCGGTAAAAAAAGAACAGAAATATACAAATAACCGATTAAGATACTTTAGCGAATTTTTCATCGTTAATGAAAAGCTAGAGTTTGGCTGAATAATAGAAAAGTCTGTCACACAAATACTGATCTAGTTTTGTTGTATTGTCGGCATTACTCTTACGTTAGAGGTACCAAGATCGTTGTTGTCACGACATCTAATTTTTCATTATAAAAGGCATTTGTATGAAGCTCAATTCGAGGTCTGGCTACACTTTGACCGATAATTTTTATATTTACTACATGCTTCTGATGAAAGGCTGTGCCCGAATATATAATCTTCAGTGTTCTTTACATTTCCGGATTGGGGGGACAAGCCAGTGAACACCTTAAATAACTTTTTACATACATTTCCAGAAACTAAATCCAGAAAAACCTTAAAGCTAATATATTACTTCTGGAAAAAATGACTTTAAAGTCATACAGAATAGTATATCATTCATTTCCATAGTATAGACTTGGAAGAGGTCGCATCTGAAGTGACCGTCGCGTACACCACAGACTGCAATTCCAAATGGTCCCAAACTTTAAATTGGTTTTACGACCATTTTTTTACCGACAAAATTCACACGGAAAGTCCCTTGGGTTGTTTAAGAGCTATAAAAATGAGTTTTTAAATCGAAAACATTTGCGCAATGCTAATGTTTGGCCTCCACGATAGCTTTCAAATAGGGCTTCTTTTTCGAATGTGAACTTATGACTAATAACGAGGGCATTAACCCTTTGGGGCGAGAGGAAACGAGCCTTAACAGATCGAAACCAAATTTGGCGCACTCATTTCTTGCGCAAGGGCATCAAGTAGCAAGCGGAAACAGACAGAACGTTCGGTTTGGAACATCCTAGTCAAAACCGGCGGTGAGCACGCAAAGCCGGGAACGGATCTAGACCCCCCCTTCCCGCGCAGGATGTATGAGGGAGTAAACACACCACTGGCTGATTTCGTTTTCTTTTAACTAAAATGAGGTCCACGACATCCGTTTTTCCAGGGCAGTTGGTGTGATTCACATAGTTGCAACATACCTCACATGCAGAAAAACGAACTGTTTATCTGACAGGCGTGCCTTGGTTTGGCCTCCTCTTGTGAAGGGTGTTTTAACGTCAACAGTGCCTGGCGGATATCAACTGACAGTCGCCATAATGGAAGGCCAAGCAAACAGCAGTCGGTGTGCGGAGTCGCAGGCAGCCTGCGACGCGGGCCACACTCTGTCTGCTACGCACCGACCGGCAGCCGTTCTCAACCGGGTCCTGGGTAGTGTACGCCGTGGCTGCGATATCGGAATTGAGACCGATCCACATATCAACTGGATCGGATAAGCCAAGGAATTCGGGTATTTTTCGATTTGGGTATGGGTTTGAACGGCAGCATGTCGGTAATTTAGCAAGGATTTTTGGATGTGTCGGATTTGGATTTATTACCGTGGTAAACAGACTGTCCGTGGATCTGTCAAGGAAACTACGGACGCGGACAGCACTGGATCTGAATTTTCGTGGCCACGGCCAACTCTGGCCCTGGGCCCAATCAGCAGTGACGGAGCTGTCGGCGCCACACGCTGAGCCCGACCACACCGCTGATCCGCCGTCAGTCGCCGCCACACTTCCTGAACGCTTCACAACAGCTCCCACTTCCGCCCACCGTTCAGGCAGCAGTTAGCTTCTTATTACCCATTCAACCGCGACCAAGTTCCACCGGTACGTGTGTTTCAACGAACCATTACCGGGAACCAGGATGGAAAAGCCAAGGCTGACGTTGGCCTCGCCTCCACCGCAAAAAGCGTCCGCTCCGCGGTTGTTTCGGTGCGTTTGCGGCAGTGTCAGCGGCAACAGCGCCAATGAGAGATGAACGGCGCGTTAAATCTCGCCTTCCGGCGATAAGTGGAAAGGTCACTCCACGAGACCTGAACACTTAATAACAGCCCGCTTGTGGCCTGGTAAACTATACTGCAACACATGCTACAAATAAGAAATGGATAATGGTGATGAAAGGCCACAATTAGCGGGATGAAACAGCCGTGACTCAGACACTTTTTATTCTTCGATAGCTCTGAAATGTATCGTCGGCTGAATCAGAAAGGAAACGTATCTTTGGAAAAAACCTTATCCATGCCCAATTAGAACCCAAATCCCGCAAAGTGAGTGAGTTAAGTGTGAGCTCGAGCAAACCAATCAGACACAGCCTGTCTGGTTCCGGAACTGAGCGCACGCAGGGAAACCCAGACTGGTGTTTTTTTTCATTAGTCGCAGTAAGCTCCTGTTGTTTCCAGCATGCTCTGTATTTACCCAAACGCCTCTACAACATTTCCCCAGCGAATTGCTAGGCTTCGCAAAAGCCCTGATTTTGCATCTACATACATACGTTTATTTCCACAAAAGACAACACAAAAGTCAACATATACAACGATTGGTGCAAAAATGCCGAGGCATTTAAATCGGGGTACCTCTCGCTCATTCACAGTCGAAGGCCCGATATATACAGCCATCGGAAGCAGGGCCGCCACTCCAACCCGCTATATATACTAGTTACGGGAGACAACGCTGACGCGCTTTGCTGAGAATTTCGTTAAAATTTTCTACTGCTTCTGGCCAAGTTTTGTGCTTCGTGAGTCACAACCCTGTCTATTCCTTATGGTATTTTATGTCCATGAAACAGAATTTCTAGTTTTTAGGAGCTATTCAAGGTTCTGAAATTCCTTCCAATGATATCGGTAATATTTCCGAAGAGGACCTCCTATTGCGCGGCGTACTCGGCCCATATCAAGAGAAAATGTTGGGTGTCCTCACTCCTATCTCCGCATTCACAAAACGGTGTAGAAGATTTTTGGACCTGGAATGCAAGCGCTCAAGTTTTGACATACCTGACCTCAGCTGGGTCATTAAGGAGTTTTCTTTTTTTGTCGTACAAATAATATTTGGGAGGCTTTGATGTGCAGAAGTGTTCATCCACTGACTTTTAAATGATAAATACAAATTAAGTTGTCTGGTTTGCTCTGGTAAAGAATTGAATGATTTGGTCGTCATCGGAAGAAATGACTGCTCAAATTTGGATATTCTTAGAAGTGTCTCTGTCATGTAGCGTGGGTTTCGTAGCTTTCTGTTTGCAATGTGCTGTCGAATATTTGGAAGAGTTTCCGGTAGTCCGGTGGAAGAGTTTCCGGTAGTAGTAATGTAGTCCGGTGTGTGAGGGAGGTAAAGTGTAACGGTCGCCATCGTAGGCTTTTCTGAAGGCCCCTTTATTGCGCCTCGAGGCATTTCGTTTTGTTGTTTCGTGGCATTTGGTAAATCTTAGCCACTTTCAGAGTGAAGGTCGACACGGCCTAAATCAAACGTAATTGAACTGTTCTCACGGCAGCATGGCTAGCTGCAAAATGGTGGCATTGCTGTAAAAGTAATGAGATCTTCGAACCCTTACTAAAACTGAAAGCATTGAGAAAGCGAGCTCAGGGGCTCAAATAGCCGGAGAAAGTGAGTTTTAGTAATAGAAAGGCCTGGAGCTGATCTAAACAGCCCAGAATAGTTGCATAGTTGCGCTGCATCTGCCACATTTAATTTCGTCGTCACGCGGTCGTAAGCGTTGTTTTTCGCAATTAGCTTAGTCGATTAAGCTCAGAAACAGTAGCTATTGAATCTCTTGGATCCCCACTCTGTTAAGTGGTTTCACAGCTATCGTGATTGAGATCTTGTGACAGAACTTTGTATTTACGTTCCATGTTCGTCACACTTGACGCGTAAGCCCATTGTCGTTTCAGGGTTTCACGTAGCGTCCTGACAAGTGTTCTGACTGTAGCGTCCCGATTGATTGTCAAATCCAGATTGTAGTAGTTCAATTGTATTGTCCCCAACTTGATTCCTGAAAAGTTGTATTCCTAATATTGCTGTAACATTCCCTAATGCAGTTTCATTGGCAATGGTGTACCAACCTTACAAATGTCTTGTTAAATGAACCTAAACCGAAGATGCATTAGTATTGGCTAGCCTTATTGCGATACCACTTCCCCTGCTAATCATTGTTCCCCGTTTGTTTTGGCCAGTTTTGAGTAGGTTTGTAGTTGAAATATATATATTACGAAATTCAATTCACCATCTTTTTCGGATTAAAGGCAGTTGGCTGCCACATGAAGATAACGTAAAAAATGAAGGTTATTAATTTGACGTCTGACTGAGAGATGTCCAGCCAAGATCCTCCCTCAGATTTTGCGATCCACTTCGGGGAAATGCACCTGTAACAAGTCTTGCAGCTCTGTTTTGCAGTCTTTTAAGTCGTCCGGAGTCGTCCATTGTGAATAATCCGTCGTAAATTATGTCGCAGTAACCAAAGAGGGGCCTCACACACATTGTGTAAATTTGGTTCATGACAAGGCGAGGCAAGAAAGGAGCTATGGGATAAAGAGGACCTTAAAATGTCGACTTTTTCCTATGACATCAACGTGCTGGAGGAACCTAAGGTCATGGGAGAAAATAAAGCCCAAGTGTTTGTGTTTTTCGACGATAGGTACCGGTTTATTGTCAAATACAAGTTTTGAGGCCGAAATGATGGCTCTGAGCGAATACATGTGTTGGATGGCTTTTGATGCATTGGAAGTGATAAGCCAATCTTACCACAGGAAAAAAATTGTTCACATCATTTTGGAGTGTTGTTTGTACAGTTTTAACGTTTAACCTTCGCCCGGGTGGGGGTCTTTTTAGACCCCCTCGGGTTTTTCCGAAGTGGCCAAAAAACGGCGGCGCGCAGCGCCGCCAAACTTGGTCTAGCTGTTCCTTCATCATTTTTACATCTTTCCTGAAAATTTTAGCTCAAGGTCATATCAGATCACATCACCAGGCCAGGTGAAGTGACCTCACCTCAAAAAATGCTTAGGACCGCATAACTAAAAGAAGGGTTAATCGATCAAGTTGAAACTCATACAACATATTGGGCCCACCAGGAGCTACAACATTTGTTCCGGGATTTTGGATATTGGTGACCTAAGGTCATGTGCAGAGCATGACCCCCCATTGTCAATACATGGGAAAAATCACGAAATGAGCTTTTCTCAGTAAGTATGGATGGAATCAACTTCAAACATCGGTTACGACTTGCTCTTAGCCCATTTCTGAAGAAGATGCCAAAAATTTTGACTTGTGACCTTTAAAAGGTCACCTTAGGTCAAATAAGCATTTTTGGTGTTTTACTCTATAAATTTTGAATAAACAAAGATATAACTTTTATTTTGTCACCAAAGTGTTTGTATAGTCACTGCAAGTCAAATGATATACAGCATGACTACACCAGGTCAAGTTGGGTCAGACCGTTGACCTGGGTGAGGTCAAATTCTTAAATTTCACCTGGCATAGCAATATATATATATCATTCGATTCGTATTGACGAGAGGATTGCAATGGTGCATCAACTATGGCTGCATCTTGTTTGGTTTGGAAGTTATTAGCGAAAAAGGAAACGCCATTATGCATGGATGGCAATGGACATTCCCAAGAATATGCCCAATATTCAGTGACCTGTAGCTCCCTAGGCTTTGACCTGACACGAAAATGAATGCCACTGTACTGAAAGAGTAACTCAAGAGCTTTCGAATGATGTTCGAAAAATGCTTCTAGCTATCATAGTTTCTGATATATATGAGGTTTTCTTAGTACACCTCATATGAACGATTTTGACCTATTTTGACCTCTGGTGACCTTGATATTGACCTGACAAGAAAAATGACCGAAGTATTTTCGATATCATTTTTGAAGAGCTTTCGATTGCCGTTTTGCGCTTTTTTCTAGCTCTCTTAGTTTTTGAGATCGTGGGGGGTCTTTTTTAGCCCCCCCACCAGGGCGAAGGTGGCTCGTACCCGCCACCAGGGCAAGGGTTAAATGACTATGGGGAAAAATAAACTACCATCATCTACAAAAATATAATAGGTAGTTTTCCGTTTTTCCAGATAGGTCACTGAGATATAGCAAAGCAAAAATGGGCCCAGAACAGACCCCTGGGCACATCCTGCCCTCAGGGGTAGTAAAGATAATTTAGATTTGTTTATGAGTAAACGTCACGTCTTTCAGTCAGATAGAAGCGAAGCCAAGGTAGGATACAATCAAGTCAAAACTCGTGTTCACATTTACAAATCAGTCATTTGTGCCAGAGTTGGTCGAATTAGCGACTCATGTCGAGCGACAGTACAGTTTGATCTACACCTTTCTGCTGTCAATTTAAAAAGATAAAGTTCAAATTAAAAAAGATAAAATTCAAATTAAAAAATATAAAATTCAAATTAAAAAAATTAAAGTTCAATTTAAAAAAGATAAAATTCAATTTAAAAAGGATAAAGTTCAAATTAAAACGTCGATTTAAACACTAAGATTGTGCTCGTCCCAAGGTTATTGCAAAAAATTAATTACTGGACTCATCGCATCGGTCAGTGATAAACCATAAACAATTCATGTAGATAATGATGTTACTGTGTCGTAGAAGTCAGCAGTAGAGCAGACGGATTTCCTTCTTGAATTAAAGAAGAGAATCAGATAGTTTGCATGATTGCATTGTTCAGATTTCTAATGTTCTCACAATTGAGACAAAATGAAAACAGGAAGTGCAGCTGTATTAGCAATTCAACACCATACCAGATATAACGCATACACAGTACAAAGAGTGACACACACTCAACCTATTTGGCTGTTGAAACCATTTCAGGAAAGAGAGAAGCACAGTTACACAACAGGCTCATAACCCTACACCTACACGCCCACCGCCAGATCATCAAGAGCCATGCAGCCGGCGAAGTGGCGCTGCACGTGGTTGCAGGTGCGCAGGCACATCAGGGGAGTGATCTTCTCCATTGCGCCATCGATCTTCGCTTCGAGATAGCGCAGGCGGTGCTCCAGCTGCGTGACGCCTGGCTCGGTCTGCATCATCGCTGAGAAGCTGCTCGCCATCTCCCTTTTCATGCTGGCTTTCATGGCCGACCAGCACTCCTCAATAGGGTTGAGTGGAGCGCTGTAGGGTGCAGTCCGAATAAGCTGGACGCCGGCGAACTCGGGCTCGGCGACGACAGCCTCGAGTCTCGAGTGGACTGGAGCGTTATCACAGGCGACGGCCAGCTGGTCAGGGCGCTCCGTGCACCTCCTAAAAGCCTGTCGTAGCCACTCGCCGCAGTCTTCTTTCAAGAAAAAGCCGCGACGTCGCTCCCAGTATACCAAGCCAGTTTAGCTGATGGCACCAATGATGTGGACGTTTGGCCCCTTGCTGGCGGCTGCCTTCACGCTGCAGCGCGTTCCGCTCCGGGAGCGACCCTCCGAGCGACGAAGAAACAAATTGCAGTTTGTTTCATCCATGTAGACGATGGTCTTCCCCATTCCAGATGCATGCATGACTTTACGCACATATTCTGCCCGTTTTTCTTTGTTTATATCACTGTTCATACTGGCAGGCTCTGGCACCACTTTCTTGAGAGTATAAAACTGTCCATTCAGGTGCTTGTGGATGGTTGGGATGGAGAGCTGAACCCCTGTTTCGGCCCGAAGCTTATCACCCATTTCTCTAAGAGTGATGGTTGGATTTTCTTCGACGTAGCTGGTCAGTTTTTCCAGATGTATTGGCCCCACCTTCTTATTCCTGGCTCCACCACGCGGCAGGGGGCACTCACCAGATGGCCTGGTGATGTAGCCATAGGCTGTCTGGACGGCAACACCGTTAGCCGTTGCAGCCACCTTCCAATCTCCCCCGGCATTGTAGCAAGTTACGATTCGATCCCTTGCGTCTCTCCTGACCTTCTTAAAGGGCCCACGTTTGATACCCCGTTTGACGCCACGTTTCTTGGGCTCTTCAAGGGCAGTGACCCAAAATAGGTTTTGCGCTAGGGTGTCGAGTGGAAAATTCAGCTCGGAATGTATGGCGAGTGAGTGGAAAATTCCCCCCAAAATATATGGCGGAGTAAAAAATTTCCAATTTGGGTACTCAGGTGGTTAACTCTCAGAGCCCTTGTTTGAAATGAGGGATGGATATTTCCTTTAATTTTCTCAAAGTAAATATTTTTAAATCGTTCCCAAGCAGCATTGTTTGACATTACCATGTGACAAATTTGGGTTAAGCAGGAAAATCTTTACCAACTGAAACCCCTGATGCAGTCTTCAAATTTTTTTAAGGAATTGGTGAATTTCCACAAATAAAAAGCTTTTTGGGGGGCTTCTGAGACCAACCTTCGGGGGAAAGAACTCTGGGAGCCACCAAGACTAACATCGCAATAAATACGAAACATCGTTTTTCGAACAATCAAGCAGCCATCTGACGGACTCTTGCTGCAGAGGGACCTGAGCCACCTGCATCAGTGGTCCGTCAGATGGGGTCTAAAACTTAACCCATCCAAATGTAAAAACATTACGTTGACCCTCAGGCGGACACCGGTCCAGACAACGTACTACATCGGAAACACTCGCCTAGAGTCTGTTGAAGAAATCCGTGACTTAGGAATAATCATTGACTCAAAACTGAATTTCTCATCCCACGTTTCTGGCATAACACGACAGGCCAACAAATCACTAGGACTGCTAATTCGATCTTTTCAAACCGGCCTGCGCTCAACAAATTTCAATACCAAAACACTGCTCACAACATATAACGCGAACGTTCGGTCTGTTTTGGAGTACGGTAGTGTAGTCTGGGCTGGTGTAGCCAAATCCCATGCCGAACGGGTCAAGCGGGTACAACACAAATTCTTGATGTGGCTAAATTCTCATACTTTTCAGTCTTGCGGCACTTTGAATTACCATTCACTTCTTCGGCATTTCGGCGTCCAGTCTCTTGCTGCAAGGAGAGTTCAACACGATCTTCTGTTTCTGAAAGCAATATTTTCCTAAAAAATTTCCTCTCAAACTCTTCTGAACTGTTTCGGCCTTCATGTTCCACCCCGCTCGACCCGCAACCTGCGACTTTTCGCCGAGCCACGCGGCCGTGTAAACACGGTTGCCTCGGGGTTTCTGTGCCGGATACCAAAATCTGCTAATAGGTTTTTGACCATGATCAACTCCGATTTTTTTGTTGATACCTAGAGCATTTTTAGAGCTCGCGTTGTGGAGTAAATAAGGAACCTAAGAGCGTGAGGTCACCAAGGTATATGTGCACCAAATATATGAAGAGGGAATGAGCTCAAACTATTTTAATAACTTTATTTTTACAGCACCCATTTTACTCATTTGTATGTTTTTAGCACTAGGGTGTTTCGGACATGTTCATGTGTATGTGTTAGTTTTTGGTGAGAGAGTTTTAATACCTGACTTCACCTGTTAGTGGGCATCAGCCTGTTGGTGATTATGTTTAATAAACAAATAAACAAATAAACAAGTATTTATGCCTAGGGTGTCGTAGGGTGCCGTGAGTGGATTTAGGTGTCACAGGGCGTGGACGCAGCAATGAAGGGCTGATATGGATACAAATTATTTTCTTCGAAATAAATGGTCAATTTTCTACCATACAATGTCAAAAAATATGCTGCTTAGCATACAAATTCCAAGATAATTGCTTTTAACAACAATATGACCAAATATGGTTTTTCACTATTCTCGGTACCAAAAATACAAAAACAACTTGTCAAGGACGTAAGCCTAGAAGTCATGTGCACAGATAAACTGCTTTCCAGAAATGTATCTTTCAAAGCGGTCAGCTCATTTTTTTGGCAACACAAGGCTAGGGTGTCTAATTTTCCACTCACCAATTTTGTTAGTGGTGGAATTTAGTGGCGGTGTTCACCCATTGGAACTTTCTCTGGTGGGGCAGGGCGCACTGAGCGTCTTGCCCGCGCCAGAATTTCGATTCAGTTGTTCCACTGAAATCGGTGGATATAAGGATGCCAGGTATAATTGGCTAGAAAAATAGAAATCGCCAGATTTTCTGCAGAAAAGCCAGAGAAGCGCATAAGAGCCGAGTTAATTTGGCGATGTCTTGGTCGATTCTGCTGCTCTCTTTTTCGAGTGGACGTTGGTAGAGGAGGTAATGGAACTGGCCTTTGTAGTAAGTATTGCTGAGTAAAATTAAATAGTAGTAAGTATTGTTGGAAGTGAGGGGAAAATTCAACAAAAAATACATAAAAGTGAGTGGAAAATTCTGCTTCACTGGGTGTCGTTCTGCACTCAGCACCCCAGGTTTTGGGACACTGTTCAAGGGTAAAATTTGTTGGACCACTCATCGAAAATTCTACTGGTAAGTTTTCGAGGTCTTCAAAAATGATGGAGGATTCCGATGATCCTGCCATTGTTAGGTTGCACGTACAAAAGTGTAAATCTGTGATAAAATATACATTTATTTATGAGCGCACGTTCTGTGTCACGCAGCCTTTGGACTTGCGATCCTCCATTTTAATTTGAATTTTAACTGTTTTAAATTGAACTTTATCTTTTTTAAATTGGAGTTTGGTATTTTTAAATTGAATTTTGTCTTTTTTAAATTGAATTTTATCTTTTTTAAATTGATCTTTATCTTTTTTAAATTGAATGAAAAAAGGTAGTCCTTGTAGTCCTTTGTCGAGAGATTTGTAGAGCATGTGCGTAAGGTAGGAGAGTGGAAGTCGTGTCCCATGTCCAGGTCTGTAGCCATGGTACTACATGGTATGACTGATCTGCGTGGTACCATGTTACCACGCGGATCAAACATACCATCTACATGACGAACATACCATCTAAATGGTATGACTGAACAAAAACACATTCTAACAGCCGGCTGATAATTCACGGACTCCAAACCTGATACCACTAGTAGATGTGACTGAATAAGAGTTTCCACAATATGACAACCATTGCAGCCCCTTCCATGATCCTACAATACAAGAGTTTTACTAACAAGGCAGTGCCTAATAATAAGCTCTCTCCTATGCACAGACTACCACAAGCAGTATCTGGGGGATGAACACTCTGAGCAAGTAAACGTCCCGAAAATGACCAAGCAAATCTTCCAGAGATTTCGCGAAGCACGTAAAGCCGGACGGACACTCCTGGATGCCAGTGGTAAGGGGCCGGCTCTGAGACGGCAACGGTCGGTTATATAACTGTGGTCACTGGTTGCGCGTTCTCCGAAAATGCTCAGAGCCCGCTGAGCACGACACGTTAAGCTGGGGCTATCGTGACCGGCTGAGATCACTCAGCCTGACTGCAGCAGCAATTGGGAACACCGCAGATGAGCGACAACACACGACGAGATAAGAGGTGTACTAAAAGCACTTAGGGGCCAGATGTAATGTCAGTTATTGTAATTTCTTATCAATAGTGGCATGCTCTAAGCGATCGTCTTCACTTTGAATGTGTGAAACTGTTACGTACGCATGCATTCTATGCTGTGTCGTTCGAGGTTTGAAGATCCCCTGACATTCCACGTTTCGATTTTATGACGTAGGAACATTAAAAGCCTGGACAATTGTGTGTACATGCAACCGGGATGTATCTGAAATAAATGAACTGAACTGAACTGAACGACAACTTCCAGAAACTTCACTTCTAAACCGTTCCGGGAACCGAGAGACGAAAACCACGTCGTGTCAGCCACATTACACGAGCAGGTCCATCAACAACAAAATGTGTGACCCAGGCGAGACTAAGCTATCAACGTAGTGGCAGCAGTTTGTCAACCCTGATGACAGAATCTTGGCCTTTTACGAGTCAATTCGCAGATGATATCATGCACAAATGCACACGCATACAGCATCCCTGAGAGCAGGCTGATTCACAAACACCAAAGCACACCGATGGCAACAACAACATTCACTACATTTTATCCTCGCTCACAGTTGGGCGGATATCGTTACTTAGGGCTTAACACTATTTTCAATAAGCAAGGGCATTTACTAGGGAGCACTGGATATCCATCCCCCGCTGCAGCCTCAGGTGTTTATGTCCACACAACAGGTGCATGCAACACGTCGTAGACCTTGCAGCATCACGCTCACATCGCGTGATCACGGTGAACAATTACCGGGCAGCAGGAGCAAGGCCATGCCACAACACCAAACAGGCAAAACACCTAGAGAGTCGGAGACTAAAGGCCGATCTGACCACACGCAGAGAACAAGGCACTCTGTAATCCGCTTCGTAACTATTTATGCTGGGGTTCCTGGCGGACGCAGAAGGGGAGAGGGCCCCCTCCCAGGTGGGGAATGTTGGCCGATTAAAACAAGTTTGTTTATGATTTCTACCCACTTAACCCCCCCCCACGGCGCTCCTGCGTCCGCCCCTTGCTGGGGTCGTATGATGCTGAAATGGTGCAGCATCGTCGACTCCATTCTTCTGATGGCGATAGCAGGAGTTGAAAGACCCCCATTCGAGATTATACCAGGTTTTATCTCGGAATACCTCCCCTCAGAACGCTAATTCAGGCACCACTGAACCGTTCGTCTTTTTTCATTAAAAAGGCTCCATAAGTGTGTAAAAACGGAGCTTTTATTCCTCCTATTACGCCTTCATCAATTCAACGCACAGTGAATAGTATCGATGGCGATTGACTGCATATCAAATCGACAGCCCGTATGGGAAAGAGCAGGTGAATGATAAGCAGATGCCGTGCACGCATCAATGATAAGCGTCACTCTACTCAACGTGCAAATGCGAGCCTCGAGTACCACCGCAACGAATATCTACCGCATCATATCAAAACTGGAGGTTGTGCTGACTCCGAATTTCTGGTATGAAATTTCAAATTTGGTAAACCAAATTTGAACCGGTTTACCTTATGCTATAAGGATACCGTAAAATTTTATACAAAAAACCTGCAATTAAAGCCTAGGTTGGTGCATCATCTAGCATAATGTGTCATTCACTGGGTCCCAGTCGGGATTATCGGATCCCAGCGCCGGGACATGGAAAACCAAAAGTAGGGCCTCTGATCAGATCATACGGGTCAAGGATATGAAACGCATATTCCAATACAGGACGCGCCTGGCCGTTCATGTATTAACGCAGACTTGACGCACAATGCGTTAAGTATGCGAAAGCGCACTGCAGAAAGATTTTCCATAATTTATTCATCAGCACGCAATTTTTATCAGATCTGGAGAAATCATAAATCACCGCAATCCCCAGTCGTAAAACATTCGGACGGTCCTATCTAACCTGACTTGTGAATTAGGGGAAGTCCGTGCAAGAGCACGCACTTAACTTTCTAAAGGCTTTCACTTTTCTCCTATATATATATATATATATATATATATATATATATATATATATATATATATATATATATATAGAATATATATATATATATATATATATATATATATATATATATAACAGCTAGAATTTGTATATGGTTGTTTAGCCTGAAGAATTATCTATGTATGGTTCATTTTTCAACTCGATATCTCTGAAAGGAACTCGCTATGAGCCCATCAAAGATAAAAAGCCACGTGCGTACTTTTGCCGGAGTGGGTTGGTAAGAGTACGCAAATGAGGAGGGTGGAGTATGCATTGATGCCCCGCTGTGTTTTAGGTGCATAGGCCATGTTGTGAAGTTTTTTGTCGCCCAACTAGGCGATTGTAGGATTTTATATCGTTTTAAATATACAGGAACTATGTTGCAATGTTTGGTTTTCCAAATATGAATTACGGACCCTGTCGCGAGCGAAAATAATTGTGCCTATCTCTTAACACGCGCATTGACATGGGGTCTGAGTCACCTTCGCCTTGACGGGGGGGCGGGTACCCGCCCCCTTAAGATCTCGAGAACCACGCTAGGCCGCGAAAAACGGTAAACGGTGTTGGGTATCCCATCCATTTTTCCATCGAAAGTATTTGAACTATTTCTTGTCAGGTGAAATTTAAGGTCACTAGAGGTCAAAACCTGCCGTCATAGAGATAACATGTAAATTAATATTTTCGGTCATTATATCTGAAAAAGTAAACAGAGAAAAACGAATTGAACTCCATGCATCCTCGCAGCAAGCCGAATCGAATGATGTATAATATGACCTAGCTAGGTCAAATCAAGGAATCAAATCAAGGATTTGACCTGACGTGAGGTCAGGTCAAGATCAAATTTGGCAAAATGCATATTGTTAGAACCGCACTGACGGACCAACCTAATGCATTTAACATAAATGCTCTATTACTATCCCTTACTAAGTTATTCAGTTAAAGCCATTTTTCCTATGTATTTCCAATGGAGAGGTCATGGCTCGTACCTGACCTTAGGTCACCGTCAGCAAAAACACCGGAACATATTTTAGAGAACTCGGTGGGCCCATTATGTGATATGAGTTTCAATCCGATAAGTTCGCCCTGTACCGTCTTATGCTATCTTAAACTTTTTTAGGTCACCTCACTTGACCTGTACTGGTGACCTGACCTGACAACCTAATCTTAAAATTTTCACAAAAGTTGTAAAAGTGATGGGGGAAAACGTATGCCAAGTACGGCGGCGCTACGCACTGCCGTTTTTATGCTATCTCCGAAAAACCCGAGGGGAGGGCGGGTACCCGCTCCCCCGTCAATGCCCGTGTTAAGCATGCGTACTCTTGCACAATGGCTTACTGCGTACTCTTGCCGGACATGCTCCCTTAAGAAGAAAGTCTTCATAAACATGTTGGCAGGCGTTTTAGCGTGAGCTCCAGTTCTGCAGCACAGCCCCAGCTCAGCTTTCTTACTGATGACAGATCGTAATACAATACTATTGATAATAGAAGCATGGTCTACAAGTTTCCCTAATTCAGAAATATTACATCAAGGGTGCCCAGAAAACTATTTTGTTCTGTACTCCCGCGGAAAGAACAGGAGCGCGTTGGCCTTATTTTAGCAACCAGGGCACGGACTGCTTTTTTTATACCAGGGTATCTACCATCTCAGTGGTTGCTAAGTAACCAGCTGCTAAACAGCTAAGTAAACAGCTGCTGCGTACTCTTACCCGCTCTCACCCTACATCAACTTGTAACGGACATGGGGACAATGCACACTAAGTGAAATAATACGCAGTAAAAAAAGTCATGAATGCTATTTAAATACCAGCAGCCTGGATTCGTCGTATAAGGAAAACTAGCAAAGGTCTAAACACAACGAGCGTGCTTCCACACAACATTGGATGAATGCCAGGAGAGACTGATCGGGAACCCCTGACGGCGCAGGCGCAGCCGTGCGATTCACCCCTCAAAACACCATCAACTACGCACAACACCCGTTCAAGGGCAGGGCGGTTACCGGAAGGAGACTTGGCCGGCTGGGGCGAGACCGGGAAGACGGGCTCCCAGGTGGCGCCACCAGCGTCCGGGGTCGGCGCCGGAGAGCGCTGCGAAGTGCCCTCTGTCGCGCCACGCCGGCACAGAGGGCGCTTACAGACACATGGGGACGGGAGCAAACAGCCCACACGCCAGCACAAGGGGCACCCTCAGACACAGAGGAGAGACACGAGGCAACAGAACTCCGCAGTGTGGGTAAACAGTGTGCCCAATCGCAGGAAACATGTGCTCTAACGTGCAGAGGCTCACAGTAGCCACATTAACCCTCGCCCCACCGGGGGCCATCGATGGCCCCCCTAAGGTTTTTCCGGGATAGCCGAAAAACGACGAGGCGCAGCACCGCGGTTGAGGGCTCTACCTCTCACTGCAACATTTTCCCATCATCCCTGAAATTTTTTACCCCGGGTCACCCAAGGTCAGGTCACCAGACGAGGTCAACCAAGGTCACCTCACTTCACCTTTAGAGCTCTGTAAGAGCTACATTTCAAACTCGATCGATTTGAAACTTCTTACACTTCATGACCCCTCCAGGGTCTACAAGGTGTATATCCGGGATTTTTCGATTTCGTGCCCTGAGGTCAGGTCACGAGGCGACCTGTCCCATTGGAAAAGCATGGGGAAAAGCTATTTCATGATATAAAACCCACAAAAATGATTGCAAATACTCAGACTGCTCAGAACAACGTTTTTGGACACCCTTTCACGGATCCCACGGGTCATATTTGCCCTTTGACTTTTCCAAGGTCATCCAAGGTCACCAGAGGTCAAAAACAGTATTTTGACAATAACTTTTGACCTAATTGAGCTAGAGCGGTGAAACAAACACTATCGTGTTTGTCTTGTCACTGGCTTTCATTTGATATACGGCAAGGTCACTTTTTGACCTTTCGTGACCTCAGGTCATATTAGGTCACGAGGTGACCTCTGGCGGTCAAACCACTGGCGGGAGGTCTTTACGTTCCACATAGCGGAAAAAGTACTGGCAATTTGCTATCAAATGTACTTTACCAGGCCTCAATAGCTCTAATGACATAAGAGTTATGCCCAGCTTGCTTAATCATTGCATATTTGAGTGAAAATAGCCGATCTTGACCTAATTTGACCTCTGGAGGTCAAACCATTGACCTGAGCACTAAAACATGCGAAGTAATTTCTTACTGAATTCACGCGAGCTTTCTATTGCACTTTGCAGATTTGCGCTAACGCCCATATTTTCGGAGTTAGAGGGGGGCCATCGATGGCCCCCCGGTGGGGCGAAGGTGGCGCCGGACCCCCGGTGGGGCGCGGGTTAAGGCACATAAGGATAGGTAGCGATGTAAGGCAGACAGGCCAGTGTGCTCAAAGGGAATGTAAAAGGAGTCACACAGCTTCCAGCCGGGGACTACAGTGACAGCAGTATTATGGGAGAACGCTGAGCTAAAACATAGGTGCAGAACCCCAAGTTATGATAAACCTAGCGATAATTTTCCCTATTGGCTTTAACTCCCAAAAAGGAAAGAATATACTGATTAAGTGATTACATTACATCTAGATTACATGTCTTCATTTAAGTGCTAGTGCACTGTTACGCTTGCTGCACAGCGTTGACGCGGCGCTGTTGGCACAACGTTGACTTGCTGCAGACCAAGTGAGCTCTGTTTTGTACGCATCTCTTCAGAGACGAGATTAACACCCTGACATTCAAGTTCAAAGAACTTGCTTCTTAAGTTGATAAGGTGATGGTAAATTGATGAGGTGGCCTGTCCCCTCGAATCCGGAAATGTAAAAACACTGAAGATTATATATTCGAGCACAGCCCTTCATCGGAATCCTGTAGAAAATATAAAAAATTCTCGGTCATAGTGTAGCCAGACCTCGAATTGAGCTTCACACAAATGTCTTTTAGAATGGAAAAAATGGATGTCGTGACAACGATCTTGGTACATCTAACCTAAGAGTAAGGTCAACAATGCAACAACAGTAGACCAGTATTTGTGTGACAGACTTTTCTATTATTTCAGCCAAACACCAGCTGCTAAATAACAATGAAAAATTCGCTGAAGCATATTAATCGGTTATTTGCAAGCTTCTGTTCTTATGATTTATATATTTTTTCTTTGACTGCAGCTAAAATGCTAACAATAATTACTTATTAGTACACGTGATACTAGATCGGTGTAATGACTGCAAACTTTCCCCTTTAATTCAGCACAAGACTATATCTTACTATAAATGCCTCGCTCGAATCATTTAATTAAGATTGTACTTAGTGGTCCGGGTCAACTTATCCCTAAACTCAATCCATTGCGTAATATTGCTTAATACGGTGTGTAATTGGTAAACCCTTTTTTCCCAGCCTGCACCTCTGGCCCAACGTTAAGCGTCGAAAGAGTATATTCTGGCTGCAGAAAAGCATCATTATCTAAAAAAGACAAAAACAATACCTGAGCCGGACCTTTGACCTAAGCCCATCACTTCTGACTAGTTAAACTAATTCAACAATCATAGCCCTTTTCTCCAGCCTGTAAATCTGGCCCAAAGTTAAACGTCAAATGCATATACGTCTAGCATCAAAAGCATCATCAATAATGTATGGATGTCCTACCCCAGAACACATTCTTACGCTGGTCTCTCCCTTATCTCTTAAACCACTGCTGTTAAATGATAGCCTATCTTAGACCCGCATAATAGGCCAGGACGTTCCTTGTATGTTAAGGCTGAGATGACAATCCTGAATGATTATGGATTCGGCTATCTTTCTAGCTGGATGATCACGGGTCCGATGAACTACTTTTAGCTCAAGTGGTTCTGATATAGCCTGAGTGTCTTGTGCTGCGTGTTTCTCGAGGAAATGACCTCCTAGAGGTGTGTTCCTAGTTTTATTTTTGCGTCCCGCAAATGTTCATTAAATCGCAATCGGACGGGCCTCATCAACTCTCCTACGTATTGAGCCCTGTTTTGATCCCGGTTACACAGTCTAGAATATATTTGATACACTACATTTTTTGTGTGCAGTCGCCTTTAAAACCAGACTTGCATAAATTACACCTCTGACCCTCCGGACATTTAGGCTTACAAATGGCCGACCTAACCAATGACGACTTAAGTTTCTTGTTATTCTTCCAGGCTATATGTACTTTTAGGTTAGATTTATTTACGACACTTTTTATTTTACAGAGTAGCTGTTCGTCTACGTACGGCAAGGTTAAGAACCCATCATAAGACTCTGAGCCTTCTTTCTTTTTCTTGCACCTTCCGTTATCTGTCCTAGCTAGTCTAATTTCCCTCATCAAACGCCTGAGAAGCCCTGCATGATACCCATTTTTTTAGAAGCAGATTCCAAATCTTATCTACGCTTTTTCTCTCTTTCTCTGAGCCCGATGAGTTATCCATTGCCCTGTGAAACATCTTTGGGATAATATTGTGTTTCGTAGACGTCGGATGAGCAGATGTGCTATGGAGGATGATACCCGAGTTGGTTGGTTTGATGTTGAGCTCTGTCTCTATCATAGTGTTTTCGCCATGTGTTTCTACTTTGACTAATGTATCCAAATAGGGCACCCCACTTCCACTACCCGTGTGCTCCATGGCAAATTTTAGGTGTGGATGTCTACTGTTCATGTAGCTAAGGAACTCATCCAAAGCTTCCTGCCCATGCGAGAAGATGCCTGCATAATCGTCAATGTACCTTACCAAGAACTCTGGTTTGACAGGACATGTGGCTAACGTATTGGTTTCAAACATATCTAAGAACAGTATGGCCAAGGCAGGTGCACATGGATTCCCCATAGCTAACCCCAATTTTTGTCGGTAGTACTGATCCCCAAATGAGAAAACATTGTCACTCAGACACTGGTCGAGAAGTTTAGAAATGTCTTTGGTGAGGCCAAAGTATCGATATTATGTGCATGTTTGTCTAGCTTTGTTTCTACCAATTTGATAGCCTCAGGAATGGGTATGTTTCCATACAAATTGACAACGTCTATGCTGAAGAAAATACTACCTGCTTGTATGCCTTCTGATTGAGTGTGATTTGAGAGTCTCTTCAAAAAATTTTGGTATCCCAAATATGCGTAGGCACAGACTGGAGAAGTTGATTAAGTAATCTCTCAAGCAAACATGAAGTTTTCTCTGTTGGCCCTCCACAGGCAGATATGACTGGTCTGAGAGGCACTAATGGTTTATGATCCTTCGGTAAGCCATAAAATACGGGGGTTCTACAGCAAGAAACTTAAGTCGTCATTGGTTAGGTCGGCCATTTCTAAGCCTAAATGTCCGGGGGGTCAGAGGCGTCATTTATGCAGGTCTGGTTTTAAAAGCGACTGCACACAGAAAAATGTGGTGTATCGAATAGAGTGTAGACTGTGTAACCGGGATCAAAACAGGGTCCAATACGTAGGAGAGTCGATGAGACCCGTCCGATTGCGATTTAACGAACATTTGCGGGACGCAAAAAATAAAACTAGGAACACACCTCTAGGAGATCATTTCCTCGAGAAACACGCAGCACAAGACACTAAGGCTATATCAGAACCACTTGAGTTAAAAGTAGTTTATCGGGCCAGTGATCATCCAGATAGAAAGATAGCCAAATTCATAATTATTCAGGATCTTCATCCCAGCCTTAACATAAAAGGAACGTCCTGGCCTATTATGCGGGTCTAAGATAGGGTATCATTTAACAGCAGTGGTTTAAGAGGTAAGGGAGGGACTAGCGTAGGATTATGTGTTCTGGGGTAGGACATCCATACATTATTGATGATGCTTTTGATGCTAGACGTATATGCATTTGACGTTTAACTTTGAGCCAGATTTAGAGGCTGGAGAAAATGGCTGTACTTTTTGAATTAGTTTAACTAGTCAATAGTGATGGGCTTAGGTCAAAGGTGCGGCTCAGGTATTGCGTTTGTCTTTTTTAGATAATGATGCTTTTCTGCAGCCAGATGTATACTCTTTCGACGCTTAACGTTGGGCCAGAGGTGCAGGCTGGGAAAAAAGGTTTACAAATTACACACCGTATTAAGCAATATCACGCAATGGATTGAGTTTAAGGATAAGTTGACCCGGACCACTAAGTACAACCTTAATTAAATGGTTCGAGCGAGGCATTTATAGTAAGATATAGCCTTATGCTGAATTAAAGGGGAAAGTTTGCAGTCATTACACCGATCTAGTATCACGTGTACTAATAAGTAATTATTGTTATAATTTTAGCTGCGGTCAAAGAAAAAATATATCATAAGAACAGAAGCTTGCAAATAACCGATTAATATACTTCAGCGAATTTTTCATTGTTATTTAGCAGCTAGTGTTTGGCTGAAATAATAGAAGAGTCTGTCACACAAATACTCGTCTACTGTTGTTGCATTGTCGACTTTACTCTTAGGTTAGAGGTACCAAGATCGTTGTTGTCACGACATCCATTTTTTCCATTCTAAAAGGCATTTGTGTGAAGCTCAATTCGAGGTCTGGCTACACTATGACCGAGAATTTTTGATATTTTCTACACGATTCTGATGAAAGGCTGTGCCTAAATATATAATCTTCAGTGGGTTTTACATTTCCGGATTCGAGGGGACAGGCCATCTTATCAATTTATCATCACCCTATCAACTTATCATCATGCTCCTCGCTGCAGCACTTCAAAACTTATGAGCTTGCTTCTTTTTTTGTTTCAGTGGAATAAAAACAAGCGCATGGGTTCAGCATTCATGGGGGGATCAGGTCCCAGGAGCAAGGAAAACAGCAGCCTCCAGGCAGAGGAATGGCCCAAGCGAAATGAAGGCAATCAGTGCTGCAGTGACGTGTGCACACAGCGCACCAAAAGACACACTTTTCCACAGGAAAAATTCAGAGGAAGCACGCACCAGACGGACATGATACAGGAATGAGCGACAGGGACACAAGCGGCATTATCGGACGAGAATACGCGTTGAATGCACGGCGAGGGGGCTTTTAACAAGCAGCCACACCAGCATCGGAATAAAACCCAAGGAAGAAGAATGGGACGTTGACCTGAAAGCAACTTTCGCACAGACGTTGAGGAAGATAACAGGAGTACACCCACGATAACGAGCAGGCAATATCTACTCCAGAGACATGAGCAGTTTCAGAAAGCTCGTATTACGCACCGACAGCTGAAGCGGACTTATCGAATTGTAACCGGGAGTCAGGGAATCGACTCATCAGTGATCCTCATCATCAGGCAGCATCAGAGATAAGAGCCTGCAAGGATACTCGCCACATTCTCCCGTAGGTTGTGCATGCTGTTGTTGTTGTTGTCCTCCCCGGGCCGGCCTACGGCCGGCCGTAGCCCAGGGGCTCTTGGTGAGTCCGGTAGCCGCGGGCCAAGGCCGCCACGGCCCCGCCGTCCCGGAGCTGCGTCGGGTCGGGGTATATGGTGCCGAATAGGCGAAGCCTCGCTCCCGCCAGACTGGGGCACCGAAGCAGGACATGCTCCGGGGTGTCCGGCCCCTCTCGGCACACGATGCATCGTGCAGCGGGGCACTCGCGGTTGGGACACTGATGGCAGGCGGGCGACGGGAGACGGCCGATGCGGTGCAGGTACTGTCTTGAGCGGCTCCAGTGACCTGCCCGCAGTTGGTGGACATTGACGGCGTCCTCCCGCACGTCGGTGAGGACCGGAGCCGGCATCCGGTCCCCCATAATTCGCCTGAAAAGGCTGTCGGGCCAGCGGCAACGCCAGGCCTTAGAGGCGGCGCGGGCGACAGCTCGGGATAGGCTGCTGACGTCCGCAGGGGTATCCCCCTGTGGGAGGCTGGAGGCCCCCTTGGCCAGCACGTCCGCAGCTTCGTTTCCAGGTAGTCCACAGTGTGCAGGGACCCACTGTAGGAAGACTTGACGACCCCCTGCGGTGGCACGCAGCAGGAGGCGCCAGACGGAGGCACCCATCGGAGACCGCTGCGCGCCGGCTCCACCCGCCAGGGTGGCCAGCGCGGCCTGGGAGCCTGTACATAGGACGATGGGGACGGTGTCGTCTCCCATGGGATCCAGCGCAGTCTCCAGGGCAGCCCGCATCGCTGTGAGCTAAGCGCGCGTACTGCTACAGAAGGCGCCGGCAGGAATGGCAACCTCCTCCGTCCGGCCCAAGGGTCGGGTGATGACGGCGCCGCCCCCTCCGTCGTGGGTACCTCGCTCCGCAGAGCTGTCGCTCCAGATCCAGATGGCCTGATCTGGGAGGGTGGCCAGGAGTTCCTCGCTCGCCGTTCGCCGCCGGGTGGTCGTGGCCTCGCGACTGGCTCCCGGGACGTCCAAGCGGATGGACACTCCGCTCCTGTCCACCCATGGGGGGATGGTGACGTGTAGCCGCTCCTCCACAGGGGCACCGACAGCACCCGCCAGCGCCAAGGCCCGCGCCCCGACAGCGCGCCAGCCGGTGGTGGTAAGAAGGCGCTGGGGTGCCGTGCGCTCGGCGGTCTTTCGGAGGGGGTCGTCCTCCCGAAGAGCCGCCGCCGTGCAGGTTAGCCTCGCGGCCAGAACCTGCCGTCGCACCCTGACGGGCACGATTCCCGCCTCGGCCATCAGCAGGTCTCGTGGGGTGCCGGCGGGGCATCCCGTAATCGCGCGAGCCGCCGCCCTGAGCTCACGTTCCAGCAGCTCCACGTGGCTCTCGGACGCCGCGAGCAGCCACGCTGCGGCCGCGTACTCCAGGGCGCCGCGGACATATCCGCCAGCCACGGTGCGGAGCTGGGTCTCCCTTAGACCCCAGGAGCGGCCCGTCAGCGTGCGGAGCTGCGCGACACGGGGCTTCAGCTTCTTACGGAGGCGTGCGCAGTGCTCCCCGAAGTGCAGCTGACGGTCAAAGGTAACACCAAGTAGCTTCAGATGCCGTTCTCCGCGGACCTCCGTGCCGTCCACCCTGATGGCGAAGTTCTGGGCGTCCTGGAAGCGGCGCGACAGCACGAGGGCTTGGGTCTTACTGCCAGCGATAACCATCTTCCAGTCACGCGACCACTTGGCCATGGTGTCGGCAGCCTGCTGGGCGCGCTCTCTGGCGAGCGCAACGGTGCACCCGGAGCTCAATGTCGCCGTATCGTCGGCGTACAGTCTGTTGCGAAAGTATCGTTCCATTCCAGGGTTGTCCAACCAGCCGGGAATAGGAAGTTTGGGAACCACAGGTCTGAGGGCGTGGCCTGTTCGGCTGGTCGACCTCCCCAGCAGTTAGCGGGTCGGACCGATGAGGCTGGGGTCAGCCGGGGAGGGTGGGGCGACCCAGTGCATTCACTTTTAGCAGTGGAAATTCCTGTATTTGAGCCTCCCCGACAAAGAGGCGAAGCACCATAATGGTAATTTCTCAGTTCCGCTGCGGTGAGCCACCAAGTATCCCTCCTTACTTTTGAGAGCTGAACGCCTAATGCCATTGGACGCAGAACCGTGTGCATAAGCGTGGCATTACTGCCAGGAGGCAGGGTCACATCATTTCCAGAAAGTTGGCAGAAAGGGGATAACATAGTTTTCGAGGGTGCAGCATAGGCAATTCCAGGATTTCCTATAGGGGGGGGGCACTCAATCGAAAGCGGGTCGCTATCCGAGCCAGGAGGGAGGGGGCATCGAAACCTAGCGTGGGGGTGCTCATTTTCATTCTGAGGGGATGAGTAAGCGGGTGGCAAACGAAAGTCTAGGATGGCGCCATCGAAATTTTAAGGGAAGCCGTGCCCATTTCAGGGGCGTTAAGGCTCGATCTTGGGAAAGGAGCAAGTGCCCTCTCTTGCCTTCCCTGGATTCGCCCATGAGGTGCAAGTGGATGCAGGACAAACCAATGACTGATGAGCCAGCCTCTGAAAAATGATCGGCCTGTTGACACTTTGCAGCACCATCTTTCCTATGATAGGGACGTGACAGTGGGTACAGCAGATTGTTGATTTATTATTATTATTTTTTAGTATTTTTCTTGAAATTATTTTCTGGTCCGCTCCAGCGTTCAGCGCCAGATTCAGTCTCTGCGAGGAAACTCGATTAGTCGGAAGTACCGGCAGGAGATTCACGTGACCCCCAAACGGGTCGTCTGTCCGGACTAGTGGGGTGGCGGCAGCGTGTGGAGCGGTAATGTAGTAGGCAGAATATTCAATTCTTTTACGGAGAACCCGGGTTAGCTGTGCATAGTTTGTTAGCTTTTTTAAACCTAATACTGGTGCCAACCTATCAAATGATGTTTCTTGGAGTAAGCATTTTCAGTTTTCCGCACATTATTATCATGTGATCCTCCTGCGCCCGAACGTCATTAGCTAAGGCTGAAGTCCCTTACTTTATTTTTGTTCGGAATTACACGTTTGATTATTTTCTTTTTACGTTTGAGCGTGTACTATTGAATGTATGTGTTTCAAACCACTGGGCAGTTAATAATGATGTCATTAGCTGAATACAGTTACTTATAAAGATAACTGCTTTTTAGTAAGCCTAACTAATCCTGAAACACAAGGGGCACAGTGCGCCGCATTTGAAATTATTATGACTAGGCTCGATCGGTTTAGGATGGATATCTCAGAACCTATGGTGCTTCTAGCTTTACAAACGGGTTACCATAAGTATTTGTTCAACAGGTTTTCCGTGGTTACAGTTATTTCTTAATCCGACACCTGGGAGACTGATTTTTCTGCATTCTGACAGGGTTGTCTTCCGCTGACTTGCCAACGCCTCTGATAATTCCCCACTCTTCGCTCGACTGGCACGCATACCTGGGTCATGTGATTACTACGTGTTTACAACGACAGGTGCAGGGTCATACGTAGTAAGTAATGTGTGGCGCGCAAGGGGCACAGAGTTTTAAACCGAGGGCTTCAGTACTGTCTCGCAGGTGCCTTGCCCCAGGCGGTCCGTTCAGTAACCGAGGCGCCTGGGCACGAGAGTTCCGAGACTGGGTATGTCTGAGTTATGGCTACAAACAGTGGTTCCAGGCTCATAAGACTCACAGCTTCATTACTAAAATATGTATTGGGGTTGATTAGAGTTCATAGGGTTTGAAAGCTACCCAGTGACCAGGCTTTTCCTGTTTAACACAAACCCCGGAAGGCCCCCGAGCCACCCTTGGTGATCAAACAGCCCCCTCGACGTTGGCTCCTATTCGGGATGACAAAAAAACTGGAAAACTGGTGAAAAGCTCTTAAGAATGGATGAAGAAACTTGTAGTCACTTTTGTCCCAAGCCAATATTGAGGTCATGACAGGCCAAAGGTGACAGACTAGGGAAGAGTTTCTGGGCTCTTGCGTTCGAATTGAGCTAGAATCGCTTTTAGACACCATTCATTACCACTTCTTACGGAAAACCGGATGATGTATATGACTATACTGGATCACAACCTACAAATGAGGTGATATAAGGTCAGGTCAAGGTCACCATCTGACCTAAAATAGTCAATATGTATATCAATCTGCCTACAATACTAATCTAAACGTAATGGCATTGAAATAAACGGTTGCCATCATTTCTTGCGAAATTAATGACCTAAGACGAACATTAGCCTGCTTAAGTCCCTGCTTAGTCCCTGTTGACCTCTAAGAGGTCACAGGTCCAAAGCTGCAGCATGAACATGCGGAGGGCCTAGGATACTACGATTTGGAGAATATGAAGGCATGTTATGCTGTATCTACAAAATTTTAGCCATGTTCACCCAATTAACGTTTTTCCATGCATTTCCAATTGGAAGGTCATGATCCATTCCTTACTAGGTCATTCATATGAATAGTTTCAAAATATATTTTGTCGTTTTCGTCCTTTTTGGTGCCGCAGGAAAAACCTGAGGAGTGTTCCAAACACTCACTCACTGGGGCGAGGGTTAAGACGGTTCCAATTAAATTTGACTAGATTTAATCGAGTCAAGTGCAAATAATAGTTATAGGAAATGGCCAAGCATGTTAACCAGACAACACCTGGCCTCTTTTTGCACCCACTGCGGTGTGGGGGGTCAATCCTACTCCCTTTCCCTGATAACTCGGGCCAACCTTCCTACCTTGCCCTTGCTTGCCTGATTATGTGTTTATTATGGCTTTCATCAAAGGCCACATTAGCCCTTGAAAACGGGAAAAAGTCTCCAGGTATTTGGAGCTAGAAGAGTACTGTTTGCCAAGGAGGGAACAATTCTAAGGCCATAGGTTCATTAATAGGGGCTGCCAACAATCAATGGTCACCAGTTTATGTGCAAAAATGCCCTAATTTACCTAAAACATTATTCTGATAGAGGGATGTCCTCCACTTCAATTCAATGGAAGCTCATTGGAGAGCCACACTTTCCCTTTTCATTTGAATTCGCTAGGACCGATTTTGATGTTTTGGCGCAGCAGATAAAATTCCCTAACACGCGGACCGCTGGGGTCCCTTGCATGACGCGCCCCGCTGGGGGCGTCCCCCTCCGTATCTCGTTCCCCACGAAAGTTAAAGGAAAATTACGGGCGGTGTTCGAAAGATCTTGACAAGACGAAGAGATTTTATAAGAATAATTTTTATGTCAGGTCAATATTGAGGTTAGCATAGGTCAAAGAAGGCTCCATAGGCTTACAACAGAGCAGGGTACGTTTCCCTCTCTATATCTGCCCTCAGGGGAGCTAGAGCAAATATTTATGCATCACTGGATTTCTCTTATCGCGGCAAATTGAATGATGTATAATATGACCTTGCTAGGTTAAATATTCAAAATGACCTGACCTCGAGCTAGATCAGGGTCACATAATGACCTGGTATGGTCATGTTTCATGTCAATCGACTCCCTGTGATAATATGAGCTCAATGCAAGCAAAATGGAAGCTTTATCTCAATTCAGTGAGAAGTTATTGGCAAAACAATCACTCTCTGCTCCCATGACCTGATATGACCTTTGAGAGATCAGATGCTCAAAAACTCAACTTTATGGTCAAGATCGTGGTAAGAATAGACGGTTTGATGATTTTCAGCTTTATCTATCCAGTTTCTACTGAAAACGAACCCATTCTATTTTTCACCATAGACTTATAATGGGGTGACCGAAAAATTGACCCCAGCTTAGGTCATCAATATCAAAATCCGATATATAGCAGACTTGTAGATCCTAATAACCTCATCATATTTTGGAAGTTTCAAACTGATCGGTTTGCTAATGTTCCCTGGGCGCTGCTTCAAACTCGTACTTTTAGGTTTTGAGGTCAGGTCACTTGACCCTGAGTAGCTCCTTGACCTGACATGACCTTAACTAAAAAATTTGGTCAGATGTGTAAAATTGATCAGGAATAAGGTACTGTAAGTTCGTTGTTCTGCGTCTCTTTGTTTTTGAGCTATCTGGGGAAAACCAGGAGGGGGGCGAATTTCGCCTCCCCCAGCGGGGCGTGTGCTAAGAAAAAGGGCCAATATATTTTCGTGTGTCAAAATTTGTTTCAACCCCACAAGGTTACGCAGCTTCATGTAACATACCGCGCCTGCACTGGAGTGAGATTTCCATGTTTTAGGTTCGTATTAACGAACTCAATGATTATAACAAAACTTATGACACCTCAGGGAAGAGGCGTAGAAAAAAACTGGCACAAATTTTTCCGAATTCGAATGATTACCAAAGCTTGGGGAGCACAGGATGGGCACTGAAGTTGGTTATGTGTGCGTAGGCTTTGGTTACAAGGTCTCCCAGGCAATGTTCCGGATTCAGTCAACCAGATTATTTAAAAACTGTTCATCCTAAAATATTTCAATTTTAGTGATACCTTGAAACACTTTACTAACAACACTAACTGGAACCAATGTAGCACCAAAATACAAGTAGTTGGCTCTCGAGTTGGTGGATTTTATCAGGTGAAATATTCACTATTCACTGCCCTTCTGCCCCCGGTGGTTGCGCAAAGAGTAGTTTGAAAATCGAAATATTGAGCTTATTGTAAATCTTTCAGAGAAATCATAAGTGGTTTCATTATTTTCGGTTAAAAGTACGTCTAATTACACTAAATTCCACGACCCGACCAAGGTGCCACATTCCCTTTAAGGAAATTGTCGTGGTCATCTGTGAAGTGTACGGAATCAACATGATTGCACGATGCACATTGTGGAAGTGTAGGGATCGGGGAGGTGGGGTGGGGTGGGTTTAGTGTAGAGACGATGGTACGTTGAACCGACGTGGGGTTACTACCGTGACACGAGCGGCAAGGTGTAAAGGATAATTATTTAATTGTTTTGCAAGTTTACAGCTGTGTTTTGTGAAATATATTCTTCAAAAAAGTCGAAAAGCAAAGCAAAAAGACGGCACGGGGTGAAATATGTGGCCACAAGATGCATGATTTTATTTTCCAGGGATCATTCACTCAAAAGCGATTTTAGACATCAAGAGGACCTGGTTTCAATATTTACACTGAAGGTGACTGGTTCTGTTTGAAGCCGATCGGTTCACTTGAAGCACCAAAACCTTGCACTGAAACTAAACAGGAGCCGGGGCGAAATGTCGAGAGCTTTGAGGGGACGCTCCTGGAGCTATTTCGTTAGGGGGCAAATGTCTTTCTCCCTGGATCCGCCACTGAAACTGGGTGCGGTATGAGGGGTCTCGCTGCCCCTCATACCGCATAAGTTTCTACGGAAATATCGAGTTCCAAGACAAATGATATATAGAGTACCAGGTTTTCCGACTTGCTTTACAACTTGGCTATCTCAGTTAAAATCACGTTACGAAGGTGCCACATTCCCTTTAACCGCATGCAGCTCGCCGAAGTGGGTCCAGATTATGCGAACTAAATGTAAAGCTCAAAATGCTCATTGATGAATGGTAGCCATATCTCGTTAAACTTATCAATTCTTTTGTCCTTCTTTGCTATGCACCGTTCCATTTGAAATGTTTTTTTCAGAAGTTTTGAAAATACTTCCATCTTTATTTATTCATCCTTAACACGGGGAGCGGGTACCAACCCCCTCGGGTTTTTCGGAAATAACATAAAACGGCGGCGCGAAGCTTCACCGCACTTGTCATACCTTTTCTCTCATCATTTTTACAACTTTTGCCTAAGGTTAGGTCATCTCAGATCAGGTCACCAGCACAGGTCGTGACCTCACCTAAAAAGTTTAAGAAAGCATAAGTCGGAACAGGCTGAGCTTATCTGATTGAAACTCATATCACACAAAGGGCTCACCAAGGTCTCCAAAATATGTTCCAGTATTTTTGATATCAATGACCTAAGGTCAGGTATGAGCCATGACCTCCCCATTGGAAATACATGGGAAAATGGTTTTAAGTGAATAGCTTAGCAACGGATGACGATAGGACGTTTATTTTAGGTGCATTAGACTTGCCTTGTCTGTACGGTTCTAATGATATGCATTTTATATACTTTGAGCTTGACCTGGCTTCAGGTCAGGGCAAATCCTTGATTTGACCTAATAAGGTCATATTATATATCAATCGATTTGGCTTGCTGCAGGGATTCACATGGTCTAAATCGTTTTTCTCTATCTTTACTTGTTCGGATGCAATGACCGAAAACCTTCATTTACATGTTATCCCTATTACAGCATGTTTTGACCTCTAGTGACCTTAAATGTGACTTGACAAAAAATGGACCAAATATTTTCGATGGAGAAGTGGATGGGCTACCCAACGCCGTTTACTGTTTTTCGCTACCTAGCGTGGTTCTTGAGATCTTAGGGGGTGGGGGAAGGGCGGGTACCCGCTCCCCCGTCAAAGCGAAGGTGGCTCAGACCCCCGTCAATGCGCGTGTTAAACCTCTGTTTCACCATAAACTGTTTTGCGGCCAGCATCAGTTCAGTTGACTAAAATATTGACAACATTCATTGTTTCTAATGATCCAAAGAGAATGTTTGTAACAGTGCCAGAGAACTGTTTTGTTGTGGCAAGCTTTGAGTAAATTTTACTAACTAGATCATCCCAAGCCCTCTACCCTCTCGACACTCTACAAAAAAATGACCAATTGTCTCTATGTTACCGCACCTATCACAGAATTAATTATCTATCACATTTTGTATGCACAAGAATGTGTGAGTTGGAAAACACCTATTAACTATCCTATATTGTACATTTTGAAGCTTTGTTGATTTCGTGATGTTAAATGTAAGTAAGTATAATGCTTTACACCAGTCTTCTCCGTATTCAACTCCTTCGTTCATCAATTTGATTTGCGCTCTGGGGTTATCTCCTTTAGAAATTTGTTTGAAAAAATTTAACTTTAATCTGCTGAACGGGGACAAGTTTCCCTTTCACTTCTATGCCACGTTCAAGTACCTTCTCCTGAACTGTTAGTGTTTCACTGACAACGGCAAGCCGTTTCCATATCGCAGGAATGGCGCGGCACCAGCCCATATAAACAAGAGGATCCAGTTGTGTGAAGTTACTGCTTTCCTTAAACGAATTATTGTGCAAGATTCGTCCCTGATGATTAAAGAATGCATCAAGGAACAATATACTGTTTTCGTACAATGCAGCATTGAAAATAATTTTCGATTCCACCCGAATAGCTTCATTATTCCACAGTATTTGTTTACGGACTTCCTTTCCACTAGTAGGTTCTTTGATGGGGACCACTTCTCTAAACCAACTTAACATCTCTTTGCTTTTCGACTTGGGTCTTCCTCCCTTCCCCCACCCTTCTACTAGCTAGTTAACCTTCGCCCGGGTGGGGGTCTTTTTAGACCCCCCTCGGGTTTTTCCAAAGTGACCAAAAAACGACGGCGCGCAGCTCCGCCAAACTTGGTCTAGCTGTTCCTTCATCATTTTTACATCTTTCCTGAAAATTTTAGCTCAAGGTCATATCAGGTCAGGTCACCAGGTCAGGTGAAGTGACCTCACCTCAAAAAATACTTAGGACCGCATAACTAAAAGAAGGGTTACTCGATCAAGTTGAAACTCATACCACATCTTGGGCCCACCAGGAGCTACAACATTTGTTCCGGGATTTTTGATATTGGTGACCTAAGGTCATGTGCAGAGCATGACCTCCCCATTGACAATGCATGGGGAAAATCACGAAATGAGCTTTTCTCAGTAAGTATGGATGGAATCAACTTCAAACATCGGTTGCGACTTGCTCTTAGCCCATTTCTGAAGCTGATACCAAAATTTTTGACTTGTGACCTTTAAAAGGTCACCTTAGGTCAAATAAGCATTTTTGGTGTTTTTCTCTATAAATTTTTAATCAACTAAGATAGAGCTTTTATTTTGTCACCAAAGTGTTTGTATAGTCACTGGAAGTCAAATGATATACATCATGACTATACCAGGTCAAGTTGGGTCAGATCGTTGACCTGGGTCAGGTCAAATTCTTAAATTTGACCTGGCATAGCAATATCATATATCATTCGATTTGTATTGACGAGAGGATTGCAATGGTGCATAAACTATGGCTGTATCTTGTTTGGTTTGGAAGCTATTAGCGAAAAAGTAAACGCCTTTATGCATGGGTGGCTATGGACATTCCCAAGAATATGCCCAATATTTAGTGACCTGTAGCTCCCTAGGCTTTGACCTGACACGAAAATGAGTGCCACTGTAATGAAAGCGCATCTCAAGAGCTTTCGAATGGTGTTATAAAAATGTTTCTAGCTATCATAGTTTCTGAGATATAGGATGTTTTCTTAGTACGCCTCATATTAGCGATTTTGACCTATTTTGACCTCTGGTGACCTTGATATTGACCTGACAAGAAAAATGACCGAAGTATTTTCGATATCATTTTCGAAGAGCTTTCGATTGCCGTTTTGCGCTTTTTTCTAGCTCTCTTAGTTTTTGAGATCGTGGGGGGTCTTTTTTAGCCCCCCACCAGGGCGAAGGTGGCTCGTACCCGCCACCGGGGCAAGGGTTAATTGTGGCGAAATATTTCACTGCGTGACGTTCTTTTGGGCTTTTCGTCTTTGATTCCCCCCCACCTACCGGATAGATCCGCCACTGCTAGTGGCGGATCAAGGAATTCATATGGGGTGGGGTGCTAGGGGGGCTGGAGCCTCAACCGTCAGTACCTCGGGCTGCCCTCGCTTATGTATTAATTATATGGGATCGAACATTTCGGGGTGTTTGAGCCTCCTAGCCGCCCCAGGTGTCTGCCACTGGCCACTTCCCAATTTTACCGCTGGTGATACGCACATCAACTATCACTTCCACCGCCGAAGCTGATTCATATGCTTCTATACTTTTGTAATGTTGTTAAAAACTTAATTAATGTTTTGCGGCATAAAATATGGTAAAAACCTTCCGAGAAGTAAGGATAATTCAATAGTTATAACCAGGAGATGTTCTCGCACGGATTCGTGGTTCAGTGGAACAGCACATGTCTTCCGAGCCGCAGGTGCCGGGTCATGTCCCAGCGGAACCTCTGAATATGCTGGTCTGATGCACCATATCCCCCCTTGCAGGCTGAAAGTTGGCAATGAAGTTTCACCCTGGCAGTTGAAGTGTCGCTTAATCCCAACAATTATTATTAGAGGCTATCGCAAGCGCGCTGCCGAACTCGCACCCTGTTTTATGAGTTGAGAGATCAGTTTCAATGAAACCCCAGCAACCCTTCTAAATTAAAGCAATGGTTGTCTGGTTGAGGGGAGACGAGTTTCGTGATTGGGTTCAAGCAAGGGTGGAGTTCTGCTGCTGCCGAGAAATAGACCCTGCAAAGTTTCTCTGGCTGGAAATATTTTAATCTTTTTATGGAATTTAACCAAATTATTTGGAAAACATTTGTCCGATAATACATAGGGGAGGGTGGGTGTGGTTTCAGCGACAGGGTGGTTCGGGCAACTCAATTTTCTCCAGAGTTATTGGGGATATTTCAGGCAGCCTATAACTATAAATGCTTTCCATTATGGCGGTCTGTTGTCACCAAATTACTTTCAGCTTTGATTTCAAGTTCAGGAGGGATAGCAAATGTTCGTTTTTCAGATTTTTCATGTAGTTTTTCGCGTAAAGCTGATGCATCTCAAAGACCTTAGGACTGATGTTTTAAGCCCTAGCTTTACATGTGACGTCCTTATCCTGTTCGGAAACATTCAGGATTTTATTTCACCGGCATCAACAATGTCCTGTGGTTGAAGCATCTCATCCCCCAAAGCTGTGGTATAGGGATGGTTCGGACAAAACGAAGTGGCGTAGGTTCGGACTCTGAAAAGTCTAGCTTTTAGCAAATCGTTAGATTTTTCCTCACTTAAATTTCAGTGACCTTGGTTTATGCCAGGGAGATGATTCATCCTATAATGTGATGATTCCTGAGTGTTGAACCGCTAAAACGATGCTGCCACTTTCCACTCATTTTATTTTCCCCAATTCAAAGTTCATGGGTAGTTGTTTAGTGATGCCCAGATGATGCTTTAGATCTAAAATTTTGGCTATGAAAACATGACAGTCTAGTTCTTCATCGGCGTCAGAATCTTTGAATTCCTTAACACCCGCACTGGAGGGGGTCTGGCACTAACGCGCACTGGAGGGGGCCTGGTAGGCCCCTAAGATCTCAAAAACTAAGAGGGTTAGAAAAACGCCACTTGGTAGGTGGGTGGGGGCTATAGTGGTCTACATTATGACCATTTTTCATTGACCTAGGTCAATATCTTCAAGGTCAAACGAGGTCGTAAAGGTCAAATATTGGCCATGCTGGGGATCGATTGGTAAATGCTGTGATTATGCGGGAAAATGGCGGGAATAAGCTAAAGGCAGACAAGTTTCATAGAGAAGAGGTCTCAAAGAGGCTTCCCCACAACTTTTGGGTCAAGGTCATTCAAGGTCATTGACCTTTAAGGTCACCATATGGTATACTACTTATTATTTACACTTTGACTAACACTGTAGCCACTGTTTGGCGGGAAATGAGGATTGACCTTTCCCGATGACCTTTGATCTTGACCTTTGTATTGGGATACCCTACCGATGACGTCATAGCATAATATATGGCAGACTGGGTAACGTCATTTGACGCACAGTGGTCAGTGACCTTGAAAGTGCAGATATGACCTTGACCTGTGACCTTTGAATTTGACCTTGACTTTCATGTGAAGTGACCTTGACATATAATCCCGCTTATATGACGTTATGACGTCACCACTCAGTCTTCAATGCAAGCTAACTGGTCCGACCACGCGTTTACGGCGATCTCAAAATGCAGGTCTGACTTTGAAAGCCTATAAATCAAAACATGTTCGGCTGATTTTCAAAAAGTCTTCAACAATCGACGCGCTATAAAGTTCTGTTAAATGTGGCCACGTTTCGTTTTTCGGCTACAAGCGGTTCTCTGACCACCTTGGAAAAACAAGTGGGGGGCCTCCGAGGCCCCCCTCCAGTGCGCGTGTCAAGATAGAAATGGTAATACCTTTGTCACTGGGACTCTTTTCAAACTCATCCGTCCTCTGCCCGACCCTACCCCACTAGTGGGGCAGGTTTGGATGTTTGAAATGGTGCAAAATTTGCTCCTCTGGTCATGGGCGCCAAAAGCGCGCGAGCGGGACGGGGAGACGTGTCTCCCCTGTTGGCCAACCAGGGGGAAATCCCTCAAATTTTTGGGTCCCTCGTCATTAATGCTGCCAGGTACCGAATATGCTCAAAATTCGCCTCCCCGGTCATCACCAGCCCGGGTTCGCCCCCTTGTAAAAATTCCGTGGCGGCGCCATGGGCTCTGCTCAATCTCCGAAATATTTCGTTGCCCTTCTCGTTAGCATATTGCTAAGATGATAAGGAACCCTACTTTACTATCTCATGCTCCTGACTCAACTAGTTTGTCCACCAGAATGTAAAAACTTCGAAAGTGTGTGAACCCTCTCCTAATCGTCACTACCTACAAAACAGTGGTAGAGCCAGTGAATCTTAAACCTCATGCTGGAAAAAAAATGTTCCCTCCAGAAACAAAACCTCGTTAGGTATAAGCTCATTGTGGCCTATAAAAAATACTGGTTACAAAATTTCGTTTTTCCGGGAATAAATAAGGATATTTAATGTAATCGGACAGCTGCCCCCTTTCCCGATGCGTATATAAAAATATGTTTAATAATGCAAGCTGTAGACAAATTTGTATCACTGTTTCCGCCGTTTTACCAGAATCCTCCCTAAGTAGACGGACGAGGAGAGCCCTGAACCCAAGCACAAGGACGGATCCAGGAAGAAAAAATGTGTTTGCTTCCCCGCAACAAAATAGGTTCGGATAATGCTGTGATGGCGATGATGATCTGTGATCGTTTTGCTGGATATCGCTCCCTCCCCAAAAAGTGGCGCGTGGTTCTGCCACTGCATTGCCCCAGGTCAGTGACACCAGATGTCCAGCACATAACAACACTGTGGTAGCAATTGCAATACGAGTGCCCCTCAGACACAACGAGATTTGTGAAGGGACGAACGAGCTGGCACAATGCCAGCCGCCCATTCATGTGTGAGGTCACGCGGTCCAGGTATGGAGGAGAAGGACTTGGATTATCATAGGCGGTGGCAAGTTGACCAAAGGCTGTGCCGTCTGAAAGCAGCCAAATTAGTTTTTGTGGTAATACTAGGCAACACTAAGTTGGCAGTCACAGAGGGCTTTGGAAAAGAATACCTATCTTGTGATAATACTATATATTTTCATAATTACATAACATTGACATAACAAGATATGACACTGGATGAATGTTAACTGACAAACGTATTAGGGCTTCGGCACGACAACTTTATACCGTTCTCTCTCTCTCTCTCTCTCTCTCTCTCTCTCTCTCTCTCTCTCTCCTCCCCTCTACCTCTTTCCTCTCTCTCTCCCTCTCCCTCTCTCGCGCTCTCGCTCTCTCTTTCTCTCCCCGCCACGCTCTGCAATACCCAGTAGCGCACCCAAGGAGGGGGCCAGCGTGCCCGGACCTCCCCAAATGCTTCGATTTCAAAATGCCCCCCCATTCATGTCGGTCGCCTTCGACGCCCGACATGGGTTCTGGTATTAATTGACCGCCGCAGGTGCCCATCGAGGGCCAAAATGAGCCTTCATTTGGCTTTTAGTACTAGTTCTGCTCTCACCTTACCGCCCCTGCCTACTACTAGTGTGCCGTCCCTGCAGTGAAGCATTCGCCCAATACGTGATTCAGCCACAGACCAGATTTAACAATTGTACCCCCTTCACATGCGTTTTATGCTCTACAAGTATTGCTTTTACGTGATAAGTACCCTCTCTGGAAAATGCTTCCTCTCCAGTAACCTGCCGCCCCCTGTCAAACATGCCACCCCCCATCAGCCTGGTGCCCCCCTCACCTTTTCGTCAGCCGACCCCGCCCCAAAAGAAAATCCTGGGTGCGTGCCTTGCAATGCAACTATTTCATAGGCATCCAGAGAGGCATAAATATATCCGTCAGGTAGCATGTCATTGCAGGCATTTCGTCCATTTTAGTTCGAACCTGCAGTTGTAGCACCCATGTATAACTGACCTCAACCTGACCGAACAACATCTGTGAAGTGTGCGTTCCACCCCTCTTCAGCTGTCCCCTCCCAATTCCCGCCCACTTGCTCGGCTCAGCGCTACAGCGTACAGTGACTTTCAAACTAGTGGGTCGGCAGCGGAACGATACTTTCGCAACTGACTGTACATGAAGACCGAGGTGCAGGGACCGGAACGCGCCGCAGGGCCTCCACCAGGTCCGCAGACCACAGGGTATATAGGGTTGGGGCGAGAACACTCCCCTTCGGTAATCCGGCGCGGAATATGCGGCCGGAACTTCGCACCCCGTTCACCTCGGCACATGCACGGCGGTCTCGAAGGAATTGAAAAATCCAGGAGGCCATGCACTTGGGGAGGTGACGCAGCACCTTCAGCAGAAGCATCCGATGATCTATCTTATCGTAGGCACGGGAGAAGTCGTAGGCGACAAGAACAAACCTGGCGGCTGTGGTGCCGTCGGACGGGCGACCTCGGGGCCTCGGGAAGTTGAACCCGTCCTGGACTTCTTGAACAAGGCGTCCCAGGTTTTCCTCGGCGGAGCGGCCTCTCCTGAAACCGACCTGCTCCTCGGGGATCGTCCGGTCCCTCTCCAGAAGATGGCTCAGCCTGGCACCGACCATCCGCTCTGCCAGCTTGGCGATGTGGCTGGTGAGCGAGATGGGTCGGTAGCTGGTCACATCTTGCGGGTCCTTCCCGGCCTTCAAGATAGGAATGATAACGGCCCTCCTCCAGGCAGAGGGGACCACTGAGGTGGACCAGGAGCGGTTCACTAGGTGCAGGAGGGCTTCCTGGGCGGTTGGTCCCAGGTGCCGAAGGTGTTCCGTGCATACGTCATCCGGTCCCGGCGCTTTCCTCGTCTCCATGATCCTCAGCTGCTCCAGCATCTCGTCCCTGGAGAAGGGCCGGCAGGCTTCGTCACAGGGGCACGGGCGAGCCCGCTCGGACCGCAACGCGGTCCTGGTGGCCCGGTCTCGCCTCGGGTGGCGGGTGTGCGCGCTCACGAGGGAGTAAGTGCGGGCGAAAGCCTCGGCCTTGGCCCGGTCCTCCACGGCCTGTCGACCGCGGTCGCCGTTAGCCACCTGAGCGGGGCAGACGTCTTGCACCGACCCCTCCATCCGCCTCAAGATCTTCGTAACGCGGCCGATGGCCGCGGGTCGGTTGAGCTCCTCCATGACGAAGGTTCTGAAGGCTTGTTTGCGTACGTTGTCTTCAACCTCTGCCGCCCTCCTCTTGGTTGCCTTCCACAGTTCCGCGGCGTCTCTACTGGGGTTCCGGTCCATGGCAGCCCTAGCTCTGCGGCGCTCCGCCACCGCGTCCGCCAGCTCAGGGGCCAGCGCCCACGGCTTCGGGTCAGCCCGGGCTCCCCGAGGCACCCTGCGCCTACTTGCCTCGAGGATGGAGTCCGTGAGCTGTGTGGCCAGGTCCTCTACCGACAACTCAGATATCGGTATGTTGGCTACCGCAGCCTCACAGTCAGCGGTGCAGCCCACCCAGTCGGCCTTGTGGAACGCCCACCGTGTCTTGCGGACGCCCATTAATGCGGCGCGGGCGACTGCCGGAGACGGTGACAGTGACCAACTGCGGGAGGTGGTCACTCCCGAGGTCGGTTCCCAGCTCCCACGTGCAGCGCCGCGCGAGGTCTCGGTGGGCTAGTACCACATCAGGTGCCGACAGGCGCGTCTCCTCCCCGTAACTAGCACGGGTGGCCGCGCCACTGTTCAAGGGCCGCCAGCCGTTCCTCTGGGACCAGTCATGAACAAGCCGTCCCACCCGGTCCGGGTCTAAACAGACAACATCCCAGGCCGGGTGGCGCCCATTAATGTCACCAACGATCAGCGTGGAGTCCGAGGTTGGGAAGGCTTCGAGTGAGAAGTGGTCCACTCTCTCGTCCGCACCGGAAGATCTGATCGGCGGGCGGTACAGGTTGAAGATGTCCAGTGTCGGGGATACAGGTCTTCATCATCATCATCATGTTTGGGGTTTTGGGGCACACCGACAGCCCAGGTCATATGGCGCCCATAACAATTTAAGGGTCAAATATTTCTAGAAAAACTTCACAATCCCTTCAAGGAGATCAAACCAGTAAAATATACATACGCGTTTACTAGCTGGATACAGAAAATCGGGAAGAAGGCTGCAGTCTGTCACGGAAATGAAACAACCAAGTCACTTTGCTAAATAAGGTCACTTCACTGAAAAAAAAACACACTAGGTAGACGTCACTATGTAGGGCAGTATATCACCTTGAAGTTAATTCTCCTGAGATAATCTTCTAGGTCTGAACATCTGACAGAAGGAGATTCCCCGAGAAGTGACTGCAGCGACGGCGAGCCGGGCAGATGGCGCCTCCTCTCCAGCTCAAAGCCACGGCACTCGACCAGGACGTGCCTCACCGTCAGTCCTCCGCCGCAGCGTGGACATTCCGGTGGGCGGTCGCCAGTCAGGAGGTAGGAGTGAGTGGCGTAGGTGTGCCCCATTCTAAGTCTCGACATAAGTACTTCGTGTTTTCTGCTGTTGGCATTGCTAGATGACCAGGGTCCTATCTGGGGATTCAGTTCCCTTAGCTTGTCACCTTTGGTGTCAGCGTCCCATCGCCGCTGCCAGATTTCGGAAAGGTACTTTCTTACACATGGGAATAAGTCAAAGTATGGAACACGAATTCCGGGAGGAGGATCACTGCTTGCTGCTTCTTTAGCTGCTCTGTCTGCTAGCTCATTTCCTCTGATGCCGCAGTGACTAGGCAACCAGGCAAGAGTCACGGATTGACCTAAGCTCGCAGCCTGGTATATTTTGTGTCTGATAAGAGGTAAAAAATATGAGTTCCATGGGTTGTGGGTAGACAGTTGAAGTGATTGTAGTGACGAGAGTGAGTCGCTAAAAATCACCAACCGGTCCCTTCTTGACCGTAAAGCCTGATCTAGGCAGCGGAAAATCGCGTATAGTTCCGCTGTAAAAACCGAAGCTACTGGTGGCAGGGCATAGCGACGTTCAATCTTATTTCCAACAAATGCGCATCCGGTACCGTCAACACACTTTGATCCATCGGTATAGAAAGACGCGTGGTTTCGGTACATGTCGGAGCAGTGCTGCAGGAGAACCTGCCGCGTTGCCTCCGGCGAGAGGCCTTTGGTCAGACCCAGTAGATGGGTGTCTATTGCGACCTTGGTAGTCCGCCACGGTTCGGTCACTGGCGGCTGCACAGCCTCGACACTCTCTGGGTTTATGTTCGCCTCGTCCAGCCATGCACGAATTCTGATTCCAGGGTGTCTAGAAGATGAGCGGGAATCATTATTTATTCGCATTAGGCGACTATTGTCATAAAAAGTTTTGTACGTAGCGTGATCAGGATCCTGTTTCAGTTTCAACACGTAGCGCAATGAAACATATTTCCCGCGCAAGTCCAGCGGCATTTCATTCATATCTGTAAGAAGGCTTGAAACAGGTGAAATGCGGAATGCCCCACTTATGATTCTGAGAGCCTGGTTTCGGATTACGTCCAATATTCGCTTCGATGTTTCGGTTGCAGCATCATACACCACACTGCCATAGTCTAATTTGGATCTAATCAAGGATCGGTACAGCATTAAGAGGGTTTTCCTATCGGAGCCATATGTCATGCGGGTTAGAACTTTGAGAATGTTTAGGCAGCTAAAGCATCTTTCCCTTAGTTCCCTGAAGTGTGGAACATATGTAAGTTTGCGGTCGGGTATCAGACCAAGGAAGCGGGTCTGGTCTACTACCCTTATCTCCTGGCCACCCATTTCCAGAACAGGATTTTCACATGCTCTCCGTCGGCTGCAGAAATGCATACATTTAGTTTTAGTTGTGACGAGGGTTAATCCATTTTTATCGCTCCATCGCTGCAGCCGGTCAAGGCAGAGCTGCAGCTGTCTTTGCGCCGTGCAGGTGGAGGATGTTGTGACCCATATAGCAAAGTCATCCACAAATATAGCACGGGAGATATTGGCCGGTAGAGTATCACCTATGTCGTTTATCATAACGGCAAACAATGCTACTGATAAAACGCTCCCCTGTGCCGTGTCGTTTTCTTGTGTGTGCTGCTTTGACAGAAGATGCTGAATACGAAATCTGAACCGCCTGTTCCTCAGAAAGTTGTGCAGGAACCAGCCCATGTGGCCTCGCACTCCCATGCCAAAGAGTTTTTTTAGCATCCCATGCCCCACGTTAAATCATACGCGCGCTCCACGTCAAAAAATACAGCGATTGTGTGTTGTTTGTTGGTAAAACCTTCCCTAACGGCTGCGTCGAGCCTGATAAGGTGATCGAGTGTGCTTCTGGCTCGGCGAAAACCGCACTGTGCACTAGACAAAAGGCAATTGGTTTCCAGAAACCACATGAGGCGTACGCCAATCATTCTTTCAACAGCTTGCAGACACTTGATGTTAGCGAGATGGGGGGAAAATCATCAGGCGAGTCTCCCGGTCTCCCAGGTTTCTGGATAGGTACAACGATCAATTCACGCCACTGTTCCGGAAAGTCATTTCTTTTCCAAATATCATTGACAATTTCAAGCAGTGAAGAGAGTGAGTGTTCGGGGAGGTGTATAATCATTTCGTTTGTAATTCGATCACTACCAGGGGACACTCTCTTGAGGGTCTTTAGAGCCGCTTCCATCTCTTCCATGGAGAAAGGAGAGTTGTGCGACGCCGAATTGTCATTACCGAAGTTGATCTGCCTGAGCTCCTCAATTTGTCTGTGTCTTAAAAAATTTGGGTTTTGTGAAGAATTGCTGCATCGATCTTTAAATGCCTCAGCCATGAGGCCAGCAACACACTGCGGGTCAGTGATTTTCTCGTCATTCGAAGTGAGGACTGGTGTGGGTGCAGACCGCCGTTTACCCTGAATGCACTGAATACGGTTCCAGACCTGTGTAGATGGGGTAAAACGGTTTATTGTGTTTATGTATGTCACCCAACACCTCTTTTTGGAGTTAAGGACGGTACGACGAGCCAGTGCTCTCGCGCGCCTAAATACCATTATGTTGGGCGTGGTTGTGTGTTTTTTAAGAACCCTAAAAGCCCGTTTCTTATCTTAAACGACTTGCCGGCACTCACGATTCCACCAAGGAACAGGAATCCGTTTAGGTTTACCGGAGGTCTTCGGGATGAACTGGTTAGCAGCTAAAATAATCATATCATTAAACCGTTTCACTGCTTCCGTTGCCGAAGTCTCCGCAAGGACGTTTAAGGGGCCGCACGCGCCCCGGAAACCCCCCAGTCAGCCCTCCGGAGGTTCCACCGGGATGGCAGGATCAGCGGCGCCGCCGACCGGGTTGAGCCGATAACAATGGGAAAATGGTCGCTCCCATGGAGGTCGTCAAGAGTGCGCCAGCTGAGCTGGGGTAAAAGACGGAGAGCAGACTGAAACGTCTATAGCAGAGAGCGAGCCAGAGGGCATAGAAAAGTGAGTAGGGCGACCAGTGTTCAGAAGGCAGAGGGAATTTAGGTGAAGGAAGCGTTCCACCGTTCGACCACGGGGGTCTGCACGGTCTGACGGCGATCCCCACGCTGGGTTGTGAGCATTAAAATCGCCTAGTAAGACGAAAGGGGTTGGGAGTTGGTCTGTAAGATTATTAAGGCCCGGCAAATCAATGTTGCCGCCAGGAGGAAGGTATATAGAACATACTGCAATTTTGGTAAAGCTTAAGTCCACTCGGACGGCTACTGCTTGCAGGACCGTGTGCAAGCGAACAGGGAAGCATGGAATGGAGTGGTGGACTGCCACCATTACGCCGCCGTACGCAATGGTGGAACTGAAAACGTCTTTCCTAAAAGTCTGAAAGTGACGCAATTTAAGGCTGGGTCCAGGGGATAATTTGGTCTCATGCAAACAAAGAATCCTTGGATCATAGTCAAATAAAACGCTCTGCAGACCAGAGAAGTTAGCGCGTAGACCTCGGCAATTCCATTGGATTATGGATGTCATTTAGATAAGAAGAAACGGGCTTAGTGAAAGAAAGACTAGATCTAACCCTTCCACGGGGGCCCAGAGCCCCCATAGGGATTCCTTGCTGGTACCGCACCAGAGCCACCGAGCCGACTCCGGGCGGGACCGCGGCATCTACTGCCTTCCACTGAGTTTCCGCGTGCCCGCGATGCCTGCTGGGGTAGGTCGGGAGGGCTCCCAGCCGGGCGTTTCAACGGCGACCTTCCCCGCGTCACTGCCTCAAAGTTCCTCCGCATTGAGGCCACCGAGGTTGAAGAAGATGTTGGAGGAGCGGTCACGGTGGTTTTGGCCGATGGTGCCGTGACCTGCGGTATATGTTGCGGCGGAGGTGGGGTTTGAGGCCTATGTTCATCGGGGCCACAATAGGTGACCGTTGACGGTGTCGTGCAGAGGTTTGCTTCCCCTTAGGACCCACGACGGTCCAGCCTTCCGGCTCCTCGAGGCCCTAAGGAGCAGGGGCAAGTACCCGCCTACTTTCAGCGCTATCCATCGGCGTAGGGGGGCGGGGCCTCAGGGGCGAGTGAAGTCTGGCCCCCGAGCGCTTCCCCACCACCAGGTGTCGACGGTGGGGGTGGTGGAGGTTGGGAGGGTTTCGCCACCGGCGCAGACACCGGGGTGGCAGGCCGGTGCGACAGCACCAGGCCCATGCTCCCCTGCCAGGCGGATGAAATCCGCCACAGTCAGGGAGCGGGGAAACTCTTCAGGAGTCACCCTGGGAGGAGCAGGCGCCCCCGCTGCCACCGTCTGAGCATACGACCTCCGGGGGTGGGAGGCCTCGTATGCATCACGAGCCTCCCGAAAGCTTAGTCGACCCTTCACTTTCATGCTCATAATTTCGCGCTCTTTCAAGAGTGTCGGGCATTTTCGGTGGAACACTGTGTGGGGGGTCTGGCCCTCCCCACAGTTAACACAGAAGTGGGTAGTCGACATGCAGTCTGCTGCCACGTGGTCTGATGCTCCGCACTGGCCGCAGGTTCGTATTCCTCTACATGATGAGGTCGTGTGTCCGTATCGATGACAGGTGAAGCAACGCATTGGGTTAGGGATGTAGGCTCTCACGTTCACTTTCGTGTATCCAATATATATGTTCTGGGGTAAGTCTAAACCATCAAAAGTAAATATAACTGTGTCTGTTTCTTTCTCCTCTCCTCCACGCTTCGTCCTCACTCTCCTCGCTCCCACTACGCCAAACTCTTCCAAACCATCGAGAATTTCATCGTCAGTAACACCTCTTAGTTCAAAACACCTAATCACACCTCTGCAGAAGTTTTTGGTCCTGTGGGTCTCGACAGTCACTTTTGTTTTGGTCAGTCTGCGTACACCATTTTCCCTACGTGTGTAGCTTAGCTCACTAACGTTTAGTGCCCTTGCTGCTTCTCTGCTTTCCACAAATTCCAGTTCCCAGCTCCCGTCTTTCAGGCAGTCGCATTTCAGTATTTTCCCAAGGCGGTCGCATGCTTCTCTTCTTTGAAAAGGTGAGAGGTTGGATAGCGAGCCATGAACACCTCGCACTATCAGCACCCGTGGGTTAGATGGTTTCGTGTTGTCATTTCGAGGCTCTGACCGCGACGAGTGTTGAAGCCCATCCCCTGGTGGGGGCGTGGGTGGCCAGCGATGGGTTGGTTAACAACGGGATCAGCAGGAGGAGGGTCGTTTGGTTTGGAGGAGTTTTGAGTGTCCATGGAAAAGTGATTAATTTCGACCAGCCACGTGCGCCCCCTTCCAACGAAGGTGCTACGAGGCGAGACGACGCACGGGCTGGCTATACGGGGGGAGACGTCGCCGTTACAGAGGGGGAGAGAGACTCACTAAATCCCCGCTGCCCCGACGACGGTCCTCCCCTTGCACCTAGCCCGGACGACCCCGGGCGGGGCACGGACACCCCCCCTCCCCGGGTGAAGTCGGGACCTCACCAAAGGAGGGAGGGACAGCCGAGCCCCACCAAAGGCCGGCAGACTTTTACATTGCTGCTACTCTTGTCGATGCCTTCAAGAGTTCCCCGCCCTTGCGGAAATCCAAATCAAAGTAGTGTTGCTAGAGGCACACGAACCAAAACAGCGCCTAACTCAGCTCAGCTACCAGGACTCCTTTATCCCGGGGTACGGGTCGGTGCGCAGCTCACCTTAAAAAGACAGGCGCCCCCACAAGGCCTCATCGGAGCAGGCGACTACCACCTGCTCGTCACAACTGATTCCCGGCTGGTCCGAGAGAAGCAAGCCCCCGGCTCGCAGGGCCGGCGACTTGAGGGATCCAATCGTCAGCCACACGAGCCGGAGGACCACATACACCCAGACCATCCAGGAATCATAGGCACGTGCGGGGACGCCCATGACATTGGGAAAAGGTAGGTAACTGGGAAGTTATGAGTTGGAAAAGGAAGAGGGTCGGTGTGCGCTGTCCAGCCCAGACGCGCGCCGCACGCGACCGAGGTGTCCACACTCAAGACGAGCAAGAGTGCACACACCCCCGCCACCCGCGGAGACACGCCGGGCCAGACATCGCAGACAGTGGGCAGGAGGGGTATTTAGGAGTGGGCAGAAAGGATACGGGTGGAAAGGCATGGAGAGACAAGGAAATAAGGAAAGAAGAGGAAAAGGAACAAGGAGTTGGTGGGATTTGAATTTAGGAAGGCCAAGAAAGGATGAGAGTGGCAGTTTCGATTTGGCCTCTCGCCCGAAGGCGGGAGGCGAAACCCATCCTGCCAACTGGGGTCGCGGGTGTCGTCCCATCCCGTACCCAATTATCCATGTGCCGGAATTGTCAGCAGGTGAAAACGAGTCCGGCAGATTAAAATTGGTCCCCTGCGGGGGATTGAGGGAGATAAGGAAAGGAAAGGGATCATCCTGCATAGTCAAGCCCAGAAATGCGCCACACGCGGCCGAGGAGTGCACACTCAAGACAAGCGAGAGCCCACACATCCCAGCCACACGCGGATACATGCGGGGCCAGACGTAGCAGACAAAGGGTAGGAGTGGTATTTAGGAGTGGACAGAAAGGATGAGATACGGGTGGAAAGGCATGGAGAGACAAGAAAATAAGGAAAGAAGAGGAACAGGAACAAGGAGTTGGAGGGATTTGAAGTTAGGAGGGCTGAAAAAGGATGAGGATAGCAATCTCGATTTGGCCCATCACCCGAAGGCGGGGGCGAAACCCATCCTGCCAACTGGGGTCGCGGGTGTCGTCGCATCCCGTACCCAATTATCCATGTGCCGGACAAGTCAGCAGGAGCAGACAAGTCCAGCGGATGGAAAACGGTCCCCCTGCGGGGAATAGTGATACGAACGCTCAGAGTGATACGAACGGCGCACCATTCGGTAGTGTCGTCCTGTGGTTGGAGGGGCGAGTCTCTGATGACTGCGAAGTTAAGGCCGGCCCGCACGAGGATGGCCACGTCTCCGCCTCGAACCGGCCCCTCACCTATCCTCTCTCTAGCCCTAAACGTGACCGCGGCGGTCTGGTAACCAGGGACGGACAAGGCTTTACCGGCCAACTGAGCCTCCTGGATCGCCACCACGTCGACCTTGTTGTCCGAGAGCCAGCGGCTGAGCTCCGTGATCTTGTTACGGATGCCCTTCGCGTTCCAACTGGCTAGCAGCAGTCGGCTTCGGAGCTGGCAGTTGTGGCGGTACCTCCTATTCTTGGTGCGTCGGGTAAAGCCGCCCCGGGGTCCCGTCTCTCCGCGGCCTCTTAAGCCCCCGCTGTCGGGCCTCACGGCGGGGGCGTGGTGTTCATCTATCTACGCGGGCCGGGTCGCACTGAGTGTCAGTCGGTACGCCCGGACCCGCGGATAGCGTGAGATGGAGAGTCGACGATACGTGAGGCGACGGCGCGGCGGTTGCCAGCCTCCGCGACGTCGCAGCAGCTCCGGGGCAGCGGGGCCGCAGGGCGTCGGTCCCACGGCGTCCCCCACCTCGGGGCGGTTGAGCTCCATTTGGTAGACCCCCGGGTTCGCCGCCCAGGGGCCCGAGGCGCGCAGCACGATCCCCAGCGTCGGGGAGACGACCGCACGCCCCTACACCGTCCACCACAGGGAGGCGGAGCTCATTGGACGGCTTGTTGGACGGCTTGTGCATGCTCGTCTGCGCCAGGCAGACCGGCACAGCGAGTCGAATCACGGTTACAGGAGTCGAAAGTCCGTTTCCGCGTTCGGTACGTAAATAAAGCACACTGAAACTGCTCATGTATCTGGGTTAAGCGACTAGAAATTCCGGGCAGTCAGGAAGACTGAGAAAGGCTGGAAAGCAGTGTTAACAAGAGCGTATCCATTCATGGTTTGAGATAAACGTGCTGGCTACTCAGAGCAAAGGGGCAGTAAAGGCTGCGTTCGCCGTCAGATCATGCTTTCGGTTAGAGGAAGCAGAAAACACGATAACACGAGCCTCTAAGAACAGTTATATCTCCTGACCGGCGGAGCTTCGGTTTGCCCCCCCGCCTATCCAGTCACGCTGTGACCGTTAGTTCCCTGACTCACCGCTAGGTGCGCTGCTGAGGCCGCCGTTGGTGCCGTCCGGCTGGTAGGTGGCGCTGCTCTGGATGCCGAGGTCGGCCAGCGTTTTGGGCTGGAACTCGGGCCGCGCGCGGCTGGCCGCCTCCTGCTTCTTCTCCTGCAGGGTCTCCTGCAGCGCCACCAGGATGTCGCTGCACTGGCGGTGGTGCTCCAACAGCGACTCGGCAAACGTTGCCAGCTGGCTGATCTGCTCCACCTGTGACGTCACACGCGCGCGCACGTCATTGGCGTCCACCTGTGACGTGGGGGAGGCCGTCAGCTGAATATTCCGCCGAGACTACCAACGGCTGGTCGCGTCATTCTAAATGAACCGGTTCTTAACAAGAACGGAGATGTTTGAAACAATCATCACGTATAACGGTCGGGAGAATGGTTGAACTGACCCGTTGTTTGAACATCACCAAGCAGACTGTCCATAGACGGACCATCAGTGCCGGGCGTCAGCAGAGCCACTCACGTCATTCTCCAGCAGGTTGTGCATGCTCATCTGAGCCAGGTGGAGTGACTCGGCGAACTTGTCCTCGGCAACCTTGATCTCTTCGTCCGGAATGTGCGCGCCTGCCGAAAGCCCCGACGCTTCACAAACCCAGCCGCAGTATAAATACAGCCTGCCTACCATATGTGAGCCGGGAGGATACTTTATTCATCGTGTTCAAATTACCATGCGATACGATTTGTTGACAGCGAAAACCCTGATGTGAAGGAAACGAGAGTTTAATCGAAATGTGAGTCAGCTAGATGCCCACTCTTAATGGGATTCATTTTCCTGTATCGCAGTTCTTTCAAGCCTTGCCAACATATGATAAAACGGCAGTTAGATCAGAAACAGCACTCACCAGTTCGCCAGGAACTTTTAAGTGACGAGCGAGACGGATTTCTGGCAAAGCCCACCATGAACTGCAAATTGCAACAACAATGTATGGTAGTGAAGCAACAAAAAAATGTGTTTATGCGACTTGAATACAGCTATTTTTAAAGTGTCTTACATCTTGAAGCTACAAAGCTAAACAGTAAAAAAATTGTCAATTTAGATTTTATCCTACGGCTGATATTTTCCTACTCCTAACCCTACAGGCAACTGTGAGGTATAATCCTATACGACTGGTGAAGTGGAGGGTCGCAGCTCAACAAAAAAAAATGAAAAGCATGCCCAAGAAACCCCAGCAGCCACACAGCCAAGCGGACAAGGCGCGACGCACTCACAACAGATGGGGCTCCCTGAGCCTCCAATCCACACACAGTCAAAGGGATAACTCTGACAGAATGCCCCATTGGCACTGGGAGTGAATACAGCTGCGCACAAGATGATAAGTCCTAGACGATAGTTAGCTTCAGAGCTCCAATCAATGGCTTAAGAGTTGAGGCGTTGCAAACGAACGATACCGGAAAATACCACCTGCCGAGCGACACAAAGCCTTTGGCACGGCAAACTGAATCAATTCGCGTTCCAACCACATACATGTAAGCGATGGATTTCGAAATCTGAAAGGAGTTGAGAACACAAGCCTTCAATGGGAATCATTTCCAAGAAAACAAAAACACAGGCTCGCTGCTAGGCAATTTTCAGGACGAAGTAATCCTGATCATAAAGCACCTCCGTCGAGCGGTGAGGATAGTTAGCGCCGCGTCCGTGAGAGGGCAGTAGAGGTACGGTAGATACTGCAAGTCTCGACAACTGCCGGCCGCTGTCTCACGGCAACAGACGTGTCAACAGCACGTCAGCACGGTGGCAGACCGCTGTCACGTCTGTCAGACATAACATCCGCACGTCTCCTACAACCACGGTGGACCGCTGTCACGTCTGTCGGACATAACATCCGCACGTCTCCTACAACCACGGTGGACTGCTGTCACGTCTGTCGGACATAACATCCGCACGTCTCCTACAACCACGGTGGACCGCTGTCACGTCTGTCGGACATAACATCCGCAGGTCTCCTACAACGACGGTGGACCGCTGTCACGTCTGTCGGACATAACATCCGCACGTCTCCTACAACGACGGTGGACCGCTGTCACGTCTGTCGGACATAACATCCGCACGTCTCCTACAACGGCGGCTGGCCGCTGCCACGTCTGTCAGAAGTAACATCCGCACGTCTCCTACAACGGCGGCGGACCGCTGTCCCATCTGTCCGAAGCCACAAACGGTTGAACCGGGTCGGGAACGTTAACCGGAGTATCGACTGCGACCGTTCCCTGAGAGTCCTGCGTCCGCGTGGATGTCATGACAGAGCGAGAAGATGAAGCAACTCTTACCGGAATGGTGTAGAATGTGAACAAGAGCAGGGAGGGAGACAAAGGCGTGACGCCATCGCAGTGCAATACCTGCATTGGCTGTTTGTTAAACGCTAGAACTCCACATAGAAAGACCAGTTCCCACACATCTTCCCCACGCCCATGTCTAAAACTGCGTGCAACCATGCAGCCAAAACCGGCACAAAAAGCAGGCACTTGCTCCATCACCCATTGAGTAGGCGAGCTGCGGGACGTAGCACAGGGTCCGAATCTGGCATCACAGGGAAGTTCGGAGAGAACAGCTACCACAGCGGTGCAAAGCGAGTTCCCTCTACTCGACAGTGCCAGACATCCACTCAACTTGACGTGCAAACCAGGAAGTGCCAACACGCTGTAATCATTGGCATGTCTCGGAACAAGGGCAGACTGGGCCCTCACCAAGAGCTCAGCTTAGATTACAAGCTTCAACCACAATCTTTACATAGGAACAGCAAACCATACTATCAGAAAAAAATTAAAGCTTTGGTGAATCTTAAGTCAATTTCTGTAGTCGTTGCACACACAAATACTGTTTCCTCGACGCCATCTTAAGCGTGTCGCAGGCGGGAGCCGGCCCAGCTCGGCAGCGGCGCGGAGGTGTATCTGCCCCTGGCGATCGGTACCCCGGCACAACACCCACCTGCGCGGGCCGGGCTGCCAGGGGCTGGACTGGTGGCACCGGCTGGCACGCCCACCACACCGGTTACACTTACACACACGCACACTACACAGCGAGCGCACAGCCAGGGCCGCCGCGCGGCGTCGGACGCGGCGCGTGCCAATACTGGCGCGACGCACAGAGGGCAAGACAGATGCGCAGAGTTACGGTCAGCCAGGTGGTAAAGCCAAAGCGTGAGTTTAGTTGAAATGGTTAGCACAGGTAAGTTAATGCAAACATGACATGACAACAGAAGATGCAAAGGCGATCATGCGCTATATCATCAGGCAATATGAAGGCTATCATCATGAGGCTAAATATGTGTGACATAGAAATTCACAAGCATGCAAATAGAGCTGAAACCCGCACGAGGTCACCATTTCAACACGATGCCGACATTTTTCTTTACATGAGTACACCAGGCTTTAGCATAGGAAGAGTTAACTATTTTTTAGAAATTGGAAGGGAACGGTTATGGTCCGGACTCCCACCTCTGTCCCTCTTCCTTTTCTTGCAATCGTAGTCAAGCCGGCGGCCCTGCAGTTTCTTTCTGTGGTGCTGCAAGACATCGACCAAGCAACGTCACCGCACGGTAAAACACACCATCGACGCACTTCTAGTATAAGCAACTCATTTGTCTTGACATTTTAGACATTCTCATCCAACGAAGCCTTGCCAGCGATCCAAGTTCAGGTTTCATTATCCACGACCAAAAACACCGAAACATACAGCAATACTGCACCCTCTGCAGAGGCGTATGAATAGGGGAGGAAGGAGGCCGCCCCTTGGTTCAAGATCTTCAGTAATGAACCTATAGCGGCGTTGACCACAACAAAATAGCTTTAAAATACACTCAACCCCCCCCGCCAATGTTCTGAATGTTCCTACACCTATGACCCTCTGACTAACTGACTTCAAACGATACAAAGGAACTTCGAGGCAAACTAACCCAAATTCTATAAGCGCTCGTAACATTTGACATGTCCAGATCGGCAGGAACCAGCGAAAATCTCACATATGGATCTAAGGGCATGGAATAAAAATTGCACGCGATTCAGACGTATCCGGCCACTATAAGGGAAACAAAAACATAATGGCTCCAGCAACCTTAAACTTCCCCTCCGAATATCCACTAAAATATTGACACGTTTCATTGCAAAAGCTCACACAATTAACAGTCTTGGTGTTTTATCCAAGTGGCCTAACCTTCATAACCAGTCCCCAACCACCGATCCCGGAACTCCTTTAATGTGACGTCACGGGCGACGAATTTTTTCACCCATAAAGTTCGATGTTAAAATTGATAAAATCCAAACGTTTTTGACATGTACAGTATGCCTTCGAGATTCAATTTTCATCCTAATCTTGCATTCAATCTGTTCCAAAAAGCTATCCTCTTAAGAGAGTATGGTTCCAATTAGTCAAAAAATATGTGCGTCCACGTGCAAACACTGTGCGTCTCTGCAAACTCTATAAAATCAACGTCTTAGTTACTGCAACTATATCGCTGTCATAACACTGTGAAGCATCCACCTGGCTACGAGATTCCGTTAAAGGGCCAGCCTTGTGTAAAGTCATCTTGTCTCATAACACGCCGTCTATCACGTCGCCGCCTCTGGACGTTGCGGCAAACATAGTTTGTGTAACTGACTGCGCCACGCAATCTGATACTCAATTAATATAACAATATGTTTGAAAGGCAGTCTAGCTTACCATGACTTCTTTCAGATCCTTGCTCTGCAAGTGATGAAGGGGCTCCAAAAAGTTCTGCTTGATGCCGTCATCTAGCGCGTACTTGATGTCCGCTATTTGTTTCATGGCCTCTCCTGTTTCGATCATGGACTGCGCTGAAAAAGTACGAACAGCGTGAACCCTGAGAAATCCGCAGGAAGAGAGCACTAGCAAAATCGAATATAAGCCACACTCAAATAACACAGAGGGTACTTAGATGAGAATAAACAAATCAACGGACATGGAAATTGCACCCAACGGTGCAAGTGATTGGTCTCAGTATATGTACAGCTGTTCTCCGAACGTGGGGAGGAGGTGGCGCACCCTGCTCTCCAGAAGTGGGAGGGGGTAACTTCACCACTTCTCAAATTGTTTATCTTTGTACTGAAATCTTTAATAATCCAGCAGTTAAGGACCAATACGTTACATTTTGTTGCTTTCATCTAATGATGCTGCAGCACTCATTAATAATTATTACGGCGAAAGCGCTATACTACCCTGTGTGGTCAACCAAAGGGAAGAGTGGATATAGATTTCCACCCCTAGGTTCCCTTTTCTCCCAGCTCGGAACTCCGTACCGATGCCCTTGCCGACTAGGCCTCACACCGGAATATGTGGAACATATCCAGGAACGCCACGTCAGAGATAGAGCCAGCTGACGATCTCAGACCGAAATTGTGGAGCATGGCCGGTGACGCCACGTTAGAAATCAGAGCTAGCTCAATAGGCCAAAGATCGGGATGTGTAAAACATGTTCGGTGACGTCACGTTAGAGATCCGAGCCAGCTGAATAGACAAAAGATCGGAATGTGTAAAACATGTTCGGTGCCGTCATGTTAGAGATCCGAGCCAGCTGACTATGCCTCAGATCGAAATATATGAAACATGGCCGGTGACGTCGTCAAAGATCGGAGCCAGAGTCCGGAAGAAATGATCCCTTTTTTAGTACAAATGTACGACATGTGTTGAAGGCTCGCCTGCCCGAAGCACGCCAGAATAACGAAGGGACTACTCTGGCATTAACGGAAGGTACAGGCTACAACCAGAGCAATGGCCCCGTCTGGGTTAACACCTGTCCATTTCCCTCCATACTTCAATCAAGCAACACTTCGTTTTGGAAGCAAATCAGATTTCTTTGGACAATTTTCAGCACTGGGCGCTACAGAGCACGCCCGAAATTCATTCAAAAGAGTCTGCCTTAACCGCAACTTCTCGGTATCAGTCAATTCCCGGAAGGATCACAATTTCTGAGGCATCGCTGCTGAAGCACCGACGTGTCAACGCCAGCGCGAATCCCACCCACTGGATGCCATCCCAGACGGTCTGCACCCTGGTGATGGACAACAGAACGTCCATCCGCGGCATCAACAGCTGCGGGGCCAGGCAGCTCTGGTGCAGGACAACAGTGTGACTGGCATCGCCCGAGTCTCATCCGGCTGTCGAGGCCGCTGGGGAGAGAACGCCTGCTACTGCTGCTGCTGCTGCTGCTGCTGCTACTGCTGCTGCTGCTGCTGCTGCTGCTGCTGCTGCTGCTGCTGCTGCTGCTGCTGCTGCTGCTGCTGCTGCTGCTACTTCTGCTGCTGATGGTGGTGGGACGGTCAGGAGGCCGTGACGGCGTCTAGTGGTGCCCTCTGCACCGTGAGAGGGCGAGCCGCGTCCTCCACCGGCGGAGGACCACCGTCAGTCACCGCGAAACCAGGCACCTGCGAAGGCGGAGGCCCACAGAGACAAGGCACAAGTAGACTATGCCGAGGAAGGTGTCGTGTAGCGTTTTTTTTACTTTTGTACCGTTTTGTTACAACTTTATCAAATATAACCAGCAGTTGGCATCTTGTTACGACACGCGGCCAAAGCCAAGACTGAAGACAGGGAGCCGAATTGGAAGTTGCGCTTGTATATAAGCAGAGCAGCAAAAACAACAAAGTAACTGTATGCCGTCCAGCTTTTATGGATTATGATGAACTGAAACGTTTGCGAATGACTGTGTTCACATGGAAAGCGTCTCATAATGTAAATCATTCCGTTGGGACGGTCTACGGCTGGGCGTGTGATGAAGACGCAGTCGAGAAGCAATGCAATTTCCCTGGTGTTTTAGAGATACATACCCTGTCTTTAAATCAGAACTCTGAGGCTACTTTTAAGTTCTTTGTCGCAATATTCTAGCCCAGAGGTACGAGCCTTGGGTGAGTCATCAAATATTCGCGAGTTCAGCCTTTGAAAAGACACGAGCCTCCGCCATCATGACGAAAACAATGAGGTGAAAGCAATTCATCGAAGTCGACCTTTGAACATAATTCAATTTTGAAGAGAGGATGTAGTTTTACAAGATTACGTCGAAAGTTCGTTGATGTCATCACACAGCACTCCAAGGATTGAAAGAACAAACAGACGGAAAAGTTTTGCCAGAAAACATTCGTTTCAAACAAACCACCGCTGTCCCCCATTTATCTTCTGTCATCAGAGGCCGCTGCAGAAGCTCGACATGCAAAGACCAAACTAGACATTATTCAATCAGTTCCGGTTGCATAACACCGAGTTAAGACACATAAGATAACATACACAGTTGGAGTTGTTCCAGATTAGAAAATGCTCTCAACTCCAGGTTTAGAAACATCAGTTTTCTCCATTCGATGTTGCCAAGTTATAAGTTCAGAAGAGGCACGTTTAAAAGTTTGATCCAACCACGAATAGAACTGAGTAAGCTCATCGCTGGCGAACACGTAAGAACACTGCTTGGAAACGCTATTCGGAGCTCCGCGGGTGATCAGAGCAGTGAGTACCCGTGGCGTTTGGAGCCAGGGACACGCGTTTGAAACCCGGAAGAACCAATCAGCCAAAGGCGCAGTTCTTAGTCTCTTGTGAAATAACCCCTTTTCAAAGTTTTGTAGGATAGAAGTAAGTTTTGTAGGTAGAAGTAGGATTCCTGATTGCTGATTGCAGACTAGGCTACGTGATCATGGCGTCAAAATTTCACTGACTGGATATACTTGAGGATGGCCAGTTGCCAACTGTGATTCGGCGGATCGAACCGAAACCTCCACTTCCGCCATCAATCATCTGGCTCTGAATCGATCCACCCCGGGCGTCTGACATGGCGGTAGGATTGCTGTAACAGAGGATCAGGTCCGCTCGGCGTCCATCCACAGCTCAGGAGAGCTGCAGCTCCGGCAGCGGCAGCATCAGCGCCTGTTGGCAGCCACCGGCCCGACATTCCGCAAATAGACCGACCGGCGCCCCGGGCCCGGCGGCCAGCTCCCGACAGCACAACACCCAGCACGGAGCCGGGTACCGGGGCACTGACGGCTGCAGCATCAGCGCCACTTCAGCTACCGTGCACACTGTGGAGGATCGTCACGTAGAGCAGAAGAGACCGATAGAGAGAAACCTGTTCCTATCTAAAACTTGTCCGCCATGCTGAATACAGTACCGACAAACTCAGCGCGACACGCTGTTGTTTGGCGGAGGCGTTGTTTTTTATTCATCCCGTCTAACGAGTAATCAACCAATTCAATCAGCCATCACTTTGACAACGTATTGGGAGGCAGCACAAGATTCGCTTTGAAGTGTAGCCAGACACGCAGCGTTTGAAAACATGGTGATGTGATAAATAAAAGCTACCCGGTGTGATGAGGAGGTTGCCCGTAATCAGGGTCTCCTCTCGCCGAATTTGTTAAAACAGCTGAGAGATGGGTAGCACCAAGGCGTTGCTACATGTCTGCGCGGATTCCGCATTCCTGTACGTGTAGGGCTTAAATTGGCAGTTCAATGAGTTCACCAATTTCCAAACAATTCATGTACACTTGCAGAAGGGCTTCTAGATACGGCATGCGATTGAACTAAACTGATTCGCGCACCTTTCAACCTACTGAATCGCCACACATGCAGCTTTCACCTATCACCTTCCAGGAAACAGTTCGGAATCGAGCGTTGGCGGTCGGGAGACACTGGTTGCGGCGCCAGACCCTCCACAGCGGCGGAGGCGGCGGCGGCAGCAGACACTGGCGGTTCACTTACCGAACGGCTCGTCGTCGCCCAGCTTCCGGCCAAAGGCGACCATGCACTCTCCCAGCACGCCCTCCGGCTGCGGGTAGGTGGCCGCCTTGGCCTGGCCGGACAGCTTCGAAATGCCTGCCGGGCACCACAGTGGGACACGGGTCAGGGTGGTACAGAGGGGCACCAGGTACCACAGCGGGGTCCGGGCCAGGGTGGTGCAGAGGGGGCACCGGGTACCACAGTGGGACACGGACCAGGGTGGTGCAGAGGGGGCACCGGGTACCAGCGGGACACGGACCAGGGTGGTGCAGAGGGGGCACCGGGAACCACAGCGAGACAAGGGCCAGGGTGGTGCAGAGGGGCACCGGGTACCAGCGGGACACGGACCAGGGTGGTGCAGAGGGGGCACCGGGTACCACAGCGGAATCCGGGACAGGGTGGTGCAGAGGGGCACCGGGTACCACAGCGGAATCCGGGACAGGGTGGTGCAGAGGGGGCACCGGGTACCACAGTGGGACACGGACCAGGGTGGTGCAGAGGGGCACCGGGAACCACAGCGGGTCCGGAACAGGGTGGTGCAGAGGGGCACCGGGACCCACAGCGGGACACGGGCCAGGGTGGTGCAGAGGGGGCACCGGGTACCACAGCGGGACACGGACCAGGGTGGTGCAGAGGGGGCACCGGGAACCACAGCGAGACAAGGGCCAGGGTGGTGCAGAGGGGGCACCGGGAACCACAGCGAGACAAGGACCAGAGTGGTGCAGAGGGGGTACCGGGAACCACAGCGGGTCCGAGTCATGGTGGTGCAGAGGGGGCACCGGGAACCACAGTGGGACACAGGTCAGGGTGGTGCAGAGGGGGCACCGGGAACCGCAGCGGGTCCGGGTCAGGGTGGTGCAGAGGGGGCACCGGGAACTACAGCGGGACACGGGCCAGGGTGGTACAGAGGGGCACCGGGAACCACAGCGGGTCCGGGTCAGGGTGGTGCAGAGGGGGCACCGGGAACCACAGTGGGACACGGGCCAGGGTGATGCAGAGGGGGCGCCGGGAACCACAGCGGGTCCGGGTCAGGGTGGTGCAGAGGGGGCACCGGGAACCACAGTGGGACACAGGTCAGGGTGGTGCAGAGGGGGCACCGGGAACCACAGCGGGGTTCGGGTCAGGGTGGTGCAGAGGGGCACCGGGTGCCACAGCGGGGCCCGGGTCAGTGTGGTGCAGAGGGGGCACCGGGAACTACAGCGGGACACGGGCCAGGGTGGTACAGAGGGGCACCGGGAACCACAGCGGGTCCGGGTCAGGGTGGTGCAGAGGGGGCACCGGGAACCACAGTGGGACACAGGTCAGGGTGGTGCAGAGGGGGGCACCGGGAACCGCAGCGGGTCCGGGTCAGGGTGGTGCAGAGGGGGCACCGGGAACTACAGCGGGACACGGGCCAGGGTGGTACAGAGGGGCACCGGGAACCACAGCGGGTCCGGGTCAGGGTGGTGCAGAGGGGGCACCGGGAACCACAGTGGGACACGGGCCAGGGTGATGCAGAGGGGGCGCCGGGAACCACAGCGGGTCCGGGTCAGGGTGGTGCAGAGGGGGCACCGGGAACCACAGTGGGACACGGGCCAGGGTGGTGCAGAGGGGCGCCGGGAACCACAGCGGGTCCGGGTCAGTGTGGTACAGAGGGACACCGGGTACCACAGCGGGGTCCGGCTAAGGGTGGTTCAGAGGGGGCACCGGGAACCACAGCGAGACAAGGGCCAGGGTGGTGCAGAGGGGGCGCCGGGTACCAGCGGGACACGGGCCAGGGTGGTACAAAGGCACCGGGAACCACAGCGGGTCCGGGTCAGGGTGGTGCAGAGGGGCACCGGGTGCCACAGCGGGGCCCGGGTCAGGATGGTGCAGAGGGGCACCGGGTACCAGCGGAACACGGGCCAGGGTGGTGCAGAGGGGGCACCGGGTACCACAGCGGGGTCCGGGTCAGGGTGGTACAAAGGCACCAGGAACCACAGCGGGTCCGGGTCAGGGTGGTGCAGAGGGGGCACCGGGTACCACAGCGGGGTCCGGGTCAGGGTGGTACAAAGGCACCGGGAACCACAGCGGGTCCGGGTCAGGGTGGTGCAGAGGGGGCACCGGGTACCACAGCGTGACTTAGGCCAGGGTGGTACAGAGGGGGCACCGGGTACCACAGCGGGACACGGACCAGGGTGGTACAGAGGGGCACCGGGAACCACAGTGGGACACGGGTCAGGGTGGTGCAAAGGGGGGCACCGGGTACCAGCGGGACACGGACCAGGGTGGTGCAGAGGGGGCACCGGGAACCACAGTGGGACACGGGTCAGGGTGGTGCAGAGGGGGCACCGGGTACCACAGCGGGGTCCGGGTCAGGGTGGTGCAGAGGGGGCACCGGGTACCACAGTGGGACACGGGTCAGGGTGGTACAGAGAGGCACCGGGTACCACAGCGGGGTCCGGGTCAGGGTGGTGCAGAGGGGGCACCGGGTACCACAGTGGGACTCGGGTCAGGCCAGGCCGGAAACTGCAGTAGGGTGAGGGTCAGGTCGGAGTAGTACAGAGTCAGGGGCACCCAGCGCTAGGCTGGCCGGCGATACTGCCCGAGGAGGAAGACAGATGAACTCTGTCACACGATAAAAAGATGAGCACATAGTCCTGGTGACAGGATAAATATTGGCATGCATTTATCACTTGGGTTTGATCTTTCGGTTTTTGTCTTGCATGCATTATGATATCTCTGAGATTATAAATGGAGGTGAGCATATCACAAAACTGACAGAGGAAAAAGGCAGTGTGTTGGGGACGGTGCTAAGCGTTTAAGATAATTTCTTCCGAGCTCGAGCACCAGGGTGTCTAAGCTCGCTCTAACCGAAAATAAATATTTGAACCGCTCAATTATCAGAAGCGTTAGGTTGTGTAGAAATTTGTAGTGATTTGGAGACAGATACACGCATGAATGGCTTAACAGTACACTTCTGAAGTAAAAAACGTTCACCACACGTGTACAAACGCGCATCGAGTTATGTCTCTGACTCCAAACGCAAGCAAATGCGCACCTCACGACTTTTAAAGTGATGCTTCTAACAAATCTGGCTCAATGTGAAATAGCTGTCTAGTTTACGTGCACCATCCAGCATGTGGTTTCAGACACGGCACTGCATTGCTGTCCCTTACAGAAGACTGGAGATCAGGTTGGTAACGTGCTACGCAAAGGCTTGTAACCTAAACGACTGGAATACATATAGTTTGCTGTATGCGGCGCAATTAACGAGAGAGCAATAGATATCAAAATTGAGTTTCAAATTCATCCACCCAAGGCGTGCTAACACAGCAAATGGGAAAACAGACGGTTTATAATAGCACAATCGTGCGCACAAAGTGTATCTTTCTGAAAGGCATTTTGACTGAGTCATAAAAAGTGAAGGACACCACAGAGGCGGGATTTAAGAAACTTCATGCCAATTGTCATTTGAAGAAAATTTAAAGAGTGAGAACTGCTGTTTGATAATGAGTTTAAACCTAAGCCCTCCAACAATATCTCTTGTCATCACTGAGAATATACTGGACAATATTCAACATGCCAAAACCATCAAAAACACAACAGTTCAAAATTCAGCGGCGAAGTACCACTTTCAATAGAACCAATGCAGTTACGCAGCTATCAATAGCACCTGCAGTTAGACTTTGGTTAAGTCGGAGGGCTCTGTTCTCAGCATGCGTGTTTCCGCAAAACATTCACTTGAGAAGTGCGAAAATCCACCACATAAGGATATAAAGTCACAAACCATTTGGTGTTGGAAGAGGGCAAAAAGAAAGCATCACCAAGTGCCCTGAATATTTCATATGTATCATCAATACCAGGTGATCAGCTTTAGCCAAACTAGGCTCTCATTCGTCCTGAATTCCACCAAATGCCGAGACATTTGAACCAGTAGGCCAGAGGTTGTCATGAGTAGATTTTTTTTTATATAGCAAATTATGAGAGCAAATTTGCTCACAAAAACGAAACATTCAGGGCACCGGCGCGGAAGAATACGAATCAATGGATGCAAGAAGAACCAGCTTGATACGTACTCACGATTAAAACTGATAGTGCCTGAAATTTAAATACCCAAAAATAATTGTCGAAATCAAAACACAATAGAAATCCACTACCAGAACTTGTTTTCCATTGCCACCAGTCACATGCTGGAAGATTATCCCAAAATCTCGTTACACATAGAAACAGCAAACACATAAGGGAGAAGCACAATATAATTCTCCAATGGCAGCAAGCATTTGAACATTGGATAACTGGAGGTCAAGCTAACAATATGTGACCCTTCAGACTACCTTTCCCAGTATTTGACACCATCACTGTCATGGGGATTCGGTCCAGAAGCTGTGCTGCCGTCACAGAAGCAGGATGTGTCGGCGTCCAGTGGTCCTTCACACTCTACCTCAACATTATCCGAATTCTGAGCCCACAATTCCCCGATTAAAATCGGTTATTCCCTGCCAGACCGGCCGAATACCCCGAATACCTTCCATTCGTGACGAAGAACAGCGGCGATGACGACCACATGGACTTCAGCAATTCAAGGCAGCAGAACACCCGCGTCTGTGTCGTCAGTAGGCAATAAACACACCACGGAAGTAGGCGCTCTCGCGCTCTCTCAGTATGCAAACGACAGAAGTCGCCGGCAAACTCGCAGTTCTCTCTAATGTAAACGGGCGCCGGAGTTTAAACACTCCCTAGGGCAGCAGCCGGCCCTGGGTTCATGTCAGTTGTCAGATACGATGGGAGAGCACACACTCCATTCGGGAGGTCACCTGACCTCACGCGAGCATTGCACGTCGCAAAAAATCGGAGGAGTATTCTACGGACCCTAGGATGGTGAGGGTTGTCAAAATGAACTGCTGTTTAATTTAAAAAGTCTATGTCCGTGTATTTTCGTTTAAAAACGTGACTGAAACTTTCGCAGGACGGTTGAGACTATCGCCAAGAGACTGCCGCATGATTGATTTTAAGTCATCGATTTTGTGCCGGGCTTTGAAAAATTATGGCCGAACTTCAGTATTTGCTTAAGTCCAAATATGTTCTAATCCTTCCGATATGCAAGTTAGATGATTGGTGTTAGAGCTGCTGGCTAACACGATCGGCTTACGAATGTCAGCCAAATACATGTATTCAAAGTACAATATACCAATACTATAAACCCAAGTTCAGAGGAGCACAGGACATTGAAACTATGTTCGCAGACTTGGTAATGCTTCAGAAACAGGGATAAGTGCTACACATCGCGGCAAGAGCGATCGAGAAGGCAAGAAAGGGCCAAAATGTGACGAAAAAATATAACCAGCCGGTTGTTGGTGAGGCGAGGCTCCCCAAGTTTAAGAGTTGAAGAGCTGCACAGCAGCTACCCCTCCCCTTCCCGCACTTCCTATATTCTTCAAGTAATATAGGAAAGTATCTTTGATAAGTGCGAAAGCCTGAATTAGGCTCACAGAAATAACCTCGACCAAATGTCTCATTAAAGGGAGATACGCGAAAAAAATTATTGGCTAGATCAAAAGGTCACAAAAAGTTGTTTCAGAAGTCATATTCTCATTTTTGCGAATCGGCCTGCAAATGCCTTAAAATTGATCTCAAAGTCAACATTTCTACACGACTTTACCGGTACACCTCATATCGATGTATATGACGTACACACGGCTAAGGCTATCAATTTCTCTAAAAAAGGTCGTATTTTTCCTAAGCAGTGACTTTAAAGTTTTGAACTGTTAAAAAAATTATTTTAAAAAAGCTACAGCATAAAATAATATTACAACAGAAATATAGGATTTTTAAGAAATCACAATCGACCAATCAGAAGGTATAGCCACCTCAAAGGGGGGTCACGTGATCATTCTGACGCAAAAGTTTTGTCATCCTGGGAATTTTGCAGTAAACGATTGAAGACCCGAGGATCCAGTGAGACATAAATGAACGAAAGGAGACGTATTTTAACCTGTATTGAAGCAAAGGAAACGAAAGGATAGTTAGGTATATAGGGGATTTCGAAGATTTTAGTGAGAGTTGTCGTGCTTGTATTCATGTTATCTTCCACAGGTAATAGTACAAATAGTATTTTGCAGAGGTGATGCAGAAGAAATCTTCTGTTTTGTGCCTGTTTTTTCTTTGAACCACCGAATATATGTGAATGGCTTCAGAAAAATAAAGCCCATCGGCCCATCCGCCGTGCTATCATAGTTAGCAAACCAATAGAGGCACCATAGTTAGTTACGACAGTACTCTGAGCAAGTGTCATAAAACGTTGTTTTCAGTCAGAAAGCATAAGGAAAGGAGATTGTGGGATGTTGGTGTGCGATCATACATGTAGGTTCTGGAGAAACTATGATATTGTGCTAAGGTTGATGACTGATTAAATATTTGTGTACCAACTGTAAGTGAAATCTGCGAGTATGCTAACTTTTAAAGATAGATGTGTTTTAATATTTGTCATTCTTAAAAGATAAGCAAGACATATTTTTGTTTAGCAGCCTATGTGGCCCTTAAACCTTTCAAATTAAATATTAATCAGAGCATTCAGATAGCTCAAATTAGACCTTAACATGCCTTGATCTATGCATGTTTAGGTACTATGGCAAGCTCATCTCTTTTACTCCTGTATGCTAGATGGGGTAAATTTAGAAGTCTTATCCTTCCTCTATGTTGGAGATGTATGATGTCGGTAACAACAACTCTATTTTCTGTCCTCAATGATATTCTGTCTGGAGAATGTGGCTGGTTTCTCGAGGCATTTGGGGCAGCGCAAATCCTGCATATATCTGGAGGCATAAACTTGATTTCCAGAAGAAACTTTTGTTTCCAACTGGTGCACATATCCATTTTGGTGTGTGGGGAGGCCGCTTATTAATAATTGCCATTTTCTCTGTTCTCCTTTTCATTGCTTTGTAGCAAACATGATATATGTTTTATATATATTCACCATTGTGGAAAGTATGGCAGCTGGTCAGAAGAGTCGCACCAGCCATCTAAAACTCTGGCACAAATATGCACAGCCAGCCACCTAAATTCACACCAATCTGCAGTATACCAGGGAGAAAGCACCCATCACTACCCTAGTGTGCAAAGTATGACATTTTTTACGAGATCTCGTTGGTGCGAGTGTACTTGCGAGACAGGAGCAAGTGGTGCGAATTTAATGAACCTGGTGTGAATTTGAAAGACTGGTGCAAGGAATGTGACACTGAAAACCAAACAAATATTGACTGAATGGTTATAGACTCAGGAGGGGGCTTTGAAAAAGTCCTTAACTTTCTCACTAATACGAGAGACAGAATTGCATTGTGTGGGTAGGAATGAGAGCGTTTTTCCCTGGTAATATGACAGGTTAGTGTGAATTTTTGGTGGCTGTCGGTGCAAGAATTTCAGATGGCTGGTGCAGCTCGTCTGGTCTGCTGCCATACTTTGCAGACGGATCCTTGCCCACATGATGCAATGTTACCTCTCATATCAGTTAGCTTTATAAGGCCTCCTTGTGTCTTTATAACCATGTTTCCATTATTTGTTTGGTTTTCAGTGTTACCTCCCCTGCACCAGTCTCAAATCCACACCAGGTTAATAAAATTTGCACCAATTGTTCCTGTCTCCAGGGGCACTCACATTGACTAGTCCTTGTCAAAAGTACCATACTTTGCACCCTGGTATATTGTAGCAAACAATGATTCTGTTGCTTCCTTTGCTGCTGTCACTTTTGTGTAATAACTTGAAATACAGTAATGTGATGGATAGCATTCTTATAAAACATTTTGGCCCTAAGCCAAGTTTGTGCTCACATTTAAGTCCTGGAAATTGAAGTCTTCCATTCCATATTTTTGGCTTGTCCTTTCCTCATGCTTGTAATGAATTTTTCTGTTGCTGCCAGTGGCTTAAGATCTGTGGATGGTCCCTCACTGCCTGAAGCTGCTGAGGAACCACAACTTGGACCAGGGTTTGAGGCTACCGGGTCCAGAAGCACCGGTAGTAGACAAGGGCCTCCCCCAGCAGCTTTTGGCAAAGGACAATTCCGAGCTTCTGCTTTGCCACGCCCTTCAGTTGAAGCATATAAAGGTATGGGCCATCAGTTTTGTGCATCAAACTTTTACTTGCGCTCTTTTTATATGTGCTGGACGTGAAATTTAACTGATTTGCATAGGATTTTAAATCATTCAGTGCTCGGGAGTGCACCTTTCCATTTGGTTTGTACCGTTTTATGAATATACTGTGTACAATTGTATTTGCAGAGGCAAAATGGATTGCATTGCTATCAAATGAATCTCAGGTCACTAATTCGAATGAACATATCAATATATTTTTCTCTGGCAACGGGAACATAGAAATAATTTTAGTGGTGTTCTTTTGAATAAAAAGAAATTATGAACCTTTCCCTGATAGGCGAAAATAGATTTAAAACAAATGTATAAATGTATGAGAGCTGAACATGTTTCATCTCCTAATATTTGTTAAGTTGAACAATCATGATAAATGACTAGATTGTGAATATTTGGCTAAGTGTCAGTTGTTTGCTCGATATAGCAAAATATCCAATACAACTGTTCGTTTTGACAATCGCCCATCAGTTCATGATTGTCAGGTGAAGTTTATACCAAAAAATTTCCGTCAGGTGACTAGCCAAGAGCGACAGCGAGTACGTCCAGCGGCCCAGATGCTCAGCGAGCGCGTGGGAAAGTGTCTACTCCACCTATTCGGTCAGCGCTTCGTCAAGCAGGCTCAGTTCATCATCACCTGCGACGAGATGTTCGACACCTGCAACTTTCGGTGCTTCCTGGACGGCAAGGCTCATCGGTCAGCATTCGGCTTGGAGCACACCATAAATGCTCAGTACACTTCTCTGCTCGAGTTCATGCGGCTGATTCGGGACTCCCGAGTCGGATGCCAGAGCAGGTACCATTCCAGAACGGGTTCATCATGTCCTTAACAGCCCTGCGAGGTCTCCACAGCATGCTCAAGAACAAGGTGTCAAGTACTTTCAGACGTCTTGGGTGAATCAGGACATGGTAACGAACTTCTTCTCTCAGGTCAGGGGCTTGGGAGCAGGCAACACCCACCCAATGACGGTGGAGGCCAAGACTCGTGTTCTCATGCTAGACCACATGCTGATGGAGCCCCAGTCTCGCTGGAAGAAGAAGAATCAACAAACCTGAGTGCGGCTACCCTGCAACTGGACACCCCCCCCGACAGTCATTACTGAAGAGCTTGAAGAAATCGCTGCTGTGTTTGATCAGATGGAGAGGGTGCAGCCGTGCCCCGCTCCACCGGTACCGGACAACCCGAAGCAGGACTGGCTGGACGAGGATGACCAGGACGACGCCGCGGAACAAGCTGCTCCGTCAGCAGGGAACGCGAGCCAAAAACTTTGCAAGCAGGCACCGGCCTACGTGGCGGGCTTTGTTGCTGCAAAATGCAAATCTGTGGACAGCTCTCTCTGATACATATCATCGACCGTGCCTGTAGTAGATGAAAGTGGGAAACTCGAGTGGTTGCAACGTCTCAATCGGGGTGGTCTCACAATACCAAGTGAAAAGTGGCTTGGGCAAGTAAGGGAGCTAGAGGTTTTAGTTTGTGCTATGGATGGACCAAGCGACATCGATAGGAAACCAGGATTCATTCGCCGTTTGACTTCTGATGTGCTGGTTAAATTCCCGGACCTTCACGAAAAGGTAGCGCGAAAGTACGCGGTGACGAGAACACACATGCGGGTGAAGTGGCTGCAACGGTTGTATGCGGAGGGGAAGCGAAAGGCAAGGGCAGAACAGAAAAGTCGTCGGGAAATGAAGAGAATGCGTTACAACATTTAGTAAAAGTGATTGAGCAGTATCCTCAGGTAGCCAGCTATTATTGATAATACTGTATCTGCACCCAGTTCGTATACTAATTGGGCGTTTACCCGCTGTAGCGCCGCGTCAGAGGTACGAGTCGGTGATTGATAAAGGATTATTGATATATTTTAGGAACGTGCATTGATCTACATATCTATGATAGAAGTGAGAACAGTTGTGTGTACCTTTGGTTTTTTACATGTGTTTTTTGTGATTTGGATGTCCCTTGCGCAAAAACATTAACAACCTAAAAAAATAGCGGGGAGTGGTGTGGCCCATAGTATTTGCTATCCATTTTTTTTTGTTTTTCATCATAAAGTAAATGAGCACATGGGAAAGGGAAGGGCACTCCTGCATACCCAACAATGGGCAGGGGCAAAATTTTATGCGTGATCTGTACATTTTGTGTTGCGTAGTTTGTTGCCGCCGTAAACTTATCACTTATGTATGCTAGTCAAATAAAACTGTTGGCTTCCCTGTTATGTATAGTAGTGTGACCTTTGTACACAGTGTCCTATTTTTGGTGCATCTGAACATTAAGTGAAGTATTCGTCATATATTTATCGTGACGAACGGCTCAGTGGCTGAGACTGCGTTAGTGCGCAAACCATGCGATAATGCGTGTGGAAATGGACGCGACACCATACAAAACATGTGCACGGCTTTACGATTTCGTTTAGCGTTTGTATGCCATCGATTGTCTGCTTACCTATATCATGAATAAATGTATGATTATGGATAGCGATATTTCATTTGGAAATGTCTGCCGAGATGGTGCTGAATTAAATAGTCTTTTCGAAAAATTGCGCTCAATGTGATGCCAAAGGAGCTTCTTCGCTGCCGTGATGAATATAAATCACTGCATTGGTAGATCAATTTTGTTCCACGGTATTTACCTAAGCATTTTAACACAAATTAGATCGTTTTCTGGTGAAGTTGCTAGATCTTCGAAGGAAAATGCCTCCCACGTTTGTTGTGTTGTGCCCTCATTTAACTTGACAAAGTTGAGAAAATGTCTAAAAATAAATATCCATTGCAAAATGCTCCGGCTGAACATATGGCTGGTAGTTATGCTAACACGCGCATTGACGGGAGGCGGGTACCCGCCCCTTGGGTTTTTGGGGACAGCAGAAAAACGGCGGCGCGTAGCGCCGCCGTACTTGGCATACCTTTTCCCTCATCATCCTCCCAACTTCTGTGAAAATTTTAAGGTTAGGTCATCCCAGGTCAGATCACCAGTACAGGTCAAGTGACCTGACCTCAAAAAAAGTTTAAGATAGCATAAGTCGGAGCAGGGTGAACTTATCCGATTGAAACTCATGTCACATAATGGGCCCACCGAGTTCTCTAAAATATATTCCGGTATTTTTGATATCGATGACCTAAGGTCAGGTACAAGGCATGACCTCTCCGTTGGAAATACATGGGAAAAATGGTTTTTACTGAATAAATCAGTAACGGATGGTGATAAAGCTTTCATTCTAATTGCATTAGACTCACCTGGTCTTTGCAGTTCTAATGATATAGATTTTATATATTTTGACCTTGACCTGACCTCAGGTCAAGTCAAATCCTTGATTTGACCTAGCAAGGTCAAATTATGTATAATTTGATTCGGCTTGCTACGAGGATTCCTATAGTTCAAAAGTCCTTTTGCTCTATCTTTACTTGTTCATATGTAATGGCCGAAAACCTTAATTTATATGTTATCCCTAGGACGGCCAGTGTGCAAAGTATGGCATTTTCGACGAGATCTCGTTGGTGCGAGAGCCCTTGGAGACAGGAGCGAGTGGTGCGAATTTTACCAACCTGGTGCGAATTTGTGAGACTGATGCGAGGAAGGTGACACTGAAAACCAAACAAATAATGACTATATGGTTATAAAGATACAGGAGGGGCCTTATAAAAAGACCTCAACTAAATAACTAATAAGAGAGGTAGCATTGCATTTTGTGGGTAGGAATGGGTGCGTTTTTCTCCCTGGTATATGGAAGATTGGTGGGAATTTTTGGTGGCTGGTGGTGCGAGAATTTTAGATGGCTGGTGCGACTCGTCTGGCCTGCTGCCATACTTTGCAGACTTGTAGGACGGCATGTTCCGACCTCTCGTGACCTTAAATGTGACCTGACAGAAAAATGGTTCAAATATTTTCAATAGAGAAGTAGATGGGCTACCCAACGCCGTTTACCGTTTTTCGCTACCTACCGTGGTTCTCGAGATCTTGGGGGATGGCGGGTACCCACCCCCTCGTCAAGGGAAGGTGGCTCAGACCCCCGTCAATGCGCGTGTTAAATTAGGAGACATTAAAAGTGTAGTGAAAAATTTCCCGCAAGGTCATTTTCATTTCCGCTGGGGGCCAGGGACGGCGGATTCCAGGGTGCAAGTGGTGCAGTTGCACCACTCGATTTTTTTCAAGTGGTGCAAAAGTATCTTTTTGCACCACTTGTTTTGGCTTTGTCCAGGAGGCGCCCCCCCAGGCCTCAGCCGGCGCCCCCGGCCGGTCAGAGAAAATCAAGCCTAATTACCGCCTACCTGAAGAGGTAGGATCCTCTGTGAAAAAGACATTTTCATACATGAATGACGCACCTTGACATCAAAACTGCGCCCTGGAAAGCAAAATGCGCCCCCTCCCCTTGAGTAAAGGCGCCCCTCTGGATAGCATAGGCGCCCTTGAAAAGCGTAGGCGCCTCCTGGACAGCTGAGGCGCCACCGAAGAAGAGAAACGGCGCCCCTAGATATCACATGCGCCCCCTGGTTAGCACAGGCACCCCTTGACAGCAAAAGGCGCCCCCCGCAGAGAAAAGGCGCCCCCTGGACAACATACGCGCCCTTTGATAAGAAAGGCGCCCCCTGGAGAGATAAGAGAGAAACCCCAACCCCCCTCCCGAGAACAACGGCGGCAGGGACGGCGGATTCCGCAGGACAGGGTGTGCAGTTGCACACCTTGAAAAATGATGGTGTACAATAGTATATTTTTGCACACCTGGTTTTGACCTCGTACGGGGAGGCCCTCACGGATTTGGGTGGCACCGCCGGATTTTGCCGGCGCCCCCGGCCGGTCAAGAGAAAATCAGACACATCGCCTGTCTGAAGGGGTAGTACCCTCTGTGTAAAATAAAATACACTTTCAAATATGAATGGCGCCCCCTAACATCAAAGCTGCACCCTGGACAGCAAAAGGTGCCCACCCCTTGAGTAAAAGCGCCCCACTGGATAGCAAAGGCGACCTCTAGACAGCAGAGGCGCCCCTGGACAGAAAAAGGCACCCCCAATTGAGGAGTAACGACGCCCCTGAATAGCATAGGCGCCCTCTGGTTGGCACAGGCACTCCTGTACACTAAGAGGCGCCCCCTCCCCCATAGAGCAAAGGCACCCCTCTGGATATCATAAGCTCCCTTTAATAGCAATCGCGCTCCCTGGACAGCAGGGGCGCCCTCTGGATAGGATAGGCGCCCCCAAAACAGCAAATACGCCCTTTCATACCAAAAGCGCCCCATGGACAGAACACACCCTCTGGATAGCATAGGCACCCCTGGACGGCAGAGACGCCCCTAAAGAAGAGCAACGGCACCCCGGGATAGCATATGCGCCCCTGGTTAGCACAGGCACCCCTGGACAGCAAAAGGCGGCCCCCGCCCCCTGAGTAAAGGATCCGGGTCTCTGGATAGCATAGGTGCCCCTGGATAGCGCAGGCGCCTCCTGGACAGCAGAGACGCCTCCGAAGAAGATCAACGGCGCCCCTTGATATCATATGCACCCCCTGGTTAGCACAGGCATCCCTGGATAGCAAAAGGCGCCCCCCCCGAGAGCAAAGGCGCCCCCTCTGGAAAGAATAAGCACCCATGGATAGGAAAGGCGCCCCCTGGAAAGGACAGCAGAACATGTTTTAAGGAAAACTCAGTGGAGGGGGAGGGCGGTGGAGATTTTCTTGTGCTGGCCATTATAATGTTTTCGGGGGATCAAACCCCCATTTGGAGGTGGGCGTTAATAAAATTTAGACGTGCTAGTGTTAAAAAAATGTCTCCTAATTTTTGTTATTCCATATTCTAAAGATTAGAGATGCTGCCCAGGACTGCGGGTTTTTTTTCAACGGAAAAAGGCCAAACCGGGTTTGTGAAAAGGTCAAAAGGTTCAAATTGTATTTGCACTAAAAAATCTTGTTTTTTATAAATTTCGTCCAAGTTCTTCCCAGTACGGCTGTTGGAGTCTGAGTCTCATTTAAGTCCTCAAGGGACTTGTCACGGAGACCCCGACCCCACCACCCGAACGAGTAACGCCCACAATGAAGGGTTGATTTAGAAGCCAAAGTTTAACCTCCCACAAAGCACAGGGATGGCTGCCTCGCTCAGGTCACCCTCTCATCAGTCAGTTGCCAGCCGACCTACGTCGGGCAAACGATTGAGCGCCGGAGCGTCTCAGGGGAACCGATCTCAAGCCTGGACATGCACTGCCACTGCATGCTTCTCAGCAGGGGGCCGGAGCCCGACGCTCTACCAACCGAGCAACCGGGGCGGCCAAATGGCCAAATAAATACCACAAAAGCCATATTTGAGGCTAAAACGAACCCTACCGGGTGTCATAAACCCACAGAAAAAGGACAGAGCACTCTTGTATCATTGCAGTGAACAGTGCACTGTATAAAACTAAATGTTGATAATTTGATATTGACTTGACGATATATTTTTAGCACACTGCCCATCTCATAAGAAGGCAGGAGTCCCCTTCCAATGTGGCGACCCAATTATTTTATCCACATAACTAAACAATTTGTTAGCATCATCAATTATCTTGGCCGCACCACTCCCCGCTAACATTTGATATCTTCCTGCTTTTTCTGTGAATTGTTTGCTCTTGAACAGTGACGGATCCATAGGCAGATCCAGGATTTCCAATCGGAGGGGAGCACCTTCCCGGGGGGCGCCAACCGGAGCAGGGGGCGCCACTTTTGACGGGAAAAACCTACCAGGTGGGCGTAAAATCCTATCGGTGAGCACCGATTTTCGCATCCTTGGGGAGAGTGGGAAGCGCCACTTCAGGCGAGTGCCATCGACCTTTCAGGGGGGCGCCGTGACCATTTCAGGGGGCGCCCGGGATCGATCGGGGGCTGCATCTGCCCCTCCCCTTTGCCCCCTGGATCCGCGTATGGGCGGATCTAGAATTTTAGTGAGGTGGGGGGGAAACGCGGAGCCTCAAAGTGGGCACTTTACCATCAACTTTTCACCCAAAGGGCGCCTATGGTATTCGGTTTTCGGTTGCCGTCATTTTGCTGGATCGTATTTTTAACAACGTCCTATCCCACCCTCTCCCAGCCATAACAGTTTGTACCAGCCAAGCAAGATGCCTATTTGGCGTGATATTTGAAACAATGAATTGCTAAACAGTTCAGTCCACACTTTTTTCGGCACCTCTTGAAAAATCTGTAACTGCCACTAGGTCATGGAGAAATTCAAAATACTTGGGAAGATGCAACAGCTGAACATAAAGGTATATATCTGAGGATTTTTTCTATTAGTGAAGAGGGTTTAAGTTTATTTTAATATCAAATATGATAAGCATCATTTTGCCTTTCCACGTGGCCAAGATTCGTAAGATAATGGTGAGAGGACATTGAAAATAATCGCAGCGAGTGTGAACCTGGCCTGTGCGCTGTCCAAGAAAATTACCTCAGCGGAAAAGCTTTAAGTTGTAGGAAACACAAACCGGACTTTAACCCACATTATTAATTGCTCCTAAAAAATAATGTTTGAACCAGATGGCAGACTCAAGGAGATATAAGGGAAGTTGAAACGTTAAAATAAACACAGAATGAAGTATGTGGGCATTTACCATCGACCTTTATCTATATTCTCCAATTCATCAGCATGGGAGAATTGCTCTTGTGCGTGAAATTTCGGAGGTGTTAAGAGAATTTCGGTAGCCATGTGATTGAATGCTGAAATAGATCATGCCATAGGCATGTGTGATTTGTGACATAAATGGGCCCTACTAGAATAAAAAGAAAACAGTTTCAACGTGTCCAAGTACTCTCTTGATAAATTGATAACTTTTTTTCGTTTATTGGCTGTAATTTGCGCGTTTAATGATCATGTGCAGTGTTCAGATCGAAGTGAAAAGATCATTCAGATTGATAAAACGAGTATATTTTGTCACTGACCATCCACTTATACCATCAACCATCGCCTTCAGGTCAAGTTCAGGACTCATTTAAGAGAAGAGGTGAGCGTGCACTGTGCATGCCCAAATCGAGACACAGCCGCCCTCCCGATGGACAGACCGCGCAGAAATACGTCCTCGTCGCGTTTGATTTCGCGCACGTGTACGACGTAGTGGACCACCACCTGCTACGCGTTCGCCTGCTGTAGATGGGGCTGTCAAATTGCACGGTGGCCTGGATTTGGCAGTGACTCCGGGACCGAAGAGTCCAGGTGGAACTAAATGGTGTGCTTTCCAGTGAGCGCATTTTCCGAACTGACCTGCCGTAAGGAAGTGTCTTATCGCCAGTTTTATTTTGTATGGGCGGCTCGGCTGGTAGACGCACTCTGCGCGGTTCCCGGATGCTCCCCTACATGTACGCCGATGATACGGCGGCTCTCTGCACGGGCAACAACATCCAAGTCGCCAAGGACCGGGCGCAATAAAGCTGCTTCTGGCACCCTCATGAAGTGGACCCGACAGCACAAAATGGTGGTATCAGGAGCCAAGATCCAAGTACTGGTGATGTCCCAGTGGGCCAGAGACGCCGATCCCTTCAATTTTAAGGTCGACGGGAAGTCTGTCACTGCTGGATACACCCTACAGCTACTTGGCGTCACCATCGATCGGCTCCTCCATTTCGGTCCACACTGTAAGAGACTGTGGGAGAAGGTCCACCCCCGCATCTCCCACCTACGTCAACTGTCCGGCTGCAACTGGGGGCTGCACGAACAGCACCTCCGAACCGTCGCTACTGGCTACGTGAGAGGAGCGATGGAGTAAGCGGCCGCAGCGTGGCTCCACGCCACACCGCCATTTCATGTCGAGCTGCTGGAACGCAAAATGAGAGCGTCGGCGCGTATCATCACAGGATGCACCCACTCCACTCCCAGCCGAGTTAAGACTCCCCGCGTAGCGGCCAGAAGGAGGGTACTCGCGACCCGACTGCTGGTGAAATTCCATACCCTGCCGCCTGAAGACCCTCTGTGAAGACGAGCGGAGGCGACAGCGCCCTCTCGACTCTCCTCGGTGACCGGGTGGCGGCAGGTGGGCAAAGACATGTGGGATCAAGCTGGCATCTCCCTCCCCATCGAGTCTTTCCTTCCTCGACGTCTTCCACTGTGGGTATCAGGAGAGTGAGTCACATTTCAACTAGACGTGGGCCCACTGACATCAGGAGCGCCACCTGTCCGGAAGAAGCGAGTAGCTCTCCCCCACCTCGCTTCCCTGACTCAATGTGCCACATGGGTGTGGACCGACGGGTCAGTGCACGGAGGGGTCACGAGCGGGGGAGCTGGGTCTTCATCGAGTCACCAGACAGAGCCCAGCATGAGCTCAGGCGACCAGCAGGCTCCCTCTGCTCGAGTTTTCAGGCTGAGATGGTAGCCATCCAAACTGCCTGTGTCTTCCTACTGGACTAATCAGTGCACACAGAAGATCCAGTCATCTTCAGCATGGCCTGCCAAGGTGACGACGCATTATAGAAATAAAATGGCTTCAATGTCTGCAGATAAGACAGCGAATCGGTAAAAATCGCAAACTTCCTCACCATCAGCTTAGACACTTGGTCCAAACAGCAAAAAAAAATGGAGTACAGCTCTGAAGTAAAAATGGATGCTTCGTAAGGCAAACTAGAAAACTTCTCAACATCGTCACCAACAAATGCACGCCCTGTGCCATTGTCACTTTCTTTTGCAACCGTCTATATAGAAACAGACATGGTTTTCGAACGGCTCCGCAAGCAAGTTCATAAAATACTGGCGCGTCGGTTCAGGAGGCAAATTTTTGGTTTGTTGGCGTAGGTTGTGTTCGTGTTAACTGTCGAGATGAGCTATGGTTCAATAACAGCTGCTTCATGTGGTTCGACGAGATTGCTGTCGATACCAGCCTGTGCCAGCCAGGCACAGACTCTCACTCCCTGGTGACGGGTTGCAAAACGCGAGCCACTGTCTATCTGACTGAGGTAGGCGTCGCCAAAAAAAATGTTTCGTATGTGGGGCGTGTTGGTGACTTATTTTAAAGGGAACGTGGCACCTTGGTAAAATCCTGGAATTTTGTGTAATTAGGCGTACTTTTAGCCGAAAATAATGAAACCACTCATGATTTCTCTGAAAAATGTACAACAAGCTCAATGCTTTTATTTTTAAAATACTCCTCTAGAAAAATGAATAAATATCTGCCTCTGGATGATGTCATGATCTGGCAACCACTACCATACTCGAAACACTTCAAGGGCTTCGATTGGCTGATGCTCATCGTGATGTCAGCATATGTCGTCACACCAGCAGCTCACAACAATGGCCGCCTGGCGAGAGGTACATGAGAGGTACATTTCGGGTAGGTTTTAGTTTTTTTCTACGGAAAAATCGAGTTCCAAGACAAATGATATATAGAGCACCTGGTTTTCCGATTTGCTTTACAACTTGGCTATCTCAGTTAAAATCACGTTCTAAAGGTGCCACATTCCTTTTAATGGCTTAATGCAAAGCGAGTATCTTACTGCGCATTTGTAGCGGTATTTCACTAATTTCCACTAGCATGCTTATCATGGGTGAAGCTTGGAACGCTCCTGTTACTATTCTGATGGCAAGATGACGGACATATCGATAATCTTTTTCGCGGACTAAGGAGTGGCCTCATACGCAACCCCGGTCTGCGACCTGGGATAACCCCCCACCGGCGCAGGAGAGCCGCATGACAATGTGCTGAAATCAACCATATTTCATTCTCAATGTATCTCTTCATAAGCCTGTAGGTGAGTGCCATCATTCTTTTCTTTGAAATAAATAGTAAATATCCCGCAGTCAACCCCGGATTCGACCCGCGCACCCCTCATCACGAGACAGGACCTCTAACCACTAGACCACTGCGCCACACTGTACTGACTCCCACTAACCCTACACCTGTGACCCGTCAGGAGGTCACTGGCCGGTATCACGCAATCAAAACGATGCCGTGATCGTGGCGCCGGGTGTTGTGTTCGTACAGAAAAGGCATGGTATAAAGCTGCTTCTAGAAGACGAACCAAACATTAGATTCGCCTAGAATCACTTGTATCGGCGACCCAGGACCCTAAGCTAGCTTTATGCCAAATTGCATCCACTTCCATTCATTTTGAGGACTTGAAACCATGGTGAGAAGCAAACATGTTCCGAGAAATTTAGCTCCTTGAAATACCCTTTCGGACGAATTACTCGAAAGCCGTTGGAGATAAGTGGGTAGTGTAAATGAATTGAATGACTGCAATTAATTTTCTTATTCAGTCATGTCAATTCTGAGCTTGTGAATGACATGTGCTCTGAACCGAAAAGCTGCAAATAAATGGTTTTCTACTAAAATTATATTTATACATATAAGACAATGAATTTTATTATCACGATATCCATCTCCGAATATTATCAGGCGGAAGCAATGTTCTTTCATTATTTGAAATGAAAAGTCAAATCGGCGCATTTGATCGCGAGAGATTAAGATTTAAATGAAATGAGCAAAAATGTAGTCCTCCGGCAAAATGGCAAAAACTAGGTCAAAATTTTACGTTTTACACTGGAAACTATGCCTAAGCACAAGAAAATTGACGTAGCTGCCTCCACGTGGCTGTCTTTAAACTAACTGAAGCGTGCCTTCTGACATTTCGAGCTTACAAGTCGGCTGTCAAATTTCAATATCTTTTTTGCTTGTACTAGAAATACTGCGTTTTGGCGTAATAAATATTGTCGGACCAGTTCGAACTTTTTTTCTTAGGTAGCCTTGCTGCTTATTCAAAAGGAGGCAAATTTCAAGTTCGTCGCTTAAGAAATAAAAATGATAAACATGCAAAATTGAAAACATTTGTTCCAAAATTTCTCAAAAACTATTTTGAATTTAAATTCGGGGGCCTTAGTTTGGGCGTCTAGCGTAAAAGGGCAATCACCCTACACAATTGCAGAGCCCTGGTATCAACTGTCAGAACCGCCAAACGGCCAGAATAGAGCCTCTTGAGAAATCTCAATCCGCTTCGCTCCATGGATTTCGTCATGCGGCTCTGACACAGCCGTACTCGATCTTCGGACGAATAAGTGATCTATACAGCATAAGAAGCTTATAACGTAGCGTATAACAATGAGCGTATAACGTGCGCATAACGTATATATAGGCGATAAGCGTATAACGTGTATAGCATGAGAAACATTTCTCTATCTGCACGGTATCTCATCCTCGTCAACACCTTCAGTATTTTCAGCGTATCGAAACATTTTTTGCGGAAATCTTTCAGGTGTGGCACATATGAAAGCTTATCGAGTGTGAGCCTGATAAATCCGGTTTCTGCTACAACGTCGCTCGGATTTCCGCGAATTTACGAAATCGGGTATTCAGTCTCAATGTCTATTATAAAAGTGCATGTACTATGTCTTTGAACTTGAAAATTTCAGTCCATTGCGTGTGATCCATTGCTGCAATATGTCAAGGCCAAGCTGCAGCCGCCTCTGCGCAGCTGCTGTAGTAGACACTGTCACACATATTGTGAAGTCTTCAACGAAAAACACGTGACGTATGTTTGCGGGAAGTGTCTGCAATATCATTGGTCATAACTGCAAACAAGGCTATGAATATCGCAGAATCCTGGGCTATGCTACTCTGTTGCTGATGCCAATCCGATACGACTGAGTTTACGCGAAATCTAAAATACCTATTTTTCGGAATATTAGAAATAAACCACCCCAAGTGGCCTCGCACGCCGAGTCCAAAGAGTTTCTGCAGAACGCCATTGGATAGCAAAGGCGCCCCCCAAGAGATGATGGCGCCCCCTGGGGAGGAAGGCGCCCCCTCCAGAAAATCTTGCACCACTTCTCGAAAATGGAATCCGCCGTCTCTGCTGGGGGCTAGAGGGTAAGATGCTCCAACGACAGAACACTTGTGCCAATGAGCGCCGCCACGGCACCTAAAATTAGGGCGGGGGGGGGGCAAACCCATGTCTGCCTCTCCTGGGTGGGAGCGAATATTTTTTTGCTCTACAGACCTTGTGTAAACATCTCTTTCAGTGCTCGTCAGACCTAGTATAAAGCTACATCTCCAAGTACATGATCGCTCTCCGGAGCGAGGGGGAGTGAATATTTTTTACTCTACAGATCTAGGGTAAACACTTTTTTAATTTATCCGGCGTTTTGGGGGCCAAAAGATAGTTTGGCCCCCCTCCAAAGCTTTGGGGGCGATGGTCCCTCCGATACACATTTGGTCCCTCCGATACACATCAACTCTACAGCACAACCCCTGGCCATCCTCGGCGCTCATAGATTCTGATCTAAATGCACCTTTTTCCCCTACAATAGAAAACCTGGATCAGCCATTGTATGTTTCTGTTCAGGGCACCATAGTCTACAAACTTGAAACACTAAAAACTGGTCTTCACTGTCCTTAATTCACCAAGCCGAGCCCATTACAGCCTTCGGGGTACCACCGGACAGATTTTCATCTCTAGTTGGGTTTTGAAGTGAGTCAACGACAATTTGCATCACTCCCGGCCAGCTCCTGGGTTCGTTTTGCAAAACCCGAACAGAGGTGTGTTGAACTGCTGGCAACCTACAAACTCTTTTGTGGTGCGCAGGAGCAATCCTGCACATTACGGGCTGGCTGCCGTCTGCATTCTATAAAATACGATATTGCGCATGCGCGTTGCAGAAAAACCTGCCAGTCCGCCTGCAGCCGAACACATTTCCGGTTAGTTCGGGTCGGACGGTAGATAAAGGTTGAATTACTTTTTTCAAATCTTCCTTATAGGATAAATTTGTAAAATTAATGACTAAAAAAGATGTAAAATACATTTTGAATACAAATAAATTATATAAGAAACATCAAAACAAAATTTTAGTAACCATGGCAACGAGAAAAGACTGTCCCTGGCTAGTGATGGAGTGCTGGGTTTAATACTCTAACTGCTATTGATAAATATTTCGATAATTGTGATGTGGCCTCCCAAAAAATTGGCCGAAGATACAAAAATGATAATTGGTTTCATGATCAGGATTTTTAAAATATCAAGAAACCACAAAATTTTTCGCGTATCTCCCTTTAACCAAATACTGGACTATTTTATTAATAAACCTATCCTTAATAGGAAAAACGGTAATTTTGCCAAAGTCGGGCTAAAATTGTTTCGTCCAACAAAGTTTCTTTCAAATAGCTGAAACTGGACGAGTCTCCAGAATGGGCCATCCTGCTTTGAGGCACGGTGTGCCTTTTAAGGCGATCTTGCGACCATCTCTGGGGCGCGTGTACCCGACAAGTGCGTAAAGCTCGGAATCACACCAACGCCCGCAATCAGTCCCGACTCGATACGATCGATGTATCGCCACCGAACGCGAGTCGGACCGGCGCGCCCCGAATCGCTCGCTCAGCAAGATCCCTGATCGTTGCAATTGGAGACCCGTCAGGAACGGTGTCTGCTCTTCCTTGCACGTCCCGTGAAAACGCGAGACCGGGAGGCTCGGGATATATCACAGGTGACCGTCAGACTCTGGCTTAAGCAATAAGATTCAGGACAACAATGCTTTAGTAACTGTGCATACCTACCTATACAGTGCCAAAAAGTCGCATATTTGTTTGCTTCTGCGAAGAGGCTTTGCCTTACCGCAGCAGGAGATTCCAGATTCAGAACAATTTGAAGGTGAAAGTCAAAGCTAAATGTTCCAGTATTCCAATTGGCATCATCACGGCCGGGTACCAACTCCCGGGTATTATGTAAGTTATGTATGTATTATGTATTATGTAAGTTCTTCAAGGTGAAAGAATAAAAGGTGATTTCTAATAGGCTCAAGGAAACTGCGCGATCTCCACGGAACAGTGAACCAGCAGAGCCTGATAAGAAACTGCATCAGCATGGGAATGAAATAATGGTCGACGGAACATGACTGACGATGAGAACATAGGTAGGACTAGCGTAAATATTGACAAATCGACTCAAACAAGACTGGTAGCAGACAGACTCAACGCAGTAACAAAGCAACAGAGAATCAGTTAAAACATAAACATATTGACATATTACAAACATATTACATAACATATAAACATATTTTCCCCTTCCCTAAGGGTACACTCAGGTATCAATTGCAAAGCACGAAAGCCTGCAACTACGTCTGCATGAGTCACTAGCGAAGGTCAGTACTTGAGACCGAGATAAGCTGTAGGTAGTACTTATTTTACTGCAGAACCTTTACTATAACCATCAAAGTTGAACGGACATAAACAGTGAAACCATCGCTGACCACACGGCAGCCGGAGTTTCCGAACGTATCCCAGTGTCACCGCTTACTTCTTTAAGCGGCGCGACGCCGGACTGGCCATTATGTTCAATACCTGCCGGCGGCAGATGCGGGGCCTCCAATCCGCGCCCGGCGTTTGTGGGTCTTCCCTCCCGGCCGACGGCGACGACGAGGGCTCGGCACGGGGGAGAGGGGGCGCCCCCTTGGCAGCTCGCCGGTGGCTTTATTTGTCGCGCTCAACACCAGCCGCCAGCACAACAGGGCGCCCACCACCGGACAACATCCCCGCCAGCATCCCTCAACGCCGTCCGCCCCGGCGTACTGTACCGGGCGGCTCGAAATCCTAACGACACTGATTACCAACCAACCACCCAACCAACCAACCAACCAACCAACCAACCAACCAACCAACCAACCAACCAACCAACCAACCAACCAACCAACCAACCAACCAACCAACCAACCAACTTACTAACCAACCAACTAACTAACTAAATAACTAAGTTACATGTAACTAAATAACAACTAATTCTAACTAAATGTCAACTAACTAAATAAATAAGTAAATGCCAACTAAATGAATAACTAAGCAACAACTAAATGAATAACTAAGCAACATCTAACTAAATAACTAAAACCAACAAACGAAAACTTACAATCAACCAACCTAACCTAACCTAACGTGAATTCCGGTGGCGGACGTAGAATTTTTGACAAACCTCTCCCCCGATGCTAGCTCAATGGCCAAACAATAAAAGTGGCACCGACAGACATAACTTCAGTTCCGATTTGTGAGAAAACTACTCAGCAGCGGCGCCTTCTCCAGCGAAATGCGACGTTTCACAGCACGATTCCCCGACGCTCGCCCTGAGCGGCGTGATAAAGCGTCCACCAGGGCCTGCCGCCGACAGAGGACGCTGTCTTTCTGACAAGTGGGCTGAAAACGGACATCACCCGCCGCCGGAAGCGCCTGAATTGGCGGCAGCTCAGCGCAGTAGCGGGCCTACTCCATCCAGACTGACCTCTGACCTCTGCCGCCGGCAAAGGTCATCTGGCGACGATTTATGAGAGTGGGTCAGGCCCTGCAGGCTGCCGCCAGCCGGACTAATACCTCGAGGCGTTATGGACCAGTGGCTGAGACGACCCGTCAGCCCAAAGGCTCGCACTGATGTGTCAGCACTAGCTTAATACAGTACAACCAGTCTATACGTTAACATGGAGCGTGCTACATCAGGGACAGATTTAATCCAGCGACAAGCATGCTACCGAGCGGCATCCACACGGAGACAAACCAGGTGTAACACGGGATGTCCGGGACAATTTCAGAACAGTCGTACCGGTCAGACGGCCCCACGAGCCCAAGCCAATGTTGGGAAAGGCCACACGGACCCGCCGTCGCAAAGGTCAGACAGTATCGATTGACACGGATGACATGGCACGAGGGCGACCGAGTCACCTGACTGTAAATATCCGGCACTGCACTCCCTTGTCATTCGTGTTCAGCAGTCGGATTTCGACATTTATACAACGATAAGTGAGCCCGCTGCTGTAGACTTACCTTTCACTGCTGCCATTTTGGCACGGGAGGTCGGGTTGGGGTGGAGGAACTCCTTCGTCTTCACCTGCAGCTCCTCAATCAGCTCGTTTGTGACATCAGTTTTCTGAGCGAGACACCCGTCACACGTCACTAGCTTCGCCACTCATATAGGAGGAACGTTGGAGTATGGGCGCAGGGGAACGCCACTTTTGACACCAGAGACAAGAAAACAAAAGGAACAGGAGTCGCTTCGTTTGTTTTTTGTAGGCATGAATGTTCTATGGAAAAAATGACCACAGAGTTCCATAAAACCACCATAAATCACTGGGAACGGATGGAAACGGGGATTCCCTATTTCATTTTACACGTATATCTGTTGGTCCCCCGAGAATATTTTTTATAATCAAAACCCAAAACAAAGTAAGGAGCTATAGCAATCCTAATTTCATGATTGCTTAGTCGGAAAGTCAGTCAAACTCAGACCTTCAGGCGTGGCAAAGCTGAACAAACATGGAATTGTGTTCCACCTGGACGGGGCGTCAACAGTGGATATGTTCCAGTCGCCTGAATGGTTTACACACACAACCTCCAACGGTCAAGCGCTGAGAGTGACGTGTAAAAATAGAAAGCACCCAATAGCAAACCAGATCACAAGAAAATCGCCAGCTCAGCATATCTGGGACAAAATTCAGATCATTTATATTGACTTAATCCTTTCCCAAAACACATTTCCAACACAATTCTGACGTGGTTTAGGCAAGCGTTTACCCTATCTTCCACTCAGCGAAAAAGAAAAGTTGCCAGAACAAATCAGGCCTCACCCTCTCCATTTCCGTAAACTCGTCGTCGAGCTTGGTGCCCTCGGCGCCGCCCATTTTCTCTGAGACATATTGGTTGGCTTTGTTGATCTGCTTCCTGAGTCCGGCGAACGCCATCCTGTTCGACTCTGAAACCAAGAGAGCACGTTAGCGAGGGGAGACGGAGCCTTCGGGTGGAACCAACCTGCTGCCAGCATAAAAAACGACACTGACAGTCACGTTCAAAGAAGCGAGACCGAAAGTCTCCCTGATGAGTGCGGCCTTTGATCTTTTTCGTCGAAATCGGACGTTCCAGCACGAGGCATGGGATCGTGTACAGGAGAACGGGCCCGTCGGGAGGAGCCGACGCCTCAAAACATTAATTATATTTGACAATCATTCAGATCCTGTGACACAACATGGCACCGGCCTAAGAAATTGGGCGTAATTCAAATTTAGCGGACAGTGATTACCGAAAATCACATATACTATCCATATACTATCATAACCATGGTTATGTCACAGAGAAAGACATTGAACAGGGTCCATATTAGCTCTGCAATATCACAAAATCTACTATAAATCACAAAATCACCACCGGCTATTATAAATACAATCCAAGGTCGGCCCTGAGCTGCGAGCGATACCTGTCTCATTTTCAGGGCCAGGGCCCAGCATTTGGCCTACGACCTACAATCAGGGCTCGTGGTTACGATTATGACTCAGACCCGGGAGCCAACCGTCCCTGGCTCCAGACGCCGGCTCAGGCCCGGGAGCCAACCGTCCCTGCCTCCAGACGGGCGGCCCAGACCCGGGAGATAACCGTCCCTGCCTCCAGACGGGTGGCTCAGGCCCGGGAGGCAACCGTCCCTGTCTCCAAAACGGGCGGTTCAGGCCCGGGAGCCAAGCACTCCTGCCTCCAGACGGGCTGTTCAAGCACAGCCAATCGCTATTGCCTCCAGGCGGAGCCATTTGTCTCACGTCGAAGCCGCCCGTGCAATTTTAAGCACGTCAACAGAGCGCGGCGCCGCGACACGCCATGCGTCTTATTCATCCGACGCTTCCCCAGGGAACCGGGGCGAACACAAATCAGAGACAGCCAGAAGGTCAGGCACACAAGGAAGCTGGCGTTTTCTGCCATATCACATGGCCTTCACATAAATTAGATTTGTTGGCGAACATCAATTCCAGCACAGACCTCCCTATTAATTTCTAAAAACTAATGGTAAGAGCAAAATATACACGGATTCGTAGTTTGAAAAGTACTTACAAAGAAAAACATTTACTTCTACAGACGCACGCTGAGTGGCAGCACGGTTAACTGGCATATCCCTAACATACGAACAAATCCGTACACTGCTGCCCTACTTTGGGCAGCAGTGGGCTGCCCTTTCTGCTGCATAGTGAATGAAATCGACCACTGGTGGCGTGCACTCAGAACTGAGCCTTTTCCTCAGCTAGTCGGAAACGATCGACACCTCATCGATATGATTCAGTGTTTGAGAGGGCCTGATATTGTACACTACACAGTATACTGACTCATACGGTCCCGCTAACGAAAAGTGTCACTGGTGATCACTACCGAAAACGAGCACACAGATGCTCCTTGTCCTACTCTTGCATTCACCTTGTGACTTCCGGCAAGAACCTGCCGCGTTCTCGTGACAAAGTGCAGAGTCGCACTCTCAAAGAGTACACTTCAGCATATCCTGAAAGCTCAAACAGACATCCCTCACGCGCAAAAAAATGCAACATCGGCAAGACCCACGTCCCGCCTTTGAGGCGCCGCATAATTCCCAGATCGTCGGGCGGAGACTCAGCAGACTTTCACTAGCAGATCCAGAGCTCGAGTTCGGGGAGGGGGCAACCGGTCCCAGATTTGGTGAGATAGGGGGGGGTGGAACGCGACATACTTGCTTGGTTGGAAAAGGAAAACGATGGTGAGCCTGAGGGGGGGGCCGGTAGCGGATCTCACCAGTGTTATAATGCTGCACGTTTCCCATCGATCTTTTAATTTTGCTTCTATTGGACCAAACAAGGAGAATTCTCACTCAGACCATCTGGGCCACCCTGGTATTTACACCATTGACTTTCTACTGATGCAACTGAATTTTGGGTCAATTTTGGCTACAGCCACTGCTTCATTATCAAATTCAAACACTTGAACCCTTCTCAAACTTACCAATTACGAAAAGCTACCGACTCTTTTTCAGTACCGAGTTAATCAAACGCCCCAATAAGGAAAATGCCCGGGGATCCCCACGTTGGCGCCACGTGCAGCACAGTTAGTCAGCGAAAACGAATGAGAAACTACGCAGCCAACTTGACAGTAATGAAATGTTTCACGAAGTGAAATTACATTGCTGATATATAAGAAAGGAAGCTACACCCATGAATTTTACATTCCACTTATCTATTCCGCCAAGCAAACTCACTCCGTGAAACCACATAATTTTAAAAGTTTAGAGCTTGCTACAGTGAAAAAGTTCTAGAAAAGTGCAGAAATCATTTCTTTTGGTTTTCAGCCACGGGTGAACAAAACTAGAGGAACAAATACTTTTAGATGCCTAATCAGAGCAAAATATCGAAAAACCGGCTTGAACCGCGACTAAAAAATCCACCCAAAACAGAGCGGGCAGCTATGATTTGTGAAGAAAGGCTGAAACGTACTTTGACTTGCCAATCGAGCTATAGGTACTTTGTTCCGAATGTGTTGAAGATATCGTCCCAGCCAAAGAAAGCTCTAGAGCGAGTAGCAGAAGAACCACACAGCCAACAAATAAAAGTAGCGAATTTGGTTTTTCGAAAACCCAGCAACCGCCCAGCCCACTGTCATTCCATTCAAGGGAACAATCATTTCGACTGTTTCTTACATCCGGGGCCTTACTGAAACTCGGTGCAATACGACACTCCATTCATATCGTATTGGATCTGGAATCATTACTGACTGATTTCATTTAGCTTGTTAGACCTAGACCTTCCGATGTGTTTTTTTCAACAAACAATGTCAACAATGATACTATAACGAAATCTGACGGCGTCAATCTTACCATACCCATAATTTCCAAAAATTGAAGTTTCCCTCCCTATATATTGTGTTTTGTATATCGCAGAAATTATTTCCACACAATCATATGCTGGAGCATGTGACCACACACTCCTGTATTTTTTGTTTCTAATTTATTTTTAGTACAAAATAGTATATAATATAATGCATATAGATATAGTTCATACACACTTTGATGGATTGTGGTAGCTGAGAATTTTGTTTAGTGGGCTACACGTTTAAATTCTATTCATCCTCCATCGAATTTTTTCAAGTTTGCCAGGGCTGAAACGTACTCTGGCATAAAACAGTGAAATACATTTAATTTTCTAGGAGAATCGGTTGACCACGGACAAAAATTGTTTTAAAATGAAAAAAAACATAAATAGGAAAAAAGGAGAAAGTAGTTCCCTGTAAACCCGCTGCCCACTCTATGATTTTAGGTTAGAACAAACTTCACTCTATGCTATCACAACGTCCATGAGAATCACCAACCACAAACATCATGAGATGGTTAGTGAACACCCCAACTCTCCTATGGCCGAAAATTCTGACATAAAGGTTCTTCGGATTTGAGCTTGTTGTTGCCTTCTCCTTATGTTACCCATGAAATTTATATTTCTCCAAATTACAGCTAAAAACAAAATCATCGGATACAGGTATGGGCTAGGAACACGCTTAAGCTTTGCTTTTACATTTTTCGCTATCGAGGCAAGTGTCTCGCAAAAAAAGCTAAATATGGTACTGAAAATCAGAGACCACACCTCGTTTCGGGGAGCGAGCAAGATGTTGGCCCCCTGGTCTGAACGTTTGGTGGTATAGCCTTAATGCCCCCCCCTGAACCACCAGTAACGACAGTCGGCTGTCCATCCCGTGTGTTGACTGATCCTGCACCCCTTACCCCCAGACATGGTACAGAGATCAGGGTTCACACCTCCCTCCAACACAATGTGTCTCGGTGTACGCTTGGTCCCATCTAAAACCCCGGACACGCACCAGCACCGCACCACTCCTCAGCATTATGTTGCAGAAATCACGCTAGTTGAGAGCTTTCAACTCAATCACCTCAATTTATCCCCACAACAAGCCCGCGGTCTAAAAAGCTAACACTTAACACGCGCATTGACGGGGGTCTGAGCCACCTTTGCATTGACGGGGGAGGGCGGGTACCCGCCCCCTCTAAGATCTCGAGAACCACGGTAGGTAGCGAAAAACGGTAAACGACGTTGGGCTGCCCATCCACTTCTCCATCGAAAACATTTGAACCATTTTTTGTCAGGTCACATTTAAGGTCACGAGAGGTCAAAACATGCCCGTCATAGGGATAACATGTAAATTCAGTTTTTCGGCCATTACATCTGAACAAGTAAAGATAGAGCAAAACGACTTGAACTGTATGAATCCTCTTAGCAAGCCGAATCGAATGATATATAATTTGACCTTGCTAGGTCAAATCAAGGATTTGACCTGACCTGAGGTCAGGTCAGGGTCAAATTATATAAAATGCATATCATTAGAACCGCAAAGCCCAGGCGAGTCTAATGCTGCTAAAATAAATGCTCTATCACCATTCGTTACTGAGTTATTTAGTAAAAACCATTTTTCCATGTATTTCCAATGGAGAGGTCATGCCTCGTACCTGACCTTAGGTCATCGATATCACAGATACCGGAACATATTTTAGAGAACTCGGTGGGGCCATTATGTGATATGAGTTTCAATCGGATAAGTTCACCCTGCTCCGACGTATGCTATCTTAAACTTTTTTGAGGTCGGGTCACTTGACCTGTACTGGTGACCTGACCTGAGATGACCTAACCTTAAAATTTTCACAGAAGTTGTAAATATGATGAGGGAAAAGGTATACCAAGTACGGCGGCGCTACGCGCCGCCGTTTTTCTACTATCTCCGAAAAACACGAGGGGGCCGGGTACCCGGCCCCCGTCGATGCGCGTGTTAAGGTATAGACCGGCACATTACCGGACACTGCCCCGCGAGTCTCCGGCTAATGGCTTTCCGGATGGCTGTCCGGCCGAGTGGTCAGCTGGTTCTAAAGGCACGCGGCCGCCGATCTGGGCCAATGGCGAGCCTCCAGCCCAGAGTGGCTCATGAGCCAGGGTTTGGAGAGCCGGCGGGGTTCCGGCTCCTGGTGGACTCCAAATGTCGGCACTGGATGTGCAGGGCAGCGGCGGCCTTTCACTGCTGCTTATATCAGAGTTCTCGGTTTCTAGTCACAGTAAACCGGGGGAGACAGCGAGCAATGGTCCACTGCTGGTTCATGTAAGGGGCCAGGACAAATATGGTTTCCGATTTTTGGATTTTGAATGCGTAGTTTCGGATGCACGGTCCGTAGCTTTTAATTCCGATGACATTGTTGAGGTAGGTCAAACAGATAACTACACAAAACGGAATTTTCTGGCGGCATACAGGTAGGAAAATTCGCAGCAAGACAAGTGACAGTGCCAATGATGTCCCAGAAATGTTCCTTTCTTGTTTTTTTGCCCTTTTATTTTGTCTTCATTCTTCCTATCTTTACCTAATCTTATACTTAATCCAACTGCCGGAAACTGTTTCTTTGCTACTTGTTTTACTCTTTGCCCCCTTTTCAGTTTTGCTTTGCTTCATATATTCAAATGCTGGCCCCGTTTCCACTTTACCCACAACGAACAAAGATTATTGAATCGGATATGCAGTACACTATTATCGCACTAAAATCGCAACACTAGAATTTTCTCATTCAATTAATATGACTATATATTTCCCCCACAAATATTCAGTACGTGGTTTTGATTCTATTTCGGTATTTGCCACGGCAGTTAGTAAGGCCACGAAGAATTTACCACCAGTCCTAGAACCCATTGTTTTCGTACTTAGATTCACACGCACCCCACTGGGGGAGGGCGAAATTCGCCCCCCTCCTGTTTTTTCCAGATAAAACAAAAACGAAGAGGTGTAGGACAACGCAACTTACAGAACCTTATCCCTGATCAATTTTACGCATCTGACCACACTTTTAGGTCCGGCCACGCCAAGTCAAGGAGCTATTCAAGGTCAAGTAACCCGACCTCAAAACACAAAATCACGAGTTTGAAGCAGTGCCTAAGGAACATCTGTCAACCGATCAGTTTCAAACTTTCACCATATGATACGGTCATTAGGCTCTAAAAATCTGAAATCTCGGAATTTTGATATTGTTGATCTTATTAGATCAACAGTATCAAAATCACCTTAAGATGGGGTCAATTTTTTGGTCACCTCTTCATAAGTCTATGGTGAAAAATTGAAAGGGCTCGTTTTCAGTAAAACTGAATAGATAATGCTGAAAATTATCAAACCCTGTATTCTTGCCACAGTCTTGACCATTAAGTTGAGTTTTTGACCATCTGACCTCTCAAAGGTCATGTCAGGGCACAGGAACATACAGTGATTGTTTTGCCAATAACTGCTCACTGAATCGATATAAAGGTCCCATTTTGCTTTCAATGTGCTTATATTCTCACGGGGAGTCGATTGATATGCAGCATGACCATACCAGGTCACCATATGACCTTGACCTAGCTCGATATAAGGTCATCTTCACAATTTGACCCAGCAAGGTCACATCATACATCATTCGATGTTCCACGATGAGAGAGATCCAATGATGCATAAATATTTGCTCTAGCTCCACTGAATAAAAATATAGAGGGGTAAACGTATAGCACCCTGTTGTAAGCCTATGGAACCTTCTTTGACCTTTACTGACCTCAATATTGACCTGACATAAAAATACTTCGTATAATTTCTATTTGTCTCGTCAAGAGCTTTCCAACGCTGTCCGTAATGTTCCTTTAGCTGTCCTGAGAAATGAGATACGGAGGGGGCGAAAAACGCCCCCTCCCAGCGGGGCGCGTCATGCCAGGGACCCCAGCGTGTTAAAGGGAATGTGGCACCTTGGTCGAATCCTGGAATTTAGTGTGATTAGGGGTACTTTTAACCAAAAATCATAGATTCGTCCATGATTTCTCTGAAAAATTTACAATAAGCTCAATATTTTTATCTTTAAAATGCGCCTCTAGTGAAAGAAAAAAATTATCTGCCTGTGGATGATGTCATGATTTGGCAACCACTACCATATTCCGTATGCTTCAAGGGCTTCGATTGGCTGATACTCGGCGTGACGTCAGCATATGTCGTCACACCAACAGCATGACAACTAAAGTCTGCTGCTTGAGGTACATGAGGGGTGCCTGCATTCCAGGTAGTTTTTAGCTTTTCCCTACGGAAATTTTGAGTTTCAAGACAAATGATATATAGAGTACCGGATTTTCCGGTATGCTTTATAACTTGGCTATCTCAGTTAAAATGACGTTATAAAGGTGTCACATTCCCTTTAACACCATTGGTCACCTTAAATTGAAACAAATAGCTATATATCGCATAAAAAGTCAGTTCCGCGTATGTTTTGTCAAATAGAGCGGTATCAAATGCTGATCATATGGCAAGTCTACAAGCTGTCAAGTCTCGCCCGGCTTTGCAGTCGGCGGCACATGCCTGGATAGAACTCTATCAACGTGTCGAAGGTTAGTTGGCACCACATCACAGTTCCTAGATAAATGGGAGCCGTCCACGGCTGTTACTGCCAGAAACTGACTAGTATCAGGGGCTTCAGTGGGGTGGAGAGGCGAAGAATAATCTACCTGATGCTTCCTAATACTTTTCAGACTATGGGAAGTATACCTGTCTTATATAAATATCCTTTCCAGTATGGATCTAAAATTTGGATCACATCATCCAGTACTTTTCCATGACTGCTGCAATCAGAGCTATCACGAAAAAAGATCAGACATGGCGGGATAGATCATCATTCAATACCATCCCAAAACGAAAACTGTATAAGCTTCATTCGCATATGTAGTCTCCTGTGGTGGAGAAGTCACTGTATAGAAAGGTAATGACAGTAAGCGTTACGGCTTTATTTTTTCAAGTTGTGAAAATCTGAATTTGACGTAATTTGAGCTTTACTTTTAAGTTTTGTTGTCAAATAAACCAGCAGGGACCAAACCAGACCATTTGTTCCACTGAAGACCCGCTCAGGTCAGTCTGCTACCGGTCTAGGCGCTACAGAGTACCTCCAAATAGACCTGAAGGTCCCAAACCACTGTTTTTCCTCCGAAGACCCGCTCAGGTCAGTCTTCTACCGGTCTAGGCGCTACAGAGTACCTCCAAATAGACCCAGAGGTCCTAAACCACTGTTTTTCCTCTGAAGACCCGCTCAAGTCAGTCTGCTACCGGTCCAGGCGCTACAGAGTACCTCGCTCAGACTGGCCTGTGGCCAATATTCAGTGTGGGGAGGAGGGCTTGACCATGATTCAGGAAATCCTTAGACCAGTACTCGCGATACGCTCTAGACTAGCAATCAGGGTCCACCGCAATAAAGGGAATATGGAACCTTGATAATCAGGGGCGCAGCCAGGGGGGCACAGGGGGCACGTGCCCCCCATCGGTGCCGGGGTGCCCTTTTGATTGCCAGGTGGTGTACCCTCTTTGGGCCGTGCCGCTCGAAATTTAGTGTCCTACGCCGTTGAGCCTAGATGGAACTAAACTGCTTTTGGCGATTTAAATTATTGTTTAGACAATTAAGTGCCTTTTTGGTCAGTTAGGGCATTCTGTCGCCTTTCCAAGCACCCGGGAAGAGTATAGGCACGTAATCCGTTTCCAGATAATGCCTCATCGTCGCCAATCATCGTACGGGCGGAGCTAATCTGGTGCCCCTTGAACTCATCGGGTGCCCCCTGAGCTCTGGTCTTGGCCCCCGGAGCTGATCATGTGCCCTCTCAGCTGATCTGATGCCCTCGTAGTCAATCTGGTGCCCCCTGAGAAAATAATTGTGCCTTCTGAACCTATATAATGCTCTCTGAGTTAGTCTGATGCCTCCGAGCTTGCCTGGTGCCCTATTAGCTGTTTTAGTGCCCCTTGAGCTGATCCGGGCCCCCTGAACTTATTTAATGCCTTCCGTAGTTTATCTATTGTCCAGGGCCGCAGCCAAGGGGCACAGGGGCACGTGCCCCCATCGGTGCCGGGTGCCCTTTTGATTACCAGGTGGTGTACCCCCTTTGGGCCATGCCGCTCGAAATTTAGTGCCCTACGCCGTTGAACCCAGATGGAACTAGACCGCATTTAGCGATTTCAACTACTGTATGACAATTAAGTGCCTTTTTGGTCAGCTAAGGCATTCTGTCGCCGCTTTTTGGTCAGCTAAAGCATTCTGTCGCCTTTCCAAGCACCCGGGAAGAGTATAGGCACGTAATCCGTTTCCAAATAATGCCTCATCGTCGCCAATATTCGTACCGGCAGAGCTCATCTAGTGCCCCAAGGAGCTGACCATGTGCCCTCTGAGCTGATCTGGTGCCCTCGTAGTCAATCTGGTGCCCTGTGAAAATAAGTGTGCCTTCTGAACCTATATAATACTCTCTGAGTTAGTTTGATGCCCCCAAGCTTGCCTGGTGTCCTTTTAGCTGTTTTAGTGCCCCTTGAGTTGATCCGGGGCCCCTGAGCTTATTTAATGCCTCCCGGAGTTTATCTACTGTCCAGGGGTGCAGCCGGGGGGGGCACATGGGGCATGTGCCCCCCATCACTGCCGGGGTGCCCTTTTGATTTCCATGTGGTGTACCCAATTTGGGCCGTGCCGCTCGAAATTTAGTGCCCTACGCCGTTGAGCCAAGATGGAACTAGACTGCATTTGGCGATTTAAATTATTGTTTGACAATTAAGTGCCTTTTTGGTCAGTTGTGGCATTCTGTCGCCTTTCGTACCACCCGGGAAGAGTAAAGACACGTAATCCGTTTCCAGCTAATGCCTCATCGTCGCCAATAATCGTACGGGTGGAGCTAATCTGGTGCTCCTTGAGCTCATCGGGTGCCCCCTGAGCTCTGGTGTTGGCCCCCGGAGCTGACTACTTGCCCTCTAAGCCGATCTGGTGCCCCTGAGTCAATCGAGTGCCCCACTGAGCAAATAATTGTGCCTCCTGAACCTATATAATGCCCTCTGAGTTCGTCTAATGCCTCCGAGCTTGCTTGGTGCCTTAACAGCTGATTTAGCTCCCTTGAGCTGATTCGGGCCCCCGAGCTGATCTCATGTCTCCCCAAGTTGATTCTGTCTCCTAAGTCAATATGGTGCCTCTTCAGCCTGATTAGGTGCCCCCTCAGCTGATTATTTATGTCTCCTTAGATGGCCTGGTGCCCCCATGAGCTGGTTTGGTGGGCCCTGAGCCCACCTTGTGTCCCCTGAGCTGTTATGTTGCTCCTTAAGCTGATTTAGGCTCCTGCCATAGTCTGGGGGCTGGGAGCTGATCTGGCCCCCGAGCGGATCGATCTGGTGCCACCTGAGCTGCACTAAAGCCCCTGAGTCGATCTGGTGCCTCCGGAGCCCATCTGATGCCCTCTGAGCTAGTCTGGTGCCCCCTGGGCTAATCTGGTGCCCTTTAAGCTGATCTGGGCCTCCTTACGTGATTTCATCAGCAGCTCTTAACCCTCGCCCCCACCGGGGGGGCCATCGATGGCCCCCTAAGGTTTTTCCGGGATAGCAGAAAAACAACGAGGCGCAGCACCGCGGTTGAGGGCTCTACCTCTCACTGCATCATTTTCCCATCATCCCTGAAATTTTTTACCCCGGGTCACCCAAGGTCAGGTCACCAGACGAGGTCAACCAAGGTCACCTCACTTCACCTTTAGAGCTCTGTAAGAGCTACATTTCAAAGTCGATCAATTTGAAACTTCCTACACTTCATGACCCCTCCAGGGTCTACAAGGTGTATATCCGGGATTTTTCGATTTCGTGCCCTGAGGTCAGGTCACGAGGCGACCTCTCCCATTGGAAAAGCATGGGGAAAAGCTATTTCATGATATAAAAGCCACAAAAATGATTGCAAATACTCAGACTGCTCAGAACAACGTTTTTGGACACCCTTTCACGGATCCCAGGGGTCATATTTGCCCTTTGACTTTTCCAAGGTCATCCAAGGTCACCGGAGGTCAAAAACAGTATTTTGACAATAACTTTTGACCTAATTGAGCTAGAGCGGTGAAACAAACACCATCGTGTTTGTCTTGACACTGGCTTTCATTTGATATACGGCAAGGTCACTTTTTGACCTTTCGTGACCTCAGGTCATATTAGGTCACGAGGTGACCTCTGGCGGTCAAACCACTGGCGGGAGGTCTTTACGTTCCACATAGCGGAAAAAGTACTGGCAATTTGCTATCAAATGTACTTTACCAGGCCTTAATAGCTCTAATGACATAAGAGTTATGCCCAGTTTGCTTAATCATTGCATATTTGAGTGAAAATAGCCGATCTTGACCTAATTTGACCTCTGGAGGTCAAACCATTGACCTGAGCACTAAAACATGCGAAGTGATTTCTTACTGAATTCACGCGAGCTTTCTATTGCACTTTGCGGATTTGCGCTAACGCCCATATTTTCGGAGTTAGAGGGGGGCCATCGATGGCCCCCCCGGTGGGGCGAAGGTGGCGCCGGACCCCCGGTGGGGCGCGGGTTAAGCCCTGAGCTGGGCCCACAGAGGCTGATGAGGGCCCCTGAGATTGTATGGGGCTCTTGAGCTAATTAAGTGCCTCCTGACTTGATCTGGTATTCCCGAGCTGGTCGGGGACCACTGGTTTGATTGTTTGTCCCCGAAGCTGATCTGGTGCCCTATGGGCATCTGGTGTCCCCTGAGCAGCTCTGGGGCTTTGGAACTGATTGGGCCCCGAGCTGGTGAGGGATCCCTGAGCTGATTTAGTGCCCCTCACTTGAACTTGCCCCCTGCACTGATCGATCTGGTGCACCCTGAGCAGATATACTGCCTCTTGAACTTAACTAATGCCCCCTGAGTCAATATGGTGCCTGCTGAGTCATCAGTGTGGCTCCTGAGCCCATCTTATTCCCTCTGAGCTAGTCTGGTGCCCCATGGCTAATATGGTGCCCTTTAAGCTGACCCGGGCCTCCTGGGTTGATTACGTGATTTCCTGAGCAGCTCCCAGGCCCTGAGCTGAGCTGGGCCCACAGGGGCTGGTGAGGGCCCCTGAGATGGTATGGGGCTCCTGAGCTGATTAAGTGCCTCCTGACTTGATCTGGTATTCCCGAGCTGATCTGGGCCCCCAGCTGGTCGGGGACCACTGATCGGATTGTTTGTCCCCGAGGCTGATCTGGTACCCTATGGGCCGATCTGGTGCTCCCTGAGCAGCTCTGGGGCTTTTGAACTGCTTGGGCCCCGAGCTGGTGAGGAATTCCTGAGCTGATTTAGTGGCCCTGATTTGATTTTGCCCCCTGGCCTGGCTTGAGGCCCCTGAACTGATCTGGGGCCCCAAGAGCTGATCTGGGGCCCAAGAGCGGGTCTAGGTTCTGAGGGTACCCTGAGTTGGTCTGGGCGCTGAGCTTTTGAGAGCCCCTTAAGTTGGCTTGAGGCCCCCTGAAGTGATCTGGCGCCTTAAACTGTTCTGGGGCTTCTTGAACTGGTTTAAGGCCCTATGAGCCTATCTGTGGCCCATTGAGCTAGTCTGATGACCTCATCTCTGGGACCAATGAGCTAGTTTAGTCCCTGGGTGAAGCATGAGCTGCTCTGTGGCCCTGATCTACATCAGGGGCCCCTGAGGTGGTCTTGAATAGATAGATAATAAGAACACAAGGCCAACTCACATCATCTTGGGGCGGGGTCACTGAGCTAGTCTATTCCATGGAGGCACAAATGGGGGGATGGGGAAAGCTGCTCTGGAGGCCTCTGATCCACACTTGGGGGCCCCAGAGCTGGTCTTGAATAGATGGGGAATAAGAACACAATGGAAACTCCCCTCGTAAAACGGAGCTAACGAGAAATGAGGAATCTATAAAACGGCTTGTGATACCTAGGCACCCCTGGTTATATAAATTGCTTATTATACTGGTGGATTCTGGGAAGGGATGATAAAAAGGCATGTGCCCCTGAGCTCAGAGCACAGTCCCCTAAACCAGGATTTCTACTAATTAATTCAAATGAAGAAATAGTTTTCACAATTTTCAGCCCTGTCACACCATCCCCATCCAAACCTCCAGTCTGTTCACCTTTTATTTACTCTTAACTGGGACCGAGCCTTGAGAATATGGAACTTAATAAGGGCGTTCAAAAAGTATCTCCCAAATTTTTCCGGCAGCAAAAATGTGTTTTTCCAAAGACACTATGCTAGTCCTCGTCCCACGGAGATTGTGGGAGGCAAGGAACTTAATCAGCGTTCAGCCAGGGCTCACTCGTCACGACAAAACCAGTGGGCATAACAAATGAATTTTCGACTCCAATATGCCTTAACCTGCACACTGTAACAGATATGACATGCTCCGCTGATTTCTCCGATGTTAAGTACTTGCATGAGTTGGCTAATTTGTCCTTAAATCTATCCAAAACAGTCGTGTTTGGGCTACTTCCATGACATTTTGGTGATATTGTTTTCTTTTTTGGTTTTAATCGCGTTTTCCTTCTCCTTCAATGATTTATTTGCATTTTTATTGAAGCAAAGATGCCCAAAAAATGGGATAAACAAAGATATAGTAAGTTTTTTAGGTTACGTTAAAAAGTGCCCTTTTTTCCCCGGGGTGCCCCTCAAAGTTGGTGTGCCCCCCCATACCAAAGCTCTGGCTGCGCCCCTGTTGATAATGGAGTTTGAACAGAGATAGTCCTGTGATGGAGTATGGCGAAAAAATACTTGGTTGATATTTCATTCGTCCCGGAACTTCCTCTTCACGGAGAAAAAAGGCCAACATTCATCCCATGTCGACCCCGTCCTCCCCGGGCGGTCACCTGGGATGGGATGGCCCTATACATAAATAACCAAACGCCCCGCAGGGAAGATACTTCTTCTTTCCTTTGACCTTCTTGAAAGCTACGTGCAGGGCATATCTTTGAACCCGGCTATTGCAAATGCATAAAACTGGCTTTAATGAATTGTTGCAAATATGAAACATGTTTCAACATGTAAAGAGGCATAGCAATATTGTTAAGTGTCACTGTGGGTCCTAACAATAGCCGCTATAAGTTAGAAACGCTTAACTTGTATCCGCATTCATATGTGGTGCAAATGAACAAGGTTTGTTACAGCCTAAAGTGTTACCATATCATGACGTCACGCTGATGTGAATATTTTTACCTCCAGCAAAGGAAAATTAAAAATACCAAATTCTGGACTTACCAGTAATTTTTCACCTTGTATAAGACCAGATTTAATCATTCTGCATAAAAATAAAATGTCTCTAACACTCCTCCAATCTGGAATTGCACCAATGTGTCAACTTCCCTTGACGCAGAAAAAAATCCACCAACCTTCAATCGGATATATCCGATTCCAATACGGAAAGTTCCCGGTTAGCATATCTACCTTTTTCCCTTTTGGGATCCAATTCAGATTGTCCTGCGCCCGGTCCAAACGCTCCAAGAGACCACTGCACAGAACTATCTGTGGCCAGTCTGATCGGACGCCCTTTATGAAGCTTAAAGGGAGCGTTCCATCTTTAACGCGGGTTCGGACTGATCTAGCAGTTTTGTAAAGCATGTCGAGAAAAAACTATTGATATACTTCACCTCACCCAAAACTCCTTAAATATATTTCACGCATAATTTAAAGTTCGAAATAAAGGGAACTAAGGCCCTAATTCAAACCATGGAAGAATCCCTTTTCATATGGTTGCGACAATATGATTAATCGAAGTCCTAAGCCCTTCCCAGTTATTGAAAACGTCGTGCTGCCGAATGAGCCAAGAATGAGCGATGCAAGCCATATGTGTATTCTACTTTTTAATTTAGCAGCTTCACATGTTGGTAAGCTCCAAAGAGATAAAGGATATGTTTTATTTAAAGAGGAAACTGAAATTAATTTTCATAACATCTTTCCCTTCATTTCGAATTTTGAAGAACAAATTATGATTTAATACGAAATATTCGGGTCCAAGCTGCGCGTCGGTGTTTTGCCTGGCATCAGTATTATAATTTTGCGCACGACGAAAACATGCTGTTTTGATCACATCAGAAATCGGAAGAAAAGGGCAATATTTTAATTCCAAACCATTAAGGCGGAAGATGTGGTTTCCCGACTTCAATACCAGTTTTTCATCAATTGCTCTTTTCAGAATTTCGAAAAAGTGGGACATTCTCTTCAAGGTCGGCTGGAGGAGAGTCGCCCGGCCCTGACGCCTCTCTGTGGGACTCCGGCAGCTGAGCTGACGGTGTTTGCCACCACTAGCGCGGCGGTCCATCGGCCGGGCGCCGCGTCTGACGCGGCAGGTGAGAGGACGCGCGTCAGCTGGCGCCCGGCTCCGGCCGCTGATGACACCCACAACACCGCTGATGACGCCGTCCGGCCTGGCGAGGCTGCCAGCCACCGGCGCCGCCACATCGGGGAACGGACGGCACGGATACGCTACTTACAGGCAATGCGTCCGGTGGGTGGTCCGTGTTTGTGACACACGCTGGATTCATGTCTGCGACTGAGCCAAGCCATGTGCTACCTGGGGCATTCCAGGACAGATCGACCAAGGCTTGACACCACCATGTCTAGAAAATTCTGAAACTTTGTCTCCAGGGTAGTTTTGGGCCAGAAACACGCCTGTGGGAATCTTAGCCCCCTCCGACCAACGGTGACCGAGTTATAGCCCGAGGCATTTTCGGGAGGTCACCTTGTAGACTCATCTTTGATGCTGCAAACTCAAAAACGCATAGCCTGAATAACAAGTTTTGTATATCATTGAACTCGTCTTGAACTATACTTTATTTTTAAAAGAAAATTTCAAAATTTGAAAAATTTTGACTTTTAAGTTGTTTGACCTTTTCTTTTTTTACCTAGCTTGACCTTTGGCAGTTGAAATTGTCCTTTTAGACACCTCAAAATTTTCTCTTCGTAAAATATCTTTCGATAGAAAAAATAAAAAATGCGTTCTTTCTATAAGTTCCAGATTTTTAGCACCTAAGGTAGGTATGCAGACGGTTTTTTACCACTGCGGTAATACAGCCTTATGTTTAACGCCGCAAACAAAGCGATTGCTTTTGTAATCGGTTGCTTGCAATCATATGACATTTTCTTTACGAAATTTTCATCGTGCAAGTGTCAGAATGTAAAAGAATTAACACGCGCCCACACAAGGGGGTGGGCAACTGGCCTCCTCACGTTTCTACAGGTAGTAAAAAAACACCTTCCCGCAGCGCCACCGTACTTCATCTACCTCTAACTCGAAATTTTTGCAGCTTCTGGCAAAATTTTAGGTCTGCGTCATACCAGGTCAGACCGCCAACCCAGGTCAAGAGACCTGAGACCAATTTCATAAACGCTCTATCTAGTAAATACTACGTAGCTAGCTAGTATTTACTAAGCACCAATTTCATAAAACGCTGCTCAGTAAATACGGGTCCTCAGTACTTACTACGTTAGTTAATAATACGTAGCTCACCCGAACTCGCGCTCTGATTGATTGGTGAATTTCATAAACGCCGCTGAGTAAATACTCCGTAGTATTTACCAGCCCCCGTTCAAGTTGCCTGGCATTTTGCGGCGGTGACGTCATCGCCGCGATGCCGCAGGCGTTTTGCGGCTTGAAGTATCGGCAAACTGGGTATATTTGACGTGGTCAGTAAAGCTTGCAAATGAATGAAAGGACGTCAAAAATGGCTTAGTTTACAAGTTTGATCATATTTCTAGCCAGTACAGAGTTTCTGCAGCCCTAAGACCGGCCTGCAGGAACTTCAGGGGCTTTTCTCACAGTGATGTTCCGTTGCTCTTAAGAGTCATTATCAGTGTAATAGCAATGTAATTTCATCCTTCACGTCATCGTTGCTAAGATGAAAATACGAAGTACGGGTTTTTCCAATGAAGGTTTTGTAGCGAGACGAACAAATTGTTTGAGGTATCGCGCGGTCCCGGGTCCAGGACTTATTTTGGGGAGGCTAGAAAAATCAAACCTCCCCCACTGCCAGTGGCGGATACAAGGGAACTAGGGCTCGAGCCCCCCCCATATGTTAATGTCTAGTAAATGCATAGGCCGATGCTGATGTGAGGCAATGGTGAGGAGGCTCGAACCCCCTTGCCCATACCCCAAAAGTCCTGTACCCGCCACTGTCCCCCGCCATAGCCTCCGAACAGCCTTTGCTTATACAGATATTAGTAGACATCTCGGAGGGGTCCCCTCGAAATTTAGGAGGCTCGTGGGCCCCATACCCTCCTTATATCCGTCACGTACCATAAGCGGATCCAGGGAACAAAGCCCGGGCGGGTGTCCTTCGATGTGCCCTCGAGGTCACACCTGAAATGGTCACAGCGCCTCCTGAAAGGTCGATGGAGCCACCTGAAATGTCGTTTCCCACCCCTCCTTCCCTCCACAGGATGCGGAAAGCAGCGCCCGCCGATAGGATTTGGCGCCCACCTGATAGGTTTTTCCAGCCAAAAGTGGGGCCCCCTGGTCCGGAATGAAGCCCCCTGGTCTGGATGACATCCCCTCCCGGGAAGAATGCCCCCCCCGACTGGTTATCCTGGATCCGCCCATGACTAGTGCCCTGTATATATAAACAGCCGAATAACAATAAGTTTGGGTAAAATTTAATCACATTTACGGGTTTCAGTGGGGAGAGTCAGAGGCGTAGCCAGGGAATTTTTACGGGGGACAGAAGTGGTCCAGCAATGATGACGTAGGAGGGGGAAAAGTTGGCACTTGGCGGATGTAGGAGACAAGAAGGCACTTGGTCCTTCAATAGTCAATGGGGAGCACATTCCACGTCCATACTGCTTTCGACGCCCATGACTGCAACTGTTAGAGCGATCGGCACGTGTTGCATTTAGGCCTTGAGCAGCGGCTATAATCGGGCTCTGAGTTGCGGTATTTCCTACTATCGTTACTGTTTCCGCATTTGCCCAAACCCAATCATTTTACCCCGTATGTCGTTTCATTGGTTTTTATTCTCGCTCGGTCCTGTGTTTCTCTTTTACAGTATTGCGGATCAGTAAAAACCGTAGAAGGACTGCCAGACTAGTATACTTTTTAGTATAACATACCAAATGCTACTAGGTTTGTCAACATATTTCACTTTGCTGACATTAAAGTGCAAAAAAGTGTATTCCATGGCTCTTTTCTTAAATGTTTGAACTTGATTTATCCACAAAGCTTAAATTTTAACCCTCAAAATAAGGAGATGTTTCCTTTCTTAGTAGATACCAAGAAAACAACCAAAATTTTTCTAGTAGAAAACTTGAACCAACCTGGGATTCTAGGGCCTTGTTATTTACTACGTAGGTAATCAACTATGGGTAGAGGCCACGGTTCCTATAGATACGGTTCGGACACAGTGACCCAAAATAGGTTTTGCGCTAGGGTGTCGAGTGGAAAATTCAGCTTGGAATATATGGCGAGTGAGTGGAAAATTCCCCTCAAAATGTATGGTGGAGTAAAATTTTTCCAATTTGGGTAGGTACTCAGGTGGAAAACTCTGCCAAAATTAATTATCTAAGCATACACTGCACAGTTTTTCTTTCCGGGACAACGCCCCTCCTATACCTATACCGAAAGTTATCGGAATTTTTGAGTCCACTCCTGACCTCAATCACTGCACCTCGCATACACTTATGCTAGGGCCCAGTAGAGCCTTGGCTTACACGTAACTAACCCAGACGAAACTACAAACTTTCTATCATGGCAATTAACTCTTCCAGACTCTTGCTAAAAGTTTCTTTTCTTTACTTGTCAATTCCCTGCTCCTCTTCACATATATTCTCACCTTCATATGAATATGCTGCTTTGTATGAATCTAATCGAAGCTACAGCCTTATTTATGTTTTGTTTCTTCCTTTCGTCTACATCAGCCACGCGCGGCGGGCTGCGACCGTTGCGACAGCGTCAGAGCGACTACTATTTTAAATTTCTCGTCGCTTGCTGCCTGCCGGTCGCCTGAGGTACATAATTTGCATTTTAAAAATTGCCCTAAATTAATTTTCTGAATCCTTATAGGCTAGAAAATTCTACAGATAAAATCAAACAAAGAGAAAGACAAACAATGTTTTGTAGATAACGAATATGCAACATGCCTTTCAAAAAGCCTAAAGATGCCGCTTTTATTTACTAGATGTAAAGACGGCGTTTTGGTAAGTCCACGCCGTAGACCAGCCATACAAAAAAGTGCCGATGTTTGAAGGGTAACTGGATGCAGTCTTGTTGCCAGAAAAATTCATTTAATGAAAATGTAGAGTTTCAATATATTCAAATACCGGACACTTTCAGTTCAACTAAAATAACAGCGTTTTTATGCCTAGGGTGTCGTGAGTGGATTTGGGTGTCACACGGCGTGGACGCAGCAATGAAGGGCTCATACGGATAAAAATGATTTTCTTCGCAATAAATGGTCAATTTTCTATGATACAATGTCAAAAAAATATCCTGCTTGGCATACAAATTTCAAGATAATTGCTTTTAACAAAAATATGACCAAAAATGATTTTTCACTATTCTCGGTACCAGAAACACAAAAAGAACTTTTCAAGGACGTAAGCCTAGAAATAATGTGCACAGATTAACTGCTTTCCAGAAATGTATCTCTCAAAGCGGTCAGTTCATTTCTTTGGCAACAAAAGGCTAGGGTGTCTAATTTTCCACTCACGAATTTTGTGAGTGGTGGAATTTGGTGGCAGTGTTCACCCACTGGAACTTTCTCCGGGGGGGCACTGAGCGTCTTGCCCGCGCCAGAATTTCGATTCTGTTGTTCCACTGAAATCGGTGGGGATAAGGATGCCAGGTATAATGCCAGAAAAATATAAGTCGCCAGATTTTCTTTCAGAAAAGCGAAAGAAGCGCATAAGAGCCGAGTTAATTTGGCGACCTTCTATTCGATTCTGCTCCTCTCTTTTTCCAGTGGACGTTAGTAGAGGAGGCAATTGAACTGGCCCTTGTAGTAAGTATTGTTGAATATTGTTAACTTTGTGAGTGAATTGTGTCTTTGGTAAGTAGAACCATAATTGAAAAGTGAGTGGAGAATTCAGCAAAAAAATATAAAAGTGAGTGGAAAATTCTGCTTGACTGGGTGTCGCTCTACACCCAGCACCCCAGGTTTCGGGACACTGTTCGGACATGACAGCCAGCTGACTGCCTGATTTGGCAGCACGTTGAGGATATGGTAGTATTTTGAAGGGTTTTGTTCAAGATAACTTTGATTTTGCTAGCATAAGGTAAAATGCAGCGTTTTGATTGGGTAATCGAAACGTTTGAAACAGAATTCTGAAGGAATTAGCATGAAGTTCATCGTGGATTTTCCTTGTTATAAAAGCGCTTTAGAGACTAAAAACTGCACCCAGAAGATAGCCTGATCAATTTTACATACCAAAAATAAAAATATACCCTTAAGCACCACTTACATTTTCCCACTGGCCCGTGCCCCAAACCCCTGCAAACAGTCCCATTGGAATTACATGTTAAATTTTGCTGCCAAAAACTGTTAGAGCCAGAAATGGAACCTTCAAAACCCCCAGAATTTTATAGAAGTATCTCATGTCCGCCCCCTGGGTAGGGGCATGGTTAATTAAATTTAACTTCTTTATTATTATTTATTTGACGATTATTTTCTTCAATCGGGTTGGGAAAATTACTTCTGCTTAGTTCATTTACCGTTCTCTTGGTCTGGTTATTGCTCTTTTACCCTATTTTCTGAATGGTGTTGCCGTAAAGGTTTGAGTAGGCGGGGATGGAGCAGTACGTACCTACCTACCTAGACATTTTACCATTTCTTACAGCAGCATCTTATTTACTTTCAGCCGATTTTGGTCTATGCTATTCAACAACTTTTTGCTCGTTTTCACCAACTTTTGCCTCTCCCGCCTCGAAATTTTCCCATATGGATCCAGTGGCGAATCCAGGGGGAGGGGCAAAAAGGCAATTGCCCCCCAAACGGAAAAGCTCGGGGCAAAATTATGTTTTTGCCCCCCCAAAGCGATCGACCTCCTTTTTCCCCCGACTCCTTTTTAGCTTGTAAGCAAAATTTTGGTGCTTCAACTCTCAACTTCAAACAGAATTAGAGAAGCTCAGTGTAAATATTGGGGCTTGGATAGGAAAACATGTATCTTGAGCCCATATTTTTCACTGCGCGACGTTTTTTTTTTTTGCTTTTCGACTTTGGTTTGCCCCTCCCAAACCAACCGGCTAGATCCGCCACTGCATGGATCCGCCATTGAATATGAATCCTATTCCTGGATTTATTGCAGTAAGGTTTCCGAAGTCCACACAAACATTTTGGTAAATTACCCGGACAGTCCAAAGTGGGAGGTGGAGTCTCTTTCCAATGTAAAATATATGGAGCGTAGCCACGGATTTCTAGCCGGGAGGGGGCAGTATCTCCAATCCCGCTCCGGACTTACCCGCAGTGTTGAAACTGATTAGATACGATAAATTCATCCCTTGAGAAAGCCAAGATAATATAGGCAACCACCACTTAAACGAAATCTCTTTCGCCTTGATCTAATCTCTACTTAGAAAGCTGCCCGAGCAATTGTGGCACTGGAATTTTCTGATTGAGACGGGGCGTGTTTACATATTTTGTTCTGCTTTTAGCTAGAAATCAAGATGATTTTAAATAGGTCATCGAATACTGGATCTGGTCCGATGGTTTATTATGGGGATGGTTCAATGATTCCAGATTTATTGAAAAACACATTACTTTTTAATTAGATGAACAAAAATAGAACGATTTGGGGGATGGGATATCATTTTCCCTGGAAACACTCCACAAGATTTTGCTGCCATCTATTTAAAAGCGGCAAAACTTCTGTTTCGAAACTACATCTATAGACTTTCTTGGTAGGTCCTTCCGAGAAAAAAGATGTCGCTAAAAGTATCTGTGTAGGCTCTTGACTTATGTTAGCATAGGCATTGGCGGATGCAGGGGGAGGGGGAGGGGCATTCCGGTCATTCCCCCCCAAAGCGCTGGAGGGGGGACTTGAGCCCCCAGGACCAACTCCTGGGGGCTCCGAAACCAACTATTGTGACCCCCTAGACTAACTTTTGGGTCGTGTTTGGGCTCCCCGGAATGCCCATCAGATATCACTAGGGGTGGGGCTGCGGCGGGTCCTTTGCGAAGCTTAGGCTCAACCCAAAGAGACGATCGCCCCCCACTGCCTCCCTGAATCTGCGCCTGACTGTAGGGTTGCCGAGAACAATCTCTTGAGGGCACTGAGGTCAACTATGCCCCCTACCAGAGATCAACAATTGGGACCCCTAAGAATAACAATTGGGGCCCCGAGGCCAACTCTGGGGGCTTGGGTAATCAACAATGGGGATAAAACTGACGCTTGGGGCCTCTGACATAAACTCAAGTGGTCCCCAGTTATATTATTAGGAGTCCCGAGCTCCTCATTTGAATCGTGGTAAAGTTCCTCAAATCAACTTTTAGAACGATTATCGGCCATCCGGAGTCGTTCTTTGATCCCTCCGGGTGCCGTTTCTGTACAGTGCATAGGCTCAGCCCTCCCCCTTTTCTTGGATCCACCCCTATCGCCACCGCCTTGAAAAACATTGGATTCGTCACTGCATCTAATTTTTTCAGCTTCGAGAGGCTTCACGTTCATTGAATGAAAAAAGGTGGAGCGCCAGGCCCTCAGCGGGCCCTAAAAATGGGAGCGCCTGAGGCTAACACCTGCCCTGCCCTCTTGAGAATATCCCGGATCCGCCCCTGCCGAGGAATTCACAGGGACCTGAGCTGGTGGTAGTGACGGGGGGAGGAAGAAGTCGCAACTTGCCCCAAAATTTTGAAAATATGGTTTTTCAGGAAATTGGCACAACAAGGAAGATACAGCGAAAACGTCTCCCCTTAGATCGGACCCTGAATCCACTTGTCCGATTAGGTACGCAGCTGTCTTTTTCAAGAACAAGAAGTGGAGGAAAACACATTGATATCTGAGAGTTTCCCGTGTACTGGGCTATTAACCAGATACAATTAAATTAAAAACAATAATAATCGATTTACTTGCGGATTTTAACAAAGCTATTATTTCATAGTTTTACAGAATTGAAAATACTCTTGTGCTTCAGTCAGCTGACGCAAGCTTTATTTACTACGATCAGCGAAATCAACTACCTAGCTTTCGAATTAACTGCGTCGCTCGCCTTCGATTTATGAAACTGAGGTAAATAGTTATTAGTTCATTCGAAGTGTTGTGGTAAATAGTTCATACTATTTACTACGATGTTTATGAAATTGGCTTCTGACCTCGAAAAACTTTGGGAGGTGCATCAGTAATATCAAATTTAACCCATCGTGCTTAGATTCACATTACATATTTAAGTCGCCGAGCAAGATAATTTTTCGTACCAGGATTTCTATATCGATAACCGGGAGCAAGGTCAGGGTAATGATCTTTCCATTAGAAATGCATGGGGCAATTGGTAAATTTTGATAACTTGCGATAATTGATAATTGTCGAGAAATGCGATGGAGGTTTTATTTTTACGTTGTCGTGTCTGACTTGCCAGTGCAGTTCGCCTAATATTCTTTTTACCATACAGACCTAAGCCGGGCTCTAGGTCCAGGCAGGTTAATTTTGACATTTGACTGATCAATATCATAACATGCATTATCCGTTTGGGCTCAACAAGAGCGTTCCAATGGTGCTGAACATTTTTTCTACGGCTCTCCTCTGTCACCTATTATGTCAAAAAATTTAGGTCTCCACTTAGTTTCTGTAAGAAATACTGTGACCTCGAGCAACCTCACAGGTGACACGACCAAACGATTGTATGTAACATTGTCGGTAGTGATTAGAACTGGCTATTTAGCGGCGTCGCTCCCAGTGCAATGTTCATTCTACATGGTTTACTGAACATCAGAAATAAACAACAATTAGGCCACGGAGCCTGTGTGATATAACATGCTTCCAAGCACAGCACTACGATGACTTGTGTTTTTTCAGAACTTATGCCTGGAGCATGAAAGCGAGAGAAAGTCCCTGAAGAATGTACATGTTACGGCCCGTATGGAAAATCGGCCCGTTTGCATACGGGCCGGCCCATTTGTAAACGGGCCAAATAGCCGGCCCGTATGCAAACGGGCCAGCAAATTGGCCCGTTTGCAAATGGGCTGAACCCGTATGCAAACGGGCCAGCGATGTGGCCCGTTTGCAAAAAGTCTGGCCCGTTTGGGTTTTCTAGTATCCTGGCCCGTTTGCAAACCGGCCGGCCCGTTTACAAACTGGCCAGCCCGTTCGCAAACCGGCCGGTCCGTTTACAAATCAGCCGGCTCGTTTAAAACGGATTTGAGTAAAATTAATTCGCACGCAGCAGCGTTCTTGGAATGGGTCTACTGATCAAATTTCATGAAAATTAGCTCCAAATCGCATCATGCCTAATTTTTCCACTTCTGGACCGAAGCGCATTGGATAAATCCCGCCCACTCCACCTCCTGAGCATAATAGTGACCCGACCTGCCGCCGGAAGACCAAGCGTTGTACGCCTTCTTTTATCTGTGAAGTGCAGGGGTGATTGGACCGCCTCGTCGCCTTGAGACTTGCTGAATCTCTGGTAAATGTTATGCATGGTTGTGTACCTACGTTTAAGAATATTGCGTCATCCCTGGATTGAACCCTAAATATAGCATTAGAAATTTACTATCTTCGATTTCAGGTTATGCTCTATTTCTGGTTTGGGGAGAGGTCCATATTAAAATATTCATTTTTGAGTCATGGATTTAAGAATTTGATAAATATCCTGTGCCACCCCATCTGCATTTACAATCATACCTGGCCAGGATAATTAGATTAGAGGCAATGCCAGCGCCTCTCATCATAGAAGGTTTAGCTAAGGCTGCCATCTTTTCTAGGTAAAGGAAATTAAGTAGCTGAAACAAAGTTCCAAATTAATTTTCCATTTTATGCTGCAGTCTATCTTCCTCTGCTTTACTGAATCCAAATTGGCTGCTTCGGGGCCTTTCTAGGCAAATTATCCCAGGTAACATTACCTCCACCTTTTGCTGAGTGCCGGAACAGCTTAGCTTCGAAACTGGATGAGCATTTGAATCCAGGTCATTATCGAATTAGTTGTATTCAATACATATTTATTGGATTTTGGATTCGGATGATAGTCACTGGCCTAGTCTCTATGGCAAAAATGTGATCCGGATCGCATGCAGATGGAGTACGCGCGTTTTTTCACATCACTATGGCAGAGTCTGTGCTAAAGTGTTGGGAAAATAGCGCTTCATGAACTCGACGACTCCAAGATGTATCTGGATCTGCGGTTTGATCAGATCGCATTTGGACCATGAAAACTAAGTTGTATGGAAACTGATTGGGTCTGGTCTATTAGAGAAAGTCCGTATTTTTTAGTTTAATGCACCTAATTTTTCCATTTTCATGAATCTTTTTATTTCCCATGAATTTGTAAACTGGGCGATTAAATCAAGTTAATATTAATATCTGAACATGGCAAGCATTGTGACTGCACGGCATTTCATTTACATGCGTGCAGAAATGCTTGCAATGCTTGAATAGATTGCTGCTTGTAGAGCTTTAGCATTTAAGGATGACTGGTACCTACGTATTCAGTTATCAAAGTAAATATGTATCCGGAAATAACTTAGTGCTCCTTGTTTGCCAAAAAACAGTTTCAACGATGCTAAGAATCTGGCTTAGTCACAGGCAAAGACCACCTCTGGTGAACACCGGCATTATCTAGCCTCTGATCAGATTGGTTTTCGATTGTTGAATACTATGGAAAATATGCCCTGAAAAGTGAATGCGGTCATATCATTTCCAATGTGCGTGTTGTCCTAAACCTCGTCTTGTGCCCACTCTCTTGTTTCATTAGGTTACCAATAATGATTATAATCAGGAACTATGTCGCAAGAGGAGTTCTTTGCTTATTTTTGTTGCTGCGAAAGATGAGAAAGCAACGAACACGCAGTCGGTGCCGAAGGTCACTTATGATGAGATCGTCAAAGACTTAGCGGACATTAAGGCTCATGGAAAGCTGTACTTAGCGAGACACTACCCGCGCTTCAAAAAGTATGATTTAATTACAATTGCAGGAGTGCAAAAGTTGATCAACAAAAACACATGACGAGAAATCATCCACAATGAGGAAGTCTATGATGTTATTCATGAGCTGCACCTTTCACTGGGGCATCCTGGCAGTAGCAAGACTTTAAAGGGAATGTGGCACCCTGGTCGAATCTTGGAATTTAGTGCAATTAGGGGTACTTCTAGCCAAAGTTCATGAAAGCGTCCATGAGTTCCCTGAAAACATGTACAATAAGCTCGATATTTTTATTTTTAAAATGCTACTCTATAGAAAGTAATAAGTCTCTGCCTGTGGATGATGTCATGATCTGACAACTACTACCATATTCAATAGGCTTCAAGGGCTTCGATTGGCTGATACTCACCATGACGTCAGCATATGTCGTCACACCAACAGCTGACAGTTGTGGCCTGCTACATGGGGTACATGTGGGGTTTATTTCAGGTAGGTTGTTAGCTTTTCTCTACGGAAGCTTTGAGTTTCAAGACAAACGATATATTGAGTGCCGGGTTTTCCAGCATGCTTTACAACTTGGCTATCTCAGTTAAAACTACGTTATTTGTACTTTACTGCGTTAAAGGGAAAGTGGTGCCACTTTCCCTTTAACGCAGTAAAGTACAAATACGCCAACATTAGCCGTGCAACTGTCGGGCTGTACCTAGAAACCTGCAAAAACTGCGAGACGAAGAAGACACGGCTACAGAATACAATAGTGTCTCTCTCAACCATTACTGATGACATGGCCAGACATGCTCAAGTCGACCTCAGCGACTGGCACAGTGAGAGGAAGGATGGATATTCCTATATACTAAATTGTCAGAATCACCTCACCAAATTCGTAGTGTTGCGTCCACTCCGAACAAAGTCAGAAGAACAGGTGGCGTACAACCTAGTTGACATTTTCTGTATCTTTGGAGCCAACCCCAACATTCTGCAAGTAAGTTTTATCAGAAATGGTGTTGCAATCTGCGGGGAGCTGGTTCAAAATTTTTATTAAATGCACTGTTGCTTAAATCCACTGTTCTGCTGATCTCGTTGCCCTGATGTGGGCTGCAATATGAGAAACTGTATGCCAAAGTCGTGAACAAAGACAAAAACGCCTATGTTTTTATAAATTATCTTGAATTTGACTGCAAACATATTTAACAAGTATCTAGAATGACTAGTAACTTAATCAAAGTACATACTTACCTAGTATGAAAATTAATATTTCACTAAAACAGGGATCGCTAATGATCGCTTATGCCCAGGCTTATGCTTATGCTTAGGTGGTTTCAGAAGGATATATATCTATCAGTAAATATTTAACGGTATCATGACAGCTATTGATAGATATAGGGCAGTTTCATGACAAAAACTATTACCCAAAAACTTTCAGATCATTGATGGCGTGTTTCTCTTATTCAAATTATTATTGACATGGTTGACATGTCACTCACTTACACCTCGCGATTGACAATTTTTCTCCTAACCGACATACCATCAACTAAGTTGACTTGTCATTACCTGCTACCCACATCTTTATTAGCTTTGGCCCGTTTGCAAAAAGTCCGGCCGGTTTGCAAACGGGCCGGACGTTATGCAAACGGACCGGCCCATTTGCAAACGGGCCAATTTGCTGGCCCGTTTGCATACGGGCCAGCTATTTGGCCCGTTTACAAATGGGCCGGCCCGTTTGCAAACGGGCCGGTTTTCCATACGGGCCGTAACATACATACATCTCCTGACGGAGAGTTGTGCTGCACAATGCAAAAATATATTTCACTTCATCACATGGTGCCGCCACGCACGCGATTTCAAAACAATGCAAAGGTTTAATTCCAGTTCAAAAGCTATATCGAAGCAAAATTCAATTATGTAAATGAATTGTTTTCACTAAGTCTCACAGCAAGGGCGACTGCGACTATATCAAGAGCACTGCGAAACAGGCAAGATATCACGATGGTTTAAAAAGTCCAGTAAAAGATCAAATACGTGATACCAAAGGTACGCATGCTTTTCTTACGCATACATTTTTCAGCACAATTAAATTCTTGTACATTCCATAAACAAACATAGCTAGTGTTGCCAGACAGCTCCGAAGTCTGTTCGCTGATGCGATTATGGAAGAATGAATACAAGTTTCAAAGAATACTCGCGCTAAAGAAGACACGCATCGCTGTTCATGAATTCTCTACAAGCAAAGGAAGAGAGGTTCGGGTTTCGTATACCTGTGTTTGAACCAAACAACGTCGCGCTGTGCAAATAGACTTTCTTTTATTGGTGCTGCGTGAATGGTCGCAAATTTAGTCATGGCGAATGTCCAATACAAAAGTAATATTAAACATACTTATTTTATGATTATTTGGTAATGACTATAAGTAATGAGTGATCTGACGGCCATCATTGCAGGTGAATGAATGTGTTTGTACAGGATAAAGTCAGTGTCAGTGTTGAAGTCATCTCAGTGTATTCCCTTATACTTCAATGATTATACAAGGCACCAGGAGTGTGGAATTATATCTATTTATGGGTGCCCGACCACCTCCAATGAACCTTGGAAACAGAAGTAAAAGTGGTAAAACATCATTTGAATGTTCTGTTTTTTTCATTTCAAATGCTACTTCTTGGTTCAATTTAGTTCAACCGACCTGTGAAAGGGCTGAACGCCTCATACATTTTGCTATTTATTTTCACGTAGTGGCTCTCGATATTGCTTCAAATTTTCCCACCCCTAATCATTAAAAGAAACACCAATTAAAAGCCTTTCGAAGTGGCGTTTGGACTGGGATCCGTGTCAGCTATGAAATGATCACCTTGTAAAAATATCATGAGGCAACCTGTTCAAGTGACCAAGTCGAATGAGTTAAGATTTCAGGACATTTTTCGCACATAAGAGCAGATTCAAATTACTTTTTGGAATGAAAGCCTTTCAGATACGTTTGTTTACATTGCATGAATCCTCTCAAACGTATGATAAGCTGCACTGGGTCACCTTGTATCGATACTATTTTTCCATCTCCGGGAACGATGTAATTGTGTGAGTAAGTGGTGCTTAAATGATAAGTTATACTGGTTTCAATTATTGATAAAGTCGCGACATCTTTGTAAATTTTCTTTTAAGACTGAAAGGTCCATTATTAACAAGCTCCTTTGCCCTCGTCTCCCTCGAAACAATGGATCCCTTTCTATCACTTTTAATGGCTGCTATTTTTATTTTTATAAATATTGTCCAAGTTGTTGCCAGTTCCGTTTTAGGAGTAAGTGAGTCACTAGAGTCATCAAGGGAGACTTTTTACGGAGCCCCGACCCCACCACCCAAACGAGCAACTCCCACGATGAAGTGTTAATCAAGGAACCAAAGTTGAAAGTCCCACAAGGCATAACGACGACCGTCTACCTCAGGCGACCCCCTCACCAGTCAGTTGCCAGCTTGCCTTCAGTATTTACGGTACGTACCACCTCCCAGTTGACCTAAATTATTTTTCCAGAAGTTGCAAAATGTTGTGTTAGAGGTAGATGGAATACGGTGGCGCTGCGGGAAGGTGTTTTTTCTACCTGTAGAGACCTAAGGAGGCCAGTTGCCCACCCCCTTGTGTGGGCGCGTGTTAATTCTTTTACATTCTGACACTTGCACGATGAAAATTTCGTAAAGAAAATGTCATATGATTGCAAGCAACCGATTACAAAAGCAATCGCTTTGTTTGCGGCGTTAAACATAAGGCTGTATTACCGCAGTGGTCAAAAAAGTCTGCATACCTACCTTAGGTGCTAAAAATCTAGAACTTATAGAAAGAACGCAAGTTTTATTTTTTCTATCGAAAGATATTTTACGAAGAGAAAATTTTGAGGTGTCTAAAAGGGCAATTTCAACTGCCAAAAGGTCAAGCTAGGTAAAAAAGAAAAGGTCAAACAAATAAAAGTCAAAATTTTTCAAATTTTGAAATTTTCTTTTTAAAAATAAAGTATAGTTCAAGACGAGTTCAATGATATACAAAACTTGTTAATCAGTCTATGCGTTTTTGAGTTATGAAGCATCAAAGATGAGTCTACAAGGTGACCTCCCGAAAATGCCTCGGGCTATAGCTCGGTCACCGTTGGTCGGAGGGGGCTAAGATTCTCACAGGCGTGTTTCTGGCCCAAAACTACCCCGGAGACAAAGTTTCAGATTTTTTCTAGACATGGTGGTGTCAAATTGAAATATTTTTGGTCGTTTTGTCCTGGAATGCCCCACCTACCTAAATTACCAGCTATTTCAGCAAGGGGCGGGGAAATATGACCCCATACACCAGCCAATACAATAGCTTCATTTTTAACGCGGCTGTAATCCACTTTAGATAATCGGGTACAGGCGGTAGCAGACTACTCACAACTGATCGGGCATCTTCTCCAACAATTTCCATTTCCGTTCACACCCAGGCTGGTGGAGCGGAGCCGGGCCAGGCAATAGCGACGAAACGGGAGCGGGCGTTAACACAGCAAACCCCTCCTGATAGGCTGTACTGAGGAGCATTTGCAACGCATTCGCCGAATCGGGACACGTTTGAGAAGTCGCGAAGCTGCAACCACAGGAAAAGGAAAACCTACGCTGAGAAGCCCCTGGTTAACTAGCTGAGAGGATTTATCCCCCAGCATTCCACCGCTCGCGACGCCAATGCTAGTTCAGGTACGCACAGAGCAAAATTCATGTTTAACCCTCTAATTGCACCGGCCAGTGCAAGCGGCAGGACCTGCTTTTAGTCCTGGACCATACAATGAAACGACCTCTCTTCAAGCATACATAGTTTTCCTTGTATCCCGTTTTACGAAAAACGTTATTTGCGTTTGAAATTACCAATGCGTCGTACTTTGAACATTTTGTATGTTGAGGACAATTTTATTATTCCAAGAACGATTTATCTATCATACATACATATCATTTATTTAACAATGTATCACCCCCATTCAACTATTACCCTTCGCCAGGGGCGTAGCCAGGATTTCGCTCAGGGAGGGGCGGCGCCCCAAAAAGGGCCCCTGCGACAGCGCCAAAAGGGCCCTGATGGATAAAAAGGGCCCTCCTTGTTACATAATAGAGTGCCGAAGAGGACTTAAAAGGGCCCTGTCTGGTATAAAATGCCAAATTTGGCCACATAGTATAGTGCGGGCGAGCCGCGCTTCGCGCGGCTCGTGTCCTCAGGGGCCCTTCGGGCCCTCAGGAAGGGGTGGCTGTCCCTGCCGCCCCCTTGGCTACGACCCTGCCCTTCGCTTTACAATAACACCTCCAATAGGGGTTAAAAATTATACATCATAAAAAGTACGAATCATACATTTCCAACGTAAACCTCACATTTGGATCCTGATGATCCTGTCGTATTTTGTTGTTTCCCAACATACCTCATTAAATTTCAGACTATCTTTATGGGAAGGCCTTAGTATCCTACAGGATGGGGCAAGTCTTGCAAACACGCCAGAGGAAAGACAGCAAGCGCCACTGCACGTGTTTCCCCCGCACTCACTGCTCTTCTAAACTCGAATCGCTAAAGCCTGACACCGCGATAACTAGAACAGACTGACACTCTGATACTGTTCAGAAAACCAGCCGATATCGGACCCCAATCACAGCACCGTGCCGGTACAAAGTCCACCGTCTCCGTTACCTTGTCTTATGCGGCCTGTGTAGCGGCTATAAATCAGCGGCCAACATGCCCTGGCGGATGGGGGCGAGGCGGGCGGTTTCCAAGACGCCGGCTGCCGCAGCTCGCGCCGCTTTAGATTACCGATGCCGCTGCACATTCGTCATCCCAGCCGTCACGTGCGGGGCGGGGCCTCCGCGGCGGGGCAGTTACCGAGCTCAACAGCAAAGGCAGTGGCACCCTACCTCTGGGGCATGGTACACTGCTGGAATGGTTCATCCCAATGTATATCGGTACATAGGAGCAGTGTTGACTGTGTCTGAGGCTGTAATCCAAATGCACGATATATCGAGTTTAAGCGAAGCAACCATTCACATCACTTTCAGAATCGGCCAGAACAGACTGGCTGAATCGTCTGTCTAGTTTTATTTTCCATGAACAGCACGATTCTACCTAAAAAAAACCGTTTAGATTCACCAGCTGTACCAGACCGCACCATACAATACGGCTAGCTTTTCAAACTTCCCGCTTGTTGAAAAATTCCCTCGGTTCCGGAGCACGAACTCGGTCGCACCGCGGGGTCCGCCTGTTGCAGACACTGACCTTTCCTGACGAGCTCGGCCGGCATGGCTGCGGCTGTCGCACCAGCACCTTCTGACACACGTCCTCGGGCCGCCGGTGCCGCCGCCGTTCTGAGCGCGCGCCGGGCGGTGGCGCTGGCAGCGTGCCCGGGCCGCGCCGGCTGTCCCGACCAGCCTCACACGGCGAAACGAGCGGCGACACTCCCCGGCCGGCCAAGTTGGCAGCTCTCCCTCGCCGCTCCACAATGTAGAAGCTCGCCGTCAAGCCAGAGACCTCTCAGCCACTCTCCAATTTGTGAGAAAAGTCTGAAGTCGTCGGCGGCTTCATGAGACAACTTTCGACGCCAAAGCCGGTGACTCACTCGTCAGCCGCCTGACGGTTCTCCTACGCGGACCGTCATCACAGACGGCTTACCCAATCAGCAACTGCACTTTAGCCGTTTTATTTACCGAATCTGTAACTGGATTCGCGCCGTTCCGAAGCCGCAACTGAGTGGCGGATTGAATTAGATGATTTGCCAGGTGTGCACTTGTCGCATTTGACATCCAACTCCTCCTCGAAGTCGGACACTAAGGTAGCTCGTCCTGATGACTCCAAGGGGAGACTACTTGCACCCACATGGTCCTGGATTATCCGGGAATGCTTCAAGAGGGTGCCATCGGCGCTAGATACGAGGTAACAAACCATGCTTGAACATGCTTCATCTGAATTTTGGAGGACTTACCTATACAATGGTCTTTTCGAATCTAGAGCCTAGAACGCTTACATAAATCCACATCCGCAAAAGCCTGCCTCAAATCGATGAGGCACCGCTGAGTTGGGATTTGAGCTGAGATACTCAGAAGACGAGCATACCGTAAAATCCCTTGCTTAGTTTTCATTTGCAGAAAGGAAGGACGCGGTGTTAGGAGCAGAGTCCGTCCCCATCGACCTCGCGTCGGCTCCAGCTACCACCGAACAGCTGGCGGCGGCCCCAAGGCTCTTAGGGTAGGGGAGGGGAGGTGTCAGGGAAGTGCGTCCAAAAAATAGACCCATGAAGGATGATATTCCGTCATAGCTGAGTCCTGAGAGAGAGAGAGAGAGAGAGAGAGAGAGAGAGAGAGAGAGAGAGAGAGAGAGAGAGAGAGAGAGAGAGAGAGAGAGAGAGAGAGAGAGAGAGAGAGAGAGAGAGAGAGAGAGAGAGAGAGAGAGAGAGAGAGAGAGAGAGAGAGAGAGAGAGAGAGAGAGAGAGAGAGAGAGAGAGAGAGAGAGAGAGAGAGAGAGAGAGAGAGAGAGAGAGAGAGAGAGAGAGAGAGAGAGAGAGAGAGAGAGAGAGAGAGAGAGAGAGAGAGAGAGAGAGAGAGAGAGAGAGAGAGAGAGAGAGAGAGAGAGAGAGAGAGAGAGAGAGAGAGAGAGAGAGAGAGAGAGAGAGAGAGAGAGAGAGAGAGAGAGAGAGAGAGAGAGAGAGAGAGAGAGAGAGAGAGAGAGAGAGAGAGAGAGAGAGAGAGAGAGAGAGAGAGAGAGAGAGAGAGAGAGAGAGAGAGAGAGAGAGAGAGAGAGAGAGAGAGAGAGAGAGAGAGAGAGAGAGAGAGAGAGAGAGAGAGAGAGAGAGAGAGAGAGAGAGAGAGAGAGAGAGAGAGAGAGAGAGAGAGAGAGAGAGAGAGAGAGAGAGAGAGAGAGAGAGAGAGAGAGAGAGAGAGAGAGAGAGAGAGAGAGAGAGAGAGAGAGAGAGAGAGAGAGAGAGAGAGAGAGAGAGAGAGAGAGAGAGAGAGAGAGAGAGAGAGAGAGAGAGAGAGAGAGAGAGAGAGAGAGAGAGAGAGAGAGAGAGAGAGAGAGAGAGAGAGAGAGAGAGAGAGAGAGAGAGAGAGAGAGAGAGAGAGAGAGAGAGAGAGAGAGAGAGAGAGAGAGAGAGAGAGAGAGAGAGAGAGAGAGAGAAATTAGGAAACCATCGGTTTTTCGGTATGCTCTATGCGACTGGCGGTTCAGTTAATATCCCATGAACATAGGCGTAGGGACGGGTGGGCCAGGGGCCATGCCCCCAATATTCATGATTCTTAACCATTAACCCTATGGCGTTGACTGGAAAGAAATGACTTCAAAATGCCCACTGGCCCTCCCAATATTCTGGACGTTCCTACGCCTATGCCCATGGAAGTGTCATATTCCCTATGCTGACGCAGAAGAGGACATCAAAACGTCTGTAAATGTTGGCAGGAGCTATCCGCAGGGGTCTTCATTCCGTATTTGGGCCTAGAAGCCCAGTCCAGCTGTATAGCAACCAGAATGAGCTTCGAACACAAGGTCTCGATTTTGGTGAGTGAAAAGTTCTTAAGCGAAGCAAAACGCGCTGATCGACGTTTCTGTCCACCCAATAATGGATAAGGGCTATCGATCCTCGGTGGACGAGAAAGGTAAGCTCATGCAGGCTCAGCGATCATACTACAGCACAGGGCTGTGCAAAATTCATCCAGGTAACCAGTACGGACACGGAACGAATAGAGCCTAAAAAAGCTGACCAGCTCCCGTTGACCGCAGCGAAGTCATCCGCAACGCTGCTATATATTTCGGCAGGCTCACTGTGGACGCCGCGTGAACACACACGGCGCCGGCGCGACGGGCTACACCCGCGCGTGCTGTCGTAATTAGGCCCGTCTACAGCGGGAGTATTGGCCGCCGGGCTCGATATAGACGCCCTCCCGCGGCGGCGCCGTCACAGTCTGATGGGAACACAGCTCTTGACGCGCTAGCGCCACTCAAAGCAGCAGATTCCGTCAGAACCGGACAGCGCTCACACAGCGCCGTCAGAAGCGGACAACGCACACCAAATGCCGACAGAAGTGGTTACCGCTCAGCCAACGCCGACAGAAGTGGTTACCGCCCACCCAACGCCAACAGAAGTGGTTACCGCACACCCAACGCCGACAGAAGTGGTTACCGCCCACCCAACGCCAACAGAAGTGGTTACCGCACACCCAACGCCGACAGAAGTGGTTACCGCCCACCCAACGCCAACAGAAGTGGTTACCGCACACCCAACGCCGACAGAAGTGGTTACCGCCCACCCAACGCCAACAGAAGTGGTTACCGCACACCCAACGCCGACAGAAGTGGTTACCGCCCACCCAACGCCAACAGAAGTGGTTACCGCACACCCAACGCCAACAGAAGTGGTTACCGCACACCCAACGCCAACAGAAGTGGTTACCGCACACCCAACGCCGACAGAAGTGGTTACCGCCCACCCAACGCCAACAGAAGTGGTTACCGCACACCCAACGCCGACAGAAGTGGTTACCGCACACCCAACGCCGACAGAAGTGGTTACCGGCCACCCAACGCCAACAGAAGTGGTCACCGCCCACCCAACGTCGAAAGAAGCGGACAACGCTCATACAGCGCCGTCAGAACCGGGCAACGCTCACACAACGCCCCCAGAAGACATTGTTGCACACTCAACGTCGTTAAGAGCTATTATTGCGCACCCAGCGCCGTCAAAAGCGACTATACCGTATTCAGCGCCGTCTAAAGCGACTATAGCGCATTCAGCGCCGTCAAAAGCGACTATAACGCATTCAGTGCCGTCCAACGTGATGAAAGCGCACTCAACGCCGCCGAAAGCGACCACAGCGCACTTACATCGCTAGAAATGGAGATTAAGTGTCCAAAGTCGCGGACTGACAGCTAGTCTGGGGCGTTCACAACTACAGACACCGAAAAGTTTCGAACGCTGATTGCGATAAACACATCTCAGAATGTATCTAAAACCGGTGATCCGTCATTCTAGCAACGAAGCAAACGAACAGAAATATGGCGAGTTGGCCTGTTTCGCACGAAGTCGGCGAGGGAAATAGTGGCGGGCCTGAGACCTGGTACAATCAATAAACGGCTGCATCTGCACTACTCAACCTTCAGGTCCTGCTCCCTTCCAGGTGTATGGCAAATAATTGATACCGAGAAGCACGTAAAAGGGAGTGTCCCACTTACACAATGGGCATGGAAATAAGATAGCAGTTTTGTAGAGCATATCGAGAAACCGCTATTGGTATATATCATTTAACACGCACCCCGCTGGGGTCCCTGGCATGACGCGCCCCGCTGGGGGGTGGCGAATTTCGCCCCCTCCGTATCTCATTTCCCAGGAAAGCTAGAAAAAAATTACGGACGGCATTTGAAAGCTCCTGAGGAGACGAAGAGAAATTATAAGGGGTATTTCTTTATGTCAGGTCAATATTGAGGTCAGCATAGGTAAAATAAGGTCCCATAGGCTTACACCAGGGCAGTGTACGTTTCCCCTCTAGATTTTTAATCAGCGAAGCTAGAGCAAATATCTATGCATCAATGGATTCCTCTCATTGTTGCGAATCGAATGATATAATATGACCTTGCTAGGTCAAATTGTGAGAAATACCTGACATCGAGCTAGGTCAAGGTCACGGGGTGACCTGGTATGGTCATGTTGCATATCAATCGACTCCCCGTGACAATACAAGCACAATGCAAGCAAAATGAAAGCTTTGATACAATTCAGTTAGAAGTTATTGGCAAAACAATCACTGTATGCTTCTGAGACCTGACATGACCTTTGAGAGGTCAGATTGTCAAAAACTCAGCTTTTTGGGCAAAATTGTGGCAATAATACACCATTTGAGCATTTTCAGTTTTATCTATCCTGTGTTTACCGAAAACGAATCCTTTCTATTTTTCTCCATAGGCTTATAATGGGGTGACCAAAAAATTGACCCCACCTTAGGTCAACAATATCGAAATTCCGAGATAGCAGATTTGTAGAACCTAATGGCCTCATTATATTGTGAAAGTTTCAAACTGATCGGTCGGCTGATGCTCCTTAGGCGCCGCTTCAAACTCGTAATTTTAGGTTTTGAGGTCGGGTCGCTTGACCTTGGATAGCCCCTTGACCTGACATGACCTTAACTAAAAAATTTGGTGAGATGCGTAAAATTGATCAAGAATAAGGTACTGTGAGTTTCGTTGTTCTGCGTCTCTTCGTTTTTTCGTTATCCGGGGAAAACCAGGAGGGGGAGCGAATTTCGCCCCCCCAGCTGGGCGCGTGTTAACCCACTGCAAAACTTAAAACTTAAAATAAAGAACCATAAGGCACTAATTCAAACCATGAACCCTTTCCAATTGGTTGCAATAATTTGATTGGTCTAAACGCAGGTCACGTGATAAATGTTAACAATGGCTATGCTCACCGCAACGTTACTTGCCACGAGCGACACCATAGAGGCTAGCCTCGTAATTATAATCAATGTTAAGTTTAACCCAGAGTCGTGAGAAAAAATTGTTCTGGGCGATTAACGGTGAAAACAAAATGTTGTTTCCTGGTTTCCAGACGATGGTGTCCATAAATAGTCATTTTTTGGAATTCCGACAGTATCCATCTTTTAAGATTGTGGAATTCATATCTAGTCATTTAATAATGACCATGTTTAATTGATAGCATCCAGCCAAGGCTCGCCGTTACTTTCCGCCAGAACTGTGCAGTGTGCATACATGCATGAGTGAATAATGTAACAAGGAACACTTGCTGGACCTTGTTAGTTGAAGTTGTCGTGGATAGTCGATCTGTCCACCCACAAAGCATACAAAGACTTTTGGTCCGGTGTCTGGAGTGTGCCATGTAATTGATTCGAAACAGCTCCCCCTAGCTCTCATAAATGCACCCAAATCTGGTATTGGACTGAATGAAGGCTCTCATCTGTTTACAACTCCTAATATATGACCCAGCATCTATAAAAGTCCCGCGCTGGGCCACCACTACGCTCAGCATCAATCAACACGAGGATGGAAAGGATGCAGCTCAATATCACTGATGTTTCTGTCCGTCATGTGGCACCCGGGATCCATCAAACCGCAGTCATTGGCAAAGCTGGGTGTTCTGCTGGCAGAGCAGCAGATGCAGGAGTGATCCAGTGGCAGAGCGACGCACTTACTTTATGGTTGTGCTTATTTAATTACTTATTCTATGTATCAATTATTGTTATTATTTACTACATGTTTATACCATCTATGTATTATCTGCGACTATTTCAATGGTGGAGGGTAGAGCGGCAGAGGCCGGCTGACAGTGATCCGAACACAGAGCAGCAGAGAGCGAACGGGAGTGATTCATGCGCACAGCAGCACAGAGCGAACGGGAGTGATCCGCGGGCAGAGCAGCAGAGAGCGAACGGGAGAGATCCGCAGGCAGAGCGGCAGAGTGAACGGGAGTGATCCGCAGGCAGAGCGGCAGAGAGCGAACGGGAGTGATCCGCAGGCAGAGTGGCAGAGAGTGAACGGGAGTGATCCGCAGGCAGAGCGGCAGAGAGTGAACGGGAGTGATCCGCAGGCAGAGCGGCAGAGTGAACGGGAGTGATCCGCAGGCAGAGCGGCAGAGAGCAAACGGGAGTGATCCGCAGGCAGCGCGGCAGAGAGTGAACAAGAGTGATCCGCAGGCAGAGCTGCAGAGAGCGAACGGAAGTGATCCGCAGGCAGAGCGACAGAGAGCGAACGGGAATGATCCGCAGGCAGAGCGGCAGAGAGTGAACGGGAGTGATCCGCAGGCAGAGTGGCAGAGGGTGAACGGGAGTGATCCGCAGGCGGAGCGGCAGAGAGTGAACAAGAGTGATCTGCAGGCAGAGCGGCGGAGAGTGAACGGGAGTGATCCGCAGGCAGAGCGGCAGAGAGCGAACGGGAGTGATCCGCAGGCAGAGTGGCAGAGGGTGAACGGGAGTGATTCGCAGGCAGAGCGACAGAGAGCGAACGGGAGTGATCCGCAGGCAGAGCGGCAGAGAGCGAACGAAAGTGATCCGCAGGCAGAGCGGCAGAGAGCGAACGGGAGTGCTCCGCAGGCAGAGCGACAGAGAGCGAACGGGAGTGATCCGCAGGCAGAGCGACAGAGAGCGAACGGGAGTGATCCGCAGGCAGAGCTGCAGAGAGTGAACGGGAGTGATCCGCAGGCAGAGCGGCAGAGAGCGAACGGGAGTGATCCGCAGGCGCAGCGGCAGAGAGCGAACGGGAGTGATCCGCAGGCAGAGCGGCAGAGAGTGAACGGGAGTGATCCGCAGGCAGAGCGGCAGAGAGCGAACGGGAGTGATCCGCAGGCGCAGCGGCAGAGAGCGAACGGGAGTGATCCGCAGGCAGAGCGGCAGAGAGCGAACGGGAGTGATCCGCAGGCAGAGCGGCAGAGAGCGAACGGGAGTGATCCGCAGGCAGAGCAATTGATACCAAACGGAAGTGATCAACGGGCAGAGCGACACAGCCATGGTTATCTCGTCTGATGAGCGGCCGCGACTGCAGATGTCGGCCGGGGCAGACCACACACAGACCGCCACAGGCCGCCGCGTTGACGCCCACCCTTTCACCGCGTGCGGAAGCGCCGCAGCCGCCCGCGTCTGACTCACGCCGCCGTGAGCTGCCTCGGGAGCTGTCACTGCCGCTCGGTAGCCGCCGGTGAGACGGCTCTGCCGGAACTCAGCCGCGGCGCCGATCGGACCGGGACAGAAACACGGCGTGGGAACCACGGAACCACTCCGCCCGACGAGAGTGAACTGGTGCGGCGAGGGTCGCATGCATGAAGGACACCGTCGCACGATAGAAAGCCAACGCCCAGCTTCTTCCCGATGCAACATAAGTCGCAAAAAGGAGTCGCAAACGGAAACGACGCTGGCGACCAACACAGGCGTTACAGCGTGCCAATAAAGGCGCTCCGGAAGAGGCCCGTTCATACACCGATTCATCTTCTGCCAGACATCAATATCCCGCCGGGGCTGTGCGCCTTACACCAATGGATATTGAGCGTGCGTCGCTCTCACACGGGCGCTTCCAGTACCCCATCAAGAGGATGGCTGGAGGGGGCCACTGTTGACAAGCAGTGAAAAGTAATGCATGCCATCTGTTGAGCTACAAAATCGGACGCCTATTCCACCCCGGTTGGAAAAGAGCGAGCCGGCAGTTCCGGCGACATTCATCCGACATGCTACCGCTGCCGGGTTACACCAGCCTCCACCGCCAGCTGATGAGCCGCGCTCCCAAACGGCCTGCCTTCCCGAGCTGCCAGTAACACATACTGTGGGGGCGTAGTCAGAACACACGTAACAGGATTCGAAATGCTGGCAGGTACCGCGTCCGAGGGGTGAACGGATTCAGAGTGTGGTGGCACAAATGGTGTAACTCCCGGCTACTCACACAAGTATTTTTCCGACCACGGAACTACCGATAAGAGCAGTCCACACTCAAAAGGGACAAACGGAGGAGTCGTGTGCAGCTGTACCTCTCATTATATGTGACTGGCTGCACCACTGAGGCAGCAGCCACAGAGGCCGGCAGGAAACTAATGCCTACTGAGGCAGCAGTCAAAGAAACCGGCAGGAAACTAATACCTTCTGACACAGCCACAGGAGCCGGCAGAAAGCTAATGCCTACTGAAGCAGCAGTCACAAAATCCAGCAAGAAACTAATTCCCCCTGAATGCCTACTGAGACAGCAGTCTCAGAAATCGACAGGAAACTAATTCCCCTGACACAGCCACAGGGGCCGGCAGAAAGCTAATGCCTACTTACTGCACATTATTGGAAGAATAGGTATTATTGGGAACTCTGACCACAATTTCTGTCCCACCCCCACCCCCTCCTTAAAAAAACATCTAAAACAATAGAAGGAAACATATTTTCATCACAAAAAGTGATCTAAAAATATCATTTTTCACAGAACCAGTGTTGCCAGGAACGTGGTCAGAGTGGGCTAATTCATAAGAGAACTTGTTGGTTCCTCTGAATTATCAGCTGAGATAATGCTCAAAAGTGGTAATTAGGCAGTTCTGACATTATTTTACATTGCTAGGCATCAAATAACCCTCAATTATTAAACTTTTATATCTTCAAGCAGTGCGAATTCTTCCAATGAATTAAGCAAACACATGCAGCATTAAGCCACTTCTTGAACAGTGAGCATTCTAGGCTCATAGTTTCACCTAAATGGACATAATTAATAGGGCCACTTGAATAAACAAAGAAAGGTGCAATGATTGTAAATTGACACATTTTTACAGTAGATAATGTTTTAACTCATTGAGGTCTTAGAAAATCCTGCAATCTCACAGCATCACACCGTGAAGTGCTGCCACATGCGCTACCATTTTTTGAAGAAGCGTTTTCAACTACGGGTCATTGATCCCATCATTGGAAAACGCAGCTATTATTGGAAACTCAGACCACAGTTTCCTTCACGGATATCGCCCAGCCTTTTCTCGGTCTGCTGCGGCTTCCGACGCTCGTATATTTCCCGCAGCTTTTCCTCATTCTGCATCCATTACTCTCATACACGTTTTATACGACAAGCCATCAATCTTTCTCAGCCTGCCAACCAGTGACAATGCATCTACCCTGATGCTTCTCTTTCAACTGTTATCGTGCCACACTCCAGTTCACCCAGAACAAGCACTATCACACCGCTCATATCGCCAATAAAAAACTAGTATTCCTGACGCCACAAGAGGTTATACTTTTTCTACATTCTTGGTTCCAGCACCGGCAAGCCCCGACTGGTTCCGGCAAGACCCAGCGTGTTCCCGGCACTGGTTCTGGCAAAAAGTAAAAAGGAAGAAATCCCCAGCCTAGTCCTTAAGTACACTAATCAAGGCCTTTCTTTTCTTATTTCAGCCTTACATTGCGTGTAATTTTGTTACTGCACTTCCAGTTCAACGAAAAATATTACAAGTCTTATCCTCGTGAACTATGGGCGAATTTGTTGGGATTGACATGATGATTGACAAGATGTGATATTGACATTCCTAGTACGCTTAGAGCTGTTTTTAATATATTTTTGATATTTTGACAATTGAAACTGACTAAGATAGCCCATTTTGTGACGTCAGGCAATGATTTTTCAGGTTTAGCAGGTTTGAATTCGTCAATTCTTTTGACCGCGCTAAGCGACATTAGGTTATTGATTTGCAAAGGTTAAAATAAAGCTCCATTGCATAAAAAACGAATTAATCGCAGCCTCATCAAGGCTGCAACGAACATAGGTCTTCCTTGAGCTTACCGCGCTCTCCTAATCCTCCTAAGTCCCGGAACATACCCAGCCTACCCCGGCAAAGTCCCGGCAGGAGCCAGCGTCAGGTTTCGGCGCCGGGACACCGGGACCAAAAGTAGAACCTCTTGTCACAACCAGGAGATCGCTGTCAGTTCAACATAAAGAAATATTTAACTTGTGGCGGTTTCCGTTGATGGCAACTGCGCCAGAATGTTAAGAGACATACTTTCAGTCATGAGTATAAAGGGAATACGCCACATTTATAAAGGGATTCGAACTGGGATAGCCAGGAGACCGAGCATACCTTAAAGCCCTTTGTTTGAACTTAATTTGTCCAAGCATTCAACATCTGCAGAGAAATAGGATGCAAGGAGACGGGAGGTATGAGAGAAGTGCGTTGAAAAAGAAGTTCGCCCACAAAGAGCTGTTTCTGCGTAAAATGCGAATTTTGAGAGAAATGAAATATGAAACCAGGTTTTTCGGTCTGCTCTACGTAAGCTCAGTCCAAATCTCGTGAAGGTGCCACATCCTACTTAAAGGAAATGTGGCACCTTTATAACGTGATTTTAACTGAGATACCCAAGTTGGAAAGCATGACGGAAAACACGGTACTCTAGCTATCATTTGTCTTGAAACTCAAAATTTCCGCATGTACCCCACATGTGCCCTAAGCAGCAGGCCACAGTTGTCAGCTGTTGGTGTGACGACATATGCTGACGCCACGGTGAGTATCAGCCAATCGAAGTCCTTGAAGTCCATTGAATATGGTAGTGGTTGCCAGATCATGACATCATCCACAGGCAGATATTTATTTCTTTCCCTAGAGGGGTATTTTAAAAATCAAAATATTAAGCTTATTGTACATTTGTCACAGAAATAATCGGCACTTCCATGATTTTCGGCTAAACGTTCCCCTAATTACACTAATTTCCAGGATTCGACCAAGGTGTCACATTCCCTTTAACCCATGAGATCTCGTGGACTGGAATAACGCCCTGGGTTCTAACAAGCAACTTCTAATCAATTCAACAGCTATGTCACAAGCCTTCGGGCCTGCCGTATTAGCAATCACATAATTTAGGTTCTCGAAATCAAATAAGTACCGCTTGTCCCGATTCTTCTGTCATGGTCAGCCGGGGCTTTGGCGGCAGCCTTCTCAAAATGTCAACGGAAGTAAGTCATTTTAAAAGAACGAGCTGCCTACATTTGGAGAAGCTCTCATCGTGAGAGAAATCCTGGGATACACCGCGTCTCCTGAATTGATATTGAACATTCTGATTGAGCCCTGTGGGCTAACAGAGAAAGTTTTCCTCGGATACAGTCCGAGCTCTCCCATAATTCCGCCCCATTGGCTGGATAAATAGCCAGACGTGTATCAAATATCCGTGACTTACGCTACCCCGGTGTTGCCTGAGCCGCACCATTACCAGATCAGGGAATTTGTGCCACAGGCCTGGCCATGTGTGCCTGTCATGATTGAGACTGAGTGCTGAGTGCGGCCACAACATCAGCACCGAGTGGCCCGGTGGGAACGATCCGGGGTACCGTAGCAGCCACACAGCTCTTCTACTCTCTCCCTCCCCGCGGAGCACAGCGGCGCCCCTACCGGCCATCTGGGACCCGCTCCCCGTTGGAACTCGAGAGACCCTGACAGCCTTTTGTACCTGACTGCACCGGCTGAAATTAGTTATGAAAGCTGCCAATTTAGTTCGTAAGAAAGTATTGGGGCAATGCCAAAAGCTTCGCCTTTAGTGCAGATGCAGCCACATCCATCGAGCGCTTACACCGGCATCCTTTCACATCCACAGCGAACAGCTTCAGCACAGAGCATCATAGAAAATGGCTTCACTCATCGAAAACACACCTCCTTTCTGAGAGTGCCTCCAAGAAACTGATTCCTGAGGCTTTTTGATAGGCACCATTTCTAAACAGTAGGGAAATCCTGTCGTCTTCATTATATTTCGGAAAACCAGCGCTCAAAGGCATGTCTTGTCAACAATGTTTCTCTTTTCTCTACAGGAACTCGAGGAAACTTTTTCAGCCACATCTGATGGTTGCGCCTAGACCTCTGTGAAAGGCAACAGTAAAAGTGGGAGCCAAATTTGTTCGTCTTCGAAATATTTTGAAGTGAACTACAGTATGTATCTGTGTGCCCTCTCCCGGTCTTCTTTCATTTGAGAGCTTGAGGAGCTAAGTAACTGAAGCGAGGTACCCCCCTCAGTTTCCCTTCGACCATCACGAGACGCATCTCAATTTCGACTATATCCGGGTCTCATTCAGTTTGATGTGTGTCTGTCTTTAGTGACTTCCCAGAAAGATAGCATAATGGTGCCCACTGATCAGCCTAAAGCATAGAAGACAAGCCTCAGATTATAATTAAGATTAAATGCGCATCCAGTCTTCCAGTGCGCCACTGTTTCCCATACCTCAGTATCCAGCCGCATTCGCAGCTCACGCTTTTCCTATTTCGGTGCCTACTGATGTTGATTGATTGATTATTGGGGCTTAAGGGCGCACCAACCTTAGTGGTTATATAGCGCCCAGATCAACTAACGCTAATGCCTTTAATAACCTCTTCCTGAACACATGTTTATGGTCTGTTTCAAGCAGTTAGTAAGTTAGTTATTTGGGCCTAGGGGGCGCACCAGCCCAGCAAGGCCACATAGCGCCCAGAACAGTACAATCGCTAAAAGTGCTCCATCTGGAACAAGAAGAACGCGTGATTTAGAGATTCATTACCAGTTTCGATGTCAATACCTCGCTGTGCGGGTGAATGCCAAAGCAAACAGAGGGGTGCACACACACTACTCACATCAGCCCATCCTATCCTGAAAACAAAACCTAGACCCTACAAGATCCACCAGGCAACGCCGCGCAGAGAGCGCCCGGCACGAGGCGTCGGGGCGTCAGTTCCGACGCCCACTCCGTACCCCCGGACCCAGGGGGCCCGGGAGTACGGGGAAGTCCCTGAGTCCGCCCGGGCGCCTACTGATGTGATAGGCCCGTTTCACTTCCCCAATGTCATTGACTTTAGGCAATACATTGCTGTAAGCTCCATTTACAGACCTTGTTTTGCATTCCACTGCTTGGAAGCCACGCGTTGATGTGAAGGACGTTCTCTATAACGAATTTCTCTGAAAATATCCAGGAAAGCTCACGTAAGTAAAATTCTAGTTTATCAATAACTACACTTATATAATGTTAACTGGGAACCACCAACTTGACTGGTACCTACAGCACATAACACACAATGAGGGAAGGGGACTGGTGCCTGCAGCACATCACACACAATGAGAGAAGAGGACTGGTACCTACAGCACACCATCATACACAATGAGGGAAGAGGGCTGGTGCCTAGAGCATATCACACAACAAGAGACAAGAGGACTGGTGCCTACAGCACATCACACACACAATGAGGAAAGGGGACTGGTGCCTACAGCACATCACACACACAATGAGGGAAGGGGACTGGTGCCTACAGCACATCATACACAATGAGAGAAGAGGACTGGTACCTACAGCACACCATCATACACAATGAGAGAAAGGGACTGGTGCCTACAGCACATCACACAATGACGGAAGGGGACTGGTGCCTTCAGCACACCTCATGCACAATGAGGGAAGGGGACTGGTGCCTACAGCGCATCACACACAATGAGAGAGGAGGACTGGTGCCTACAGCACATCACACACAGTGAGGGAAGGGGACTGGTGCCTACAGCACATCACACACAATGAGAGAGGAGGACTGGTGCCTACAGCACATCACACACCAAGAGACAAGAGGACTGGTGCCTACAGCACATCCCACACACAATGAGAGAAGGGGACTGGTGCCCACAGCACATCACACACAATGAGAGAAGGGGACTGGTGCCTACAGCACATCACGCACAATCAGAGAGGAGGACTGGTGCCTTCAGCACATCACACACAATGAGAGAAGAGGACTGGTGCCTGCAGCACATCACAAACAGTGAGACAAGGGGACTGGTGCCTACAGCACATCACACAATGAGAGAAGAGGACTGGTGCCTACAGGACATCACACACAATGAGAGAAGGGGACTGGTGCCTACAGCACACCATCATACACAATGAGGGAAGGGGACTGGTGCCTTCAGCACATCATACACAATGAGGGAAGGGGACTGGTGCCTACAGCACATCACACACAATGAGAGAAGAGGACTGGTGCCTACAGCACATCACACACAATGACGGAAGGGGACTGGTGCCTTCAGCACATCATACACAATGAGGGAAGGGGACTGGTGCCTACTGTACATGACACACAGTAAGGGAAGGGGACTGGTGCCTACAGCACATCACACACAATGACAGAAGGAGACTGGTGCCTACAGCACATCACACACAATCAGAGAGGAGGACTGGTGCCTACAGCACATCACACACATAGAGAGAAGGGGACTGGTGCCTACAGCAAACCATCATACACAATGAGGGGGAGGGACTGGTGCCTTCAGCACACCATCATACACAATGAGGGAAGAGGACTGGTGCCTACAACACATCACACGCAATGAGAGAAGGGGACTGGTGCCTACAACACATCACACACAATGAGAGAAGGGGACTGGTGCCTACAGCACACCATCATACACAATGAGAGAGGAGGACTGGTACCTACAGCACACCATCATACACAATGAGAGAAGACGTCTGGTGCCTACAGCACATCAAACACAAGGAGAAAAGGGGACTGGTGCCTACAGCACACCATCATACACAATGAGGGAAGGGGACTGGTGCCTACAGCACATCACACACAATGAGACAAGGGGACTGGCGCCTACAGCACATCACACACAATGAGAGAGGAGGACTGGTGCCTACAGCATATCACACAATGAAAGAAGGGGCTGGTGCCTACAGCACACCTTCATACACAATGAGGGAAGGGAACTGGCGCCTACAACACATCACACACAATGAGAGAAGGGGACTAGTGCCTACAGCACATCACACACAATGAGAGAGGAGGACTGGTGCCTACAGCACATCACACAATGAAAGAAGGGCTGGTGCCTACAGCACACCATCATACACAATGAGGGAAGGGAACTGGCGCCTACAACACATCACACACAATGAGAGAAGGGGACTGGTGCCTACAGCACATCACACACAATGAGAGAGGAGGACTGGTGCCCACAGCACATCACACACAAGGAGAGAAGGGGACTGGTGCCTACAGCACACCATCATACACAATGAGGGAAGGGGACTGGTGCCTACAGCACATCACACACAATGAGAGAAGAGGACTGGTGCCTACAGCACATGACACACAATGGGAGAAGAGGACTGGTGCCTAGAGCACATCACACACAATGAGGGAAGGGGACTGGTGCCTACAGCACATCACACACAATGAGAGAGGAGGACTGGTGCCTACAGCACATCACACACAAGGAGAAATGGGGACTGGTGCCTACAGCACACCGTCATACACAATGAGGGAAGGATACTGGTGCCTACAGCACATCACACACAATGAGAGAAGGGTAGTAGTGCCTACAGCACATCACACACAATGAGAGAAGGGAACTGGTGCCTACAGCACATCACACACAATGAGAGAGGAGGACTGGTGCCTACAGCACATCACACACAATGAGAGAAGGGGACTAGTGCCTACAGCACACCTCCATACACAATGAGGGAAGGGGTCTGGTGCCTTCAGCACATCATACACAATGAGGGAAGGGGACTGGTGCCTACAGCAAATCACACACAATGAGGGAAGAGGACTGGTGCCTACAGCACACCATCATACACAATGAGGGAAAGGGACTGCTGCCTACAGCACATCACACACAATGAGAGAGGAAGGCTGGTGCCTACAACACATCACAAACAATGAGGGAAGGGGACTGGTGCCTACAGCACATCACACACAATCAGAGAGGAGGACTGGTGGCTACAGCAAATCACACACAATGAGAGAAGAGGACTGGTGCCTACAGCACATCACACACAGTGAGGGAAGGGGACTGGTGCCTACAGCACTTCACGCACAATGAGAGAAGAGGACTGGTACCTACAGCACATCACACACAATGAGAGAAGAGGACTGCTGCCTACAGCACATCACACACAATGAGGGAAAGGGACTGGTGCCTACAGCACACCATCATACACAATGAGGGAAGGGGACTGGTGCCTACAGCACACCATCATACACAGTGAGAGAAGGGGACTGGTGCCTACAGCACATCCCACACAATGAGAGAGGAGGACTGGTGCCTACAGCACATCACACACAATGAGGGAAGGGGACTGGTGCCTACAGCACATCATCATGCACAATGAGGGAAGGGGACTGGTGCCTACAGCACATCACACACAAGGAGAAATGGGGACTGGTGCCTACAGCACACCATCATACACAATGAGGGAAGGGGACTGGTGCCTACAGCACATCACACACAAGGAGAGAAAGGGACTGGTGCCTACAGCACACCATCATACACAATGAGGGAAGGGGACTGGTGCCTACAGCACATCACACACAGTGAGAGAAGGGGACTGGTGCCTACAGCACATCCCACACAATGAGAGAAGAGGACTGGTGCCTACAGCAAATCACACACAATGAGGGAAGAGGACTGGTGCCTACAGCACACCATCATACACAATGAGGGAAAGGGACTGCTGCCTACAGCACATCACACACAATGAGAGAGGAAGGCTGGTGCCTACAACACATCACAAACAATGAGGGAAGGGGACTGGTGCCTACAGCACATCACACACAATGAGAGAAGAGGACTGGTGCCTACAGCAAATCACACACAATGAGGGAAGAGGACTGGTGCCCACAGCACACCATCATACACAGTGAGAGAAGGGGACTGGTGCCTACAGCACATCACACACAATGAGAGAGGAGGACTGGTGCCTACAGCACATCACACAAAATGAGGAAAGGGGACTGGTGCCTACAACACATCACACACAATGAAAGAAGGGGACTGGTGCCTACAGCACATCACACACAATGAGAGAAGAGGACTGGTGCCTACAGCATATCACACACAATGAGGGAAGGGGACTGGTGCCTACAGCACACCATCACACACAATGAGGGAAGGGGACTGGTGCCTACAGCACACCATCATACACAATGAGGGAAGGGGACTGGTGCCTATAGCACACCATCATACACAATGAGGGAAGGGGACTGGTGCCTACAGCACATCACACACAAGGGGAAATGGGGAATGGTGCCTACAGCACACCGTCATACACAATGAGGGAAGGGGACTGGTGCCTACAGCACATCACACAATGAGGGAAGGGGACTGGTGCCTACAGCACATCACACAATGAGAGAAGGGGACTGGTGCCTACAGCACACCATCATACATAATGAGGGAAGGGGACTGGTGCCTTCAGCACATCACACACAATGAGAGAAGAGGACTGGTGCCTACAGCACATCACACACAAGGAGAAATGGGGACTGGTGCCTACAGCACATCACACACAATGAAAGAAGGGGACTGGTGCCTACAGCACATCACACACAATGAGAGAAGAGGACTGGTGCCTACAGCACATCACACACAATGAGGGAAGGGGACTGGTGCCTACAGCACATCATACACAATGAGGGAAGGGGACTGGTGCCTACAGCACACCATCACACACAATGAGGGAAGGGGACTGGTGCCTACAGCACACCATCATACACAATGAGGGAAGGGGACTGGTGCCTACAGCACACCATCATACACAATGAGGGAAGGGGACTGGTGCCTACAGCACATCACACACAATGAGAAATGGGGACTAATGCCTACAGCACACCGTCATACACAATGAGGGAAAGGGACTGGTGCCTACAGCACATCACACACAATGAGAGAAGAGGACTGGTGCCTACAGCACATCACACACAATGAAGGAAGGGGACTGGTGCCTACAGCACATCACACACAATGAGAGAGGAGAACTGGTGCCTACAGCACATCACACACAATGAGAGAAGAGGACTGGTGCCTACAGCACATCACACACAATGAGAGAAGGGGACTGGTGCCTATAGCACATCACACACAATGAGAGAAGAGGACTGGTGCCTTCAGCACATCACACACAATGAGAGAGGAGGACTGGTGTCTACAGTACATCACACACAATGAGAGAGGAGGACTGGTGCCTACAGCACATCACACACAATGAGAGAAGAGGACTGGTGCCTACAGCACATCACACACAATGAGGGAAGGGGACTGGTGCCTAAAGCACATCATACACAATGAGGGAAGGGGACTGGTGCCCACAGCACATCACACACAATGAGGGAAGAGGACTGGTGCCTACAGCACACCATCATACACAATGAGGGAAGGGGACTGGTGCCTACAGCACACCATCATACACAATGAGGGAAGGGGACTGGTGCCTACAGCACATCACACACAATGAGAGAAGAGGACTGGTGCCTACTGCACACCATCATACACAGTGAGGGAAGAGGGCTGGTGCCTACAGCACACCATCATACACAATGAGGGAAGAAGGCTGGTGCCTACAGTACACCATCATGCACAGTGAGAGAAGGGGACTGGTGCCTACAGCACACCATCATGTACAGTGAGAGGAGGGGACTGGTGCCTACAGCACACCATCATACACAGTGAGAAGAGGGCTGGTGCCTACAGCACACCATCATACACAGTGAGAGAAGAGGGCTGGTGCCTACAGCACACCATCATACACAATAAGGGAAGAAGGCTGGTGCCTACAGCACACCATCATGCACAGTGAGAGAAGGGGACTGGTGCCTACAGCACACCATCATGTACAGTGAGAGAAGGGGACTGGTGCCTACAGCACACCATCATACACAGTGAGAAGAGGGCTGGTGCCTACAGCACACCATCATGCACAGTGAGGGAAGGAGACTGGTGCCTACAGCACACCATCATGCACAGTGAGAGAAGAGGTCTGGTGCCTACAGCACATCACACACAAGGAGAAATGGGGACTGGTGCCTACAGCACACCGTCATACACAATTAGGGAAGGGGACTGGTGCCTTCAGCACATCACACACAGTGAGGGAAAGGAAATGGTGCCTACAGCACATCACACACAAGAAGAGAAGGGGACTGGTGCCTACAGCACACTATCATACACAAAGAGGGAAGGGGACTGGTGCCTACAGCACACCATCATACACAATGAGGGAAGAGGGCTGGTGCCTACAGCATACTATCATACACAATGAGGGAAGGGGACTGGTGCCTACAGCACATCACACACAATGAGAGAGGAGGACTGGTGCCTACAGCACATCACACACAATGAGAGAAGAGGACTGGTGCCTACAGCTCTCACACGTAATGAGGGAAGGGGACTGGTGCCTACAGCACATCATACATAATGAGGGATGGGGACTGGTGCCTACAGCACACCGTCATACACAATGAGGGAAGGGGACTGGTGCCTACAGCACATCACACACAATGAGGGAAGGGGACTGGTGCCTACAGCACACCATCATGCACAATGAGGGAAGGAGACTGGTGCCTTCAGCACATCACACACAATGAGAGAGGAGGACTGGTGCCTTCAGCACATCACACACAGTGAGGGAAGGGGACTGGTGCCCACAGCACATCACACACAATGAGGGAAGGGGACTGGTGCCTACAGCACACCATCATGCACAATGAGGGAAGGAGACTGGTGCCTTCAGCACATCACACACAATGAGAGAGGAGGACTGGTGCCTTCAGCACATCACACACAGTGAGGGAAGGGGACTGGTGCCCACAGCACATCACACACAAGGAGAGAAGAGGACTGGTACCTACAGCACACCATCATGCACAGTGAGAGAAGAGGACTGGTGCCTAAAGCACACCATTCACAATGAGGGAAGAGGGCTGGTGCCTACAGCACACCATCATGCACAGTGAGAGAAGAGGACTGGTGCCTATAGCACACCATTCACAATGAGGGAAGAGGGCTGGTGCCTACAGCACACCATCATGCACAATGAGGGAAGAGGGCTAGTGCCTACAGCACACCATCATGCACAGTGAGAGAAGAGGGCAGGTGCCTACAGCACACCATCATACACAGTGAGAGAAGGGGACTGGTGCCTACAGCACACCATCATGCACAATGAGTGAAGAGGGCTGGTGCCTACAGCACACCATCATGCACAATGAGTGAAGAGGGTTGGTGCCTACAGCACACCATCATGCACAATGAGTGAAGAGGGCTGGTGCCTACAGCACCCCATCATGCACAGTGAGAGAAGAAGGCTGGTGCCTACAGCACACCATCATACACAGTGAGAGAAGAGGGCTGGTGCCTACAGCACACCATCATGCACAGTGAGAGAAGAGGGCTGGTGCCTACAGCACACCATCATGCACAATGAGGGAAGAGGGCTGGTGCCTACAGCACACCATCATGCACAGTGAGAGAAGAGGGCTGGTGCCTACAGCACACCATCATGCACAATGAGGGAAGAGGGCTGGTGCCTATAGCACACCATCATACACAATGAGGGAAGAGGGCTGGTCCTACAGCACACCATCATGCACAATGAGGGAAGAGGGCTGGTGCCTACAGCACATCATACACAATGAGGGAAGAGGGCTGGTGCCTACAGCACACCATCATGCACAGTGAGAGAAGAGGGCTGGTGCCTACAGCACACCATCACGCACAATAGACACGACAACGCGCCATCTGTCTGTGGCCCAGCATTTGACGACAGGACGTCCGGCTTAGATAGACCGAGTCCCCTTTCATCTAGCACCGCTGGCTACTTAAAGCGGGTTCGCATGCTATCGGTCGTAGTCTGCACTCTACAATCGATCTATTTTGTTCGATGCATGAAACTATATCATAAAGCACTGCGTAATCATTTTTGCCGTTTCTTGTTTGGCGGGAGGACACAGATTACACTTCCATAGGAAATTTCGCAGTAAAAAACTGTCTTTGATATTGGACACTACCAGAGCGGGCTCGACCCACAACCTGAGCACGCCGGACGGATGAAATAGATTCAGCGCCAGCTCAGCATCAGGCAACTGGGAGGCTGCTCAACACCACTCTTCCCGGGGGCAGTGACACTCCAGGCCATCGATTTGGGTGACTCGGTCAAACCGTCCCTAGTCCGGGTTCCACTGAGCCCCACAATGCAGATCACTCAGCTCTGGAGGATTTGGCGGCGGTCCAACGGCGGGAGATGAAGCCGCGGCGGCATTAGTTCAGACCAGGGCTAGTGAGATACGGGGCAGAGGAGCCACCGCTGGTAATTAGATGGGTCGAAGTTGGATACTGCGCACCGCAGTTCATCCGGACAGACACCTAGCCCAGGGACCTTTTCTTCCCAGAAAGCACAAGCCTTTATGACATTTGGGGTGGGGGGCGTTTTGCTGGATTTAAATTGGAAGATCAGTATCGTAATTTGTGGAGCGTACAAAAGAAAAATTGCCTTTCTTCTGTGCTAAGGCTCACAGTTTCCAGCGAAACAAGCACTTCCAGCATGAAACTAAGCCTAACTTCAACTTCAAGACCCCATGTAGCAAAACCTTGGAAAAGGGCCCAATATTGCGAGTAAACCTTAGAGGTGGACTACTGAGCGCTTTCCTTGATCCCCAGAATATTACTCCGCGACCCACAAGGCTTCAAAGAAATAAGAGATCTTGCCAGGCTGTATAGCAAAGGCGTTGAGGACAGAGGCGGCATCGGGTCGATCCAACCTCCCAGCGGCAGCAGCTGGAATATCGCGGCGCTGCGTCTCCCAAGAAACCAACGCACTTTCCAACAGAATTACTCTCCAGCATTGGAACGAACAAAATCTGTCCCTAACAACGCCGGACAGAATTGCTGCTGAATTCTACTGACGCACGTGCAATGTCTTAGGAGGAGCGCTATCCTAACTAGCAGCGTACCGAGGGAAGCAACAAATAAACGGGCGATCAACAGCTCGCCGCCCAACTTCTCAAATGACTTACCTGAAGCAGGGAACTCATTTCACGTTGCGGTGATTGGATGACTTCACCGTACAATTTCTGACATGGAAAATTCCCAACGAGAGAGGTGAATGCGAGGAGCTTTCCTCCATTGGTAATTTTCGCAAAAGTATTAGACGCAGAGCCCTCAAGGATTTCCCACAGGCCAATTCCGCACAGTGAGATAAATGCACGGAGCACAGCGATGAATATTAGGAACATAATGGCGATTCTTCGACACGATTGAGACTAGGCTATGAATTCGGAGTTCGTTGATATTCAAATTAGAAGATATCGTACCATTTTGATAGCAGAACATGTGGAGCTTATCGCCCATCAGCGCCAGACAAAAATAGGAATTAAGTTCCAATAAATCTCACCTCACATTACTGTACTAAACTAGGAATTTCTCAAAGGTGAGGCATTCGCAAAAAGGAGCATAATTGCATGACGAACGTAACAACTATGGTTCATTTAAAACGAAGTGGTGCAGCTGAATTACCTACTACACTGTTGTAACTTTGACAATCACCAGCTGCTTTTTTAGTCTTGATTTTTGACCTTTTCGCAGTTTGGGGATTATTTCAGGTCTAGATTGAGGTCATTAAGCCTTCATTTTCCTACTATAGCCTGGGAAAAACACCTTTCAGTTGTTGATTTCACCCGAACACCAGCAACTAGCAGTTCCAACAGCTAAACACTGAACTGATCAAAATATTCCTCTGACCATTTCATTATTTTCATGCAGGTCATGCTTTAGCCCAGTCTGATGGATGACGACTGCTTAAAAGGTGTGCATTAGCCGCAGCAGCGAGAGAAGAAAAGCAAAAACAAGACTAAAGATGTTGCTTAATTTTTTAGCTGGCCGAGCATCATTTTTGTTTAAAACTGGCCTTCCAAAACACGAAGTTTGAACCTTTAACGATGTTCCTCGTTAACAGAAAAAATCATGAAACAATCGATCTTACATTTCCCCTTCACCGGCTCTAAGCTAGGTTCATTAGCAGTACCGGAGGGCCTGCTACTGATGTCCGCCATTCCGCTACTCCGCTTCTTGCGAACTCCGCAAATGGTAGCGAAGTAGCGATAGCGGTTTCCACACCCAAAAAGTAGCGGATAGCGGACTCAAGATAATTCAAGAGCATTACCGCTACCGACAGTCTGTTAAAGGTACCACCACTCCGCAAAAATGGGAGACATATATTGAGAGGGATATTTGCCCCACCAGAAAAAGAAAAAGTAATTAAATAAACGTTTTGTTCTGAAACCTTGTCTGCATGTCATAGAAGAAAATGGACAGTTTTGCATGTATCATACGGATAAGTAGTTCTCCTTTTGGGTAGCGCTTTATTATACAAAGTAGCGGTGGCGGAGTAGCGGGTAGCCTTTTTGTAATTTTGAGAAAAAAGTAGTCGATAATAGCGATAATGGTTTCAACTAGCAAAGGTAGTGGAGTAGCAGCACCCACCTCTGCTTTTATTCAAGTAAAATGGTTTCATTATGGAAGCTAAATTTAAGGTTTTAGGTATATAAAAATGTAAGTAGCACTACTATGTTAGAACACAAAAAAGGATCTAGGGAAGGGAGAGGAAAAGTAAAGGGACGGGAGAGGAAAATGGGAAACTGAGATAGCGAACAATGTTGGTGCATCTTGGCAGACCTCTTAGCACCCTTTGACTTGGTTGGAGGCGCTATGAGTTGCGTGAGTGTGAAGCGGTGGCCTGGTAGGCTCCCGGCGAGTGTGCGGTGGCAGCAGAGGTACACCTCGCCGTCTATGCACATCAATGTGCAGAAGCAGAGGAGATACGGCACGTGGGGGCGGTGGCTATCCAGCTAAAACCACACAAAGCACTCTAATACACATCAGCCGGATGAAAATGCACAAAACGAGCCCTTTCGTCCCCACAACATTTCTTGGCAGATCAAAATACGCTCACTACTCGGTCAAACTTCTCCATTCACGCTGTTGTGAGACGAGCATCCGGAACGGGGCGGGCCGCGTCCAACAACAAAAAACAGACTGTTCCAGCAGATGGCACCCGCTCCCGCCACAGCAGCGGCGCCATCGGACGGAAACCCCCATATGTGTGACAAATGGAGGCCGGCACCGGCCAGCAGCCTCCGCGCTGGCCTTGAGAGGTCGCGGTAAAAAAGGGTAAACTTCAAATTCTTCAAGCACCACAAATTGAGGTGGTTCAGAGGAATCATATTTGTTTGTTTGTTTGTTTGACATACACGGCATCTCCACTATTCATGTGGCTATTCTGACACCGGTCGTAATGAAGATGAGGGACATAAATGACAACTTAAGCAAAAACACACTGTAGGATAAGGATAGGATGGTTGATGGGGAAGGACAATGATTACCCACGGGGAGGGTCGCCACAGGCGCCGCACTCAACCCACGGAGTGAGGTAGTGAGACTTGATGAAGGGATCCAGTGAAAAAAAACATGGAAAACAACAAACGAAGACAACTAGCAACACAAGACTTGATCTATTTTAGAGTGCCCCGATAAGACTCAAAGTAATCGGTGAATATTTAGGAACCATGCAAAATCGGCAAGGATTTCATGTCTCTCGGGGGAAAACCGCAATTTCACCCCTAACAAGACAAGCCTAGAATACAGAATCTCAGTGGAATCCTCTCAACAAGAAAATATGTTGATGGCCCACTTTTCTCTCCACTTTCCAGTATAACACATAATCACGCCAAATCACGCCCAAAAGCATATATATTGGCTTACACTAAGCCTCTCCCTTTTACCGCGACTTCTCAGACCAGATTGTGGCCGTTCTTAAAATGCATTCAGGGCTCCGAAAGGACAACTACCGACACTCCTGGACCGGAACTATGAAGTTAGCTTCGTTCTGGAACGAGCAAATCTTCTAGATCAGACGTTTGCACACAAATTCATTTCTCCGGATGTCGAAATTTATCCCGAAACGCTGCATACGATCTGCCAAATTTGAAACAGTTTACAATTTCGCAAGGACAGGTTCGGACCATTCTCAGCGACCTTCAAATTTACAAGGCCAGTGGTCCAGATCCCATCACCGCAGGAGTTATTCACGAGTGCCGCAGTGAACTCATGTGTACCTTGTGTATTTTTTGTAAAAAAAAATCAGTAGAACAGGGAACATTTCCGAGCACATGGACCGAGGCCAACATAGTACCGATTCACAAAAATGGGTCTAAAAATTAACGGGAAACTACCACAGTGTGTCACTTCTCCCTCTGTTTGGAAAGGTGCTGGAGAGATGCGTGTACGATACCTTACTCGCTCATGTTAAACCGGTTCTGTCAGATAAACAACGCGGTTTCATCCCACGCCGGTCATGTGATTCGAATTTGGTTACTCTTCTAAAGACGGCGTGGGAGTCAGTATCTTCCGGCTCCCAAACAGACGTAATTCATCTAGACTTCTCCTCTGCATTCCAAAGGGTAAATCACAAAATTCTGCTCTACAAACTTCAAAAGTGTTATAAAATTTCTAGAAACGCTCTCCATTGGCTGAAATATTACCTCAGTACTCGAAAGCAACGTGTTATTTAACAGAACATGTTCAGATTGGACCGATGTACGCTCAGGAACACCATAAGGAGGCCAAATATCGGCGTTGCAGTTCGCATTATTCATTAACGCTCTTCCGGACAAAATTCAAACTAATTCGTTACTATTCGCTGATGATGTACAACTGTACCATAAAATGTCGTGCTTGTACCAGTCTAAATTGCTTCACGATGAACTGAACCGCCTGGATAACTGGTCGAAGTCCTGGTGTGTGTGTGTGTGTGTGTGTATTGGGGTTCATAGAGCGCTTTCAGCATCTAGGCTATATCGCGCCCGGTCGAAGTCCTGGAAATTAAATCTCGAACCTATCTAAATACCCGTCTTTTAGGAATCGCTCCGGAGGAACCCAGTCCCGGTCACCTACACTACTCAAAATTCAACGGTGGAGCACGTTTATAAAGTACGAGATCTTGAAGTTTGGCTCGAAACAAAACTGACATTTAGCCATCAGATAGCCTTCGCCGTTAACAAGGCAAATATATGTAATGCATGGAGTTTTGAAACGCTCTCTCCAGACCGGAAATCAGCGGCAGGACTGCAAACCGAACCTATACTTGCAGCTTATTTCGGCAAAATTAGATCAATTTTGGAATATGGATGTATCATTTGAGGAAGAGCTGCAAAAACGCGCTTGGTTAGACTCGAAAGGATTCAACACAAATTTGTGATTTGGTTACCTGCCAACAATCACACGACTCGACCATCTCTGTCACTTGCTTATCCGGGCCTACTAGAACTCTTCAAAGTATCCAGCCTTTCGCGAAGCCGGCTTTAGTATGACCTTTGTGACGTCCACAAAATCTTATAAGGTAGGGTTGACTCCGCCCACCTGCTTGGAAATCTTCCCCTTCACATTCCTCGGTGCCGAAACAGGTGGATGGGTGGGGGGGAGGCACAACAGCAGTTGATCCACGTTCCGTACGCCAGAGTTGAGACAGTAAAACCTGGGTTTTTCTGTAGAGTTGTACGCTCTTTCAACGAGTATTTAGCTATCAACCCAGGTGTCGACGCTTTTAACATCAAACATACTGTTTTAGGCGTTGTTTTAGGCGTTGTTTTGGGCGTTGTTTTAGGCGTTAGGTGTTGGATATGTGAGATAGCACCTTTGGATATTTTAACACCGTATTTTCTTATGACACTTCCCTGCTGTATTTGGTTCCAGTTTCAGATCTTCTTTTTACAATTCCTTTTACATGTTTTATTTTTTAAATTTTTCCGAATTTAAATCACAATCATAGGTGTATGTCCTTTATCTAAGAGGCTCAATCGTGAAGGAAGCAGGTGTTTGTTTTTGTTTTTTGTTATACACCGTGTTGGCTTGAGCTGTAACTAGGCGCCAGAGCCTGTTGCTCATCTAACTGAATAAATGAAATGAAGTAGACATATCGCAGCGTAGAGACCAAATCTTCCCAGATCCATCACAAGCAGCCAAGGGCACTCGGTTGACAAAACCCAATTTACCTTAAATTATGAGTAACTTGCACCACAGTTCAAGTGGATACGAATTCCAGATGCAAGTACTGGTGCATCCAGTGAATAAGGTTCAGTCCTCTGAATAAGATGCGATGGTTTTTTTCAATCCCTCACAACCGCGCGGCTATTGAGGCACCATACTGCATCAGCAGTCTGTGCGTCGTCAAACCCCAACCATTATTACTCCCCCTGATAGCCGGTGTGCATGGCTGCACGTACAAAACGCCGTAATGCATTACCTTCGCTCAGACGGTCAAGAACGTCACCAAAGTGAGGCCTGTTTTGGTCACATAACAGGCAGGGTGGGCACCAAAAACCTATCCTATTCTGTAGGCAATATATTGTCTGCCAGACGATTGCAGAAAATATTTGCCACTTTGTAGTATGCAGTGGCGACGCCACGGAATTGTTACAGGGGGGGTGGAATCGGGTTGGTGCTGATGGGGGAGGCGAATTTTGAGCATATTCGGTACCTGACAGCATTAATGACGATGAACTAAAAAAAATTTGGGGGAACGTCCCCCCTGGTTGGCTAACAGGGAGGACACGTCCCCCCGTCCTCCCCGCTTTCGGCGCCCATGGTAATATGCATTCTAATTCTCTTCTCCGTATGGCATGACACACTGCAAACAGGACGAGCTTCGCATTGCAGCGTCGTTCCTCTGACGCTAAAATGAACTGCGTTTTTTAGAGTTTTGGTTTTTGCGTTTTTAGCTTAAGATTCGACTTTACATGACATGCTTCCGACAAAGACCAGGCGGTTGATGCCGCACCAATAGTGATGTAACGCCAGACTAGTACATATAGTTCAATACGGCCATCGCCATCCCATTCATAGACATAATCAAGGGCCTGAGGAAAGAAATAGTTCTACACGTAGGAGTGACAGGTGCTCTTTGTTGTTGTTCTTCGTTAACTCACGAAATATTCCCCGGGCAACATAGTAACAAAGTGTCAGTGCTGAATTTGTTGAAATGAGTACATCAATAGACCTGCGTCTGAATCGGGTGTTTCTGTGAGTGCACATGCTGTGTGCATGCGAGTGCTTACACTGGCAGTGCGCAAAGCTCAGGCAGTTCCTACATATACATTAAGTAATGAGAATGAAATATCAGCCAACCCGTTCATGTGGTGTCAAGACCCAACGGATGCCATGGTCGCGCAAACATCCGCATTGTCGAAAACTGAACCTGGCATATACGGGATGAATAAACATGAATAAAAAGACGAACAAAATAAGTCTAGTGACTTCCGAGAAATGTTGGCACTTTGACAATGAGTTCCCGAAAATGTTGGCATTTTTTTCTAGAATGTTTTCACCGGGGGAGAATATACCTTCAAAGTTTATGATTAAATTTTTCTCAATTGATCAAGTTTTACTCAATGTGATTAATCATTGATTACGTGCTCGACCTAAGCGTTTCGCTGTCCAGCGACGTTCGCCATCCAACCTTTGAAATCGTTCACTACTCTCTCTCTCCACACGGCATTCAGAATTCTCCTGATTTCCATCTTGATGTTTTCTTTGAGCACGTGGAAAAACCTCTGGGAGCAGACAGCACGGCTGTAAGATAGGTATGTTTTTGGAAGGAGCGCTATATCTGGCCCAAACTTGAGGATGATGACGGTCATCGGGTGATAGCGGATTCTGAGCGATACGCCCACGTGCTGTGAAGACCTCTTATTCTAGCATTAAGGGGGAGGGCATTTTATATGAACACCGCTGTGTTTGAACAGGATGGTACACCATCTCATTGTTCAAACTGAGCCCCGGAACACCTACGGCATTTATCAGGTGGCAGATTAATCTCGAGAAGTACCGACAATTCATGGGCCCTACTCCCTGAGCTGAGTCAGCCACACTTCTTTCCCAGGAACTCCCGTATTGCGAGAGATGTAGAGCGAATAGCCAACAATTTCAACATCCCAGTAGCGAACGTCATCCAGTAGCAAGGCACCTAAATCAAACGCATAATCAATTATTAATCACAGTACGTAAGACTTCAATTTGAAAATGTTTCTGGCTAAAAACGACTTGCAGATATATCCCATCCATGGTGAAAAAAGTGAAAAAAATTGAATTTACAGAAGCTGTAGCAAGCTGATTTAGTACCTCTTTCCGCGCCGTCCTGTATGTCTAGGTTTCAACGTTCCGGTAGTAAGCCTAATACTGTAAGTACCAAACGGGACAGAAGATCAACGGTAATAAACACCACATCTACTATTTCACCAATGTTTAGTGTGCATGTTGGGATTTGTGTGAGACTTACACACGAATACACTGCTACACCGTTATCTCTGTGAAGAGCCACTGCGACAGTGACTACACGTGCTGCAGAGACAATAGTCAAATAGCGTCTTCCCAAAATTAGGAACATAGAAATAATATACGGAAATTCAAAAGAAGAAAAGGGTGCACTGGGCCTTGAAGACGTACTCAAGGATTGGTCTGAGAGTGAACAGATAGGAAAATATAGATTAGTGTGGCTTAGTGTACTCCGGATTAGTGTTTTCAAAATCAGTGTTACCTAAATATCAGCGTCCTCCAAATCTCATTCGGCCATACCCATGAATGTTTAAGCAAGGATCACGCTTTTCAGTGTATACGTATGCACTTGCACGAATCTCGAAACGAGACGTTGAAACTTGGGAAGATTTGCTAGTATTTTTCATGTTTTCAACCAAAATCCTAATGAAGGGTAAGCTCTAGCGTTCTAGCTCTCCAAGCTTACTACCCTCGCGATGAAAGTTAGCTGGTTCCATATAAAGGAAACGTGAACAGATCGTTAGATTCATCAGCGGTCACACCAAGAACCAGTGAGAGGCGTAGTTCCCTCACTCAGTTAAACTAGTCATTTCGGGATCACAAGTACATATTCGATAGATATACATTCCACAGCACATTCGTCGGCAAGGGATGCAGTTTCACCCGAGACGTTTCAACTCACGGCGACCGACGATCAGTCTGAAAAATAACCAAGTGTTCTTCGAAACCAGCATTGCACTATTTCAATAACACTTTGGATGCCAGTGACCAAGATTAAATATAGTTTATCATCATCCCATTATTCGCTTAAAATAACTGAACCATAATTATGGTTCATTATAATTATTGGTCACATTATAATGTGACTGCCAAATTTTGCAAGCACTGAGAAATAAAAACAGACTTCCTCGCAATTGTGGGCGTATGTGCTTGTCCGGCCAGACGAATAAGCGCACGTGATATGCGTACAGATGTCACGCGATGACGATTCCGTCACGCGTATGCCCATACCATCCCACATCTTACGTGGGTGACGCAGAGACTCGGACATTTACATTTCTGTGTTCGACATAATCAAATGCATCGTTCGTACACATGTGATCCAACAACCGACATAGTAGGAATATCCCACCCACATTTGAAAGAGCACAAGCTCGAAACACAAGTCCCATGTCCGGCCCGTCGTCAATGTCCAGCGATGTTTTCCTTGGTATAGTTACCTCCTCTCCAGTCCCCATCCCCCTACGCAGCTTGAAGCTAGTGATACAGATTTTTGTCAAACATTCGTCGAAAGAAGAGGTTAACCGCTCTTGTTGACCCACGCTTCATTGTCTGTATCATTTCAGGGACTATCAACATACAGCAGGCTCGACAGGCTGTTAACACAAACACCTCGGGATTGATCTGGGTAGGTTTATTTTAGAAAGAGCAGGGAGTTGGAAAGTTAAAGGGTACTAAGGAGCATATATGGCCGGTCACATGTCAGCTACTGGAATCGTGTAGCGCTCTCCAAGGCTCCAAGGCACAAGACTTTTCCATTTCTAGCACAAGTTCTAGAAGATAGCAGAAACTCACTGGCCCTGCCTGCGAACGCAACCCTTACCTCCTGAGGCGTCTCCGTGGAAGTCGTACGCAGTAGTCGCAGTTACTTCCAAACGTCGCGTCCCCAAGCCCCAAACACAAAGCCCGCACACAGCACCGTGGCCGCCAGTTGCCCGGCGGGCATGCCCCTGGTCAGTGCGGGCGGCCGCTGGAGGCGGCAGTGAGGTGCGCGCGCCCACCGGAGTGAGGTTCGATCAATGGCAGGGGAACGGCGCCGGCGGCGGCCCGCATCAGGTCACTCCACGGACGCTGGCGGCCAGGCAGCCGTCGATGACGACAGTCATCGACAACCACCGTCTGGGACTGGCACGGACACTCAGCCTCAAATGCCGCCTGTCAACTCTCCCGGGACCTGCCATTCGGGTTAAGTATGTATGGAAGCGGCCGCTATTGATTGCCTTGGGGAGGAGGGAAGTGGGTCACTGGGGCTGGGCTGGCGGCAGAGGAGCAGCTGTAATAGATGGGAGAGAGGGTGGCGTCCCGCCGAGAAGAGCGGAGATGGCGCACGCACACCCGCGGGGTAACAACGCCATTGAGGGGGCGCTCCGGACAGCGCGCATTCAGCCACGGATGGGGAGCCACAACCCTTTGTGTTCATACATAGGGCTGGCACGCTACGGTCGAGCTCCACTAAGTCGCAGTCTACACGCAAAATTGCTCCTTTGAGTTGCAGTCTCACATCGAAAATGGCTCCACTGAGTCGCAGTCTCACACCGAAAATGGCTCCACTGAGTCGCAGTCTCATACCGAAAATGGCTCCATTGAGTCACAGTCTCACATCGAAAATCGCAGTCTCATACCGAAAATGGCTCCATTGAATCACAGTCTCACATCGAAAATGGCTGCACTGAGGCGCAGTCTCACAACAAAAATGGTTCCACTGAGCCTCAGTCTCACACCGAAAATGGCTGCACTGAGTCGCAGTCTCACAACGAAAATGGCTCTACTGAGTCGCAGTCCTACACCGAAAATGGCTGCACTGAGTCGCAGTCTCACACCAAAAGGGTTCCACTGAGCCGCAGCCTCATACCGAAAATGACTCCACTGAGCCGTAGTCTTACACCGAAAATGACTCCACTGAGCCGCAGTTCCACCCAAAAGGCTCCAATGAGCCGCGGCTCCACCCAGAAGGCTCAAGTATAGCCGCCGAGAGGTGCCACAGCAGATCGCTGGTTAGGCGATCATGCTGAGGTAGAGTCTGGGCAGCTACGTCGCCTGGTCTCTTCATATGAAGTTGGCGGGACAGAGCGCGATGGAGTGAAGAACGCGAGGGCAAAACCAAGCGTATGTCATGATTGTTGCCGTCCACTGTTCTGTCCCCAGGTAGAAAAGTGAGCCAAACAGGTCGCACCCCCCGGGCGAAGAACCCAAGATGAAGAGGGCGAGAGCAGAGGAAAAAAGAAGCGACAAGAAAAGCTAAAAAGAATTCACATGTCGGGCATCTTTTCATTACGAGATTCTCAAATAAGTTACCAGCAATAAGTTTGATACACCACGGACCAAGAAAAGCTAAAAAGAATTCGCATGTCGGGCATCTTCTCATTACGAGATTCTCAAATAAGTTACCAGCAATAAGTTTGATACAAAAAAGGCCTGTAGCACGATAAAGACATTTTTCAATAGAATCTGATAGAGAACACCCACCTGGTCCTCTATGTTATGCCTAGTGTCGGAAGCGACACGGTGGGTCTTTGACGCTGAGCAGGAGCTACCGATTATGGTGCACGAGGTCTTAATCCAGCCCAGGGCATCTTTCAAACAGAGTGCGCATAGTGAAATGCACGCGTGCGAAGTACACCAGCATCACTTGGGCACGCTCCTACACTTCAGTTCTGCAGAAGGAGCCAGGAACGTCGTGAAATTCGCTGGATCGAGCGATCCGACAGAGAGCGAGAGATCTGGTGAGATCGATCCCCCTCCCCTCACGATCTAGGAAAGGTTCGGCGGCTGCCTCAAACCAGATGCCTTGTGGAAGAAAGCCCTGCATCCTACAACGACCAGGCAGGCTAAAATATGTCAGGCATTTTAGCCATGCCTGACACAAGCAGCCTGACAACCAGGCTAAAATGTTTATCAGACGAGACCATAAAAGGAGCTTAAAACTGTTCGATCCAACTAATCCTATATATGACCTAGGTCTCACGCGCAAGTTTAATCGCGATCGGACGTTGCATCCGGTTACAGTTACGATCCTGATAAAACTTTTGACAATGGAAACCGGGCTTCAATCCGATTCCCATTAATCCGCATCCAACAAGATCTGGTAACATTTCGCAGCGTGATGGTAAATGTTTTCCTTACAATGCAGCGGGTAAAGGAAAGTTAACTACAGACGGTACAGTTTTTTTGCAGATCCGAGTGAAGGGAAAGTGAAGGGAGTAAAGGGAAACATGGCTGGTGCGCCAGAAATATAAGCCCTGTTCCAGCTGTCAGCACAGTTTTGTCAGCACCAATCAGCGGGCTGCGTTGCGCCTACGTCACAGGATTGTAGCCTCTCCCCGGGAACTAGTTCTAGAGGTTTTACGGGCTGATGGCCTGCTGTTTGCGCTGATGAAAAATAGTAAGTGCACGAAGCGGCAGCCTAATATTTTTTAATGGATTAAAGGATTAAGTTCCCTTTACTTAGCACAAACAAGAGGCGATTATGGCACTGATGTTACTTTTCTGAAGGAGAGGTTAGAGGTGCTGCTGACAAAACTGTGCTGACAGGTGGAACAGGGCTATAGGCAAATTTGAGATTGAAAACTTTTCGATGCGTTACAGCTCTATCATGATCCGAGATAAAGTGCCAAGGACACCACGGTCCTCGGATCCTATCCTCTCAACCGATTCTGATTGCCTCTCGGCCATGGAGCTAAGTATATATGGTTTTAAACACCACCTGTTCCCACGCCAATACTAGCAGCCTGAAACCAGACCTTCCCATGAGAATGTAAGGTTGCAAACTTGTCTTACGACCACCGAATCTGCTTCCAATCATATTATCTCAAAATCCCCAAATCCATTTCAATTACGTTTCCTTTAAATTACAACATAATTTCTAAATATACAATTCCCTTTCTGCTGCATAGCTACAGTTTTTTTAAGCTGAAGCGCAGCAGACAGCATGAACGAAAACAGGGTCAGGCCGCAGGTCGTGTACCCATCAGGGGTCAAAAGCGCACAGATTGCTACTTGAAATGTCTGCCGCGCTGTGGTGCTGACCCACCAGAGCCCCACTGATCCCAAAACGCTTCAGCAGCCCAATTTCATTGTGCCGGGTGTTAAAAACAGGGACATGGGGCGGCGCCCTAAACTAAAGGTGTCAGCTCGCAGGCCGCCCCGCTGCACTGCTGAAACTCCCCCAACCGGGTGGGAGTGGGCGACGTTACACTGGCGGTCAGTGCACTCACTCAGAACTGCAAACCAGCTGCATAAGCCCAGCGTCACACAGTCTTTTGTAGTATATCTAAATACTCGATATACCGGCCCGAATGCGGACGCACATTTCTTCTGCATGCCAAAATTAGTGCAAAAGTACGACGACAATGGAAACCTAAATAAAACAGCCGTGGACACTTTGATGACTTCTTTCCATAACCATTCCCGATGTCGTTATCGACAAGTATTTTCAAAATTTGCATTCACGATTATCGCTATTGAAGGCCCCGTTTTGCCCAATCGACAACGATAACTTTTTAATTATCTAATTCTCTAACGGTGCATGCAAGTATTTCCGCCTGATTGTGTTCCTCCGGCGGAATATCCAATAAAGAACGACCCCCGCTTAATACTGGGATATTTTTTACCACCATTGTGAATAATTTTTCCCTTCGTATCGCGTGCATTACAGAACTGTAATAACTTTATGTTAAAGAACAGATTCTTGCTCTTTTAGGCTTCTTTCCAGGGATAAACAACTGAGTAATGCTGGTACTTTATGAAAGATCGTGTAGGATTATTCAGAAGCTAGATTAAGCGTTATCTTAATAACTCGATATCTTAATAACTATATCGTAATAGCAACATCTTAATAGCTATATCTTAATAAATATTAAGCGGTATCAAATAACTCGTTAGCTCAAACCCCTCAGAGTTATCGCTGTCATGTTATCGAAGTTAACGCTGCAATCTGGTAGGTTCAAAAACTTTTTCTACCAGATCGATAGCTCAGACAAAAATTTCCATTTTTCAGGTTGGACATTATTTTACTGAACTACTGCGGTTTTTGAGTCATTGTAGTAACCTTTATCGAGGGCAAGATGACACCATCAAGTGTAAGGTAAAATGCATTGGAAGGTAAAACCCGCTTTTGATCTAACATGCAATGGAAAACTATTTCAAAGCGGCGTCGCAGACTGGTCAGTGTATTGAGCACCTACCCCTCCCCTCCCCACCTTTTCTACGATTTGGCCCAGAAACGGTTGCAGTGCGGTTGGCGCCGCTTTGCACAGCTTAAGGAGCATGCATAGTCACTCTTCCAAAAAAATGTATAGGTCACATCAAGTGACCACGAAATTATTTTCGGAAGCATATGAGGAAAAGCTTCCGCTTTTCATACTCAAGTGCTGCGTTCCCTCAGATGTACCTGAAAATATAAGTTATAGTATGACTTTAATTGGCCTTATTTGACCTTCTGTGACCTCCCCGTGAAATTAGAAATTAAAGTATTTTTATCTTAGCTGACCTTTGGTGACCTTCGTGGCCTCTATGGAGCCTAACCCATTTACAATATATTACGGGAGCTCTCCTCCTCCGTACACGCCTTCCTCGGTCCAGGAAACTTCTCCGGTAGATAACGACTGGTGTATTGGAGCAGCACACCCGCGCACCGACTCGACTCCGACTCGACTGCCGGCTCCCGGCGCGAGCCGACCCGACCCAGGCGGGGCAGGTCACGTGACCCGCCAGGGGCAGCCGGCCAGCGGACAGCGCTAGCGCTGCCCGCAACACACTTCCCCCCCAAATGAAACACGATCACGAGGTTCAACATAAGATGCAGAGCATAAACACAAAGGCACACACTTCTTGCACCACGCCTCCAAACAACATGGACGTAAAGAAACTCAGCTTGTAGGGCCTGTCACACACACACCGTTGATCCTATCTTTGGACTTCTTGATGCGACAGGTTTCGTGCTCCTTCTTGGAGACGGTGAATATGGTGCATCTCACTGGATCGCTGCACTGAGATCCTCCGGCGCTCTTCACCGCGCTGAGGTCCTCAGCCAGGCGGGAAGGGCCGTCAAAAGGCGACCGTAGCCCCCGCGGCCGAGGTGAACGCCATCGGCGTGGAACACGTTGGCCAGAGGCACAGTGTACCTGCTCCGGTCCCGGCTACTCCGCGCACACAACCTCCTCCCGACACCCTTGAACTGTACTCCAGCTGCTTTGGCAACGTCATTAAGGGCGCGTTCCGCCCGGAAAGCAGCTGTGTCTTCCAACAACCTGCCCTGGTCGAAGGCTAGTCGTGGGGACACCCCTAAGACGGTAACATCACAGATACCGGACAGCCTCCCCAGCAACTTCTCTAAGTCACCTAGTACCTTCTGGGACAGGTCCATTGCTTCTCTGTCCGGTGACCGGGGATACACGTCATTCCCCCCCCCATCCACATGAAGATATGACTAGGTGTCACCCCTGACCTCTTGGTAAGCTCGATCCACCCCAGAACTCCCTCTTCGGCTGAATGCAGCCAATCAGACAGCGTCCCTCCCGGCATAATCCAGGTTGACAAAATCCAGGGCGACTACGCCCAGAAATTGCCACGCCGGACCATTGAGTCCCCTATCAGAAATACCCCCCGCTGGGTCCGTCCAGAACTCAGCCTGGGGGCGGATTCGGGAACACACGAAGGCACCCCGCCAGCATCGGCAACAGTCTCGGACGTCAGAACTCCAGCAACACCATCAACGTTCCCGAGCCTCGGCATCTCACCTGCATCGTCAACGTCCCCGGACGCCGGCATCCCGCCAGCATCGCTTCCGTCCCGCAACAACACTCCGTCAGCACCGCCGTATCCTGATTCTGTCATTAGGTTGCCAAACCATGCCTCCGTGGCCGACCACTCTGCGTTTTCGTCCTGCAGCAAGGACTTCAGGATGTCGTCGTCATTCTCCTCATGCATGGGCGCGTCCTCGCTAGGCATACTGCTCTCCCCGAGTAACGGATCGTTCCCGGGTTTCGCATCAGCGTTCCAGGGGAGGGCATCGCTGCGGATGGCCGCCCATAACGCCGCCGTTTCGTCACGGCGAGCTCTGCTCTCTTCTTGGAGGGCCCTCCTCAGGTGATCCACCTCTTCCTGCAACGCCTCCAACTCCATCTGGAACTCACAAACATGTTTTAACAAGAATTCGACGGAGGGTGTACGATTCGGCAGGCCGGCACACATACATGCTCATTGTTTTAGAAGAGTGAAAACTTGTCACAACCGACTATAATGGGTATGATGCTACGTTATCTGTTCGTATATGTATAACATTTTCTTCCAGCTGACAAAACTAGTTATTTGTAATCTGGAACCTTTCTGGCCTGCGCGATACCCACCCATATCGGGTTACGTAGGGGCTTTGTGTCCTTCGATGACCCTGTGGACCCTTCACTGATGAAACATCTGGTGCACACAATAACATCAACAATGTATCGTCTTCCACTGCCCTTTGATCATTCTGTTCCGCCCTGCTACCTACGTCATGCCTACCCTCCAATGAACCCCTGACTTGGTGGTGTCACGATTTATGGGACTCTCCCGAACCAGAGCTCGCTTAAGATGATTGTGGTGCACCACACGTTCACGACCAGACGCATTCCTAGTTTTGTACGCCACTTCTCGGCCCGGCGAACCTACCCTAGCGATAACGACTTCAGGTCCCATGAATGGTAAACCCAATTTCGGTTTGCCACCGACTGACGCTGTGGGATCAAGGACCCATACTTTGTCCCCAACCTGGTACTGTTCATCTTTGGATCTATGGTTGTATCGCTCAGTCATCTTAACGGCTGCCCTACTTGAAGCAGTTCTCACCTCCTGGTGTGCTTTCTGCATTCTTTCCAGGCGATCCACCAGGAAGGTTTTTACCGAAACCAGCGGTTGTGCGGCCCCAAACACGATGTCTATTGGGAGACGAGGCTCAAATCCATGGACTAAGTAGAATGGTGTATAGCCCGTCGTCTCATGAACGGACGAATTGTATGCCATAGCATAAGCCTTGACTCCTTCGTCCCATCTGAGTCCTTGGCTGTCTGTGTATTTTGATACCATATCCTTAAGAGTCCGCATAAACCGCTCCACCATACCATTACTCTCCGGGTGATAAGGAGTTGTGCGAGTCTTTTTGATGCCTAGATTCCTACAGAGCTCTTGGAACACATGCGACTCAAACTGGCGTTCCTGGTTCGAATGTATTCTTTCCGGCACGCCGAGGTCCTGCACCCAGTCCAACAGTGCTTCAATAATGGTCTCAGTCTTTTCATCTGGCATGGGGTATACTCTAACGAACTTGGAGAAATAGTCCATTATGACCAGTGCGTACTTGTTCCCCTTGGCTGATATCGGCAATTCAGTCACGTCTAGGGCAAGTCGCTCGAATGGTTGCGACGAAGTCTCCGTCACCAATGGTGCTCTCTTCTTCGGAGAGGGCTTATGTCGTCTCTGGCAAAGTGTGCATGAAGAGCAGAACTGCCTCACATCCCTGCTCATCCCCGGCCACACGAAGCGCAGTCGTACACGGGCCATCGTTCGCTCACGCCCCATGTGCCCGCACGACTGGTCATCATGTGCCAATCTCAATATCTCTGTTCTCACCGGGGACGGTACCAGAGCTTGGAACCCGTGTGACGAGTAAAGACCTATAATACCCTCACGCATCTGTACCCTCGACCAATGTTTCTGGAGCATCCTCCACCCCCCAAGCTGCCTGGGCTCAGGCATGACCCCATTCTCATGCATAGTTCGTAGCTGCACCAGCGTTACGTCCCCTGCTTGGGCATCACGCAGAAGTGCCGATCCACCTCCATCCTACCCAGTGTTAGCTGCACCGGTACAGTTGTCCGCCCCCACGGCCGTTCCACCCTCTGTGGCCAACCTAGCAGGTGCTGATATGGCACCATACACTACATCTGCACCAGCAATTACATGATTCGCCACAGTCATGGGTACACCACCCGGTTTGGGCGAAATGGGAAGATCCCCTGGATCATTTACGATGCTTGGTGCTTCTGCGTCTTCAATGTGCAATGAAGATATCGGCCGAGGTGAACGAGCGGCCGCGACCTCATTGACCTCCGATGGAGAGCGTTCTCCACTGGTCATCATAGTTGGGGACAACTCTGTCACGGTATGCTCTCTTTCTCTATCCGAAAAGTGACTCGGCAATCTGGACAGAGCATCTGCATTCGTGTGGACTGCTCCAGCCCGAATATTGACAGTGAAGTCAAATGAGCTCAACTCAACAGCCCATCGACCACGGCGGCCTGTACCGTCACGCTCTACCGATATGGATTGGGGAATATTGGCCAGCGGTTTATGGTCTGTCACCACCTCAAACTTCGTGCCCACTGTGTACTGCCGGAACCTCCTGATACCGTGCACGACAGCCCATAGCTCTTTGTCGTACGTAGGCCACTTCATTTGCTGCTTTGTCAGGACCTTGCTTTCGTAGGCTACCACCTTTTCTTCGTTCCCTATCCGCTCAGCCAGGACAGCGCCCACAGCCGAATTGCAGGCATCCGTGTACAAAATAAATGTTCCTGCGAATGTTGGAAGTGCTAAGACTGGTGGCGATGCCAAAATCTTCTTCAGCTGTTGGAAAGCATTGCGCATTCCTTCCGTCCAGCATATTTGGTGATCCCTCACTTCAGCTTCTCTCAGTGGTTTGTTGATCTCTGCGTATTTGTCAATGAAGTGCGCATAGTATCCACAGAGCCCAAGAAAGCTCCGCATCTCTTCTTCAGTGGATGGTTCAGGCCATGCCAAAACCTTCTCCACGTTGCGTGGATCTGGCCTCACCCCCTCCTCCGATACTAAGTGGCCGAGAAATGTGACCTCTCGTCTCACTAGCAGACATTTCTGGGGCTAAAGCTTAAGCCCAGCAGCCCTTAATCGTTGAAACACATCTCTTAAAGTGCACATGTGTTCTTGTTCAGTTCTGTTGAAGAGGATGACGTCATCGAGATAGACGAGGCAGCTTTTGGCGTCCAGCCCTGCCGTGACGAGCTCCATCAAGCGTTGGAACGTTCCACTTGCATTTTTCAGCCCCATCGGCATGACATTGAAGTGATGGAGTCCACGACCGGTCGAGAACGCCGTGATCTCTTTATGTTCAGAAGCCAACCCTACTTGCCAATATCCTGTGGCCATGTCCAGCGTGGTGTACCACTTCGCTCCTGTGAGAGAATCTAACGCATCATCGATCCGGGGCAGAGGATGGGCCATTCCTGGTGTTACGCTATTTACTGCCCTCATGTCGACGCAAAAACGGAAGGTTCCATCTTTTTTCCTCACCAGGACTACGGGAGAACACCAGGGACTATTGCTCTCCTCAATAATGCCATCCTGGATCATTTGCTCCTTCTGCTTCTCCACCTGTTCTCGGATTTTTGCTGGAATTCGTCGTGGTCTTTGTCGGATAGGTGCTGAGTCTCCAGTATCAATCCTGTGTTCAGCAAGGGAGGTGCGGCCTATGTCTCCGGAATGCGTGCTGAAAATATCCTGGAAATCGTGAAGGAGTTGCCGGAGCTCTTTCTTACCACTGTTACTCAGGTCCGTCTGTTCCGGATCCAACATCTTCATAATCAATGGGACTCGTCCCTGGGGATCTGAAGATTCCGATGCCACCGGACAGCCTCTGGCCGCATTAGCGGAACAACTGGTCTCCAAACAGAGCTCATATACGCTGTCAGCTCTACCTGATATGGTGTGGAGTGTTCCAATGTCGGATCCTTTCAACAGACGGGCCTCGCTAGGTGCAGTATTTGTCAAACGAACAGGGATTGTTCCATCATCAGCAACAGTCACAACTGCTCTCGGAATCAGGAGCTCCTCCCGATCAGCAGTCTGACTTGGCTCGATAACACCAGTAAGGGGCCCACCCAAGTTCCTCACACCCACACCATCTATGGCTTGTGCGTTCGCTCTCACAGTGACCACAGATCGAGCAGGAACAGAGACAGTGGCCCCCAGCAGAATCCGTGCGCGTTTAGGTTGAATGTCTCTGTATGATGGCATCGGAATCACCAAACCTCGGAGTCTAATCACTCCACAACGGTCATCTATTACCACGCCGTGCCGGCAGCAAAAGTCACGCCCAAGGATTATGTCGTACACCAAACCGGACACTATAGCCAGGTGTGAACAACCAACAGACTCCCCCTTCACCCGAAGGGTGACGTCTTTCAAGACTCCAATAATATTAAGTGGTTCTCCACCAGCACCTCTCGCGGGCCTGGAAGGTGGTACCAACTCGCACCTGAGCTCCTGTTGAGCTTGATCTTGCAACCCCTAACGGATCATGGAAAAATCTGCACCAGAATCTATCAGTGCCCAAACCTCTCTATTTCCCAACACTACTTTTACGGCGGATGCAGTGATTGGGGACGGTTTTCTGCCAGCCGCCTCTTGTCCCACAGAGACAGCTGAGCTCAGTTTTCCGGTTGCGCTTGCCTGAAGACCGGGGCCATATGGGACCCCCGCGTGTTTGTATGCGTGTCTCTAGCCATTTGTGTGGGAAGCGACCGACACGCCGCCAGCCAATGCCCAGGGCGCCCGCAACAAAGGCAAAATGGCTGAGGCGACCTTGAGGAGCCCCTGAACTGGGGGCAGTCCCGATGGAAATGACCAACCAACCCACATGCATGGCAGGTGCCATCACGTGGTGTCGGACCCCGCTGTCGTCTCCGACAGTCCCTGCGCATATGTCCGACAGAACCACAGTCGTAACAAACAGTCTTAGATGGATCAGAAGAGCCACGTGAGCTACGATCTGTCCCGGTTACGACCAGAGTTTCCACGGTGGAGCGCAACTCAGTCATCTGCTGTTCGAGCCTGTTCATTTGGAGGGTGCTATTATCGGTTGCATTCATTTGAGGTACAGATGCCGTGACTGAAGCAGCTCGGTTCTCGTTGTCAGAACCAGAACTGCGCACCGCCTGGACTGCCTCTTGGCGACTGCGTAGGTCACGGACCATCTGCACTGCTTCTGCTTATGTTGTTGGACCCCGTTTACACAGCTTAGTTTGCAACCACTGATCGCTTATGCCACAGATGAAACGACTAGAGAGGTTACTCTCCATTAGAGCATTGTCATCATCGACTGTGGGATGCGCCAGTTGCGCCAGCCTCTTTAATCTGTCTGCAAAATTTTCTGCTGACTCCCCAGGTGCCTGCACCGCCCGTCCAAATTCTGCCTGTGCCTGAAGGCTGTTTGGCAGCCGCCCAAACCGTGAAATAAGATCGGCCTTTACTGCCTCATACTTCTTATTTTGTTTTAGTGCGGGCAGAACCACGTCTAAAGCTCCCCCTTCAAGTAGGGAAACTAAACACCGAAGACGGTCTTCATCTTTATATGAAAATGTCAATCCCTCGAATCTGGCAAACCATGTATCCCAGTCTTCCTGCTCAGATCCCGCAAACTTCGGTGTCCTCGACACCAAGATTGAACTATTTGTGTCCATTTCCCAAAAAATATTCACCCGCTTGGTTCTCAATCGTTGCTCAAAATTAATAATCTGCGGTATGTTCTATATTTGACCAAAACCTTAATAAATTAACCCCAATTCATTTCTGGGGCCTGTTATTAGAAACTATTCACTCGGTTTTTTTGCCAAAAACCCTGCTTGATAAATATCTGCTACGATACTCTTACGATGCACAAGCACCCCCCCTCAAAAAAATATTCCACCACCGAATTCACGAGGTGATCTGGGAATACACAGTAATGCTCAGTGATAAGCTGCTGCAGCCGTGAACGCCAATAGCATAACGGATCAAAGCGTTGCCGAAAATTATCTATTAAGAAATATTAACTATTAAGAAATAACACTACGGAAAAGTACGCCTCCTGACGAGAAACAAAATCCTTTTTACTAGAGGTGCAACATGGGGGATTCTACCCTGTATTTAAACCCGTCTGCTGCGTTTATGCTATAAATGCTTATATTGAAATTATCTGCGTGAGAAGCTGATCTGTTTCTCGATAAAAACTATCTATAATACTACAAAAGTTTTATCCTCCAAGTATTCCACTCGGAACTCAAATTATAATGAGCGCTCCGTTCAGAAAAAAATACTTAAAGAAAGCAACTATCACTGAGCGTACCGCTCACACAATACACGCAATCAAGCAAGCAGGACATAACTCAATTACCTTACCTTAACGGAGTCCTACCGACAGCGCCAATATTACGGGAGCTCTCCTCCTCCGTACACGCCTTCCTCGGTCCAGGAAACTTCTCCGGTAGATAACGACTGGTGTATTGGAGCAGCACACCCGCGCACCGACTCGACTCCGACTCGACTGCCGGCTCCCGGCGCGAGCCGACCCGACCCAGGCGGGGCAGGTCACGTGACCCGCCAGGGGCAGCCGGCCAGCGGACAGCGCTAGCGCTGCCCGCAACAAATACCAAAAATTACCTAACTGAAGAGAAAATCATACGATAAGTAAAAATGTATTGCTGAACAAAGCCTAGCCGGAGCATAAAACCCGACCGGTTTCGGGAGCATCCCGCCCCCGTTTTCATGGGAGATGAAGATAACACTATGACATGAACCTAACTAAGCGAAAACACGAAGACAGTACACTTTGAAATAGCAATCTTAGCTGTGAACCTGACGAATCCAGTGCCGGATCCAAGGGGGAGGGGGCAAAAAGGCATTTGCCCCCAAACGGAAAAGCTCGGAGCAAAACTATGTTTTTGCCCCCCTTCCCCAACAGGGTTGGCACTGCCCACCACCCACTGCCCGGGTTTTTTATTTTTAGTGGGTTTTTAATGGATAAAACCACCCGGGTTTTTTTCATAAATAATTTTCTAGATGCCCCTGAGTAAAAATTTCGTCTTTTTTGCTGTTCACATCACTTTTAAAGCTACTAAGCCTTGGTATGTGGAGAATATGCCAAAGTTTGGCAGAATTGGTACAATATGCCACCTCGTACCACCCACTGGAAGTGCATTTGGTAATTCTTGCCGTCTTACCAGGAAAATCATTCCTAAGAATCCGTATGTCCAAATGGCACATTTTGTAACACAAATTTCTATCATGTTTTTGCCATATGTAAAAGTCGCTGGATAACACCAATACTGTCTCTGAATATGATGTAAGTTTTGGTCTGTACCATGCAGTTTTTTTCCAGAATTCAACCTATATATATATATATATATATATATATATATATATATATATATATATATATATATACAGAGACGGCGGATTCCTTTTTCGAGAAGTGGTGCAAGATTTTCTGGAAGGGGCGCCTTCCTCCCCAGGGGGCGCCATCATCTCTTGGGGGGCGCCTTTGCTATCCAATGGCGTTCTGCAGAAACTCTTTGGACTCGGCGTGCGAGGCCACTTGGGGTGGTTTATTTCTAATATTCCGAAAAATAGGTATTTTAGATTTCGCGTAAACTCAGTCGTATCGGATTGGCATCAGCAACAGAGTAGCATATCCCAGGATTCTGCGATATTCATAGCCTTGTTTGTAGTTATGACCAATGATATTGCAGACACTTCCCGCAAACATACGTCACGTGTTTTTCGTTGAAGACTTCACAATATGTGTGACAGTGTCTACTACAGCAGCTGCGCAGAGGCGGCTGCAGCTTGGCCTTGACATATTGCAGCAATGGATCACACGCAATGGACTGAAATTTTCAAGTTCAAAGACATAGTGCATGCACTTTTATAATAGACATTGAGACTGAATACCCGATTTTGTAAATTCGCGGAAATCCGAGCGACGTTGTAGCAGAAACCAGATTTATCAGGCTCACACTCGATAAGCTTTCATATGTGCCACACCTGAAGGATTTCCGCAAAAAAATGTTTCGATACGCTGAAAATACTGAAGGTGTTGACGAGGATGAGATACCGTGCAGATAGAGAAATGTTTCTCATGCTATACACGTTATACGCTTATCGCCCATATATACGTTATGCGCACGTTATACGCTCATTGTTATACGCTACGTTATAAGCTTCTTATGCTGTATAGATTACTTATTCGTCCGAAGATCGAGTACGGCTGTGTCAGAGCCGCATGACGAAATCCATGGAGCGAAGCGGATTGAGATATCTCAAGAGGCTCTATTCTGGCCGTTTGGCGGTTCTGACAGTTGATACCAGGGCTCTGCAATTGTGTAGGGTGATTGCCCTTTTACGCTAGACGCCCAAACTAAGGCCCCCGAATTTAAATTCAAAATAGTTTTTGAGAAATTTTGGAACAAATGTTTTCAATTTTGCATTTTTATCATTTTTATTTCTTAAGCGACGAACTTGAAATTTGCCTCCTTTTGAATAAGCAACAAGGCCACCTAAGAAAAAAGTTCGAACTGGTCCGACAATATTTATTACGCCAAAACGCAGTATTTCTAGTACAAGCAAAAAGATATTGAAATTTGACAGCCGACTTGTAAGCTCGAAATGTCAGAAGGCACGATTCAGTTAGTTTAAAGACAGCCACGTGGAGGCAGCTATGTCAATTTTCTTGTGCTTAGGCATAGTTTCCAGTGGAAAACGTAAAATTCTGACCTAGTTTTTGCCATTTTGCCGGAGGACTACATTTTTGCTCATTTCATTTAAATCTTAATCTCTCGCGATCTAATGCGCCGATTTGACTTTTCATTTCAAATAATGAAAGAACATTGCTTCCGCCTGATAATATTCGGAGATGGATATCGTGATAATAAAATTCATTGTCTTATATGTATAAATATAATTTTAGTAGAAAACCTTTTATTTGCAGCTTTTCGGTTCAGAGCACATGTCATTCACAAGCTCAGAATTGACATGGCTGAATAGGAAAATTAATTGCAGTCATTCAATTCATTTACACTTCGTCCGAAAGGGTATTTCAAGGAGCTAAATTTCTCGGAACATGTTTGCTTCTCACCATGGTTTCAAGTCCTCAAAATGAATGGAAGTGGATGCAATTTGGCATAAAGCTAGCTTAGGGTCCTGGGTCGCCGATACAAGTGATTCTAGGCGAATCTAATGTTTGGTTCGTCTTGTAGAAGCAGCTTTATACCATGCCTTTTCGGTACGAACACAACACCCGGTGCCACGATCACGGCATCGTTTTGATTGCGTGATACCGGCCATTGACCTCCTGACGGGTCACAGGTGTAGGGTTAGTGGGAGTCGGTACAGTGTGGCGCAGTGGTCTAGTGGTTAGATGTCCTGTCTCGTGATGAGGGGTGCGCGGGTCGAAACTGGGGTTGACTGCGGGATATTTACTATTTATTTCAAAGAAAAGAATGATGGCACTGACCTACAGGCTTATGAAGAGATACATTGAGAATGAAATATGTTTGATTTCAGCACATTGTCATGCGGCTCTCCTGCGCCGGTGGGGGGTTATCCCAGGTCGCAGACCGGGGTTGCGTATGAGGCCACTCCTTAGTCCGCGAAAAAGATTATCGATATGTCCGTCATCTCGCTATCAGAATAGTAACAGGAGCGTTCCAAGCTTCACCCATAATAAGCATGCTAGTGGAAATTAGTGAAATACCGCTACAAATGCGCAGTAAGATACTCGCTTTGCATTAAGCCATTAAAAGGAATGTGGCACCTTTAGAACGTGATTTTAACTGAGATAGCCAAGTTGTAAAGCAAATCGGAAAACCAGATGCTCTATATATCATTTGTCTTGGAACTCGATTTTTCCGTAGAAAAAAACTAAAACGTACCCGAAATGTACCTCTCATGTAGCTCTCGCCAGGCGGCCATTGTTGTGAGCTGCTGGTGTGACGACATATGCTGACATCACGATGAGCATCAGCCAATCGAAGCCCTTGAAGTGTTTCGAGTATGGTAGTGGTTGCCAGATCATAACATCATCCAGAGGCAGATATTTATTCATTTTTCTAGAGGAGTATTTTAAAAATAAAAGCATTGAGTTTGTTGTACATTTTTCAGAGAAATCATGAGTGGTTTCATTATTTTCGGCTAAAAGTACGCCTAATTACACAAAATTCCAGGATTTTACCAAGGTGCCACGTTCCCTTTAAAATAAGTCACCAACACGCCCCACATACCAAACATTTTTTTTGGCGACGCCTACCTCAGTCAGATAGACAGTGGCTCGCGTTTTGCAGCCCGTCACCAGGGAGTGAGAGTCTGTGCCTGGCTGGCACAGGCTGGTATCGACAGCAATCTCGTCGAACCACATGAAGCAGCTGTTATTGAACCATAGCTCATCTCGACAGTTAACACGAACACAACCTACGCCAACAAAGCAAAAATTTGCCTCCTGAACCGACGCGCCAGTATTTTATGAACTTGCTTGCGGAGCCGTTCGAAAACCACGTCTGTTTCTATATAGACGGTTGCAAAAGAAAGTGACAATGGCACAGGGCGTGCATTTGTTGGTGACGATGTTGAGAAGTTTTCTAGTTTGCCTTACGAAGGATCCATTTTTACTTCAGAGCTGTACTCCATTTTTTTTTTTGCTGTTTGGACCAGGTGTCTAAGCTGATGGTGAGGAAGTTTGCGATTTTTACCGATTCGCTGTCTTATCTGCAGACATTGAAGCCATTTTATTTCTATAATGCGTCGTCACCTTGGCAAGCCATGCTGAAGATGACTGGATCTTCTGTGTGCACTGATTAGTCCAGTAGGAAGACACAGGCAGTTTGGATGGCTACCATCTCAGCCTGAAAACTCGAGCAGAGCGAGCCTGCTGGTCGCCTGAGCTCATGCTGGGCTCTGTCTGGTGACTCGATGAAGACCCAGCTCCCCCGCTTGTGACCCCTCCGTGCACTGACCCGTCGGTCCACACCCATGTGGCACATTGAGTCAGGGAAGCGAGGTGGGGGAGAGCTACTCGCTTCTTCCGGACAGGTGGCGCTCCTGATGTCAGTGGGCCCACGTCTAGTTGAAATGTGACTCACTCTCCTGATACCCACAGTGGAAGACGTCGAGGAAGGAAAGACTTGATGGGGAGGGAGATGCCTGCTTGATCCCACATGTCTTTGCCCACCTGCCGCCACCCGGTCACCGAGGAGAGTCGAGAGGGCGCTGTCGCCTCCGCACGTCTTCACAGAGGGTCTTCAGGCGGCAGGGTATGGAATTTCACCAGCAGTCGGGTCGCGAGTACCCTCCTTCTGGCCGCTACGCGGGGAGTCTTAACTCGGCTGGGAGTGGAGTGGGTGCATCCTGTGATGATACGCGCCGACGCTCTCATTTTGCGTTCCAGCAGCTCGACATGAAATGGCGGTGTGGCGTGGAGCCACGCTGCGGCCGCTTACTCCATCGCTCCTCTCACGTAGCCAGTAGCGACGGTTCGGAGGTGCTGTTCGTGCAGCCCCCAGTTGCAGCCGGACAGTTGACGTAGGTGGGAGATGCGGGGGTGGACCTTCTCCCACAGTCTCTTACAGTGTGGACCGAAATGGAGGAGCCGATCGATGGTGACGCCAAGTAGCTGTAGGGTGTCTCCAGCAGTGACAGACTTCCCGTCGACCTTAAAATTGAAGGGATCGGCGTCTCTGGCCACCTGGGACATCACCAGTACTTGGATCTTGGCTCCTGATACCACCATTTTGTGCTGTCGGGTCCACTTCATGAGGGTGCCAGCAGCAGCTTTATTGCGCCCGGTCCTTGGCGACTTGGATGTTGTTGCCCGTGCAGAGAGCCGCCGTATCATCGGCGTACATGTAGGGGAGCATCCGGGAACCGCGCAGAGTGCGTCTACCAGCCGAGCCACCCATACAAAATAAAACTGGTGATAAGACACTTCCTTACGGCAGGCCAGTTCGGAAAATGCGCTCACTGGAAAGCACACCATTTAGTTCCACCTGGACTCTTCGGTCCCGGAGTCACTGCCAAATCCAGGCCACCATGCAACTTGACAGCCCCATCTACAGCAGGCGAACGCGTAGCAGGTGGTGGTCCACTACGTCGTACGCGTGCGCGAAATCAAACGCGACGAGGACGTATTTCTGCGCGGTCTGTCCATCGGGAGGGCGGCTGTGTCTCGATTTGGGCATGCACAGTGCACGCTCACCTCTTCTCTTAAATGAGTCCTTAACTTGACCTGAAGGCGATGGTTGATGGTATAAGTGGATGGTCAGTGACAAAATATACTCGTTTTATCAATCTGAATGGCCTTTTCACTTCGATCTGAACACTGCACATGATCATTAAACGTGCAAATTACAGCCAATAAACGAAAAAAGTTATCAATTTATCAAGAAAGTACTTGGACACGTTGAAACTGTTTTCTTTTTATTCTAGTAGGGCCCATTTATGTCACAAATCACACATGCCTATGGCATGATCTATTTCAGCATTCAATCACATGGCTACCGAAATTCTCTTAACACCTCCGAAATTTCACGCACAAGAGCAATTCTCCCATGCTGATGAATTGAAGAATATAGATAGAGGTCGATGGAAAATGCCCACATACTTCATTCTGTGTTATCTTAACGTTTCAACTTCCCTTATATCTCCTTGAGTCTGCCATCTGGTTCAAACATTATTTTTTAGGAGCAATTAATAATGTGGGTTAAAGTCCGGTTTGTGTTTCCTACAACTTAAAGCTTTTCCGCTGAGGTAATTTTCTTGGACAGCGCACAGGCCAGGTTCACACTCGCTGCGATTATTTTCAATGTCCTCTCACCATTATCATACGAATCTTGGCCACGTGGAAAGGCAAAATGATGCTTATCATATTTGATATTAAAATAAACTTAACCCCTCTTCACTAATAGAAAAATCCTCAGATATATACCTTTATGTTCAGCTGTTGCATCTTCCCAAGTGTCTTGAATTTGTCCATGACCTAGTGGCAGTTACAGATTTTTCAAGAGGTGCCAAAAAAGTGTGGACTGAACTGTTTAGCAGTTCATTGTTTCAAATATCACGCGAAATAGGCATCTTGCTTGGCTGGTACAAACTGTTATGGCTGGGAGAGGGTGGTAAGGACGTTGTTAAAAATACGATCCACCAAAATGACGGCAACCGAAAACCGAATACCATAGGCGCCCTTTGGGTGAAAAGTTGATGGTAAAGTGCCCACTTTAAGGCTCCGCGTTCCCCCCCCACCTTACTAAAATTCTAGATCCGCCCATACGCGGATCCAGGGGGCAAAGGGGAGGGGCAGATGCAGCCCCCGATCGATCCTCGGCGCCCCCTGAAATGGTCACGGCGCCCCCCTGAAAGGTCGATGGCACTCGCCTGAAGTGGCGCTTCCCACTCTCCCCCAGGATGCGAAAATCGGTGCTCACCGATAGGATTTTACGCCCACCTGGTAGGTTTTTCCGGTCAAAAGTGGCGCCCCCTGCTCCGGATGGCGCCCCCGGGAAGGTGCTCCCCTCCGATTGGCAATCCTGGATCTGCCTATGGATCCGTCACTGTTCAAGAGCAAACAATTCACAGAAAAAGTAGGAAGATATCAAATGTTAGCGGGGAGTGGTGCGGCCAAGATAATTGATGATGCTAACAAATTGTTTAGTTATGTGGATAAAATAATTGGGTCGCCACACGGGATTGGAAGGGGACTACTGCCTTCTTATGAGATGGGCAGTGTGCTAAAAATATATCGTCAAGTCAATATCAAATTATCAACATTTAATTTTATACAGTGCACTGTTCACTGCAGTGATACAAGGGTGCTCTGTCCTTTTTCTGTGGGTTTATGACACCCGGTAGGGTTCGTTTTAGCCTCAAATATGGCTTTTGTGGTATTTATTTGGCCATTTGGCCGCCCCGGTTGCTCGGTTGGTAGAGCGTCGGGCTCCGGCCCGCTGCTGAGAAGCATGCAGTGGCAGTGCATGTCCAGGCTTGAGATCGGTTCCCCTGAGACGCTCCGGCGCTCAATCGTTTGCCCGACGTAGGTCGGCTGGCAACTGACTGATGAGAGGGTGACCTGAGCGAGGCGGCCATCCCTGTGCTTTGTGGGAGGTTAAACTTTGGCTTCTAAATCAACCCTTCATTGTGGGCGTTACTCGTTCGGGTGGTGGGGTCGGGGTCTCCGTGACAAGTCCCTTGAGGACTTTAATGAGACTCAGACTCCAACAGCCGTACTGGGAAGAACTTGGACGAAATTTATAAAAAACAAGATTTTTTAGTGCAAATACAATTTGAACCTTTTGGCCTTTTCGCAAACCCGGTTTGGCCTTTTTCCGTTGAAAAAAACCCGCAGTCCTGGGCAGCATCTCTAATCTTTAGAATATGGAATAACAAAAATTAGGAGACATTTTTTAACACTAGCACGTTTAAATTTTATTAACGCCCCCTCCAAATGGGGGTTTGATCCCCCGAAGACATTATAATGGCCAGCACAAGAAAATCTCCACCGCCCCCCTCCACTGAGTTTTCCTTAAAAAATGTTTTGCTGTCCTTTCCAGGGGGCGCCTTTCCTATCCATGGGTGCTTATTCTTTCCAGAGGGGGCGCCTTTGCTCTCGGGGGGGGGGCGCCTTTTGCTATCCAGGGATGCCTGTGCTAACCAGGGGGTGCATATGATATCAAGGGGCGCCGTTGACCTTCTTCGGAGGCGTCTCTGCTGTCCAGGAGGCGCCTGCGCTATCCAGGGGCACCTATGCTATCCAGAGACCCGGATCCTTTACCCAGGGGGCGGGGGCCGCCTTTTGCTGTCCAGGGGTGCCTGTGCTAACCAGGGGCGCATATGCTATCCCGGGGTGCCGTTGCTCTTCTTTAGGGGCGTCTCTGCCGTCCAGGGGTGCCTATGCTATCCAGAGGGTGTGTTCTGTCCATGGGGCGCTTTTGGTATCAAAGGGCGTATTTGCTGTTTTGGGGGCGCCTATCCTATCCAGAGGGCGCCCCTGCTGTCCAGGGAGCGCGATTGCTATTAAAGGGAGCTTATGATATCCAGAGGGGTGCCTTTGCTCTATGGGGGAGGGGGTGCCTCTTAGTGTACAGGAGTGCCTGTGCTAACCAGAGGGCGTCTATGCTATTCAGGGGCGTCGTTACTCCTCAATTGGGGGTGCCTTTTTCTGTTCAGGGGCGCCTCTGTTGTCTAGAGGTCGCCTTTGCTATCCAGAGGGGCGCTTTTACTCAAGGGGGTGGGCACCTTTTGCTGTCCAGGTTGCAGCTTTGATGTCAGGGGGCGCCATTCATATTTGAAAGTGTATTTTATTTCACACAGAGGGTACTACCCCTTCAGACAGGCGATGTGTCTGATTTTCCCTTGACCGGCCGGGGGCGCCGGCAAAATCCGGGGGTGCCACCCAAATCCGTGAGGGCCTCCCCGTACGAGGTCAAAATCAGGTGTGCAAAAATATACTAGTGTACACCATCATTTTTTCAAGGTGTGCAGCTGCACACCCTGTCCTGCGGAATCCGCCGTCCCTGCCGCCGTTGTTCTCGGGAGGGGGGGGGTTTCCCTCTTATCTCTCCAGGGGGCGCCTTTCTTATCAAAGGGCGCCTATGTTGTCCAGGGGGCGCCTTTTCTCTGCGGGGGCGCCTTTTGCTGTCAAGGGGTGCCTGTTCTAACCAGGGGGCGCATGTGATATCTAGGGGCGCCGTTTCTCTTCTTCGGAGGCGCCTCAGCTGTCCAGGAGGCGCCTACGCTTTCCAAGGGAGCCTATGCTATCCAGAGGGGCGCCTTTACTCAAGGGGGGCGCCTTTTGCTTTCCAGGGCGCAGTTTTGATGTCAAGGTGCGTCATTCATGTATGAAAATGTCTTTTTCACAGAGGATCCTACCTTTTCAGGTAGGCGGTAATTAGGCTTGATTTTCTCTGACCGGCCGGGGGCGCCGGCTGAGGCCTGGGGGGCGCCTCCCTGGACAAAGCCAAAACAAGTGGTGCAAAAGATACTTTTGCACCACTTGAAAAAAATCGAGTGGTGCAACTGCACCACTTGCACCCTGGAATCCGCCGTCCCTGTATATATATATATATATATATATATATATATATATATATATATATATATATATATATGTTAATTTATAAACATCTAAGCAGGGTCAAAATATGCCAAAGTAACAGTGCAGTCTCAGATTGTGACTCTGACCTTAGTCACACAAATAGTTTCTTTGTCCAGCTCATGGAATGGAAACAATGGCTTATGGTGGTGGAGTCACATCGTGCTCTATTCCAGGCGCGCAGCCAAGGTGGGGTGACCGCCCCTCCCCTTTGCTGAGCTTAAGCACTGTAAAGAGCTTCCTGCATGGCCTCCTGTCGTTTTCTGATTTATGTTCCCCAAATTGATTATAAGAAGACTAACACCATCACACTGTTTGTCTCGGAGACTCTCAATAGCAAGTCTCAGGGACCCAAGCGTTGGGCTGGCAGGGCCCACCAAAATTTTGAATTAGGGCCACAGATTCGGCTATCGGGACACCAGAAATTATCTCTGGGCCTCCAGACTTGGTCTCTGGAGCAGCCCCAAAAAGTTTTCCCGCGGTTTTCAGAGTTGGTCTGGAGGACCCTCAAGACTTTGTCACGGGGGGGGCGCCCAGAGCTGGTCTCTGAGGGCTCCCAGAGTTGGTCTCGGTGGGCCCAATATTCTGACTTGGGGGATCCGAAAAGTTTTCTCGGAGAGTCCAGGGTTGCTCTCGGATGGCCTTTAAGAATTCGTCTCGGGGGCCTCAGAGTTGGTCTCCAAGGTCTTCGAGGGTTTGTCTCGTCGGCCCATAGAGTTGGTCTTGAACCTGGCTGAAAGTTGGTTTCAGGGGTCCCTAGATTCGGCCCTTGGAGTCCCCAGAGTTGGTTTCGGAGGACCCCAAGAATTGTTCTTGGGGCCCCCAGTGTTGGTCTCGAGGACTTTCAAGAGTTTGTCTTGGTTCATGGGGCCCCCAAGAGCTGGTTTCGGGGATCCCTAGACTCGTTCTTGGGCAACTCAATAGTTTTTTCTGGCGGGAGGGGAGGTTTTGTCTCAAGGCGCCGGCCAATTTTTCTCAAACTGCCCAAAGAATTCGTGTTGATAGCACCTCAGAGATGGTCCCCGGGTCACAAAATAATAAAAAGGATACCACGCCTTATTTAGCTAGATAGACAAAGAAACAAGCAAGGTAGGTAAAAACAGTCAATAAAAGTCACGTGCACCACACCGATTCACTCCACCATCCCATTAGCCACCGCTGACGTTTTTTATTTTCATTAGCGATCTTTGCGCTCGGGCCCCGTGCAGTGCCCCCGAGTCTATATCCACGCCCCCCTTCCCCTGAGCAAATAATGGATACACTCCCTGCTGTGCTCTGAGAATTGTGATCTGACCTTTATTGATGTACCCGACTAAGATTTTCAGCGCTAGTCCATGAGGAATATGAGCATCAGATTTAGAAAAAAGTGAATCCCTGTGGGGCGCGGTGGTGTGGTGCTTGTCGCACTTACTTTCTACGGGGTCGCCCGGGCTTACGTCCGGTGGATTTCTTGAGTACGGAGAATCCGGCTCCTAAGAGAAAAAAGTAACAAGTTTCGACGACGCCGCATGACCATAGCAGTGGATGAGTTTATAAGCCCCAAAAATTGTTTTTTATAATGTTTGTCCCACGTGGAAACATCACGGAGCGTATTCACACCGGGTGCTGGACCACAGACAGGTTTAATATCCGTAACATGATGACGTGTTTTGAGTCTTTTTTAGATGATGATGAGGTGAGAGTGACTAAAGATGTGAGCATGATTTTGTGTGTCCCACGTGGGAACACCAGGGTGAGGACTGACAGCGGGTGCGGACACACTTTTTTATGATGATGAGGTGAGAGTGACTGAAGATGAGAGCATGATATTTTGTGTGTCAGGCGTGGAAACACCACAGAGCCACCTGACCTTGGGTGCTGAACCACAGAAATGTTTAATCTACGTACCAATAACGTGAATTGAGCCTTTTTTAGATGATGAGGTGAGAGGTACTTGATATGAAAGCATGATTACCCATGTATGAGCCCCTTTCCATAACCCCCTCAGGCCAGTAGGCGAGGAAAAACCTGTTGCGCACCGTTCCTCAAAGGCAAAGAAAGGAAGCCCATGATTTATCAAGATATATTTTCTGCATCTTCATTGTCCGGCCAGATGTCCTGTCAACAAAAGAAAGAAAGAAAGAAGAAAAAACACGTTATACTCGTGTGTGTATGTGTATATTGGTGTTTTAGGGCGCTTTCAGCAACTGGGCTATACGCGCCCTACGTTATACTCACTTATGATGATCTCTAGGAGAAATGGAGTCTCACTTATGATGATCTCTAGGAGAAATGGAGTTCTTTCAGATGATGATGAGATGAGAGTGACTTTAGATGTAAGCATGCTTTTTTGGGAACACCACAGTTTTTTCTGTTCAAAAGTCGGTTCATTTTTTGTTATCCATGGGTGCCCATAAAACTATGAAGGGTTCTGCACGGTGCCGTCAATCGGGTACTTCAGAACAGATTAGGGAATAGGAGCTTCTTCTCACCTCCACCACCTGAGGCAAAGACTGATAGGCAACGATGATATTGAAAGCATCGCAGTCTTTATACGTGCTCAAACAATGAAATTAATCTAGAAACGGTGTGGTGAGAATGCTACAAAACAAAAATAAAAATCCCGGAAAAAACGCAAAAAACCGCAAAAACCCAGACCCGTGGGCTTTTTACAAGAAACCCGGGTTTTTTCCAACCCTGCCCCCCAAGTGATCAACCTCCTTTTTCCCCTGACTCCTTTTTAGTTGATAAGCAAGATTTTTGTGCTTCAACGCTCAACTCAAAACAGAACTAGTTCAGTGTTAATATTAGGTATTGGACTGGAAAAGGGATCTCGAGCCCATTTTTTTCACTCTGTGACTTTTTCGCTTTTCGCCTCAAATACCCAAAATTCTACCGGCAAGTGATATTGTAGCGCAGCTTTAATAATTGTTGGGATTTAACGACGCACCAACTGCCAGGGTCATACGGCGTCGCCAACTCTCACCCTGTTGGAAGGGATTTTGGGGATCAGATCGACTTATTCAGAGGCTCCGCCGGGACTTGAACCCGGGACCGGTGGCTTAGAAGACAAGGGTGCTATCCACTAAGCCACCTCATCTCCGTAGCGCAGCTTTCACGGCGTGACGTTTTTTTTTGCTCTTCGACTTTTGACTTTGGTTTGCCCCTCCCAAACCGACCGGCTAGATCCGCCACCGGACGAATCATTCTAGAATTATAAGCTCAACGACAGCTACATACGATGAAGACAAAAAACCAGCCAAAACTAACTAAGGCCAAGAAAGATCACGTACTAGTGATCCCATATGTAGAAGGAGTATCGCAAGAGATTCGACGCATATGTTCTAAATTCAACGTAAGAACATATTTTAAGCCACATCAAACGATCAAATAATTACTGGTCAAACCGAAGGACAGGATAAACAACCGGAGAAAACCAGCCCCAGTACATTGGAGAAAGCAAAAGGATGATGGAAGTCCTACAAGACGAACACCGAAAATCTGTACAAAAACTAATCCGAGGGTCAATTGACGAGAGAGCAGCGGAGGCCACAGCGGAACATTCCTTCAAGAAGGATCATGATATCAAATGGGACGCCACAACGACTTTAACTTTCGACTCAAGACAAAAACAGCAGGAAATAAAAGAGGCAATCTACATCCAAACCACCACGGAACCAAAAATGAATAGAAATATCGGCAAAGTTACCATCTTCTCTGGATTTTTGGACCTCTTAAAACGCAAGCCAAACAAGAGATTGAATTGAAAAAATAACACGTGTTTAGAGCTTATAATTATAAAATGCATAGAGATCCACTATAACTAGAGCGGACAGCACACCTGTGTTGACGTCAAAATTGAACGTTTTCTTAGTACAAATCTGGACCTCTGAGAGGAAGCTCGTGACTGTTTACTGACATACCTCTCTGCTAATGGTATTCAATTTAATTTAATTTCAACAATTCCAGAAAAGGTTGCCATGACAACGATCTAATGTGCCAAGAATCCTCGCAATGAATAATGTCTTTCTCTGCGAAAATTATTTAGTCGTGGCCTAAATCCAGAAGCTCTCATTGAAATTAGCACGTGATTCTCCAATTAACCTAGCCAAGATTTGTACTAACAAAACTTTCAATTTTGACCTCGGGCTATTGCCGTTTTGTACAGGATGTCCGCTCTAGTTATGGTAGATCTCTATGCTAAAATGACTCGTCAGGTTCACAGCTAAGATTGTTATTTCAAAGTGTACTGTCTTCGTGTTTTCGCTTACTTAGGTTCATGTCATAGTGTTATCTTCATCTCCCTTGAAAACGGGGGCGGGATGCTCCCGAAACCGGTCGGGTTTTATACTCAGGCTAGGCTTTGTGCAGTAATAAATGTTTTACTTATCTTATTAATAATCAAAGCCATGAACAGTAACAATAGAAAACAATACATTTTCGGCAATTCGCGCTTTAAGCTCTCTGTAACCTTGACACTGTCTCAAGCATTACTTGGATGGGTCACATAGCTGAATGGTGCATCAATCGAAGCGCAAATGTCTTCTGATTACTCGGATCACTGTATCATTGCGCTATAAGTGATTATTTTCCAGATATTCCAATCAGTCGCAGCCAGAGCGGCGAAATTGGCCACTGATAACGAAGGTCATACAAATTGTTACCGATCAATTGCGAGCTCCCGTGACGAGCACCACGCTGGTTTTTGTTACAAAGCTCCAAGCCAATTAGGGGCCAATCACCAGGGGGTCGCACCCCCCTCCCTGTACGGGCGGAGGTGGCAAAAACTACAATAACTGTGAAGGTTAAGGTCCTTATTAACACGATGTTGCGTAATGAGTGGCGCAGATGGGGGCGAAACAGACTTCACATCTGAGCAATTGCGACCGGGGGAAAGACCGAGGGCAGTCGAAAAACCGGTGAGACATGACAGTGCCCTGCCACGGTAGTACAAAGCTGTCAAAGCATGTCGCTGGAGGATACCACCGGCCTGGTACCGAGTTCAGTGTTCTTGATGTGACCAATCATTCCGCTGGACACGTTTCAGCAAAGGGCTGAGAGCTACTGTGCACTCATTCCCTAGCCCGGTTCTTACAATTTGCACCCATTTTGAGCCGCTGGGTGATAGCCACTAGGGTTGATAATCCCGGGATCGGGATCCCGGGATCCCGGGATTGTGTTAATCCCGAATCCCGGGATTATATATTTCTGAATCCCGGGATCCCGATATTTTCAAACACTAAAAATAGCGTGGAAAGCGTCGTTGATATTAATAAAAATCATTATAGAATCCAACAACATGCTACAGCGTTGTTTTATGCTTAATATTTTACCTACCTGAAATGTTCAAACACAAGCAAAAGCCTGGCTCTCCCTTCTGTATGTACGTAGATTATACCTGGCATCGCTTCACAGTTCACACCGTGTCAGTTTCTCTGTTCGAGCTCGAGTCTGAAAAGTAAAAAAAATGTTTTTTTTAACGACCCTAACGAGACATGCATTGCGATCGAAAAGAACCAGACGCATGGCTTTAATAGATTACAATTGATCCCTGGGGTGTCACAACTGACCCTTGATGGGGTCAAATGACATGACATTCTTTATTTGTTTTTTTTAACATTTGAAGGAAGTATTTCAAAGCCAAGTTATGTAGCTATGTACTAGCCAAGCAAAGACCAATCAATGTTTCTATTTTGGTATAGTGCTACATCTGCCAGATGCAAAAATGTCAAGGCTGCTGAAAATATGATAAAAAGTTTTCTGGCACAAAGCATTGCCCTTCCTGAAGCAGAAAAGTAAGAATCGTTACAGTTGACCCCGGTCTCCCTTATCAACTTTACAGAAAAAGTAATGCAACGATCTCACTCTAAATTTCACATATGCTACCAACACAATAATAATAAATGGGCTAAGCACTTCACACCGGCACACCAGTAACCAGTCTGACGCGCTTTGACTACACTGTGTCCCGCCTAATCCACGAACGAGCTCTGAGCGCTGACAACGTGCATCTGTTTTAGATGAGTTTTATGTGTAATCACCTTTCTTTTATTGCTGTTTAGGTTTTCTTGTGATTTTTACCCTTTTATCTTTTTATCTCCTGCTGCACCCAATTGACGATGGAATATGAAAAGCCTCTCCTGTATGAGGATGTTCTGAAATATACATACATACATACATACATACATACATACATACATACATACATACATACAACCGACCACGTCTGAAATGAGAGCATCATGCAGTGCCACGGTACTGGCTGGCGGGGGCTTCTGGTCGGATAGAAAACGATGTTTGATTGGTTTTAGACTATTTCCTGCGTTGTGGCTAGTTAAATATGCGCACTTCCGGGATTTCCCGCAACTACTTGCTTTGTTACGTTTTTGTACGATGGAGTAGACGGCTACTGATGGTAGTTTTTGAATACAATTTTTGTGGATTGTCGGTTTGGGACGAGCAATAGAACAAACTTATTATTAACGAGTGGTATTGTCTTATTTTCGTTAGGGGAGTTTTTTATTAAGTTTTAAACATGACTTGTCTTTTTACTGGGGGCCAATTTCCCGGCACTGGGGGGGAATTTCGGCCGACAGGGGGGGCCAATTGGCCCCCCAGTTAACATGTTAAAAATGACCTGGGACAGATGCATGCTTCCGAAGTAGTTGTAGATGCAGAAGCGATGAACGTTGATGATCCTCAGCCAGCACAGTCGCTTCAATCGATGCTTCAACAGGCTCTAGATAAGATAAGAGTTTCAGAGCCATATCACAGTTCAAGTGCATCCAGGCTAAGTCTCTTCAATCCTTCGCTTATGACCAAGGTAATTAGGAAAGAGTTGGAAAACCTGCCTGCCTCTGGAAGAACGGGTATGATAGCTCTGTCCTACAGCTGGCTCAATGACATAGTCCCTACGATTGTTGACTCGGAACGTGTGTTTTCAACTGTCGGGAATATCGTCACTAAAGAACGGTCGAGTCTCGGCGACAAAGCCGTTGATGCCCTTTGCTTCCTCAAGTGCTACTATCGTGGCAGGTGACTTGTGTGACCAGGACACAATAGGCCGGGTCACAATAGGTAAATACCTCTATTTTAATATGACTAGAAATATAACCAAGAAATATATATTGTCAATATCATTCATGTTTTTATTTGTTTTGGGGAGCAGAGCATTTTATTTTGTTTAGTGTCCATATGAATTGTCATGTGCATTCCGCATGGTGTGAATAGTATGCTATGAGTTATCCTTAACGGGAAATATTAACTATGCTGTATACGTATATTAACTATACGCCACATACGTTATCTAAAGCAGACACTAATTTTCGACATGCTTATTGAAAACAATTTCCCAATCCCGGGATCCCGGGATATCCCGGGATTGAGGGTCGATGAATCCCGGGATCCCGGGATTGCAAAAATGTCCCGGGATTATCAGCCCTAATAGCCACCAGTGGATCTCCCAGATGGTATGAATACATCCTACGCGGTCGACGATCGCAACAAACATATCCGCATAGTTGAAACACCTGTACGCCCCAAAACATGCATATGTATTGCACAGGCAAACAGAACGTTACAATTACATAAAGGGAATGCGGCACCTTGGTCGAATCCAGGAATTTAGTGCAATTAGGGGCATTTTTAGCCGAAAATCATGAAAACGTCCATGATTTCCTTGAAATATGTACAATAAGCTCAATATTTTTATTTCTAAATTGCCCCTCTAGGGTGAAAAATACACCTCTGGCTGTGGATGACGCCATGACCTGGCAAATACTACCATATTCAAAAGACTTCAAGGGCTTCAATTGGCTGATTAATCACCGTGATGTCAGCGCTGTCGTCACACCAACAACTGACAACTGTGGCCGCCTGGCAGGAGTACACGTGGGGTAAATTTCAGGTAAGCTTTTAGCTTTTCTGGACGGAAATTTTCAGTTCCAAGACAAATGATAAATGGAGTACCGGGTTTTCCGGCATGCTTTGCAAATTGGCTATCTCAGTTAAAATCAGGTTATAAAGGTGCCACATTCCCTTTAAAGGGAATGTGGCACATTCATAATGCAATTTGAAATGAAATAGCCATGTGATAGAGGATGCCAAGAAACACTTGATCGATTTTTAGTTGTCCCAGAACTTCCCACTCGCAGAGAAAAGGCGTAAAAGTCACCCCCTACCGACTCCGTCCTCCTCGTTTACGTTTACGTGATGAGGAGATCGACGGAAAGTGACGGAATGCTCAAGCAACACTGTGTGTACGGCGCAGACACATTTCTCTAGCCTCTAAATATTTAAAAACCCACGTTCTAAATATGAATTTGATGTTGTTGATTATAAATAAATACTAAATATGTTTTAATAAATCAAGAGAAGTAAAAGAAAATTGATAAATATTACTTTACTTCCTAATCGTACCCCTTTTAGCAAAGGCACAGTAACTTTTCCCAGTTCAGGGGGAGGCAGAAGTTGTCACCGCCGCGGCGGTGGGGTCAAATATGAATCTGTCTATCACTTGATTTGTTAGCGGAAAGCGTCCGGAATCGGCTCAAAGTTGGGGGCAGCCGCCCCTCTCCCCCTACCGCCCCCTCCCGCAGTTCCTGCGCTTTTGCTTTTTAGCTTCATTTGTATTCGTTTTTATTTTCTGGCGCAAATGAAACAGGTTCAATTTTGCACAAAGTATTTTCAGCTTATACGCAGATTTGACATCACGCTAATTTGAAAACTTTTCATTGCTAACAGAGGGAAACGAAACATTAAGCTTATTAGCTATTTCAGTAGCCGAAATCAGGTCAGATGCACTATTTTGGACATAGATTGCCTCTAAAAATTACCAGTCTGGAATTGCACCGAGGTGCCACATCCCCTTTAATACACCATTTTCAAGGTAAGATGTAGTCACTTACCTTGAATGCCAGAAGAAGCCAAATTATAAAACCAAAAACTTCACGTCTATGTCCTCTTCGAAGAAAAATATATTAAGATCAGATGACTTGCAGCAGTTTGCCGCCCTGAAACACACGGATTCTGACTGAGTGCGGTGTAAATCGAAAATAAATCAAATAGAAACATTCCATGGGCATCGATTTGACATTAGAAATACATCATGTGAAAATCCCTTTCCTGAAAAAGGCCTCATAAAAATGAACACTGATGTCATGGACATTCCCAGACAATGCCCAATCCCAAATGCTCCTTGTCATTGATAAATTTTTCATAGCCCAGCTTCCTGCAGCATTGAATGAAACATTCAAAAGACAAGTACCAGGACACTATACCACCAGAAACACGATGTACTTGGAAGGCTTGGGAGCATTGCCAAAATCAAAATTACATTTTCCAGTTTCCAAATTATATTAACAGTTTCACGATTAAATTTGAGGCCAGCACACAAACTAGCCTACCCACCCGACATAAAATGCCGTTAGTTACGAGTCTTTTCCGTAAACCGTGACTTCAATAGCGACAACTCGACCATGAAATAATTCACTTCGACTAACAATAAAAAACACTACAATTTGTTTTCGGAATTTGACCGAACGCACCGAATGTTAAGTTTTGGAGTGATGAGGTGAGGAGCATGGTTATAAGCTGGTAAGGTGTATACTGGCCCGCCTCCTTGAATCATGGATGTAAAATATGCTTAGATTATACTTCACATCCAGAATTCGAGGAGAAAGGCCAATATACACCTTGTTAACTGAACGCAGAGAATATTCGACTTAAACGATCTAGCTGAATATTTGTTAAAAACAAAACAGCAGCATTAGGCAGTGATTTAGCCGAAATGGAAGCTTTCGTTAAATAGTAAAATCAAAATTGAACTTTCTTGTTATAGATTCAATAGCCTGCGACATATTGTACAAAATTAAAAACACACGCAAGACAAACAAAACAATTATACTCAAACAAAGCACATGCATACATCTAGTGTGGAGCGCAGACTCGTCCTCGGTCTCTCATTCCGCCAGACAAACACGAATCGGTATCTCTGATGGCCCTAATGTTGACAGCATGGCGCGGGGGGTGAGCTCAGCTGTGAAAGGCAGACCAACAAAGGAAAGAACTTTCCTTGGCTCTCCTCACTCGGTTCTTTCAACGCATGGATCTCTTCTTCCTTTTCTGCAACCTCGAGCTGGATCAGGAACAGGTTTTGATTCAGCAAAACAAATATCCCGAAGTTCAAGCATGTGAGGGTGCTCCTCTCGAGCTCCAAGATATTTCAGCCAATTATGCACACTCTATCGTCGAACTGAAGATGGCCTTGTGGGGCTAGCACATGGCTATCTCAGATTAAATCACATTATCAAGGTGCCACATTCTATTATAGTAGAAGTAGGACTTTTTAAAACCTGATCCCCGTTCCTTCCCTCGCCAAAGCCTTTTGGTCCCTGCCTGATACCAGTGGGGAAGGAAGCAGTTCAGGCCTAGTCCCAGCAACCTCCCTTCTCTTATCATTGGGATTGAAATTCTTTATTTTCTTGAGCATTTAGAGCCAAACGTATAACGCAATTTTATATGCTATCATTTGAGAAAGAAATCTACCTGAAAATATGTATCATACTTTCTGGAAATACTAGCCAACAATCATAAAAGTTTCCATAACCACCTGACAAGGCTCTCTGAAGGAAGCTTAACAAGTTAAACCATATACAATTAAAGGGAATGTGGCACCTTGGTCGAATCCTGGAATTTAGTGCAATTAGGCGTACTTTTAGCCGAAAATAATGAAACTACTCATGATTTCCCTGAAAAATGTACAGTAAGCTCAATATTTTTATTTTTAAAATACTCCTCTAGGAAAAGAAATAAATATCTGCCTGTGAATGATGTCATGATCTGGCAACCACTACCATACACGAAACACTTCAAGGGCTTCGATTGGCTGATGCTCATCGCGACGTCAGCATATGTCGTCACACCAGCAGCTCACAACAATGGCTGCCTGGCGAGAGGTACATGAGAGGTACATTTCGGGTAGGTTTTAGTTTTTTCTACGGAAATATCCAGTTCCAAGACAAATGATGTGTAGAGTTCCGGGTTTTCCGACTGCTTTACAACTTGGCTATCTCAGTTAAAATCACGTTATAAAGGTGCCAAATTCCCTTTAAAGATATAAAAGATATTGATCGTTAGCATGCCACTATATTTTGTAATTAATATTAAAAATTAATGTATTTATTTATTTATTCAAAATAATCGCCAACAGATAAAATCCACTCACAGGCGAAATCAAAGCATTAAAAAAAGGATATCTAAATCACAAGAATCGAGACAGTGTACTTCCTAAAAACGGTAAAAGGTAAAATATATAAATATAAAAAACACAGAAACATAAAAAACAGATAAGAGCTGATAGTGCAGTTCCTACCGAGCATTTACGAATCTCACCACACATGTCTTGAAAGTATTAAAATCATCACAAAAGAAGTCGGCCCCGGAAGCGGCTAGAAATGTGTTCATGCTTCTCGGCACCCTGCAGAAAATCCCCCCGTTGACAGTGCTGACACTGGCCGCAGCGCTCAGCGAAGAGTCGAAAGGAGCGAGTGAGCCGGGATGGGATATGCAAAGGGAAACAATTTAATAGGTCGATGGAGTGAATCTTACCTGAAAAGATACTTTTTAAGAAAATGAGATCGAACTGAAGCCTGCGTGCAGCAAGTGATGGGAGGCCGAAATGGTTCAAAAGCGAGTCATAAGATATAGAGTCACATTGTTGAGTAGAGTGATTATTTAACCAAATAAGAAATTTATGTTGCCTTCTGTCCACGCGCTCAGCGTGGGATTTGGCTACTCCCGCCCAGACAACACTTCCATACTCAAGTATAGATCTTACATTGGCGAAATAAGCAACCAGGAGGGATTTTTATCGAATTTAGCTCCCCTGGAAGCAGTTTGAAATGAGCGCAGAAGAAGGCCAAGTGCTCTGTTGGCTTGACTGACAGTTTTGGATATATGTGGAGCAAAAGTCAATTTAGTGTCTAGAGTAACTCCCAGGTCCCGTATTTCATCTACTGCTTCCAGGGGTACATCGCCAATGTGGTATGTTGTCCGAGCGGGGGTGCGCCTGAGGGTCACTATAAAGGTTTTGCATTTAGAGGGATTTAGTGTGAGGGCCCATCGGGTGGACCACTGCTGAAGACGATCAAGGTCGTCCTGCAGCAGCAGCGCATCAGAGGGTACCTCAATTTTGCGGAAAATTTTTACATCATCAGCGTACAATAAACAGCCAGACTTTATCACCCGAGGGAGGTCGTTAATGAAGAGAGAAAAGATGAGAGGAGAGACCAGTGATCCTTCCGGAACCCCAGAGAGAACTGGCTTCCAATCAGATGTTTTGCCATTCACTATGAGCCTCTGGCGCCTATCGGAGAGATATGAGACAAACCATTTTAGTGCAGAACTATGTAAGTGATAAGATTTCTCGAGTTTGTGAATGATAAGGCCGTGATTGACAATCTGAAAGGCAACCGAATAATCTGTATAAATTGCGTCTGTCTGATATCCCCCCGATATAGCCTCCCACGCCGATCTGAGGAAGGTGGCGAGGTTAGTGGAGCAGGAGCGTTTTGGAATGAATCCGTGTTGTTCTGAGCATAGCGAGGGTGAAACATGCAGGAAAAGTTGGTCATAAACAACACGTTCCAGAATTTTGGCAAAAGAGGGAGAAGACTAACGGAGCGGTAGTTCGAAGGGTCATTTTTATCACCCGTTTTGTAGATAGGAATAATGTTTGCTAATTTCCATCGTGTCGGGAAGATTCCAGTCTGAACGGATTTGCTACAAATTTTGGTCAGAGGTACGGCTAATTCATTTGCACATTCTAGGATGATTTTGACGCTAATATTGTCTGCTCCGCAGGCTTTGTTCGGCTTTAGGGTTTTTAATGCGGTAAAAATTGTCCCTTCCGAAACATGAAACTGGGAAAGGGGGTCGATCTGATAATTTGGTGCGTCAGGAAGGCCTGAAACGATATGGTTTGTAAATTCAGCACTAAATGCGTTGTTGAGAAGGGTTGCTTTTTCAGCGTCATCGGATGTCAGCGATCCGTCTTCTTTGCGCAAAACATTAGAGATGGCGGATTTCTTGCTGACGGTTTTATTAATGACCAATATCTTTTTGGGTTGGTTTTGAGGTCTTCGGAAAGCTTACGAAGGTATTGGTAATGTTTTGAGTTTACAAGAGATTTAAAGCGACTTCTTTTGATTGCAAAGTCCGAAATACTCTCTTCACAACAATTTCTACGCATTCGTCTGAAAGCCGCTTCCTTCAGCCTGAGCGCCGCCCGCACAGCACCATCAAACCAGGGGGCATCTGCGACGAAGCGTGACAGTGGGCACATGATCACGAATAGCAGATTCAAGCAACGTATAGAAGAGGTCAACAGCTTCATCAATATTTAAATCATCCAAAATTCCCCAATGAATAAGAGACAAACTATTACGAAGGCCATTGAAATCTGCTTCCTTATAGTTTAAGACAGTGCAACGATTTACAACCAAAGGACGGTGCACGGGCGATCGGAAACAACACATTACTTCACTATGGTCGGTGTCGAACACACTATCACGAACATATGTGCTAATGCACTCCATTCCTCGCGTGAACATCAAGTCCAGAATGTTAGGACCCCGGGTAGGTTCAGCTATCCACTGTTTGAGACCAACTACATCACTGTCCTCAATAAATTTAATGGCTCGGCCGGACATTCTGCGAAAAACCGGAACGGCGCTGTCCGATGAGCCAGTTCAATCGATTTCTGGTAGGTTAAAGTCACCGGTCACTATAAGCTTTCTATCGGCGGTCATCGCTTGAAGTGAGGCGGTGATGTTGACCAGTGATGCGTCGTCGTCTGGGGGACGATAACATACTGCTAGTGTCACTGAGATCCTTCTCAGAGCTATGAGCATCATTTCAGTGTTGGTGGGATCTGGAAGGCGGACTGGGAGTAACGTCGAACGAATGGCAGCGGCAACGCCGCTGCCATTCGTTCGTTAATACAAAATTTCGTTAATACAAAATTCGTTCGTTACAAAATCCTTCGTTAATACAAAATTCGTTAATACAAAAGGTCAAAAAATCGAGACGATATTTCGCTGACAACAGCATCAACAGCTCTCAATGACCTCCCGCCAGTGGTTTGACCTCTAAAGGACACCTCGTGACCAGGCCTGACCTGACTCACCAACAGGTTAGACCTGTTGATGCTGTTGTCAGCGAAATATCGTCTCGAGTTTTTGGGCCTTTTTGTATCTAACATTAATTCTAAAATATATTGGCATGCTAACGATCAATATCTTTTACATCTTTCTCTCCATCATGCAGCCACAAGCTATCTGTATAATCAAAATATACAATCAACATGTAAGAATCTACAGGTCAGTTCAAAAATAAGCAGTACTAACACCTCCCCAATGTCCATTGATAACCATTTAATCAACAAACACACTTAATATTTATCAGGGAAGGTCTAGACACAAAAAATCAGGATCCTACGGATACAATCACCGACGGGGGCAAATTTGACACTTCTGCACTTGGGTTGTAGGTTTCCAAAAGAATTGCACAATGTTTTTATTAAGAGTAATGGTAATTGCTACGCGAGGTTAAGGGCCATAGAGCTTTCACTTTGAATAAAGCTGCTATGCCTAAGAAAGCATGCTTCAGTCATGGATTAAATCAGAATTGAAGCAATAAGAACAGTTGAAAGACAAAGAATAGACCATAACAAAGCCTACAAATCAATATTTCTTAAAACAGTTGTCAATTTAAGTGCCACATTTTAAATTTATAATCCAATATATATTTTAGGAAACTTGTATAAAATGTCAATTTAAAAGCCCTGCAGCATACCAAGGTTATAAACACCTAGGTTATTCAAACGCATGCAGGCCATTGACCCTCGCCCCGGTTGGGGGTGTTTGAACTCCCCCTTGGTTTTTCTGTCGGTACGAAAAAACAACAGCGCTTTACACCACGGTACTTGTTACACCTTGTCCTTGACCAATTCTACAACTTTCCCCACAATTTTAAGGTTGGGTCATCACAGGTCAGATGACCAGTGTAGGTCAGGCAACCTCACTTCCAAAAATGTTTAAGGTGGCATAAGTAATAAATGGGTGAATCTATCATATTGAAACTTATACTACATAATGGGCCTATTTATTTATTTTATTTGACTTACACGGCATCTCCACTATTCATGTGGCTATTCTAAAGCCAGTCGTAATGAAGATGAGGGACATAAATGACAACTTAAGCAAAAACACACGGTAGGATAAGGATAAGGATAGGATGGTTGATGGGGAAGGACAAGGATTACCCACGGGGAGGGTCGCCACAGGCGCCGCGATCAACCCATGGGGTGAGGTAGTGGGACTTGATGAAGGGATCCGGTGAAAAAAATGGAATTCAACAAACAAGGCGTGACGATGACGGTGATGATGAATAATTCTCGTTCTTTTTAGGCTGGTCTCTCTTTTCGTTCTTGTGCTGTTGGCTGTCACATCTGGGAGTGTCGCATTTCTTGTTTCGTCGGCTGGTGACTGGGTTTGCGCTGATGTCGTGACATGTCGTTTGGGAATCGTTAATGTCCTGGGTCGTTTTTCGGCTCTTAATCGTTCTCGGTACGCACACACAGGTCGATTGTTAGTTATCACTTGTACATATTTTTCTCTTGCTGCTGGTTCCTGTTCTTTCAGTTCTTCCACGGCTTATGTTATTAATGCACGGCACATTGGTTCTGTTCACTGAGGGGTCCAGGCAAAAAACACGTGTTCTTGAGAGAAAATTGAAGCAGATATTTTGTCGCAGAAAATATGACAGGATATGAAAATTCACAAAATTACCCAAACCGTGCACTGCAAAACCTATTCCGGTATTTTTCTATCTCTAATATCTATATATTAAATCTATTAAATCTATCTGGTAATCTATTTCCAGGATTGCAAATACCTTCATATTCTCCAAATTGTAGTATCCTGGGCCCCCTTCCAGGTTCATGTTGCAATTTTTGCCCTGTAACCTTAGATAAGTCATCTGGGGCCACTTAATCAGGTTTCAGACTTGGGTCAATAACTTTGCAGGAAATTGTTATTAAGATTTTATATTGATACAATTATGTTTAAACTGCTATTGCGAGTTGATTGATATGCATATTGACTATGCTAAGTTGGATAGTGACTTTGACCTGACCTTAGGTCAGGTCATTTTGTTTTGACCTAGTATAGTCATATACATCATTCAATTTCCTGTTACAAGAAGAAACGAATGGTGTCTAAAAATGATTCTAACTCCACTCTGTCAGACGCTACAGCCCAAAACTCTTCTCTAATAGGTCACCTCAGTTGATCTATCATGACCTCAATATTGACCTGAGCCAAAAATTGACTGATGTAGTTTCTTCATGAATTTTTATGAGCTATCCAACAGCTTTCACGTTTTTCGCTAGCCTGCATAGGGGGCCGAGTTTGAGGGTGGTGTTTAAACACCCTCACCAGGGTGAAGGTGGCTCAAGGGCCCACTAAGGCAGGTGTTAAACTAGATTTTCTATAGAAATTATACATCACCAGAATTATCAGGTTTCACTCTCTTCGTTCCAGTAGACATCAGTCAATAAATTCCTTATACTTCATAATAATATTGGATGCAAGCATATTTGTCGTCTTTGTCAGTTTTCAAACTGGATGTCACACTGTTGCAGCATGAGCATTACTGCTCAGGTTTGTTTCGTATCAGCGCATCAGCGCTAGCATTCAAAAAAATTGTGTGACCATCTATCTAGACTTCTGTAAAGCCTTTGACACAGTGAACCACGAAATTTTTCTTCGAAAACTTCAAAAATATGGAATTCAGAACACCTCGCTCAAACTTTTTGGATCGTATCTGTCTGGCCGGTTTCAAAGCATCAATATAAACTCTCACAAGTCCACAATTACCAAAGCAATTACGATGGGCGTTCCTCGGGGTTCTGTTTTGGGCCCACTCCTCTTTTTACTTTATATTAATAATATTAACCGCTGCTCTTAAATTCCTACCTTCTAATTATTTGCTGATGACACGGCCTTACTCTACACTGCTGACACGATACAATCCCTACAAAAAGGTATCAGCCTTAGTTTGCCCCAAATCTGCCAATGGTTAAATTGCAACCGTCTCACTCTAAATGTAAAGAAATCAACATTTCAAGTCTTCTCTAGCGTCAAAAACACAGAACTAAAAATTGAAATAGACGATGTACCTCTGCAAAGGAATTTCACAACCAAGTACCTTGGTTTACAAATTGATGAAGATCTAAAATGGACAAGTCATATCGAAAGCCTTGAAAATTCAATATCTAGGACCATTGGCATAATTCAAAGAAACTGTTACATTATAAACTCAACTCATCTTTTGCTTCTTTATAATTCTCTTATTCTGTCATTCTTGACATACTGTATTCAGCTCTGGGGATCGACCTACCCTTATAACCTTCTGAAACTCACGACTCTCCAGAAAAGGGCTGTTCGAATTATTGAGGGTACTGACCGATTGGTACACACTAGTCCCATCTTCAAAAAACACGGCATACTCAAGCTTCACGACCTCATTGAATTCTCACAAATTAATGTCTTGCATAAATTCCTGATAAGCCAGCTACCACATCCACTATCTTCTCGCTTTACACTTGTCGAACTTCCGACACAGCGAAATGTCAGACAACGACAACACTTTACCATACCTTACGCCCCAACAATGTATCGCAAATTTTCACTCTTCATTGCAGCTCCTAGGGTATGGAATAGAACTGTGGCTTCAAAAATTAGAAATATTGAAGATGTGCCCCTGTCCAGACCGTTTTTCAAAAAGGTGTTAAAAAGATATATACCGATGTTTACTGGGGAATAGTTTTTATAATAGTTTCATAGTTAGGAATAGTATAGTAAGTAAAAGGAATAGTTAGGAATAGTTTCATAGGAAACCGAGTACGCTGACACTGTTAATGCTAATTTTTGCTCTGAAAGCCTAGGTTGACGATTTTTCTGCTTTCAGCTACATATTATATTATTATTTTTATATTGACGAAAGCTCCTCGTAATGGCCCTCTCACTCTCACTAATCACAGAACAAATTTTAAATATAGGCATTTGGGTGGTTGAACAGGCTCGCCTCCGGCACTTACTAGCCGTTTCCTTGTAATCCCCTCGTAAATATGTACCGTTAGCGTGAACTCCCCGTGGCCTCCCCCTCTCTCTCCCTCGTCGTATTGCGTGCATGATTACCACCATCCTACTCCCCCTCGCTCCCACTAACTGGCTGTATACCCGGCAGCTACTGTGGTGTTCCCAGCGCTGCCGCCGTGTCCGCCTCGCTGCGGGCTCCGGTGGCTGGGTGCGGCGGCATCTGGGCGGGTGCTCGGTGCGCGCTCAGGCCTGATAGATGGCGCTAAGTGATGCCCGGTGCCGAGGCGGTGTTGACTGATTGGTGGGGCGTGTGAGGCCCGGAGAACTGAACAGACGATGTGAATTGATCTGCCATTGTATTTTACATGCCTTGTTTTTTCATTAATGTTTTTAATGTCATTACCCTCCTCCCCGAGCCGGCTCTTCCCCCCTCATATTATGGAGGGTTATGCACGTGCCTTGTTCTTGTGTTCTGTGCTAATACATGTGTACAGCTTCAACATGAGCAAAGCAGGAGGATCTGAATCCTGAGGAAGCCAAGGCAAAATGCCACCTGCAAGTACCATTTCCGTATTGTTACATTACTGCTTCTTTGTTGGCAGTTCTATGCTTTGTTCCATTGACCTGAATAATTTTCCTCTGAGCTGATTGCATGCTTGTGTACTTCCTTCATTCTGTACGATGTGCCTTTGAGGTGTTTTCTGTTCTGTTGCTCCTTATTGCTTGCTTTTCTCATGTCAATTTCACTGTTTTCTTCCTGCCCTTTTGTCCACCTGTCTATATTGATATGTAAAATAAAATAAGAGATTAATGATGATTGATGATACGCTAGCTGATTGTGATTGAAATTGAGCATCGGAACCAGGTCATTGTTCTCATTATTAGAAATGTAGCTTTTATTGGAAATCCTGACCAGTTTCCCGCAGGCATAGTCCTATGTGCCAGACATGCAAATGTAAGGAAGATACAGTCCCTGGAAGCCTAAGAATAGGTGGCTTAAAGGGAGATACACAAAAAATTGTTATTGGCTAGATCAAAAGGTCATTAAAAGTTGTTTCAGGAGTCCTATTCTCATTTTTGCGAATTCGCCCTGCAAATGCCTTAAAATCACTCTCAAAGTCAACATTTCTAGACGACTTTCCTGGTACACCTCTTATCGATGTATATGACTTACCCCCGGCGAAAGCTATCAATTTCTAAAAAAATCGGTCCCATTTGTCCTAAGCGGTCGCTTAAAAGTTTAAAAATATTTAAAAAAAGTTATCATAAAAAGCGACATCCAAAAACAATATTAAAACAAAAATATAGGACTTTTAAGAAGTCACAATTGACCAATCAGAAGTACAGCCACCTCATAGGGGGGTAACATGACCTTTCTGATGCAAAATTTTCGTCATTCTGAGGCTGAAGCAGAAAACGACTCAAGACCTGAGGTACGAAACGGCTGAAGACTTGAGTAATTACCTATGTTTTTTCGTTCCTAGGGCAAACTATTTCATTTTGTAATTTTTAAAGGCTTTTTAAAACTAATTCAAATACAAATACAGGAGAACAGACATTTGTATTACAAAAAAACATTACTTTTCAACTTTACATAGTTTTCAAAAAGTAAGTGATGGGTGAAGGTTTCAGCATTTTATCAGAACTGTTAACCTATTTCGATAATAAGTGGGTGGCCTCCCAAAATGTTGCCGAAGATACAAAAATAATTGACAGTTTCATAATCAGGATTTTTTAAATAGCAAGGAACCACAATAATAATGTTTTCGCGTATCTCCCTTTAATATGTATTTTAAGCTTTAATTTCACTTTGATTTCTTTACTTTCGAAAGAAACGTGGCCTAGATAGCAGGGTATAGCAGATTTTGACAGCCATCAGCTACAAACAAAAATAAGCGAGACAGACAGCTACCTTCTATGCCCCACATTCCCACCCGGCCTAAAATATTATGAACTCAAAAAGGGCAGTTGTTGAAGGAGGAGCAACAACACACATATGCACACTTATTCTAAAAGCTGGTAAGAATGAGATGAGATGCTAAGAAGTCACCCCCGCGGGGACAAATACCTGTCTGTGTTTAAGCTAAACCAGCAGCTAAATATTTTTCTCTGAATCGTATAATAAAGAAACATTTTCATTGTAAACAAATCAACAGTCAAGGTTTTCTAAATCAATAGCAAAACACCCTTTTGAAAGGCAAAGCTTACCCATTTGCTTTACTCTGCGCACGAAAGACAATATAAAACTTTGGGCTTGTTCCAGCGCCTACTTAGAAAAAGATGAGAGTAGCTTGGAGTAAGTCGGAGCAGGCGCAAAAACCGGTGTCCGCTGGATCTCTGTATCTCTGTATATGTATTAATTACCAACAGGCACATACCCAATTATAGGTGAAGTCAATGAAAGATAAAAATGCATAATCACCAACAGCCTACTGCTAAAACGCGCAAAAAACATTTCTAACACAACAAACACAGATAATCAATCTGGTCACTGACCTATGAAAGCTGTTTGTAGAGTCGTAAAAGAGGCGATACACTTTTTAAGTCGTCCAATGGGATCCGTCAAAATATCGCAGGTTGGTGAGAAAGCTAAAAAGTTATTAACAACGCGAGGAGCCCGCACAAACACACATGATTGTATCGTGTTCACTCGACCAAAAGGCACGTTTAAGAAAGTTTCACTAGCATTCCTGGTGGTTCTAGATGGTACATGAAGCGAGAAACATTCCAAAAGATGAGATGATGCGATGAGACCTCTAAAAACCTTGCTTGTGAATAAGATGTCATGTTGTACACGCCTTGCCATTAAAGTACGAACATCATAAAACTTCGTCAATTCCTCGTAACCTAATAATGGACAGGCTCGGTCAACATGGTTCGCAAGCCACATCAAAAACTTGTGTTGGATTCTTTCTACACAACCCAGTTAACATTTTGCGGCTCCAGCCCAAACCACTGAACAATACTCTAAAACTGACCGAACATTTGCATTAAAAGCCGCCAAAGCGGCCTTCCTATCCAGCTTACATCTAGGGGGGCTGTCTGGAAGGTTCTGACCAATAAACCGAGTGATCTGTTTGCTTTGGAAACCATCGAGTTTATATGGTCGGAAAAGGTAAGCTTTTGGTCAAGAATGATTCCCAAATCTTTTATGGAAGAAACGTTCTCCAAAATTGTTCCGTTGATTTTATAAGCCGAATCAATGAGATTGCGTTTTAAAAATATTTTGAAAGACTTGCATTTTGAGGCGTTTAGATTCATTTTCCAGGCAGCAGCCCGACTTGTTACTGCGTCCAGGTCTTTCTGTAACGTGATAACGTCATTTTTGGATTTCACTTGATGGAATAACTTCAGATCGTCCGCGAAAAGCAAACACTTGGTAGAAACTACGTGGGGCATGTCGTTTACGAAAACTGAAAACAACAACGGTGAGATGAGCCCTCCCTCTGGTGTGCCTGAGGCCACACGAGCCCAATCCGAAACTTTTCCGTTCAGCACCACTCTCTGTTTACGTCTGCCAAGATAAGAACTCAACCATCTCAACACTAAGTTGTCAATGTCATATATTTGCTGCAGTTTGTACAATAAAAGACGATGGTTAACACTTCGGAACGCGCTCGAGAAATCTGTGTACACTGCGTCTAGCTGACTGCTGTCAGAAATGACTTTCCACCTGTGTGCCAGAAAAGATGCCAGATTAGATTGACATGATCTATTTGGCAAGAATCCATGCTGACGTGGAGAAAGATGGGGCCGGACGTGCTGGTAAATCTGGTTGTATACTATTTTTTTAAAAATTTTGGCGCAAAGAGGCAGCAATGAAACAGAGCGGTAGTTGTCAGGATTTTTTGTGACCCTTTTTTGAATATCGGAACAATATTTGTTTCTCCCCACTGCTCAGGAAATATTCCACAGTTGAGGGACATTTTGAAAATTTTGCACAGAGGGCTAGCCAGTTCTCCAGCACATTCGCGAAGCACGCGAGCACTTAACCCATCAGGGCCGCAGGCTTTGGTTACAACTAATTCTTGCAGCAAGTGATGTACAGTTTCCTCTGACACAGTGAAGGCAATCAAACGATCATCCACACTAAAAGGTATTTCAGGGAAATTTACAGCATTAGGATCAGAGAATTTAGAAGAAAAAGTGCGGTTTAATAGGTTGGCCTTGCCTGTGTCGTCGGTAAAAAGTACGTCATTGCTTTCTAAAACCGGTACTCCCTTCGTCTGTTTAAAACACTTCATAAAAGTCCAAAAACATTTCGGGTTGTTTGTAAAGTCTGAAACAAGACATTTCAGGTACTGTGAGTAGCCATGACTAGACAAGTGTTTGAAAGCAGCGCACTTGCCAGCAAAGTCCGCCTTCACACGTTCATCACCAGGCTGGCGCTTCATTCGTTCAAAGGCAGCCTGCTTCATTTTCATTCATTTGGACCGATTTCGGATGAGATTGGATGAGATATCAGCTGATTGCGCCTGATCAGCGCCAATATGGCGGGCGTGGCGCAGCTAAGAAACTAATATAATTTGATTAAGGCCTCTGATACTAATTTAATGTATTTTAGTGAAAGTGAAATGCAGAAAAACAACGTAATCAAAACCTCTAGCTGCCCACAAACGTCGTTTCTCACTGTAAAACAACTTATTTTAGTTTCTCAATTGAAATTCCTGCGCCACAATTGAGCTCCTCCAACCTCCTCTGAAAAAACCACCTTCATTTGAGAGGAGGTTGGATTAGATTTGAGATGAGCTTTGGCGAGCTTGGAGGAAGTTTAAGGAGGCGCTGAACCGGGCAAGAGGAAGTTGGAGAAGCTTTGAGGGCGTTGGAGCATGTTTGAGGAGGCGCTGGAACAGGCCCTTTGCATCACGTGGTTGACCAAAAAGTAGGTTATTTTATATGATTGATCACATATATTTTTTTAGATTCCTTCACTTTCAAGCTTTGACTTGAACAGTTATAGCCCTGTTCCAGCTGTCAGCACAGTTTTGTCAGCACCAATCAGTGGGCCGCATTACGCCTACATCACAGGACTGTAGCCTCTCCCCAGGAACTAGTTCTACAGGTTTTACGGGCTGACGGCCTGCTGTTAGCGCTGTTGAAAAATAGTAAGTGCACGAAGTGGCAGACTAATATTTTTTAATGATATAGAGGTTTGAGCTCCCTTTGCTAAGCACAAGCAAGAGGCAATTATGGCGCTGATGTTTCTTTTCTGGAGGAGAGGTTAGAGGTCATGCTGACAAAACTGTGCTGACAGCTGGGACAGGGCTTATTTTAGCATGTGCCGGCGGGAGAGGGAAATTAGCCCCGTTCCAGCTGTCAGCACAGTTTTGTCAGCACCAATCAGCCGGCCGCTTGCACCTGCGTCACAGGATTGTAGCCTCTCCCGGGAACTAGTTCTAGAGGTTTTACGGGCTGATGGCCTGCTGTTGGCACTGATGAAAAGTAGTAAGTGCACGAAGTGGCAGCCTAATATTTTTTAATGGTATGCAGGATTAAGTTCCCTTTGATTAGCACAAACAAGAGGCGATTATGGCACTGATGTTACTTTTCTGGAGGAGAGGTTAAAGGTCCTGCTGACAAACTGTGCTGACAGCTGGAACAGGGCTATTGGCCTCGGTCATCGAAAGTGTTGGCACCTGGCGGATTTTTTTGGAAACGCCAGGAGAGGGACTGACGTCTGGCGCGGCTGCTTCATAACCGGCGCATGTTTGAACTCAACAGGTTTTAAACAGACTTTCAGTCGTTGTGAACTCGTGGCTGTGAAAGAGTGTGATTATACGTGACGTTGGGTGGACGTGAATATTGAAGACTGGCGTTTTTTCTTGATTGTTATAATCTTGGAAAGTTCAAAGAAAATGGAGAAGAGACGGATAACCATTAGATCCAATCAGAACTGCTGCGTTCCTCAGTGTGTATCCTTCCAAAGAAAGTGTCAAAGTCTCAGCTTTCACAAGATTCCTCAGGATAAGGTGCTGTCCAAGCAGTGGAAGTTGAAACTGAGAATTGGGAAGAAGATAGGCTCAGATGCTGCTGTCTGTTGCAGACATTTTCAGCCATCTGACTTCCATTCACATCCACCTGGTAAGTGGCTGTGAGGCCAGTGTGCAAAGTATGGCATTTTCGACGAGATCTCGTCGGTGCGAGTGCCCTTGACCGGAGACACAGGACCGAGTGGTGCGAATTGTATCAACCTGGTGCAAATTTGCGAGGTTAGTGACACTTAAAATAAACAAATAATGGCTGAATGGCTAATAGGACACAGGAGGGGCCTTAAAAAGCCTTTCATTAACTGACTAATGATTGAGGTAGCATTGCATTGTAGGGGTAGGAATGGGTGCATTTTTTCCCTGGTATGTGGCAGATTGGTGCGAACTTTTTAAGGCTGGTGGTGCGAGAATTTTAGATGGCTGGAGCAACTCATCTGGCCTGCTGCCTTACTTTGCAGACTGGCTGTGAGGCAATCTCCAGTTCCGCTACGCCTCCTTCCACTCCCTTGAGCCTGCTTCTAGCAGGAGTAAGCCTTTATCCTTCGGCCATCATCATAGGCGGATCCAGGATTGCCGATCAGACGGCACCTTCCTGGGGGCGGGCGCCAGCCATTCTTGACCGGGAAACCCTATCGAATGGGAGCAAAACCCTATCAGTAGGAGCCTATACTTTCGTATCCTGGGAGGGGGTTGAGGGGTGGGAAGCAAAATTTCAGGGGGCGTGGCCATTTCAGGGGGCACCGAGGGTCGATGGAGGGGGCACATACTCCCTTTGCCCCCTGGATCTGCCTATGGAGCATGTGCCCACTTTGCCATCCCCCTGGATATGGCTGCATTCCTTTTTAGTCCGGGAAACTAACATATTGAAATAATTTGGTAGATATACGCCTTTATTCGTTTCAAGCTGTCTGAAATTCCAGTTTGAATGCACAATGGAAAATGTGTTTCCAAACATAAGCGTCGCCACCGGCAAAAAGTGGGAGGCAGCAAACTTCAACCTGATACTGACTACAACCTTTGTTCCTTGGGACCAAAAACTCTTCGAATTTGGGCTCCTTACTGCCTTCCGAAGCAGCTGGTTATAAGCCGCTGCCACATACCAGGCATAAAACACATATAATTCACCGCTTACCATGCTATTCCCGGGACCCACTAACTAGAGGTGCGACTTTTTGGAAAAAGCTGGTCCCGGTTCCAGTCCCGGTCCCGGCCAACATTTCTTGGCCCCGGCCTAGTTCCAGCAAGAAAGATGTGGTCCCGGCCTGGTCCTGGCAGCCTTTTTCCCACTTATTGGCTTTTAAACATACTAATTCTTGTGGATTAGGAGCCAAATATATTAAGCAAATTTATATCATCATTACATAAAAATTAACATAAAGTATGAATTATAGCTTCAGGAAATCCTTACCTTACCTACTATCATGAAAAATAGCCACAATTATCTGACAATGCTCTCTGAGGAAACGTTTGCATGTTAAACCCTTAAAAGGTACCTAAGAAATTAAACATCAATCCAAATTCAAGCTGTATCACACCTCCCTTCAGTCCACCCATAAACATTTTATCAATAAGCTTACCAAGTTTTATCAGGGGAGGTCAGAACACAAATACCTTCAAAAGCCTTAAGATCAAATCACCAAAGCACAGGAGCAATTTGACATATCACTTTTGCAGTTTCCATGTGACTACAGGACTGTTTTTGGCTGTTTATGAAGAATTATGTGAGTTGATACACTGGATGAAGTAACTGACAATTAATGTTTTACCATGGATAAGAGACACCTGGATCGGAGACTCGCCGCCTCCGACCGACAGCGCCGATCACTCCGTACTGCGCATGCGCGAAACGACGTACAGGGCGCATCACTTCCGAATGCATTAGTTCGAATGAGACGTGCGGGGAGTTTGTGTTGAAATCAATTGCGTAACCAAGGAGGTGGGTCCTAGGGGTCTGCGGACCCCATTGGGCCGATCAGGGGCCCCAGAGTCAGACTCTGGAGGTCTCCGAGATGCATTCTCAGGGGCCCCGAATCGGCCTCAGGGCTCCCTTCCAAGAGAGTTTATCTCAGGGGGGCCTCAAGAGTTGTTCTCAGGGCCCCTCGATGGCTATCTCAGGGGCACCGCGAGAGTTGATCTTAGAGCCCGCGAGAGATGGTCTCAGGGTTCCCCGAAAGTCGGTTCAGGGGGCCACGAGAGTCGGTCTCAGGGGCCCATGGACCATTTCCGGACCTTTTTCGTTACATGACTACTTTTTTACCAACTTGATTATCGCGCATATGTGCCATACGCGTCGGAAAAGGGGGCCTGGCCCCCACCACTTTTTGGCCAAAAATTTTATTATCTCAGTCAAAATGAGAGAAAACCGGGCATTCTTATATCCAGCCGCTGCGGGAGGCAACGAAGAGCCCAAATTCGAACAGTTTTTAGTCCTGACTTTGAAAGTTTTCTGTCAGCATCAGGTTGAAGTTTGGCTGGCCCCCACTTTTTTGCCGGTGGCGACACTTATGCTATGTGCGATGTGGAACCATGAGGTAGCCCCCATCGAATACTTATCACAACCGGGTGTCTAAACTCATATTGACCACACTCCCCGAAATGAAAGGTCCATCGGCGGACCGTTATTTTAGGTTCATGGGGCACTCATAAGGCTAATATTCGGCCCCTCCCCCGTTTAGCTCTTAGGGCCTCCCTGAGACTGGCTCTGAGAATCCATGAGACCAACAATTGGTGGCACTCAAAAAAGCTCATTTCGGCCGCTTCACCGATTAGCTCTCAGGGAACCCAGACTGATTCCTGGGGGCCTCTTAGAAGAAAACTGAGGGGGCCCCTGATAATATCTCGGGGCTCGTGAGATAAGTTCTCGGCAGCACCTCTGAGACTATCTATCGCGCCCCAGATTTGCTCCGAGTGGGGCGAGGGGACTGATACTTACTCTCAGGGGTATCCAGATTAACTCGGGGTCCCCTGAGGCTGACTCTCGGTGGGTGGGAATGGAGGAAATGACTTCCGACAGCCCTCCGAGACTAATCCTGGGGCGCCCCCTGAGACTAACATTCGGAGGGTGCGGAGCACTGCTGATACTGAGTCTTTGGTGCTCCTGAGACTAACTCTCGAAGGCCCAGATTAGCCTTCAGGGGGATACGGCTAACTCGGGACCCCCTGAGACGGACTCTCAAGCCACTTAGACCGAAATTAGGGAGCACCTCTGGGGATTGCTCCGATCCACAGGCTTAGCTCTCGGATGCCCGAGACTGACTCCCCGGGGGTCCCCTGGGACTAACTTTTGGCTGCTCCCGGGACTGATTCTCGGGGCCCCTTAGATAAAAATTGGGGGGGCAAAACCTGGGGCTAACTCTCAAGGGCTCCCAAGATTACCTCTCGGCCCCCCGAAACCAACCGGGTATTCATGAAACTAATTATGGGTCCCAAGACTGGCTTTCAGGGCCCCTTGAAAGGAACTCCTGGCTCCTGAGAAAGACATCCTTGAGACATGGGGGCTCCTGAAACCAACACTGGGCAGCACCTATGATAATAATTATCGGATCCCCATATTAGCTTTCGGGCACCCTGAGAGGAGGTCCCCATTGACCAAAACGGATGGACCCTGATAATAACTTGGGTCTCTCGTGATTAAATCTTGGGGGCCCCTGATACTGGCCTTTGCAGCCCCCCCCCGAGAATGACTCCGAGGGACTCCTGAGGCCAACTCTCGAGGGGACGGTGCTCCTGAGACTAAATTTCGGGGTCCCCTGACTGACTCTCGGGGACCCTGATACCGGCCCTCGAGGGCTCCTGAGACCGGCTCTCGAGAGAGGGGCTGGGGGAGCACTACCCCCAGTCCGAAAGTTATGGGGTAGCCGCATCCGCCCCTCCCCCACCCCCTGCTTCACCTATGACATCACGTCATCGTGTAATGCAGGGAAAATTTGTATTTTTGGGGGTATTCAGTTTGCCACCCTCTCCCCTTTCCCTGACCCCTGTTAAAGGCAGTGCCCTGGAAAATGAAAAGCGTGATACAGAATATGCTCATCTGTCAGCTGGAACCACGCTGTCTGCATAGATGTGCTAAATGTGGCCTCAATTTCGACGAGTCGTGGCCGTTTTCCCCATTTAACGTGCCTGCGTCCTCGACGTCCGGCGGCCGGCGCCCTGTATGTCGAAGCTTCCCACTTTTCCCGCTAGGCGGACGACCGCTGTCGCTCACATCAAAGGCGCCGACAGGGAGTCTCCGATCCAGGTATCTCTTATTCATGGTTTTACCCAGCTAACATGCCCAGGTGGGGCCCACATGGGCATTTGATGGGCATGGTGGGCTAGATGGGCCATGGGCTAGAGGTGGGCAAATTTATGGGCCGGAGGTGGGCCCCACATGTGGCTAGCCCATATTATGAACATTATCAAAATTATCTAAATGTCTCATCTTCGATGCATTTGTAAATACTTAACACTCTCAAGCTTATTTAAAGCATTGATTGTTTGGATAAGCATGCATGGGCTGAACATGGGTGATAGATGGGCAACCCATATAGTGGGTTGAAGTTGGGGCATACCTGGGCTGCCCACGTTTGTGTCTTTAAAGAAAGAACTAAATTGTAGGTATATGCTATTTTAATGTTAATTTGGGGAAATTGGTGCAAATAAGCCAAGCGGGGAGCTATACTGTATAGATATCTATGGTTAAAATACTCTAAATTAATTTCGGTTGAGCTCGAAACTTCCTTTCCGCGGAGGATCTCCACGCTGGCAATTACGTGTCTAAGCTACCGAAGGCACGAGAACAAACAAATGAAAATATTGACTGTTGCATATTGAATCTTTCTGTTTTGCTTCTGAAGTTAAAGGTTTGACAGTGCATAACGTTTCATTGGCATAAAGCGCAAATATATTTCATAAATATTAGTGTTAGGAATCAGGTTTTGGAGCTCATCAGTTTATTATTAAAGTGCAAGATATCTGCCTAAACATTCCGTATTCACATTTATTTGTTTTCAATACTTTAGAAATATTCACAGACAATGACAGGCGAACCAGGTGAAGGCAAGCTGTCAATCAGGTGCGATTTCAGCTTTCATTGGCATCGGCGCGTGCATCACGTTTCCAGCGCGGACCGAGGGCTGCAGCGGCGGGGTGTGGTGCATGGCGTCACCACTGGCACCGGCGGCGATCCAGGTAGGCTCCGTACTTTGAATGTCGGCCGCAGGAGCCCCGAATCATATCTCCGTCATTGTTTTTGTTGTGGAAAGTGTGTTGTTGCCCCTTCACCCGCTTGAGGTACATACCTAGCCAACTCTGGATCCGCCATGGGGTCCCGACTAGGGCCTGCTTCCTCCGGAAGCTGTTCCGTCGCGTGCTCGGTTTCCGTTCCTGGGGACCCGCCTGCCATTTCCATATTTATATTTTCATAATTTTAACATATTTAATTCATATCATGCCTTAAACTCTCCCCCTCTCTCTCTCGTGTGTGTGTGCATGTGTGCGTGCGGGCGTACGTACTTGATTCCGAGCGTTTAACCCTCGCCCCACAGGGGCCCATCGATGGCCCCCTAAGGATTTTTCCGGGATAGCAGAAAAACGACGAGGCGCAGCACCGCGGTTGAGGGCTCTCCTCTCACCCCATCATTTTAAAACTGTATTTTGACAATAATTTTTGACCTAATTAAGCCAGAGCGCTCAATCAAACACCATCGTGTACGTCTTGTCACTGGCTTTCATTTGATATACGACAAAGTCACTTTCTGACCTTTCGTGACCTCAGGTCATAATAGGTCATGAGGTGACCTCTGGAGGTCAAACCACTGGCGGGAGGTCTTTACGCTTCAAATAGCGGAAAAAGGCCTGCCATTTTCCTATCAAATGTACTTTACCAGATCTCGATAGCTCTCGGAGAAATGGCATAAGAGTTATGCCCAGTTTTCTTAAGCATTGCATATTTGAGTGAAAATGCCGATATTGACCTAACTTGACCTCTGGAGGTTAAACTATTCACCTGAGCACTTAAACATGCAAATTAATTTCTTACTGAATTCATGCGAGCTGCCTACTGCACTTTGCAGATTTGCGCTAACCCCCATATTTTCGGAGTTGGGGACCATCGATGGCCCCGGTGGGGCGAAGGTGGCGCCGGACCCCCGGTGGGGCGCGGGTTAAATAACTCAATTTTAACATACGATTTTGTTCGACAGGAGCAACCAACGAAACTCCCTAACTTCTAAAACGACCAAGGGTCAGCTGGAGACTCCCTCCGTAAAATGTTTACGGAGGCTCAGGATCGGGAAGGAGGCCGCCAACAGAGGAAGCCAGCTGGACATAGCCAGTGAACGCCGAGAGGAGTTTTCGCCTCTCGGAGGAGTGTGCCTAAACACATTTGACATATGTTACTACGTTGGCTGAAATACATTTGAACAGCTACAAATAATTTTTTATGTGCAATGTTCTGGCGGCAGATAAGGAAATGGATTGGGTAAGATCCCTGTTCTACAAGGCAAGCACCTTTTGTGAGCCAGACCATTTTCGCATGGTTCTGCCCACATGTACTTCACCACGTTACACTTTGCGGGGCTACACCTAATCAATTTTCTGCCCAGATGAGGCCTTTGTAGATTTAATTGGCTGGCCTACACTGTGCCCACCTTGAGCCCATATTGCATGACCCATATGGGCCCCACATTGGACCCACCTAATACCTACATTGGTCAGCCCACATGGGCCCCACCATTTACCCAGGGACAAATTAACATGGGGCCCATGTGGGTTGCCCACATGGGGCCCATGATGGCCCCACATGGGGCCATCATAGTAATGTTGACTGGGTACATACCTAGGTAATTCTCCAAAAGCAATTAGGTAAACACCCACCTTTCCTTCCTTCCCAACCAGGGTAGTAGATAATGGGTAGCCCAAAGTTTCATGCTGCCATATGACAACTCCTCCAAAAGACGGACTCTAAAAAAAATTGTAAGCTACATTTTTTCCATCGAGTGGCTCTCGGTTCTTTTCCTCGCGCCCAGCCCCTGCGCTTGCTCACGGTTAGTAGAGACCTGGGCCCCGTTTCATAAAAGTTGTAGAAATGCGGCGTGTTTTACACCACATTCACCTGCAAAGTTACGCCGTACTCAGAATCACGTTTCACAAAGAGCGGTGACATTCACGCGAAAGCGGCGTAGATATCAAATGCAGCGTGAATTACGCCCAATTCCAGAATGGAATTACCCCTTTCAAATATGGCGTTTAACTGCTTTATTAACATGAAAAATCGTATATATATATTTCAATAAATTATTTGAATGAAAATTATTTGACTTAATTCCTCTTATTCGATGTTTAAGTTTCTAATGCACTTTTACAAGTACTGCGGCGGAAGCTGGACTATCAGCTGACGCAATAAAAATACGACAGATTTGTTTTTGGCCGTACCTCATTTTTAGGTAGTTACTGTCAAGAAGGTCCCAAAAAGGTTACTGTCTTGTTGTGCGAGTGTAGTTCAGTAGAATTTTAGGTGAATTGTGTTTACTTATCATGAGTGAACTGTGAAAGGTCTGTGAACCTTATAATTTCGTGAAACTGGGAAAGGAATAGTGAGTAAACATCTTTGAAGAATAACAAGATCAAGATGCTGGTACTTAGGTATCTAGGTATACATCATTTTCGCCAGAGGCCTCAGTAGAGATACTTGGATTTTGTTGGTGACAGATACCTTAAATTGAATTTTTACCCTCCATAGACTCCATATAACACTTTGTCAGTGTCAGCCTATCTAGGGTTCTGTCCTCGCTAGACTGTAAAATAACAGTAACGGCAGAAAGTCAAAGTAAAAATCAATGTCAGCTTTCCTGTGTATTTGCATCAATAGCTATCATCGTTTTTGGCATATCAAATGGCCGTAGAACTCTACATATCAGCTCAATTTGGCATGTGCAACTTGCACTTTATACCTGTGCACAGGGGTGTAATTTTCTATCTCTTTGGGGTGCCCGAGCACCCCCAATCCTAATTCGAGCACCCCCAATCATGTGCTGAGCACCCCCAATACATGTGCCGCCCCTGGCTTATCACCGCTACCCTGAAGAATGTCACCCTATCTCATCACTGCCACCCTGATTTGTGCCGCCCCTGTCAAGTTTTCCCCGTCCAGGATTCATTACTTCCACTCCGATTGGTTCCATCTCTGGCTAATCAATGCCACCTCACTTATCCTTTCCCCCTGATTTATGACGCCGCATCATTGCCGCCCCCGTCTGATCAATGTCGCCAAAAATTAATCACTGCCGCCCCCCTTCCGGATGAGTACTGCCGCCTTTTGTTTCATCACTGATCAGCTGGCTGATCACGGACACCCCTGGTTTATCACTGCCGCCTTGATTCATGCCGCCCCTGGCGAAAAAAACCGGTTTATTTCAACATCCATATACTTCCCCTCCTGGTTAGTTACTGTCGCCCACCGAATTATCATTGCCGCCCCCCCCGGCTGATCACTGCCGCCCCTCGTTTACCACTGCCGCCCCTGGCTGATCATTGCCGCCCCTGGCTGATCATTGCCGCCCCCTGACTGATAACTGCCGCCCCTTGACTGCTAACTGCCGCCCCTAGCGGATGACTGCCGCCCCTGGTGGATAATTGCCACCCCCTGGCAGATCGATGCCGCCCACTGACTGATAGCTTCCGCCCCCTGAGTCATCACTACCGCCCCTGGCTAATCACTGGCGCCCCCCTGACTGATAACTGCCGCCCCTTGGCTGATCACTGCCGCCCCTGGCTGATCACTGCCGCCTCTCTGACTGATCACTGCCGCCCCTGACTGATCACTGCCGCCCCTGGCTGTTCATTGCCGCCCCCTGGGCCGATCAGTGCCGCCCTCTGACTGCAAACTGCTGGCTCTTGGCTGATGCTGGCTCTTGGCTGATAACTGCCGCCCCTTGACTGATAACTGCTGCCCCTTGGATGCTAACTGCTGCCCCTGGCTGACTTCTGCCGCCCCCTGGCTGATTATTGCCGCCCTTGGCTGCTAACTGCCGCCCCTGGCTGACCACTACCGCCCCCTGGCTGACCATTGCCGCCCCTTGACTGAAAACTTCCGGCTCTTGGCTGATAACTGCCGTCCCTGGCGGATCACTGGCCGCCCCTTGACTGATAACTGCCGCCCCTTGGCTGCTAACTGCCGCCCCTGGCTTACCACTGCCGCCCCTGGCTGATAACTGCCGCCCCCTGGCAGATTACTACCGCCCCCTGCCTGATAAATTTCGTCCTTGGTTGATCACTACCGCCCCCTGGCTGATCCTTGCCGCCCCCCTGACTGAAAATTGCCGGCCATGGGCTGATAACTGTTGCCCCTTGCTGATAGCTGCCTCCGCTTGACTGATAAATTCCGCCCCTTGGCTGCTATCTGCCGACCCTGGCTTATTACTGCCGCACCTTGGTTGATAATTGCCACCCCTGGCTAATCACTGCCGCCCCCTGACTGATAACTGCGGCCCCCTGGCGGATAACTTCCGCCCTTAACTGATATCTGCTGCCCTTGGTTCATCACTGCCGTCTCCCAGGGCAGTGAGCATCCTGGGGATATCCGGGCAGTGAGCATTCTGGGGGAGTATCCTTCTGTGGATATCATTAACATCGTGTTATATGGAGCGTTAGTTTCAATATCGTATATTCATCCTAGTAGTCTTTCAGGTTTTACATAACGTCGGGTTTCATGTTACCTATGGTCGTCTCTGACTTGAGTATATCGTGTGAACTTTTCTGTATCATTTTTTTCAGTATTTGTATTTCGTTTCATTTTTTATATGTTTTTATCATCTTCTGATACAACTTTCACAACCTGACCTGTTTTACCACCTGACTTGTTAAAATTCGTGCGAAAATGGAAAATGAAACCCCTGGTTCATCACTGCCGCCCGAATTCATGCCACCTCTGGCTCGTTGATGCTGTCCCTTGCATATTTTGACCCCAATGCACGCCGCCCCGCCTCATCGCTGCCGCCCCTGGTTCATCACTGCCACCCCCTGGCTGATCACTGTCTCCCCTGGTTCATAACTGCCGCCCAGATTAATCATTGCTGCCTTGATTCACGCCGCCCCTGGCTGATCACTGCCGCCCCTGGTATATCACTGCCGAGGAGACCAGTCTGGCCATGGCCCCCAAAGCCGGTTAAACTTAGGCCCTGCTGTAGGCACAGTTTTGTCAGGAGGAATCTCTAACACCCTTCCAGAAAGCAAGCAGCAGCCCACAATCGTCTAATCTTTATCTGTTTGTCTATTGGAGGAATTCTCCGAGCCGAGTAAATGGTAGAATGCTGCTGCCGTGCTTTTACTCTTTTAGTGTCAGCCAGCGGTGAAATTTTTTACCTCTTTGGGGCGTGCAAGCACCCGTAATCACATTGAAAGCACTCCCAATACGTGTTTTGCCCCCCGACTCAGCATTTCTGTCCTGATTCATGCCGCCTCCGTCTTACCACTGTGATCATGCCGCCCCCGGTTCATCACTACCACCCTGGTTTAAGCCGCCATGGTTCATCACTGACGCCTCCTACCTATCACTGCCACCCTGATTCTTGCCAACCCTGACTTATCACTCCCGCTCTGATTCAAACAGCACCCCGCTCATCACTGCTGCCAGTGGGTCACCAATTCTATCCCCAGCTCATCACTACCGCCTCGGCTAATGAATGCCGCCCCTGACTTATCACTTCCGCTCTAATTCGTGCCGCCCTGGGCTCACGACTGCCGCCCCCAGCTCGGGGACGGCGGATTCCATTTTCGGGTGGTTGTACAAGATTTTCGGGAGGGGGTGCCTTCCTTTCCAAGGGGAAGGGGTGGTTCCATCCCCAGGGGGCACCTTTAGCTCCCTAGGGATGCCCACTCAGGGGGAGGGGGCGCCGACATAATTTCCCGGCGTTGAGTCGATAAACTGGGTCTATTTGCTCTCCATGGGATGGCTTTGATGAAAGGGGGTACCATTCATATTTGAAACTGCTTTTATTTCGCACAGAAGGCCCTACCTCTTCAGGTAGGCGGTGTTTCGGTCTGATGTTTTCTTGGCCGGCCGGGGGCGCCGGCCAAATCCGGGGCGCTTCCCCGGACGAAGCCAAAACCGGGTGTGCAAAAATATACTTTTGTACACCCTCATTTTTTTAGGGTGTGCAATTGCACACCCTACCTTCCCCCGCCCGGTGTCCGCCGTCCCTGTCCCAGCTTATCTCCTCCGCCCTGATCTGTGCCACCCGTAGTTTATAGCTACTACATACTGCTCACCATTCCCGTCATCGGCTTATGCCCTTTGCCTTGATGCGTGCCACTCCCGGCTAATCAATGCTACACCCTCCCCAACTTATCACTTCCGCCCTGATTTGTGCCGCCCCTAGTTCATAGCTCCCGCCCCCCCGAGTCTTCACTGCCGCCCTCTCCTTATCACTTCCACTCTGGTTCGCGCCTCTCCTAGTTCATAGCTATTGGCCCTAGCTCATCACTGCCGCCCTCGACTTATGACTTTGCCCTGCTTCTTGCCGCCCCGGTCAATCACTGTCGCCCCAAGCTTATCACTTTCCTCCTAATTTGCGCCGTTCTTAGTCTATAACTGCCACCCTGAGCTCATCACTGCAGAACTGATGTTTACCTCCCCTGTGCGTTAGAGTAAAATAAAAGGCGTTAGGGCAAAAATAAAGAGCATGCACGGGTACAGTGGAGTTGCCATATTTCTTAATATTTACAGAACAATACGCGCGTTGTTTGGAGCACTATCGGTGTTTTTGCTTTCTTTCCACGTAGTGATTAAAGGGAATGTGGGACCTTTATAACGTGATTTTAGTTCAGGTAGCCAAGTTGTAAAGCATGCCAGAAAACCCGATGCTCTATATATCATTTGTCTTGAAACTCAAACTTTCCGAAGAAAAAAAACTAAAAACTACCTGAAATGTACCCCTCATTTACCCTAAGCAGCAGGCCACAATTGACAGCCATGTTGGTGTGACGACATATGCAGACGTCACGGTGAGTATCAGCCAATCGAAGCCCTTGAAGCCTATTGAATGTCGTAGTGGTTACCAGATCATGACATCATCCACAGGCAGATATTTACTTATTTCCCTAGAGGAGCATTTTAAAAATCAAAATATTGAGCCTATTGTACATTTTTCATAGAAATAATGGACGTCTCCGTGATTTTCGGCTAAAAGTTCCCCTAATTACACTAAATTTCAGGATTCAACCTAGGTGCCACATTTCCTTTAAGGGGGTTCCCTTTTTAACACGCGCATTGACGGGGGTCTGAGCCACCTTCGCTTTGAAGGGGGAGGGGCGGGTACCCGCACCCCCCTAAGATCTCGAGAACCACGCTAGGTAGCGAAAAACGGTAAACAACGTTGGGTAGCCCATTCACTTCTCAATCGAAAATATTTGAACCATTTTTCAGGTCACATTTAAGGTTGCGAGAGGCAAAACATGCCGTCATAGGGATAACATGTAAATGAAGGTTTTCGGCCATTTTATCTGAAGAATTAAAGATAGAGCAAAACGACTAAAACTGTTTGAATCCTTGCAGCAAACCGAATCGAATGATATATAATTTGACCTTGCTAGGTCAAATCAAAGATTTGACTTGACCTGAGGTCAGGTCAAGGTCATAATATATTAAGTGCATATTATTAGAACCTCAAAGACAAGGCGAGTCTAATGCAGCTAAAATAAACGCTCTATCACCACCCGTTACTGAGTTATTCAGTCAAAACCATTTTCCCATGTATTTCCATGGAGAGGTCATGGCTTGTACCTGACCTTAGGTCATCGATATAAAAAATACCGGAACATATTTTAGAGAACTCGGTAGGCCCATTATGTGATATGAGTTTCAATAGGATAAGTTCACCCTGTTCCGACTTATGCTATCTTAAACTTTTTTGGTGTCAGGTCACTGGACCTGTACTGGTGATCTGACCTGAGATGACCTAACCTTAGAATTTTCACAGAAGCTGTAAAAATGATGAGAAAAAGATGTGCCAAGTATGGCAGCGCTAGGCGTCACCGTTTTTCTGCTATCTCCGAAAAACCCGAGAGTGGGGGCGGGTACCCGCCCCCAGTCAATGCGCGTGTTAAAGGGAACCTCTTGAGAGGTAGTTCTCTTTAAAAAGAATCCTTTAAGGAGAATGTGGCACATTGGTTGAATCCTGAAATTTAGAGTAATTAGGGGAACTTTTAGCCGAAAATCACATTCCCTTTAAAGGGAATGTGGCACCTTGGTTGAATCCTGGAATTTAGTGTAATTAGGGGAACTTTTAGCCGGAAATCATGGAGGCGTCCATTATTTCTCTGAAAAATGTACAATAAGCTCAATATTTTGATTTTTAAAATGCTCCTCTAGGGAAATAAATATCTGCCTGTGGATGATGTCATGATCTGGCATTCACTACCATATTCCATAGGCATCAAGGGCTTCGATTGGCTGATGCTCATAGTGACGTCAGCATATGTCGTCACACCAACATGGCTGTCAACTGTGGCCCGCTGCTAAGGGTACATGAGGGGTACATTTCAGGTAGTTTTTGTTTTTTCTTCGGAAAAAAAACAAAAGGTAGTTTGAGTTTCAAGACAAATGATATATAGAGTACCGGGTTTTCCGGCATGCTATACAACTTGGCTCTCTCAGTTAAAATCACGTTATAAAGGTGCCACATTCCCTTTAAGTCTTTTGTTCTCATTTCAATCTCCATCCGCTCTGTCATGCTCAAGGTAAAATTTAACCCCTCAAAACTGATACACTTCAATCGTGGACAGAGCCGCAGCCAGGGGGACACGTGCCCCCATCGGTGCCGAAGTGCCCTTTGATCGCTAAGCGGTTTACCCGGTTTGGGCTGTGCCACTCCAAATTTATTGCCATACGGCGTCGAACCTAGATGCAATCAGATTACATTGAGCGATTAAAACTATTGTTTGATAATTTAGTACCTTTTTTTGGCCAGCTAGGGCATTCTGTCGCCTTTCAAGCACCCGGGAGAATATGGGTACGTAATTCGTGACCAACTAATGCCTCATCGTCGCGAATAATCGCACCGGCGGAGCTAATCTGGTGACCCTTGAGCTCATCTGGGGCCCACTGAGCTGGTCTTGGCCACTTGAGTAGATCACATGCCCTCTAAGCTGATGTGGTGCCCGGTGAGTCAATCTGGTGCCCCTTGAGCAAATAATTGTGCCTCTTGAACCTAGCTAATGCTCTCTGAGTTAGTCTGATGCCTCCGAGCTCGCCTGGTGCCCTATTAGCTGTTTTAGTGCCCCTTGAGCTTATCTGGGCCCCCTGAGCTGATCACATGCCTCGTAGAGTTGATCTACTGTCCCCTGAGCCAATATGGTGCCTCTTTGAGCTATGATCTGGTGCCCCCTGAGCTGGTCTGGTGCACCCTGAGCTGATCTTGTGTTCTCTGAGCTGAGCTATGCCCCTGCTTTGGTCTGGGGGCTGGAAGCTGATCTGGACTCCCGGGCTGCTCAATCTTTTTCCCCTGAGCAGATATGTTTCCCCCTGAGCTAAACTAATGCCTCCTGAGTCGATCTGGTGCCCCCTGAGCCAACATTTTGCCTCCTGGGCCCATCTCGTGCCCTCTGAGCTCGTCTAGTGCCCCTGAGCTAGTGTGGTGCCCCCTGAGCCAATCTAGTGCCTTTTAGGCTGATCTGGGCCTCCTGAGTTGATTAAGCAATTTCCTCAGAAGCTCTGGGGCCCTGATCTGAGTTGTGCCCACTGAGGCTGATGAAGGTCCCTGAGCTGGTATGGGGCTCCTGGGCTGATTAAATGCCTCCTGGCCTGATCTAGTACCTCCGAGTTGATCTGTACCCTGAGCTGATCGGGGACCACTGAGCTGATCCATTGTCCTCTCTCTGAGGTGATATGGTGCTCCCTGAGCTGATCTAGACCCCTGCTCTGGTTTGGGGACCAGGAGCTTATCTGGGCCCCCGAGCTGATTGATCTGGTGCCCCCTGAGCAGGCATATTGCCCCTGAGCTAAACTAATGCCCTCTGAGTTGATCTGGTGCCTCATGTGTCATCATTGTGCCTTCTGAGCCCATCTGATGCCCTCTGAGCTAGCCTGGTGCCCCCTGAGCTAATATGGTGCATGGCCCTATGAGCCTATCTGCGGCCCATTGAGCTAGTCTGATGACCCCCCCATCTTTGGGGCCACTTTGCTAGTCTAGTCCCGGGCCAAGCATGAGTTGCTCGGGGGGAGGCTCTGATCCACACCAGGGGCCCCCTGAGCTGGTCTTGAATAGACACAGAATAAGAACACAAGGCCAACTCCCATCACCTCGGGGGTCACGGGGCTAGTCTAATCCCGGGGGGCACAACTGGGGAATGAGGGGCAGCTGCTCTGGAGGACTCTGATCCACACTAGGGGGCCCCTGAGCTGGTTTTGAATGCGGAATAAGGACAAAGTGCAAGCTCCCCTTGTAAAATGGAGCTAATGAAGAATGAGCCGTCATCGCTAAAACGGCTTGTGATGCCTAGGCACCCCGGGTTAAATGAATTGCTTATTACACTGGTGGATTCTGGGGAGGGGTGATAAAAAGGCATGTGCCCCTGAGCTCAGAGCACAGTCACCTGAACCAGGATTTGTACTAATTAATTAAAATGAATGAAGAATTAGTTTCTCACAATTTTCGGCCCTATCCAAACTACCAGCCTGTTTACGTTTTTTACTTCAAATGAGACCGATCCTGGTATCTCCCAAATTATTCCGGCAACAAAAATTGTATCCGTCCAATGTCACTATGCCACACCTCCTCCCACGGCCCTTGTGGGAGCCGCGGAACTTAATCCGCGTTCAACCAGGGCTCACTCGTCACGACACAGCCAGTGGGCAAAACAAATGAATTTTCGACTCCAATATGTCTTATCTTGCACATAGTGACAGATATCACAGGCTCCGCTGAATTCTCGGATGTCCAGTACTTGCATGAGTTGGCTGATTTGTCCTTAAATCTATCCCAAAAAGTCGTGTTCTGGGTATTTTCATGAGATTTCGGTGACCCTTTTCTTTTTCTGGTTTTAATTCAGTTTTCCTTCTCCGCCAATGCTTGATCTGCATTTGCCTTGGACCAAAGGTACCCAAAAGTTAATATTAACTAAGATATAGTAAGTTTTTAGGTTACCTTAAAGTGCCCTTTCTCTCCCGGGGTGCCCCTCAAAGGTGGTGTGCCCCCCCACACCAAAGCTCTGGCTGCGCCCCTGATCGTGGAAAGAATTAAAGCTCAGATTTGATTATTATAAGACGTGTATGTAGCTTTGGGATGTTGCATAAAAAATACCTGCCCAACATTAAAATAAAATGTTCCCTGTGGTATAAAAGGTGCAAAAAAGCGATGAATAACAGGTTTGGTGCAATAAAGGGGTGCCGCCCCCCAACGCCGCCGCCCCTATGGGGTGCCGCCCCCACCGGCTGAGCACCCCCAAAGATTTTTGGAAAATTACACCCCTGCCTGTGCAAGGAAAAACTTGCACACACTTCCATTTAAGTTTATTTTACATATATGACTCTTTTTGTCCTTCACTACACTATCTAATTTTGCTTCAGATTCAGAATTCCATAAGAAATTATATATTTTTCATGTTTTGCTTCATTGTCTGATAAATGTTACGCTGCTATGTCTTGCGTAGTTTTTCAGGCGTGGTTTACATATTCAACGTACATGTTGTCTGCTATATGAAACAATATTGGCAATATTCTACGCTGAATTCCAGTACAGCGTAGTTTAGAGCAGCGTAACTTTGCAAGAAGTTGTATTTTACGCTGCATTTTTGTGAAACAAGATTTTGGTGTATTATTCACTTTCTACGCTGCATTATGCTACTTCTACGCTATAAGCATAAGTTACTCCTTTTATGAAATGGGGCCCTGGGTAGTAGCAAAGGAACCGTGGGTAGTAGATAGTGGGTAGCCCGAAGTTTCGTGCTCCCATATGATAACTCCTCCAAAAGATGGACTCTAAAAAAAACAAGTTGTAAGCCGCATTTTTCCATCGAGTGGCTCTCGGTTCTTTTCCTCAAGCCCCGCCCCTGCTCTTGCTGCGCTTGCTCGCTGGATGATTGTGTAGAGGAGTGAGGTGTTTCTCAGACTTGTTGATGACTCAAATTTTGAGTCGACTCAACTCTGACTCACAGCTAAATGGCTGACACCGATTCTGGGCCCTGATCGGCAACTAAGATTCTTAGCTAAGACTGTCTTAGCTAAGACAGAGCATGCGCAGTACGTCTCACGCCACCCAGCTAGCCACCTAGCGGTAAGACTGGCTTTAGCTCGCACATGACGTCACGAAAGTATGACGTCAGCACTAAGACTGTCTTGTCAGCTAAGACAGAAAATAGTGACTGCGCGCAGACTAACCCGCGCCCTGCCGGCGGTACTGTTTTTTCCTCCTCTCGCCGTTTCAATGCGAATATCTACATCCAACTAACCGTCCCGATGATAATGCTCGGGGTAGCTGTTCCTATGTCAATTCTGCATCATTCCCGGCAAACAGAAAGTAGATACCTTTTCAACTTTTTGCGTAAAGCGAAAGTTTTTGAGATGATGTTCGCGCTTTTCCACTCAGGTCTGGCAGTGGCGGCCCGTGCCGCCAGCCCCCGTTCAAGTTGCCTGGCATCATGGATAACTGTACTGTAGTCCATGCTGGCATTTTGCGGCGGTGACGTCATCGCCGCGATGCCGCAGGCGTTTTGCGGCTTGAAGTATCGGCAAACTGGGTATATTTGACGTGGTCAGTAAAGCTTGTAAATGACTGAAAGACGTCAAAAATGGCTTAGCTGACAAGTTTGCTCATATTTCTAGCCAGTACAGAGTTTCTGCAGCCCTAAGACCGGCCTGCAGGGACTTCAGGGGCTTTTATCGCAGTGATGTTCCGTTGCTTTTAAGAGTCATTATCAGTGTAATAACATCGCAATTTCATCCTTCACGTCATCGCTGCTTAGATGAAAATACGAAGTACGGGTTTTTCCCATGGAGGTTTTTTAGCAAGACGAACAAATTGTTTGAGGTACCGTGCGGTCGCGGGTCCAGGACTTATTTTGGGGAGGCTAGAAAACTCACACCTCCCCCACTGCCAGTGGCGGATACAAGGGGACTAGGGCTCGAGCCCCCCCTATGTTAGTGTCTAGTAAATGCATAGGCCGATGCTGATGTGAGGCAATGGCGAGTAGGCTCGAACCCCCTTGCCCATACCCCAAAAGTCCTGTACCCGCCACTGTCCCCCGCCATAGCCTCCGAACAGCCTTTGCTTATACAGATATTATTAGATATCTCGGAGGGGTCCCCTCGAAATTTAGGGCTCGTGAGCCCCATAACCTCCATATATCCGCCACTGGTACTATAGGCAGATCCAGGGACGGCGGATTCCAGGGTGCAAGTGGTGCAGTTGCACCACTCGATTTTTTCAAGTGGTGCAAAAGTATCTTTTTGCACCACTTGTTTTGGCTTTGTCCAGGAGGCGCCCCCCCAGGCCTCAGCCGGCGCCCCCGGCCGGTCAGAAAAAATCAAGCCTAATTACCGCCTACCTGAAGAGGTAGGATCCTCTGTGAAAAAGACATTTTCATACATGAATGACGCACCTTGACATCAAAACTGCGCCCTGGAAAGCAAAAGGCGCCCCCCTTGAGTAAAGGCGCCCCTCTGGATAGCATAGGCGCCCTTGAAAAGCGTAGGCGCCTCCTGGACAGCTGAGGCGCCTCCGAAGAAGAGAAACGGCGCCCCTAGATATCACATGCGCCCCTGGTTAGCACAGGCACCCCTTGACAGCAAAAGGCGCCCCCCGCATAGAAAAGGCGCCCCCTGGACAACATAGGCGCCCTTTGATAAGAAAGGCGCCCCCTGGAGAGATAAGAGAGAAACCCCCCCCCTCCCGAGAACAACGGCGGCAGGGACGGCGGATTCCGCAGGACAGGGTGTGCAGTTGCACACCTTGAAAAAATGATGGTGTACAATAGTATATTTTTGCACACCTGGTTTTGACCTCGTACGGGGAGGCCCTCACGGATTTGGGTGGCACCCCCGGATTTTGCCGGCGCCCCCGGCCGGTCAAGAGAAAATCAGACACATCGCCTGTCTGAAGGGGTAGTACCCTCTGTGTAAAATAAAATACACTTTCAAATATGAATGGCGCCCCCTGACATCAAAGCTGCACCCTGGACAGCAAAAGGTGCCCACCCCCATGAGTAAAAGCGCCCCTCTGGATAGCAAAGGCGACCTCTAGACAGCAGAGGCGCCCCTGGACAGAAAAAGGCACCCCCAATTGAGGAGTAACGACGCCCCTGAATAGCCTAGGCGCCCTCTGGTTAGCACAGGCACTCCTGTACACTAAGAGGCGCCCCCTCCCCCCATAGAGCAAAGGCACCCCTCTGGATATAATAAGCTCCCTTTAATAGCAATCGCGCTCCCTGGACAGCAGGGGCGCCCTCTGGATAGGATAGGCACCCCCAAAACAGCAAATACGCCCTTTGATACCAAAAGCGCCCCATGGACAGAACACACCCTCTGGATAGCATAGGCACCCCTGGACGGCAGAGACGCCCCTAAAGAAGAGCAACGGCACCCCGGGATAGCATATGCGCCCCTGGTTAGCACAGGCACCCCTGGACAGCAAAAGGCGGCCCCCGCCCCCTGAGTAAAGGATCCGGGTCTCTGGATAGCATAGGTGCCCCTGGATAGCGCAGGCGCCTCCTGGACAGCAGAGACGCCTCCGAAGAAGATCAACGGCGCCCCTTGATATCATATGCACCCCCTGGTTAGCACAGGCATCCCTGGATAGCAAAAAGGCGCCCCCCCGAGAGCAAAGGCGCCCCCTCTGGAAAGAATAAGCACCCATGGATAGGAAAGGCGCCCCCTGGAAAGGACAGCAGAACATTTTTTAAGGAAAACTCAGTGGAGGGGGGGCGGTGGAGATTTTCTTGTGCTGGCCATTATAATGTCTTCGGGGGATCAAACCCCCATTTGGAGGGGGCGTTAATAAAATTTAGACGTGCTAGTGTTAAAAAAATGTCTCCTAATTTTTGTTATTCCATATTCTAAAGATTAGAGATGCTGCCCAGGACTGCGGCTTTTTTCAACGGAAAAAGGCCAAACCGGGTTTGCAAAAAGGCCAAAAGGTTCAAATTGTATTTGCACTAAAAAATCTTGTTTTTTTATAAATTTCGTCCAATTTCTTCCCAGTACGGCTGTTGGAGTCTGAGTCTCATTAAAGTCCTCAAGGGACTTGTCACGGAGACCCCGACCCCACCACCCGAACGAGTAACGCCCACAATGAAGGGTTGATTTAGAAGCCAAAGTTTAACCTCCCACAAAGCACAGGGATGGCCGCCTCGTTCAGGTTACCCTCTCATCAGTCAGTTGGAAGAGACCTCACCTCTTGAAAAATCTGTAACTGCCACTAGGTCATGGAGAAATTCAAGACTTGGGAAGATGCAACAGCTGAACATAAAGGTATATATCTGAGGATTTTTCTATTAGTAAAGAGGGGTTAAGTTTATTTTAATATCAAATATGATAAGCATCATTTTGCCTTTCCACGTGGCCAAGATTCGTAAGATAATGGTGAGAGGACATTGAAAATAATCGCAGCGAGTGTGAACCTGGCCTGTGCGCTGTCCAAGAAAAATTATCTCAGCGGAAAAGCTTTTAAGTTGTAGGAAACACAAACCGGACTTTAACCCACATTATTAATTGCTCCTAAAAAATAATGTTTGAACCAGATGGCAGACTCAAGGAGATATAAGGGAAGTTGAAACGTTAAGATAAACACAGAATGAAGTATGTGGGCATTTTCCATCGACCTTTATCTATATTCTTCAATTCATCAGCATGGGAGCATTGCTCTTGTGCGTGAAATTTCGGAGGTGTTAAGAGAATTTCGGTAGCCATGTGATTGAATGCTGAAATAGATCATGCCATAGGCATGTGTGATTTGTGACATAAATGGGCCCTACTAGAATAAAAAGAAAACAGTTTCAACGTGTCCAAGTACTCTTTTGATAAATTGATAATTTTTTTCGTTTATTGGCTGTAAGTTGCGCGTTTAATGATCATGTGCAGTGTTCAGATCGAAGTGAAAAGACCATTCAGATTGATAAAACGAGTATATTTTGTCACTGACCATCCACTTATACCATCAACCATCGCCTTCAGGTCAAGTTCAGGACTCATTTAAGAGAAGAGGTGAGCGTGCACTGTGCATGCCCAAATCGAGACACAGCCGCCCTCCCGATGGACAGACCACGCAGAAATACGTCCTCGTCGCGTTTGATTTCGCGCACGCGTACGACGTAGTGGACCACCACCTGCTACGCGTTCGCCTGCTGTAGATGGGGCTGTCAAATTGCACGGTGGCCTGGATTTGGCAGTGACTCCGGGACCGAAGAGTCCAGGTGGAACTAAATGGTGTGCTTTCCAGTGAGCGCATTTTCCGAACTGGCCTGCCGTAAGGAAGTGTCTTATCGCCAGTTTTATTTTGTATGGGCGGCTCGGCTGGTAGACGCACTCTGCGCGGTTCCCGGATGCTCCCCTACATGTACGCCGATGATACGGCGGCTCTCTGCACGGGCAACAACATCCAAGTCGCCAAGGACCGGGTGCAATAAAGCTGCTGCTGGCACCCTCATGAAGTGAACCCGACAGCACAAAATGGTGGTATCAGGAGCCAAGATCCAAGTACTGGTGATGTCCCAGTGGGCCAGAGACGCCGATCCCTTCAATTTTAAGGTCGACGGGAAGTCTGTCACTGCTGGAGACACCCTACAGCTACTTGGCGTCACCATCGATCGGCTCCTCCATTTCGGTCCTCACTGTAAGAGACTGTGGGAGAAGGTCCACCCCGCATCTCCCACCTACGTCAACTGTCCGGCTGCAACTGGGGCTGCACGAACAGCACCTCCGAACCGTCGCTACTGGCTACGTGAGGAGGAGCGATGGAGTAAGCGGCCGCAGTGTGGCTCCACGCCACACCGCCATTTCATGTCGAGCTGCTGGAACGCAAAATGAGAGCGTCGGCGCGTATCATCACAGGATGCACCCAATCCACTCCCAGCCGAGTTAAGACTCCCCGCGTAGCGGCCAGAAGGAGGGTACTCGCGACCCGACTGCTGGTGAAATTCCATACCCTGCCGTCTGAAGACCCTCTGTGAAGACGTGCGGAGGCGACAGCGCCCTCTCGACTCTCCTCCGTGACCGGGTGGCGGCAGGTGGGCAAAGACATGTGGGATCAAGCAGGCATCTCCCTCCCCATCGAGTCTTTCCTTCCTCGACGTCTTCGACTGTGGGTATCAGGAGAGTGAGTCACATTTCAACTAGACGTGGGCCCACTGACATCAGGAGCGCCACCTGTCCGGAAGAAGCGAGTAGCTCTCCCCACCTCGCTTCCCTGACTCAATGTACCACATGGGTGTGGACCGACGGGTTAGTGCACGGAGGGGTCACGAGCGGGGGAGCTGGGTCTTCATCGAGTCACCAGACAGAGCCCAGCATGAGCTCAGGCGACCAGCAGGCTCGCTCTGCTCGAGTTTTCAGGCTGAGATGGTAGCCATCCAAACTGCCTGTGTCTTCCTATTGGACTAATCAGTGCACACAGAAGATCCAGTCATCTTCAGCATGGCCTGCCAAGGTGACGACGCATTATAGAAATAAAATGGCTTCAATGTCTGCAGATAAGACAGCGAATCGGTAAAAATCGCAAACTTCCTCACCATCAGCTTAGACACCTGGTCCAAACAGCAAAAAAAATGGAGTACAGCTCTGAGGTAAAAATGGATCCTTCGTAAGGCAAACTAGAAAACTTCTCAACATCGTCACCAACAAATGCGCGCCCTGTGCCATTGTCACTTTCTTTTGCAACCGTCTATATAGAAACAGACATGGTTTTCGAACGGCTCCGCAAGCAAGTTCATAAATTACTGGCGCGTCGGTTCAGGAGGCAAATTTTTGCTTTGTTGGCGTAGGTTGTGTTCGTGTTAACTGTCGAGATGAGCTATGGTTCAATAACAGCTGCTTCATGTGGTTCGACGAGATTGCTGTCGATACCAGCCTGTGCCAGCCAGGCACAGACTCTCACTCCCCTGGTGACGGGTTGCAAAACGCGAGCCACTGTCTATCTGACTGAGGTAGGCGTCGCCAAAAAAATGTTTGGTATGTGGGGCGTGTTGGTGGCTTATTTTAAAGGGAACGTGGCACCTTGGTAAAATCCTGGAATTTTGTGTAATTAGGCGTACTTTTAGCCGAAAATAATGAAACCACTCATGATTTCTCTGAAAAATGTACAACAAGCTCAATGCTTTTATTTTTAAAATACTCCTCTAGAAAAATGAATAAATATCTGCCTCTGAATGATGTCATGATCTGGCAACCACTACCATACTCGAAACACTTCAAGGGCTTCGATTGGCTGATGCTCATCGTGATGTCAGCATATGTCGCCACACCAGCAGCTCACAACAATGGCCGCCTGGCGAGAGGTACATGAAAGGTACATTTCGGGTAGGTTTTAGTTTTTTCTACGGAAAAATCGAGTTCCAAGACAAATGATATATAGAGCACCTGGTTTTCCGATTTGCTTTACAACTTGGCTATCTCAGTTAAAATCACGTTCTTAAGGTGCCACATTCCTTTTAATGGCTTAATGCAAAGCGAGTATCTTACTGCGCATTTGTAGCGGTATTTCATTAATTTCCACTAGCATGCTTATTATGGGTGAAGCTTGGAACGCTCCTGTTACTATTCTGATAGCGAGATGACGGACATATCGATAATCTTTTTCGCGGACTAAGGAGTGGCCTCATACGCAACCCCGGTCTGCGACCTGGGATAACCCCCCACCGGCGCAGGAGAGCCGCATGACAATGTGCTGAAATCAACCATATTTCATTCTCAATGTATCTCTTTATAAGCCTGTAGGTCAGTGCCATCATTCTTTTCTTTGAAATAAATAGTAAATATCCCGCAGTCAACCCCGGATTCGACCCGCGCACCCCCTCATCACGAGACAGGACCTCTAACCATTAGACCACTGCGCCACACTGTACCGACTCCCACTAACCCTACACCTGTGACCCGTCAGGAGGTCACTGGCCGGTATCACGCAATCAAAACGATGCCGTGATCGTGGCGCCGGGTGTTGTGTTCGTACAGGAAAAGCATGGTATAAAGCTGCTTCTAGAAGACGAACCAAACATTAGATTCGCCTAGAATCACTTGTATCGGCGACCCAGGATCCTAAGCTAGCTTTATGCCAAATTGCATCCACTTCCATTCATTTTGAGCACTTGAAACCATGGTGAGAAGCAAACATGTTCCAAGAAATTCAGCTCCTTGAAATACCCTTTCGGACGAATTACTCGAAAGCCGTTGGAGATAAGTGGGTAGTGTAAATGAATTGAATGACTGCAATTAATTTTCCTATTCAGCCATGTCAATTCTGAGCTTGTGAATGACATGTGCTCTGAACCGAAAAGCTGCAAATAAAAGGTTTTCTACTAAAATTATATTTATACATATAAGACAATGAATTTTATTATCACGATATCCATCTCCGAATATTATCAGGCGGAAGCAATGTTCTTTCATTATTTGAAATGAAAAGTCAAATCGGCGCATTAGATCGCGAGAGATTAAGATTTAAATGTAATGAGCAAAAATGTAGTCCTCCAGCAAAATGGCAAAAACTAGGTCAGAATTTTACGTTTTCCACTGGAAACTATGCCTAAGCACAAGAAAACACGTAGCTGCCTCCACGTGGCTGTCTTTAAACTAACTGAAGCGTGCCTTCTGACATTTCGAGCTTACAAGTCGGCTGTCAAATTTCAATATCTTTTTGCTTGTACTAGAAATACTGCGTTTTGGCGTAATAAATAATGTCGGACCAGTTCGAACTTTTTTTCTTAGGTGGCCTTGTTGCTTATTCAAAAGGAGGCAAATTTCAAGTTCGTCGCTTAAGAAATAAAAATGATAAAAATGCAAAATTGAAAACATTTGTTCCAAAATTTCTCAAAAACTATTTTGAATTTAAATTTGGGAGCCTTAGTTTGGGCGTCTAGCGTAAAAGGGCAATCACCCTACACAATTGCAGAGCCCTGGTATCAACTGTCAGAACCGCCAAACGGCCAGAATAGAGCCTCTTGAGAAATCTCAATCCGCTTCGCTCCATGGATTTCGTCATGCGGCTCTGACACAGCCGTACTCGATCTTCGGACGAACAAGTGATCTATACAGCATAAGAAGCTTATAACGTAGCGTATAACAATGAGCGTATAACGTGCGCATAACGTATATATAGGCGATAAGCGTATAACGTGTATAGCATGAGAAACATTTCTCTATCTGCACGGTATCTCATTCTCGTCAACACCTTCAGTATTTTCAGCGTATCGAAACATTTTTTTGCGGAAATCCTTCAGGTGTGGCACATATGAAAGCTTATCGAGTGTGAGCCTGATAAATCTGGTTTCTGCTACAACGTCGCTCGGATTTCCGCGAATTTACAAAATCGGGTATTCAGTCTCAATGTCTATTATAAAAGTGCATGCACTATGTCTTTGAACTTGAAAATTTCAGTCCATTGCGTGTGATCCATTGCTGCAATATGTCAAGGCCAAGCTGCAGCCGCCTCTGCGCAGCTGCTGTAGTAGACACTGTCACACATATTGTGAAGTCTTCAACGAAAAACACGTGACGTATGTTTGCGGAAAGTGTCTGCAATATCATTGGTCATAACTGCAAACAAGGCTATGAATATCGCAGAATCCTGGGCTATGCTACTCTGTTGCTGATGCCAATCCGATACGACTGAGTTTACGTGAAATCTAAAATACCTATTTTTCGGAATATCAGAAATAAACCACCCCAAGTGGCCTCGCACGCCGAGTCCAAAGAGTTTCTGCAGAACGCCATTGGATAGCAAAGGCGCCCCCCAAGAGATGATGGCGCCCCCTGGGGAGGAAGGCGCCCCTCCAGAAAATCTTGCACCACTTCTCGAAAATGGAATCCGCCGTCTCTGGGCAGATCCGGGGGACAAAGCCCGGGCGGGTGTCCTCCGATGTGCCCTCGAGGTCACACCTGAAATGGTCACAGCGCCTCCTGAAGGGTCGATGGAGCCACCTGAAATGTCGCTTCCCATCCTCCCTCCGCAGGATGCGGAAAGCAGCGCCCGCCGATAGGATTTGACGCCCACCTGATGGTTTTGCCAGCCAAAAATGGGGCCCCCTGGTCCGAATGAAGCCCCCTGGTCTGGATGACATCCCCTCCCGGGAAGAATACCCCCCGACTGGTAATCCTGGATCCGCCTATGACTAGTGCCCTATATATATATATATAAACAGCCCAATTACAATAACTTTGGGTAAAATTTAATCACATTTACGGGTTTCAATGGGGTGAGTCAGAGGCGAAGCCAGAAAATTTTTTACGGGGGGACAGGAGTGGTCCGGCAATGACGACATGGGAGGGGGAAAAATTGGCACTTGGCGAATGTAGGAGACCAAAAGGCACTTGGTCCTCCAATAGCCACTGGGGAGCACATTACACGTCCATGCTGCTTTCGACGCCCATGACTGCAACTGTTAGAGCGATCGGCACGTGTTGCATTTAGGCCTTGAGCAGCGGCTATAATCGGGCTCTGAGGTGCGATATTTCCTACTAACGTTACTGTTTCCGTATTTACCCAAACCCAATCCTTTCACCCTGTATGTCGTTTCATTGGTTTTTATTCTCGCTCGGTCCTGTCATGTTTCTCTTTTACAGTATTGCGGATCAGTAAAAACCGTAGAAGGATTGCCAGACTAGTATACTTTTTAGTATAACATACCAAATGCTACTGGGTTTAGATCCATACACGTATATTTGGAACATGGCACCTCATCGTACACTCCTACTTCCATGTAAAAACCGTATGCTCCCCCCGGCGCGGGGCCCCTAAGCTACGCCGGGAGGCAGCTACTCGTGGTTACGAGTCACAAAATAAAACATGGAGGCAAATACATTGAAGACACACGCAGCAGCGGTAAAGAGCACATACGGAGACAAATACAGATCAGTTGGCTGAGGCCACGCAGGTCAGGGACACAACCCGGTAGGTCGAACGGACCCCAGCGGGCCACCGGGGCGACGCCGCCACGTACCGGCGGCCGAACGGCACCAATTCAGGTCGGCCGAAGAGCGGAGGCGCCGGCCGAGGTCGGGCAAGACGGGGACTCAGCCCGCCCGACCGACAGCCCACAGCGACCCACCGGGGCGGCATAGCCTCGCCCCAGCTGCCAAGCGCAGGGCCCCACTCTCGGCGCGCGCTTCTTGGTTAGGCGGCGCGCTTCGCTCCACGGGACCGAGCACAACGGTTTCACCGCCCCGCGGGTAACAGGAGAAGCGCCGCCCCTCGTGATGTCCAGAGTCGGCCCCGTAGCGACGAGGCCGTCCGCCACCAGCGACCAGCCACCCCAGGTCACACGGTGAGCCAGCAGTGAAGAAGTCGTCCGCGGGCAACGGTGACCACAGTAGAGTCCGGCGGCGCGCTCAGCTCCCCGGGACCGAGCACAACGGTTCCACCGCCCCGGGGTAGCAGGAGCAGCGCCGCCCCCCGTGAAGTCAGCTCCCGCACGGGCGAAGCCGCCCGCCGCCAACGACCAGTCGCGCCCCCGCTCACCCGGCGAACCAGAGGCGAGGATGTCGCCCACCGGCAAGGCGACCACGGAGGGGCTGGCGGCGCGCTCTACTCCCCGGGACCGAGCACCACGGTTTCACCGCCCCGGGGTAGCAAAAGCACGCCGCCATGGATGCCGCAGACCGGAGAATGCGCCGCTACCCATGTTTGTCAACATATTTCAATTCGCAGACATTAACCCTATTTCCGGCAGGGGGGCTAATATTGCCCCCCTTCAGGTTTTTCGAGAATATCTCCGAAACGGCTTGCGATAGAACTTTGAAACTTCCTGACTTTTCCTAAAACTAGTACAGGCAGGTTTTCTGAAATTTTCAAGATTATATATTTACCAGGGGCGGAGCTATGGCTGGGTTTTTGGGGAGGTTCTATCCACAAACCAAGTATTATCGTATGCGATGGGTTTTTTTGTAAAAGGAAGCCGTCTCTGCTGATCCTGATACCAGTTATATGGTTTTATTATATCATTTTTTTATGTGAGATGATAGTGCATTCGCAATTGTCACTATTTGTATTCATCAGGGGCGGTTACAGCAGTTCAAAATGGGGGAATGTTATCAAGAAGGACTAAACGTTAGTAAGTGAGAAGACTGCTTACAGCCATGTCAGGGCGAATACAATTGGGTATATGAAAATTCAAAATAGTTATAACCCAATTCTAGATTACCAGAGACGTGTCCAGTCACTACACATTTTCAAAATGTATATTCCCAGCCAGTATCACCGCCGCGACTCAATATCGTTGTATATTGAAAATGTGTTTCCAATCACCCCCACCCCCCCACGACGAGTCCTTGATCCGCCTATGTCACCCCCTTTCCCAGAGCTGCCATGGGAGGGTAAAAATTATCAGAAATTAAATTTCAACTAGTCGAGGGACTAATATACTCATGCATACCATTCGCATATTGTTGGTATGTATTTTACCCCACTGTTTTACCTTACTGCATCCGCCCCTGATGAGTTTTTCACTTTTTTTCTCATTTATTTATGTGTCAAAGATGCCAAGCAGTATATGACGGCTTTTAATCCGCGTAACAAAAACTTTTTAGGCTGTATATATTTCCCCTCATAGTCCTGGTCCTGGAACTGCCATTGAATTTCGAATTTTTGCGTAACTCGAGTATATGAAAATTTTGGGTCAATTATTTGTAAATCTAAACTAGTTTTGTGAAAATCGTACAACAGAGACAAGGGTTATGGAAAATCTAAAAAATACACAAAAATTGTATATTTTGCACGACCTTCTCCTAAAAAATAAAAATTTTGAAATTTTCTTTTTTCAAAATAAAGTCTAGCAGCAGAGAAATCTATGGCACTTTGAATTTTCAAAATCGGCCGGTTATATTACGAGATCTTAGGGGGGCCAATATTGCCCCCCCTGCCGGAAATAGGGGTTGCCGGGAGCCTGACGGAAATAGGGTTAAAGTGCAAAAAGGTGTATTCTAAGGCTCTTTTCTTAAATGTTTAAGCTTGATTTATCCGCAAAGCTTAAATTTTAACCCTCAAAATGAGGAGATGTTTCCTTTCTTAGTAGACACCAAAAAACAACCAAAATTTTACTAGTAGAAAACTTGAACCAACCTGGGATTCTAGGGCCTTGCGTGCCGCGGCCCGCTGGGGCCCGCGACAGCCTCTGACACAGACCGGGCTCGTCCGCGCAGGCGGCAGGTAGAAGGGTGACAGTGTTCGTGGTTTGGTCAGCTGATAGCGATCGAGGGGACGATAAGGACACGCATGAAAATACGGAACAATGGCCCAGCCAGCATCTCTAACGCTTGCTTCCTGGAAAACGTCCCCAGACGGCATGGCGACAGCGCCAGGGGGCTCGACAACATCAGCAGGGGCTAATGGGGTGAGAGGGGTGGTCTCAGGTCACCCTCCTTGTATCGTGGTTACGCAGGGGAGATTTCCACGCCAAACTTGACATTGTGCCAGGTTCACAGCTGGATGTCAAAGGGACAATTTGCCGTGTAAAAGGTAGCCAACGGATGGGGATGTAAAAAGATCCATTGGTAGGAATGGTGCAATTATCCCTATCCTTTTAGTTCCTTGAATTTTCCTGTAAATTTTATTGAATACTCAGGTGACTAAAAAAATGAATGACAAAAAACATACACACCCTCTCTCCATGCATGTCTAGATTATGACATTTCCTTTTTATTTAGCTATTTCTAACACCACGTCACACTGTGAAAACTCTGTGTCCGAATCCCCGAAACCATCCATTTCCTATGGATGCCATTTTCTTTTATCTCAGCCAGGTAGAGCGCATGTCAGTACGGCTAGGCTTAGCCAACCGAGGTGCGATCTTTCCGTCAGTATTCAAGACGAGACTATGCACGAACAATCTAAATATGTCAAATTAATTTCCCGAAAATTTATATGTTCACAATGTGTGTAAGCACAATGTAGGGGGCTAGGTCAGTTGTTTTTGCTAGGATATATCCGACAAGTGACAAGTGGTTTATGTAGATGGCATATCAAACGTCAAAAAGTTCTTTTCCGCTTTTGAAATGGTCCCATATAATTGTTTCGCCGTTGGGGCGCCATCCCACAGCTAATGCATGTGCTCGCTGGCGCGGCCGCCACTCTCAGCGCTCAGGCACCGGCGCCAGGTGCCGGCACCTCCTGTCTGAGGCTGTACCCGGGACACGGGGCAGGCGGCAGCGCGCCGCGGGTGGCGGCCGCTGTGGTCGGGATGAAACTGCAAGGTTTGGTTAAAAGGACTAATTTAGGCACACTTGATAGGAATTCATATATGAAACTTATACGAACAAGGCGAAAAATGATTGAGGTGTCTTTTGAGACCCTGTAAGGCACATACGACCGCCTACACTTCAAGTTCTCTATCAGTAAACCAGAGGAGGTTTTTTTCAGCCATGCCGGCAGGGCGCGTAACTCCCGGGGTGCCGGCAGAGCGAGGGCTAAAATATCGGCATATCTGGCGCACATGGGATGATTAGAGCAAGTTGCGTTTTGCGGTGCGGCAATCTGGTGCGAGTGGATCTCAGTCGTGGATAACGATGCATGTACCTTTTACTCACCGTCTAAAGGTAGAAGAACGTGCAAACACTACAAGGGCGTGCCAACTGCCCTCTAGTGCTAAGAATATGAACCAACAAATCGACTTGCCTGCCACCTGGCGCTAAGACTGGCGTTACACCGATGACGTCACTGTTCATGACGTCGATTATGTTATATCACCGCTATATGGGGATATAAGGCCCTATTTCACCTCATAGACGGGGATATAGTGCGTCGTTATATCCCCACAGTTTGTATGGACTGAACTTTTAGGATCATATGTACGTAAAGTTAGCACACGTTCAGCACAGATTCGGCACAGATTCAGCCCACATTCATATTCAGTACAAACTTAGATCACGACACTTAAAGCTATGTCCTAGCTCAACAAGAAGGCTGATCACATCCAAACTGATATCAGACGAAGACATCAATACCCCAAAGATATCTAAGACAAATATTTACAAAAACATCCCTTGGGGCCCCTGAGGGCACTTCTGAAAATTTTGGCGAATAGGGCGGACCCCTTCGATTTTCTTGAAAATCGGCATGCGTGATGCTTACGTCCATTGGAGAAATCTGGCTGAAGAAACCATATGGGGCATTGATAAATAAGGGGCCTCGGGGGCCTCAAAGCCTAATAATAGTACTTGTGGGCACCAGTTTACGAAAACTTGGGATTTTTTTCTTCACCATCAGAAAGGGCTGCAATTTCCAAAAACAGTGCAAAAAAATTTTGGGGTGGGGCCCATAGGGGCCCCTCAGGGCACTTTTGAAAATTTTGGCGAATAGGGCGGACCCCTTCGATTTTCTTGGAAATCGGCATGCGTGATGCTTACGTCCATTGGAGAAATCTGGCTGAAGAAACCATATGGGGCATTGATAAATAAGGGGCCTCAGGGGGCCTCAAAGCCTAATAATAGTACTTGTGGGCACCAGTTTACGAAAACTTGGGATTTTTTTCTTCACCATCAAAAAGGGCTGCATTTTCCAAAAACAATGCAAAAAAATTTTTGGGGTGGGGCCCATAGGGGCCCCTCAGGGCACTTTTGAAAATTTTGGCGAATAGGGCGGACCCCTTCGATTTTCTTGAAAATCGGCATGCGTGATGCTTACGTCCATTGGAGAAATCTGGCTGAAGAAACCATATGGGGCATTGATAAATAAGGGGCCTCGGGGGCCTCAAAGCCAAATAATAGTACTTGTGGGCACCAGTTTAAGAAAACTTGGGATTTTTTTCTTCACCATCAGAAAGGGCTGCATTTTTCAAAAACAGTGCAAAAAAATTTTTGGGGTGGGGCCCATAGGGGCCCTCAGGGCACTTTTGAAAATTTTGGCGAATAGGGCGGACCCCTTCGATTTTCTTGAAAATCGGCATGCGTGATGCTTACGTCTATTGGAGAATTCTGGCGGAAGAAACCATATGGGGCATTGATAAATAAGGGGCCTCGGGGGCCTCAAAGCCTAATATTAGTACTTGTGGGCACCAGTTTACGAAAACTTGGGATTTTTTCTTCACCATCAGAAAGGGCTGCATTTTCCAAAAACAGTGCAAAAAATTTTTTGGGTGGGGCCCATAGGGGCCCCTCAGGGCACTTTGAAAATTTTGGCAAATAGGGCGGACCCCTTCGATTTTCTTGAAAATCGGCATGCGTGATGCTTACGTCCATTGGAGAAATTTGGCTGAAGAAATCATATGGGGCATTGATAATTAAGGGGCCTCGGGGGCCTCAAAGCCTAATAATAGTACTTGTGGGCACCACTTTACGAAAACTTGGGATTTTTTTCTTCGCCATCAGAAAGGGCTGCATTTTCCAAAAACAGTGCAAAAAAATTTTGGGGTGGGGCCCATAGGGGCCCCTCAGGGCACTTTTGAAAATTTTGGCGAATAGGGCGGACCCCTTCGATTTTCTTGGAAATCGGCATGCGTGATGCTTACGTCCATTGGAGAAATCTGGCTGAAGAAACCATATGGGGCATTGATAAATAAGGGGCCTCGGGGGCCTCAAAGCCTAATAATAGTACTTGTGGGCACCAGTTTACGAAAACTTGGGATTTTTTTCTTCACCATCAGAAAGGGCTGCATTTTCCAAAAACAGTGCAAAAAATTTTGGGGTGGGCCCATAGGGGCCCCTCAGGGCACTTTTTGAAAATTTTGGCGAATAGGGCGGACCCCTTCGATTTTCTTGAAAATCGGCATGCGTGATGCTTACGTCCATTGGAGAAATCTGTCTGAAGAAACCATATGGGGCATTGATGAATAAGGGGCCTCGGGGGCCTCAAAGCCTAATAATAGTACTTGTGGGCACCAGTTTACGAAAACTTTGGATTATTTTCTTCACCATCAGAAAGGACTGCATTTTCCAAAAACAGTGCAAAAATATTTTTTAGGGTGGGGCCCATAGGGGCCCCTCAGGGCACTTTTGAAAATTTTGGCGAATAGGGCGGACCCCTTCGATTTTCTTGAAAATCGGCATGCGTGATGCTTACGTCCTTTGGAGAAATCTGGTTGAAGAAACCATATGGGGCATTGATAAATAAGGGGCCTCAGGGGGCCTCAAATCCTAATAATAGTACTTGTGGGGACCAGTTTACGAAAACTTGGGATTTTTTCTTCACCATCAGAAAGGGCTGCACTTTCCAAAAACAGTGCAAAAATATTTTTTAGGGTGGGGCCCATAGGGGCCCCTCAGAGCACTTTTGAAAATTTTGGCGAGTAGGGCGGACCCCTTCGATTTTCTTGAAAATCGGCATGCGTGATGCTTACGTCCATTGGAGAAATCTGGCTGAAGAAACCATATGGGGCATTGATAAACAAAGGGCCCCCGAGGGCTTCAAACCCCAGTGCAGTTGAGTGATCTCACTTCCAGAAATGATGAAGGTGGCAAAAGTAAGAAAAGCGTGAATCTATCAAAGATAATCTAATACCACACAACGGACCAACCGAGTACTATGAAATATATTGCAGTACTTTTTCATAGATGACCTAGGCTCAGGTACGGGACATGACTTCTCTTTCAGAAATATCTGGGAAAACGGAAATTGGACGAAAACTTTTCTGTTCTTGTAGATACTACTTGGAATAATTTCGTATCCTCCAAATTATTTTATCTTAGACCCTTTATATCTTCAAGCTGCAATTTTTTACCTATGATCTTTGGGAGGTCATTTTAACCCACTTCCTTTTAGAACTTTGGGGAATAAGTCTGCAGGAAATTGTGATAAAGCCTTTATGTTGATACCATTACTTTTGAATTGTTTTTGCAGGTTGATTAACCCTCGCCCAACCGGGGGCCATCGATGGCCCCCTCCTAAGGTTTTTCCGGGATAGTAGAAAAACGAAGCGACGCAGCACCGCGGTTGAGAGCTCTACCTCTCGCTGCATTATTTTGCCACCATCCCTGAAATTATTTACCCCGGGTCACCCAAGGTCAGGTTACCAGACAAGGTCAACCAAGGTCACCTCACTTCAAATTTAGAGCTCTGTAAGAGCTACATTTCGAAGTCGATCGATTTGAAACTTCCTACACATTATGGCCCCTCCGGGAGTGTACAAGGTGTATGTCCGGTATTTTTCGATTTGGAGCCCTGAGGTCAGGTCACGAGGCGACCTCTCCCATTGAAAAAGCATGGGGAAAAGCTGTCTTATGATCTAAAAATCACAAAAGCGATTAAAAATGCTCAGCTTGATCAGAATAGTGTTCTTGGACACCCCTTCACGGATTCCAGGGGCCATATTTGCTCTTTGACCTCTCCAAGGTCATCCAAAGTCACCAGGGGTCAAAAACAGTGTTTTGACAATAACTTTTGATCTGTATAAGCTGGAGCGCTGAAACAACTACCATCGTCTTTGTCTTGTCATTAGCTTTCATTTGATATACGGCAAGGTCACTTTCTGACCTTTCGTGACCTCAGGTCATCTTAGGTTACGAGGTGACCTCTGGAGGTCAAACCACTGGCGGGAGGTCTTTACGTTTTACATAGAGGAAAAATTACTGACAATTTCCTATCAAATGGTCTTTACCAGACCTCAATAGCTCTAATGGCATAATAGTTATGCCCAATTTGCTTAAGGATTGCATTTTTGATTGAAAATAGCCGATCTTGACCTAATTTGACCTCTGGAGGTCAAACCATTGACCTGAGCACTAAAACATATGAGTAATTTCGTACTGAATTCACGCGAGCTTTCTATTGCACTTTGCAGATTTGCGCTAACGCCCATATTTTCGGAGTTAGAGGGGGCCATCGATGGCCCCCGGTGGGGCGAAGGTGGCGCTGGACCCCCGGTGGGGCGCGGGTTAATATTCGTTTTTAACTATGCTAGGTTAGATAGTGACCTTTACCTGACCATAGGCCGGTTTATATTTATGTTTTGACCTAGTATAATCATATTATACATTCTTCAATTTACCGCAACAAGAAGACGCGAAATGTGCCTAAAAATGATTCTAATCCAACACTGACAGGTACTAG